>BDMV01000008.1:12368746-12968746 GCA_008326285.1 Oryza officinalis
CAAAATTACCAAAATTTTTTGAAATTTTGACTGATTTTGAATGAATGTGAATAAAATTTGATCAAATTCACAAAATTTTGCAAAAAAAGGAAATTTCGGGCGAGATATGAGTTTGTCGGTGGGGGATGAAATTACCGAAATTGTGAACCCTGCGTTGGATAAGATTTGCACCTCTGATACAAAATCACTGACTTTGTTTGAGCAATTAAAAGACGAGTGACTAATTTCACCCACCTTACAAATTACAATACTTACAGTTTACTCACGAAGAGAATTGATATTCTGACCTCCTGGTATATTGTTTTATCAAAGTTGGAGAGATTCGTTTCCGCTGCAATGGCTTAACCTATACAAGTCAGACCGGACGAAAGAAAATTCTCCGGCTATATGTAGCGAGCAGCACGACGTTCTTCATCTTATATGGAAACACTACTGAATGCTTTCTCCTAACGTACAGTTCATTCATCTTTTGCAACCTTTAGTTAAATTACTGAAATCCAAATATCTTGCAAAAACCATAGAGATATATATACTAGCATTAGTTTTCACATGTATGTGGAGGATATGGTTACGTGATACCCACAAGGCCTACATATTCGACTACAGATAGAAGGTGAGCTGCATTCATATAATATGAGATAGAGTATGACTCAGTCGTCATATTACCTTATGTCCCAAGGCAGGGTATAAAACCCCAGCTAAATACTATCTTGAATAGATTAGAAAACTGAAGCCGCAGTCGGCTTGTAACCCTGCCCTCCCTCCCAACCTATATAAGATGGGCAAGGAGCCTACTCAAGGGCACCAGACAATAGATCCATGAGATCGACACAACCAAGATCACCATGATCAATATAATCCGACGGATCTGTTGACGAAAAATCCACGTTCAGCTGATAGTGTCAAATCTGATGTTGACGTGAACCGTGTCAAAAACACAAGAAGGCCTAGGAGATCTGCTTAGTTCCAGTGCAGGTCCTAAACTTTGACTAGATGCGAGTATGTCAGTTAGTTTGATCCTGCAACTGACAAGATGTATAAACAGATGATCAAATAGCCGATCGGCCAGCAAGCTGATATAGTAATTCCAGCCGATGTCGATAGGGTTTGAGCAATTGGCAAAATCCGATGTAGATTCTGATACTTAAGTAAATAATAATATAAAAGCAATCGGCTGATAATGATATGATAAAATAACTGTTGATCCGAAGATTAAAACATACATCAACTGGAGATCTGATGTCGAGAAATCCAAATGATTAAATAATATATGAAGCTTTTGCTGCCATCGGTTAAAACCAACTTATATGTATTCCTTATAAGCCAATGCAACGTCCAGGTAACTCATCGGCTGAAACCCTGATGAAACCCTTATTGGCAATCAAAGAGCAAGCAAGTTCTTACACTTTCAAGCATGACTTAGTAGGTCAAACCCAATTGATACAGTACTAAGTATGAAAGGAAGTATAAAGTCTAAACAATTGAGCCTTTGATTGATTTTCAGGGTGGTCATGTATTAAATTTAACCATGACAGTAAAACCATCAAAGAGAAATTTAACACATCGAATAAGATCGGCTAACCCTCTGATGAAACATTAGCATGAACCTATTGGTTTTGCAAGACTTAGATTATCAACAATAATCTAGTAGGTCGAATCCAACCGATGCAGCACGAGATTGTATATAATAATCTAATTCTCAATGAGTTAATAAATCTATCTAATGTGATGGATATAACAAATCTATCTAAAGCATCATTATGATTGTAGAGAAATATCGGCTAAGACAGAAGATCGGACCTAACCGAGACAGTCCCAACTAAACCGATGCGTTTCTAAACACAATGCTATTAAAGATGTAATCAAAATATCAGGTAGAAAAATATATCAACCAAACCAGAGAAATCCAAGAGATCAAAACGATGCAGCCTTGAACAACACCTATGTAGCCGATACATTCACCAGGGCCGGCGGAACGTTGGACTTACCCCTTCGCCGGAGATCGAAAGCTGATGCAGCCTCGCGTCAAGTGCCAAGTTCCGCCAGTTGATACGTAAAACCTTGGAAAAGAGGGTGGCGATGCGTCGAAAGTAGATGTATTGATCGTTGCGATAGATTACATGGACCCCAGGTGTAAATATTTATACCCATGGGTAGATACTAGTCCTTATTGGACAAGGCACAAACTTTCCTAAAGATAAAGTAAAAGACATAAGTACTGATCGGACTCTAAACAATCTTTTCTAAAAATAAAAGAAAACTAACTAACTATGCCTAATTAATAGATAAATTGCCATGCCGCATCCTCCTTGAACTCGACCTATTCTGGATAAGTTTCCTTTAATTGATTAATTTCCTTAATCGCATCTGCTAAGAATCCAACTGTTGGCGATTGATAATTCCCATCGGCCTATTCCAGGACTCTGAAGTCGATACTGATTATAGGCCGATGATGACTTCGGACTTTACCAAATATTGGCATTACAGGATCCAATTCACTAAATAGGAGTAGGGTATTACCTCTCATCAAAGGGGCCTGAACCTGCCTAAACTCTTGTCTTCTTGCATCCATTCACTTTTAGGTCTTGTGTACTACCCCTTTATTATTGCCGATACAAAACATCGATAGTTGGCACATCAGGTACGGGTTGCGCCGAGTTTCTCGTCCATAAACGTGATGGAACCAATCTCGAGGGATTTGTCTTTGCCCTAGGCCAAACCATCCGCTTCGGGATTTTTGTCTTCTTCGTTTACGACTTTGGAAAACTCTCCATCTCTAACTTGGATTCAAACCAATAGGGAAGGCTCAAGACCACTTCAATCTCGTTTGGTCTCCCAAATTCCGTGAAGGCCTGCTCCAAGCTCGTTATCTCCGACTTAGATAATCCAGCTGGAGAGATCAATCTCGACGAGTTTGATGGATCTAGTCCTCGACGTCGCTAGTTTTTCCCCTTTCAATTTATCGATGTTTATTAGATTAATATCTAATCGCAGTTTGATCTCTTGGTATTTTCTTGTTTTCATATGTCGATGAGTGAGATCGAGATGAAGTTGTCGACAGCCTTGGGCGACCCACATGATGGAGCAACATTGGCGGGGTGGATGTGCTTGTACTGGCGACGTTGTCTCCACGTCGGTCGTATCCGCAGCCACTAATGGACGACCTCGTCTCCATCGTCGAATGCCTCCACTACTGCCAACTAACGACCTCGCCTCCACTCTGGCAGACTTTATTGCGCCACGCATGGGCGACCTCGTCTCCACCGCTGGTCACCTCCGCCATCGTCGACTGATGGCCTCGCCTCCATGTCGGAGTACTCCGCTGTGTCACTGATGGGCGACCTCGTCTCCACCACTAGCTGCCTCCACCATCGCCGACTGGTGGACTCACCTCCACACCAGCCGAATCTATCGCGCCACTAATGGGCAACCTCATCTCCACCGCCAGTTGCCTCTGCCGCCGACGACTAGTGGCCTCCTTTCAATTTGGGCGGACATTGTCGTGCCACAGAAGGGCGACAACATTTCCACTGCCAGCTGCCTCTGCGGCTGCTGACCGGTGGCCTTGTCTCCACCACCAACTGCTTCCGTCGCTGCTGACTAGTAACCTGGCCTCCATGCCAGTTGACTCCGCTGCGCCACTGATGAACGACCTCGTCTCCACCACCGGCTTCCTCTATTGCCACCGACTAGTGGCCACGCCTTCACGCCGACCAACTTCGCCGAGCTACTGATGGGCGACCTCGTCTCTACCGTTGTCTGCTTCTGCTGGCGCCGAATGGGGCCTCGCCTCCATGCTGGTTGACTCCATCACGCCACGAATGGGTGACCCCAGCTAACACCGCAACACTACTGATGTGCAACCTCGTCTCCACTGTTGGCTGCCTTCGCTGCCGGCGATTGGTGGCCTCACCTGCACGTTGGCCCACTTTGTGTGCCACGGATGGGTGACCTCGTCTCCACCGTCGGCTGTCTCCGTGTGCCGGTACTCTCGTCTCCACCACTGACTACCTCCGTCGTTGCCAACTAATGGCCTTGCCTCCACGCCACCTGACTCCGTGCCATGAATGGGGGATCTCATCTCCGTCGCTGCCGCTAGTGGCTTTTGCCTCCATGCTAGCTGTGGAGATTATGGGTACCATATACCTACACGGCTAGCTTATCCAACTGATTATAGGGGATAGGTTATGAGTGATAATAATGTAATAGGCTTAGGACTTAAGTATTACGTTGCCTTGTGTATTAAGGAACGGCTTATAGTTCTAAGTCGGGAGTGTTATGGGTAATATTAGGAGTCCTATACTGTATGTGGTTTGGTCTTCGACTTGTGAGCCTGCCCTCTGAGCCTATATAAGGAGGGCAGGACGTCCCTTGAGGGATATAGAGGCAATAGCAATTAGCTAAGCTTTTCTTCATATACAACTCGATCGAGAAATCAATACATAACCCGGGGATACAATCCCCGAAACAGGAGTAGGGTATTACTTCTTTATAGAAGGCCCGAACCTATCTAAATCCCTTTGTCTACTAACCCATCGTGTTTGGCACTTGTGTGCTACCCCCCTTTTTCTTATTGCCGAAATAAAGTTTCGACAGTTGGCATGCCAGGTAGGGGTGTGTCAAGTTTTCTTCTCGGCGACAAGCGTGATGGGATCTACATCAGGCATCGATGACTTCGCCTTCCCACCAGGACAGGCATACTGCTTCGGTAGCCTCGACTTCATCACCGACAGCTTCGGTAAGATTTCTCTCCTTAACTCGGATTCAAACCAGTCAGGAGGAGAAAACCACTTGGCGCGGTTTGGGTTACCAAACGCCGCTGAGACCTTCTTCGACTTTCTCTCTTCTGAGTCGGATCCAAACCACTCGGGAGAACTATTCACATTGGCGCCGCACTACGGTCCAGGCTCCAGGGAGATCGCCGTCGTGATTCAACCTCTCGGATCGTGCTCATCCACCGAGATCACCGATTACATCAGCTCTTTTGACTTCGATGATCTTTACAATATCGCCACGGAGGACATCAACGACTTCGATTTTGACGACAATTACACTCCGCTATTTTTTAACGTTCTCATGGCTGAAATAGGAGAGATCGACTCGGCCGTGGCCCGCAGGACTGCGGAAGAGGAACGAGCCAAGTTCAAAGAGGAGCACAAGCGTAAGGAGGAGGAACTCAAGCATAAAGAAGATAATGACAAAAGAAGGTGAGATCTGAGGGCGGCCGGGCGCTCCGCCCACGACGCTATACTTTAGACCTGAGTCGACAACACCAACGTCTTCCTAATGCCCCAACAGAACGCGGTCGCAGCTCTCACCCTCATCGACACCGTTATGGACGTAGCACCCCTCAATATGACTCCAATCCTAGACAAAGTCAAGACCATGGTCGCCGCAACAGCCCTACTCGGCGCCGCCATGGGCACTGCTCGGGGAGTTACAGAGTCCATTGCCGAAACACCCGATGGTAGTCGTCTACCACTGCTGCAATCCAAGGATTACCAAAGACCCGAGCACAGCAAGACCCCTAGCAAATCTAATGACATCCGTCATCATGCAACTTGGAAGCGTCGAGACCAGTCAGCTGACTCTTGCGAGAGATGTCACGGTCGACCACCCGTCCATGATCGAATCCGCTATGACAATAGCTCCAGTTACCAGAGCGGCTCTCGAAGGCCCGCGCCGAGTGATCTGAGGGAGGTACTCGACCGACGCTATCATGAGTGCAACAAGCCTTATTTTGAAGATCGAAGGAATTCCCCCGACAACTATGACGAAGGAGTACCCGCATTCACTCGGGACCTGCGTCGAGTGAATTGGCCAAGTGGTTTCAAGCCCACTGGGATAGAGAAATATGATGGCAAAACCGACCCTGAGTCGTGGATGACCGTCTATACTCTCGCAATTCACACAGCAGGAGGAGATTGCAAAGCCATGGCAAATTACCTGCCCATCGCTCTCACCGACTCAGCCAGAAATTGGCTCGCAAGTTTACCAAGCGGTTCAATCAATTCTTAGAGCAAGCTTCGGGATCACTTCATCGCCAATTTTTAAGGTACCTTTGAAAGGTCTTTAAAAGATTACATTCGGCGTTTCTCGGAGAAGCGAAACAAGATTCTCGACATCACCGACGACGTCATCATGGCCGCGTTTTAGAAGGGTGTTCGTAACGTGTTGTTAATCGGCAAATTCGGGCGCAAACCCCTAAAGACAATCAAGAAGATGTTCGAGACGGCCAAGTCTTACGCCAAGTCGGACGACGCAATCAAAGCATCACGACAAGACAAGCAATCCTGAGTAGCTGGCGCCTCAAGAAGGATAACAGCAACGGCAACGGCACCGGCAGCCAAAAAGATCACAAGCGTAAGCCTGAGGATCTAGTCGCTACAACATTAAACTACCAATAACAACGTCCACGTGTCAACGCCTACGACAAGATCATGAACGCTCGATGCACTCATCACCCGAATCACAAACATGCGACCAAGGACTACTTCATCTACAAACAGTTTGTCAAGCATTACGCTGCCCAACTCCAGAAGCCAACAGACGGAGCCGGTATGTCAGGAACTAAGAAGGACGATGCAAACGGTGGCTCAAAACCCTTCCAAGACCACAGAACCGAGTTAAACCACAATTTTGGAGGGCCACTAGCATATGAATCAAAGCGGAAGCAGAAATTGACTGACAGAGAAATCAATGCAGTTCAGTCTGAAGTCTCACGTTACCTACGATGGTCGGAGGTGGCTATCATGTTTAACCGCTCGGATTATCCCGACCAAGTGGTTCACCCGGGACGGTATCCCCTAGTACTAGACCCGGTAGTTCGCAATATCAAGCTCAAGCGTGTCCTTATCGATGGCGGTAGCGCCCTCAATATCCTCTTCGCCAAGACACTGGACGAGATGCAAATCCCAAGATCCGAATTAAAGCCAAGTTCAGCCTCTTTTCATGGAGTCATCCCAGGACTGTCATCTATGCCACTCGGGCAAATCACTCTTCCAGTCACCTTTGGCACTTGGGAGAATTTCCGTACAGAGAACATCAGCTTTGAAGTCGCCGACTTTGAAGCAGCTTACCACGTAATCCTTGGAAGACCTGCGCTTGCCAAATTCATGGCAGTCCCCACTACACCTATCTGATGATGAAGATGCTCGGACCTAATGGAGTCATCTCCCTGCGCAGCAAAGTCAAGCAAGCCTTCACCTGCGACAAGAAAAGCTGCGACATGGCCCAATGTCGTGAGAGATTACTTGGCCAACAGGAGGTCCGACTAGCCGCATCAACATCGGAAGAAGATGAGATCCCAACAAAGAAGTTGGCCAAGACAGGAGAAGGTGACGCCAAGACGAAGAAGATTCCACTCTATCCTTCTAATCCCTCTAAGACCGCTGTAGTAGGCACCGAGCTAGATTATAAATAGGAAAGCGCGCTCATCACCTTTCTACAAAATAATAAAGATATATTTGCTTGGAAATCATCTAATATGCCTGGTATTCCTAGAGAGGTGATTGAGCACTTACTAAATGTTAAAGAGGATGCAAAACCTATTAAACAAAGGCTTCGCCGCTTTGCGCAAGATCGAAGAGATGCTATTAAGGAGGAACTCGCCAAGCTTTTGACGGCTGGATTTATCAAGGAAGTTTACCACCCTGACTGGTTGGCCAACCCGGTTCTAGTTCGGAAAAAGATAGGACAATGGCGCATGTGTGTCGATTACACCGACCTCAACAAGTCTTGCCCCAAGGATCCCTTTGGATTGCCCCGCATTGATCAAGTCGTTGACTCGACCGCTGGCCGCGAGCTTTCTGAGCTTCCTTGATTGTTACTCAAGATACCATCAAATCAGCTTGAAGGAGTCCGACTGCCTGAAGATGTCCTTCATCACCCTGTTTGGAACCTATTGTTACATCACAATGCCATTTGGCCTTAAAAACGCTGGAGCTACATATCAGCGCATGATCTAGAGATGCCTTCAGACTCAACTCGGGAGGAACGTGGAAGCCTACATCGATGATGTTGTCATTAAAACCAAGCAAAGACAGGATTTGATCGCCGACTTAGAAGAAACTTTCTCAAATATTCGAGCCTTCAGGATGAAGTTGAACCCATAGAAGTGTATTTTCGGAGTACCGTCAGGGAAGCTGCTAGGTTTCATGGTGTCTCACCGTGGTATTGAAGCCAACCCAGAGAAGATCAACGTTATTCAAAACATGAAGCTGTCGAGTACCCAGAAGGATGTCCAAAAGCTTACTAAATGTATGGCAGCCTTAAGCCGGTTTGTTTCTAAACTCGGGGAACGAGGCATGCCCTTCTTCAAGTTGTTCAAGAAAACAGACGAGTTCCAGTGGACCCCGAAAGCCCAGAAAGCTTTTGAAGACTTCAAGAATTTTCTCACAACACCACTCATGTTAGCCTCACCATATCCTCAAGAACCATTTCTACTCTACGTGTCCGCAACTTTCAGGTGGTCAGTACGGTCTTGGTCGTAGAACGAGAGGAAGAAGGACGAACCAGAAAGTTCAAAGGCTAATTTATTTCGTTAGCGAGGTGTTGGCTGGATCCAAAACATGCTATCCCAGGTACAGAAATTATTATATGGAGTTTTGATTACTGTCAGGAAGTTAGCTCATTATTTTCAAAGTCATTCGGTTACTGTGGTTACATCCTTTCCACTCGGCGATGTCATTCATAATCGGAAGGCTACTGGGTGTATTGCGAAGTGGGCTTTGGAATTGATGCCATTGGATATTACTTTCAAAGCAAGAACATCTATAAAGTCCCAAACCCTAGCCGACTTTGTGGCCGAGTGGACCGAGTGCTAAGGAGACATACCTAGGGAGGAGCCGCAATACTGGACCATGCATTTTGATAGGTCTAAATGAGTTACTGGTACAGAAGCTGGAGTTGTCTTAATTTCACCAACTGGAGGAAGACTGCGGTATGTTCTTCAGATATATTTTGCGGCCTCACACAATGTGGCCGAGTATGAAGCTTTACTTCACGTACTGCGACTTGCTGTATCTCTCGATATACATTGTATGATTGTACGAAGAGATTCCCAGTTGGTGGTAAATCAGGTGATAAAGGATTGGTCTTGCTTAAATGACAATATGGCTGCTTATCGTCAGGAAGTTCGTAAGCTAGAAGACAAGTTTGATGGCTTGGAGTTATCTCATGTCTTAAGGCACAACAATGAGGCGGCAGATCAATTAGCCTAGTTTGGCTCCAGACGAGAGGCTGCCCCGATTGATGTCTTTGTAGAGCATCTTCATGAGCCGACTGTTGCTAAAAAGCAAGCCGCTGAAGAGGAGGTTACAAACCAGGTTTCCATGCTTGATGCTGACTAGAGGACACCCTTTATCAATTTTCTGACTCGGCAGAAGTTACCCGAAGATCGAGAAGACACAGAGCGAGTCCGACGTCGTAGTCAGAATTACGTCATGGTTGCTTTAGAGCTGTATAGGAGAAGCCCGTCTGGAGTCTTGTTAAGATGTGTTACACCCGAGGAAGGACGACAATTGTTGTAGGATATTCACTCGGGAATTTGCGGCAGTCATGCTGCAGCACGTACTTTGGTGGGCAAGGCTTATCGGCAAGGTTTTTTTTGGCTCACGGCGGTTACTGATGCAGATAAAGTGGTTTGAACCTGTGAAGGTTGTTAATTTTTTGCTCGACAAAGTCATGTTCCAGCCCAAGAGTTGCAAACGATTTCGCTTTCATGGCCCTATGCAGTTTGGGGTCTAGATATGGTTGGTCCTTTCAGAAAGGCTCCAGGAGGTTTTACGCATAGGTTTGTTGCAATTGACAAGTTTTCTAAGTGGATTGAAGCTAAGCCAGTTGCTACAATTACTACAGAAAAGGAACGAGATTTTATCCTTAATATTGTGCATCGGTTTGGTGTCCCGAACAGGATTATTACCGACAATGGGACTCAGTTCACTGGTGGCGTTTTTAAGGAATTTTGTGAAGATTTTGGGATCAAGATTTGTTATGCGTCAGTAGCACATCCTAGAAGTAATGGACAGGTCGAACATGCTAATGGTATGGTTCTTTAGGGTATTAAGACCCGAGTCTTTGACAGATTGCGCCCTTATGCTAGTAGATGGGTTCAAGAGTTGTCTTCAGTTTTTGTGGTCATTACGGACTACGTCCAGTCGGGCTACGGGTCAGTCGCCTTTCTTTTTAGTTTATGGGGCTAAAGCCATGTTGCCGAGTGAGATGGAGTTGAATCTCTTTGAGTTCACAATTTCAATTATGAGTGTTATGATCAAGACCGTGTTGATGACTTGACACGACTGGAAGAAGCTCGTGAAGCTGCTCTTGTTTAGTCGGCGAGGTATCTCCAAGGACTTTAGCGTTATCATAGTCGTAATATTCAATCACGAGCATTTATTGTTGGTGATATGGTTCTGAAAAGGATTCAGACGACGAAGGATAGACATAAATTATCTCCGTTATGAAAATGACCTTTCATAATTGCTGAAGTCACTCGGCCAGGAGCGTATCGACTAAAGCGTGAAGACGGGACAATTGTGGACAATTCATGGAATATTGAACACCTTCGTCGATATTATACTTAATTTTAATTTTCTGTATTATATTCTTCTCGACTGCCGACTTCAAGTAAGTTGCCTTCTTGAGTTGCTAGTCGGGGGCTATCCGTATTAATAAAGTATGAGATTTGTTTTGAATATAACTTGTTTGTATTTGGTTTATCATTGTTTTTTGTTTTGATTCGAGTTAAGTCAATAAGGACTAAAAATTTTTGATGACGTAATCAAGTTTTGGCTTGGTGACAGTCGGATGAAAATTTTTAAGAAATTAAACGCAAAATTCAAACCAGGGCATAAACATAAATAAACTAATAAATTACAAGTTGGATCACAAGAAGTTTTTTACATTGACAATCTATCCTTGGAAGTTTTCGATTACATCAGCAGTTATCTTCTTGGCAGACTCCTGAGCTTCATTTATCAGTTCTAAGGCTTGCTCATCTGAAGTGCCGTCGGCAAAGCCATCTCCTATAGAATTTATATCCACTCGGGGATAGAGTGACTTCGTCATTGCCAGAGTTTGACTTGCACTCATGGTAGCAGCATCATTGATGTTATCTAGATACTTCTTAGGAGCGGTCCTGAGTTTGTCAAAGATCTCAAGTGCATCTTCAGCACTTGTTCCTAGGCCGTTCTGATAAATTGCTAACAGGATTGGCGTGGCTGCGTTAGCAATATCATCTCTGATTCTCTCGGCTCTCTGGACTTTTTCAGCAAAGACTTCGAACTGAGCATGTGATTTTATCTTGTTGGCTACAAGATCAAAAATATTCTGATTACATTGATGAGCAAGACAAATTGTATCAAGAATATGAGTTCTATGAGGATTACCTTCAAGTTCAGCTATAGCTTTTGTCGGCCCCTGTTTTTATAGCACAGGAAACCATATGTGTTTACAAATACCAACTCCCTGGATCGGTAGGTTGGTATACACACATTACAACTCTGGTACACATAGTCTGCATCGCATAGTCTTACAATACCAAATATTACATGGGAACCCGAGTAGGTTTTAATAGGCCGTGTCTGACCGGATACAATACCAAATAACATAGGATAGCGGAAGCGAGGCTGCGGCGGTCCATCTATACTCCACAGGCATCAACTGGGGATTAGTCCCTATGGTTCCTCCGTACCATCCCCCTCCTCAGGGATCAGTTCGACTGGCATGTCCTCATCATCAAGAGCTAAAAGGGTAGAAATATGCAAGGGTGAGTACCAACCGTACTCAGCAAGTCACCACTATAGAAATGCAACAAATGCATATAGGGATCCAAGGCAGGTTTTGGTTTATTTGCGTAAAGCCAGTTTTCGCAAGTTATTTTACAAGCCTATGGCCTAGCAGTTTTAATCATGAAAAGAATTGCCGCTATGTAAATGTTGTCATTAATTAGAAGTTCCTTCATCACAATGTAACCTTCCCACGCATGGGGCAAGGTTACCCATGTTGTATTTATCCCAACTTCTTCTAACCAAATTAAAAACATGTGAGTCTAGTCAAGAGTAATACAAGTCCCGGCGCTCATTAACCGCGAGCACGGCTATTCGAATAGTTTAATTTACTCACACTGCAGTGGATGTACGCTTTTAATCCCACACTCCGTGACGCACCCAACACATGAGACTTGTCACGGCCCGGTTTTTCAGTTACCCTCGCATGGCGGCACCCGCTCCAAGGACTATGAATCCCCATTGCACCCCCGGCGCCACATTCCTACCTCGAGCCGGTTGTGAGGGGAGTCCTGGCGCTCCCGAGATTGAAGGTTACATCATACATATATAAAGCTTGACGTCATTAAACCACACACTTCCACATTTCCATACCGATATCCAGAACCTACCATGTCTGGGGTGCCACCCCACGAGAATAACCTAGTCCACCGGGTCTAACCCCACTCAAGAAGTGTGGTCGTACTCGGTTCGTTTCCTGCTTAGCTTCTTGACTCGGTCCTTAACTGACCAGGGTCGGCGGCTTACCGTTCCCAGAACCACCCATATTCTATCCGTGCCGCCCCAGTCGAAATCACTTTTGTTTAATTAAGTTTTTGGGTTTTCACAAAGGTTTTCATGCTGTGGGTGGCGCTTATGTCTCCACCCGATCTCTATCAATCACTCCCATCGAGTGATCAGTGTAACCACATCCACATATCCCACATATGGAGTGTATAACGTCTATGTAAGCAGGGCTAAGCAGTGAGTAAATAATCACGCGTAAAGTAATATACTCAGGTAACAAAGGTGTGTAAATACATAAGGATAAACAATATCAAAGGTAAGGCTTTAAGCAAATGTAGGTACGCGTTTTATAATTAGCATGCAATTTTATTTGCAATCAACACATTTATAAAAATAGGATCAACATGTTCGAGGAAGGGGGCGTAGTGACTTGCCTTGCTTTTAGGTTCCTATATCTTCCAACAATCCCGCGTCAGTAGAATTTCCGGATCATCCACTACGCGATCGAAAAGAGAAAAACATCCAAAACCCTATAAAGCAGATAATAACTATTATAAACTAATTGTGCCATTGGATAGATCACATTTTTAGAAAAATTATGGAAGTTGAACGGAGTCAATTGGACTTACGGTTGAGGAGATATGAATTTTGGAAGATTAATGGATTTTCTGGAATGCGAAAATGAATTTATTAAGTTGGAAAGGAATATTCCCAAGAATATTCTTTTGGCTGTGAAGTAAGAGGGAGGCAATGTGGACTTGGTTTTGGGAGGGCTTGGGCTTTAGCCCAGAGATGAGGGAGGTCGGCTAGGGAGTTAATGTCGACTTTTTAGTCGGCAGCCCAATGGATGAGTAGGGACATTGTATAGACTTCTATAAGTGACTTCATGGTCTTGGTCCGAGGAACCAAAGGGAGGTTACATGGACTTGTGGATATAATATCAGGTCGGCTAGCCCAATGAAGTTGAGGGACATCAAGTAGACTTGTAGGGATTTTCATGGGCTTAGCCCGACATCGTGAGGGAGGCAATATAGACTTTCGCAAGTTCTAGGTCAAAGTGGGGCCCGCGGGGAGAGAATGTGGGGCCCACTAGTGGGTCCCACCTCCTTTTCCTTTTCTTTTTCTTTTTCTTCCTTTCCTTCTTCTCTCTCCTTCTTCTCTCTTTCTTTTCTCCTGCTTCCTCTGCTGTTCTTGCCGGGAGGAGAGGAGGGTGCCGAGCGAGAGGGCGCCGGCGGTGGGGCGGCTGGGCGCGGCGCGGCCGGGGGTGGAGCGGCGCCGGCGGCGGCGTGGGCGCGCGGCTAGGAGCGCGCAGGCAACGGCGCGGCTCGGCCCGGGCGGTACGGCGGCTGCGGGCGCGCGGTGGCAGCACGCGGGTGGCGCGGCGCGCGCGTGCGGCGGCCGGGCAGCGCGGCTCGGCCGGGGGCGGCGGCGCGCGGCTCGGCAGGGCGGAGCGGCGCCGGCGGTGCAGGCCGGGGACGGCGCGCGGTTGGGGATGCGCGCAGGCGGCGCGGCGGCTGCGGCAG
This sequence comes from Oryza officinalis, assembly GCA_008326285.1. Classification (NCBI taxonomy): domain Eukaryota; kingdom Viridiplantae; phylum Streptophyta; class Magnoliopsida; order Poales; family Poaceae; genus Oryza; species Oryza officinalis. The sequence goes on from BDMV01000008.1 coordinate 12,382,782, forward strand.
AGCTGCAGCCGGCCGGGCTGGTGGCTGCGGCTGGCCGGCACGGCTACGGGGCGGCAGCTGCGCGCGGCCGGTGGCGCGCGGCCGGGCTGGAGGAGGCCGGGGCCGGGTTGGTGCCGGCTTGGCTTGCGCGGCATGGCCAGGAGGAGGCCGGGTGGCGTGCTGCCGGCTGGAGCAGCCGGTGGCTCGGCAGGGGTGGCACGGCCGAGCGGAGGCCGAAACGGCTTACGGCTCGGCCGGACGACGGCCGGGGAGGCGTCCCGGGTGGCTTGGCCGACCGATGGCCGAACGGCTCGAGGCGGCACAGACGCGGCTCGGCCGAGGCTCGGTCGGCAGGAGCGGTTGCAAGCGGTACGGCGGCGTCGGCCGAGTGGAGGCTGGGACGGTTTGCGGGTGTCGGCATTTGGCTTGGAGGCTGAGGAGGACGAAGATGGGGCAGTGGCTTTTATAGCCGTCGCGGTCGACGGACGGCGACCAGGACGGCTCGGGTGGCTGCATGCATACATGCATGCGCATACCTGCAGTTAGCTAGCTGCTTGCATGCATGCATGCACACGTTCGGCCCGCTAGCTATATGGCGCATGCACGGCCGGCTGTGATGCGGCGATCGCTGCGAAGGGCGATCGCGCAAGGAATGGTTACGGTGTTATGTCTCACGACGCCACCGTGCCGCGGTAACGACGGTAGACGAGAAATGCGGTAAGGAAACGAAAGCAAGAGGAAGAGCAGGAGGGGAGCTCACCTTGCGGCAGCCGGGTAGCGGCGTACCGGCCGACGGTCCTCGCACGAACTACGGTCGTCGAGGTACTGCCTGGGGCCGGTCGACCCGCGGATCGTCCTCGCCCGCCACGTGTTCGCTCGGCAACAAACGAACACACAGCGTTAAGGAATAAATGTTAGCGGATTAGTGCAAGTTAGGTGTCAGGGGTCAGCGAGTTAGAAGTCAGCGGGTTAGTGAGTTAGAAGTCAGCGGGTTAGTGAGTTAGAAGTCAGCGGGTTAGATGTTAGGGATTAGCCGTTCGATAAGTCAGTCGTTCTCGGGTTCAAATGACGGCGCGGCGGCCTATCCGTCCTCTTGCTCAACTGAGGCCCAGCCGAAGCCGGTCGCGGCGGAGCAAGCGGAGAGATGGCGGCGTGTGCGCGGAAGGGTGTGACTGAAGAGAAACAAAGCCAGGAGGAGGAGAAGAGAGGATGGAAAGGGACGGGTTGTGTATTGGCTATGGTTGCCCTTATATAGGCTTCACCGCACGAGCTCGTCTTGAATGGCCATGAAGATAGGGACGGGGTAGTTGTAGCGGCCGCGCGGGTTGGCGCGTATGCTGCATCGACTTTCGCCGTTCGGGAGACAAGGGCTGGCTCCTGTGCTGCCTGCCGTCGCCACCTACCGAAACGGAAGACGGCGACGGTAACACGGCGGGGGCCACCGTCATTTGATAGGTGCGTCGTCCGGTGTACGTGCATAGGCTGTTGCATGCATGCTAGCTTGGGCTCGACTAGCTGCTTGCATGCAGGCATACGCATAGCTAGCTAGTTGCATGGTGCTTGCTCGTGGCTGGCTTGCCTGCATGCATGCGCATGCACAACTGGCTTGCTGCATGGCTCGCGGCGGTGCGAGGTGGGGCAGGATGCGTATGGAATGGACGGCAAGCTCGCCGGTGAGACAGGAGCGGAAGGCGACAGCCGGTGATGTCGTAGCGGCCTCGTCGTAGCGGCGCGGCGTGCGGCGACGTCGTCGCCGAAAATAGTATGGGGGAAAATTAGACTTTTATCTTTTCAAGCCTAATAGGAATGAAAAGACTTGGGGAGGTAACATGGACTTTTTCCAGAAAAAGCCTAGCAACAAGAAGGCCATAGTAGAGGGAGCTTACGCCGACTTTTTGGAGTAAAACTAATTTTGGTTAGAGTGAAAATCTTGGGACACAAACCATAAGATCAGAGGAGTAGAAAAATTGGTAAATTTCAATAAAAGTTTGGCACTGGCATAAAACAAAGAAACTGTTGGCATGATGCAAAAATTGAAACATAAAACAGAAATGATTTTTGATCGGTGTATTTTTATTTAGGAATTTCCCCAGGGTGTTACAGCTTTAGCCTTGTCTGTTTCAAGCTTGGCATTATCATTTTCTGCCTTCTTCAATTTAGCCTTGAGGGATTCAATCTCGGATAAGTTGGCTAGAACATGAAGACATAGAGTTAATAGAGCTGAATGGATTAATCAAGAACAGATGAGTTAATGTTTCTTACCTCCAATTGAACCACGAAGTTCTAAGTTCATATTCTGAAGCTTGCTGATTTCTTCTTGCAAGACAGTCTCTCTAGCATCCTCCTTGGCTTCTTTAAGCTCTTGTTGGATATTTTCTAAAGAGTTGACATGAGGAACAAGCTTTTCTAAGGTATCAGATTTGACCTGGGAGCGACGGTATATTCTCTGCATCACAAAAAAGTAAGTCAACTGATTATATGAGAATCAGCAATTGAAGTATGAGGGGTTTCTTCTTACATTCATCAGTCGAGTGGCTTCATTAAGACTGGCAACAAGCAAATCTCGTTCTTCGGCTTCCTTTTGCTTGTTTAGTATAATACCCTGTTTTTTGCCTTTCGCATCACGCCACTCGATCTTGATTGGAGGCAATGAGTCTTCTGTGGATTTCAGCCGGAGGATCTCTTCATCTTCTCTAGTTGCTTGTTCTAAGGAAGATATGAAAGATAGAACTCAGGAAGAATGTTCAAGGTAAAAATTTAATGATTGGTTGATTTACCTATTGATGCTTCTGGACGTTTTCTTGAGTAGTAGCATCTCTAGTTGCTTGACCCTTGTTGATTTCTTCAGAAGTCGATGTTGGATCTTTAACTAGTGTTCCTTGGCTGACCGAAATTTGCTTTTCCCTGTCCGATTAGTTTCCAGTCGGGGGTCCTTGAGTTGATGTTTGTTCAGGAAAACCCGATTGGTTTCTAGTCGGGGGATCCTGACTGACAGACAGGGGCTCCTGGCTTGAAGCTGTTTTACTCGAGAGCGGGCTCTGGGACGTAGGCTCTGTGGATTTTTGGTTTCTTGACTCCGTAGCTGGAGTTGTTTGTTCGGTTTGGCCTGTTGGATCAATATTTTGAGGTTTTGTGCAGAAGATGAAACATGGTATTCAGAATGGAGTTAAATCGGTTTTCAATGAGAAAACAATGCAAAGTCATGCGAAGGATACCTGTTATATTTTCTGATCTTTAGAGCGGATCTGGTGGATGGCCTAGGCGAGCTGATATTGGCCTTGTGCGTTTGGACCTCTTCAGATTCCTCATTTGAGTCATCAATGACTAGCTTCCTCGATTTGCTTGCACGTTTGCTGGTTTCCTCAACTGTAGCTGCTGTTCTCTTATTTTTTGTTTGGGGCTTGATCTTTGGATTGCCAATTGGTTTCCTGGCAGTCGGCTGGGCTGGCATTTCATCATGATAAACCTTGTATGGTCGGGAGATGATCAGAGCATTTGCCTGCAAGCAATATTTTCTTTAAGAGACATTGAAGAGCATGGCGAGATAAAAATCATTAAAGTTGCAGAGTTTACATACCGGAGGAGGTGGTCGATGAATGTTGTAAGAAAGAACTGGTAATTTATTGCTGTAATCAACTACAATCCCAGTGAAAAAGATCTTGTACATGCGGGAGCACAAGACTTGGAAGTTCAATGACTCTCGATCTTCCCGGTTGGGATCACTTTGTCCTTCATACTCGAAGGTTGGCTTGGACCTTTCTTTGATGGGAGCTAGTCAGCATTTGATGAAGTGTCGAGTGATTTGTTCTCCTTGGAGTCCCTTATTCTTCATTTCGAGAATTTTTGCCAGAAGGTTATTTGCTTCTATCCAGTCTTGACCCTCGGGTAGGGCATTCCAGTTGGCCCGTTGGATTGGTGGAAGGCCGATAAAGTCGGGTAAGTTGGGAACTGGGTTGGAGATGTAAAACCAGTTTGCGTGCCAGCCCTTGTTGGAGGTTTTCAATCCAAGAGGGAAGTAGTCTTTGCGGAGAGTACCACGGAGTTGAAATCCCGCACCGCCGACAACACAGGGGTTATCTTTGGTTGGATGGGCTTTGAGAGAAAACATGTGGCGAAAAAGATTGAAGTGGGGATAGATTCCAGGGAAGGCTTCGCAAACATGGATAAAAATGGCAATGTGTAGCATAGAGTTTGGGTTCAGGTGGTAAACTTTGATGCCATAATAATCCAGGATGCCACAGAAGAATTCAGAGGTTGGCAGATTGAATCCACAGTAAAAGAAGTGGGTGAAGATGACAATCTCACCAGTATTTGGGGTAGGGAACTCCTCACCGTATGCCGAACGCCAGCCAATGATTTCCATCGCTAGGAGGACTCCATGCTTCACCATTTCCTTTAATGTTGATTCCTTCACATCAGAGGCCGCCCATTGGTCGAAGGGGATTTCTCTCTCTTCTGCCATGAGTGAGATTTGGGGAGGATTGAGTTTGGTGTTGAGGGTTAAGGTTTTTGGAGAGGATGAAAGGAACAGGATGAGCACAGCGGATTTTGATGAGATCTAGAATGGCTGGATGAATGGATTTGGTGGATTTCGCGTTCTAGGTTTTTGTGGAGGTGCTTGTGAACAGGAGCGCGAAAGAGGAAATTTTTCAGAAGTTGAAGCGGCGGGGAAGACGACGGAGCTTCAGCGATTATTTTATTAGGGTATCAGTAGGTTTTCTTTCATTTGGGCCGAAGCCCATGGGAAGCCTACAGCCCATGATTCAGGTGTGGCTTGTCACGTGTCTCTAGGGATTTAAGCAAATTTGCCTTGGCAATATGCACGTGCTCTGTTGCCCAATACCTTTAAAATCCTTTGGTACAGCGGTTATACAACTTTCTAGGAGTTGGCATGGTGCAATTTGGAAGGTGACAAATAGTAAAGTTTTTATAACTGTCCTAATATCTTTTCTATAGGTTACAGGAGCTGTTTGGTTTTTTACAAAGCAATTGATTTTATATTATATCAATGCTATTTTGCCACCTTGGTGTGCTTTTTTGGATTAAGACCAATATTATGGCTTAGGCTGATTATATTTTGGTCATATTATTCCGACGGTTGGTAAATCTATTTATGGGCTTTGATAACTTAGATTTTATACCACAAATGCCATATATTCCTGAGGATGATGAAGTTGTGTGTTTCGAGGGGACTCGGGCATAACAGCTTGGGCAGCATGAGCTGAATATGATGCCAGTACTCGGGGTCATTATGCACCGTGCCTTGTTTATAAGGTTATGTGCTATATGATTTTTATAACTGCTTTTTGGCTTTGGCTAAGCATTTATTTATATAACATCACTCGGATGAGTGTGATTATTATAGTTCTTGACTATATGCTTAGTTTGTTCAACTAAACACATAGTCGGGGGCTACAACTAATTAGGTGCATCTAGTCGATGCACCTAGGTATATTTTTATGACTTTTTATCCCTTCACAGCCTTCTTATTGATGATTAAAGCACTTGGGAGACCCAGACAGAAATGATGGAAGCACTCGGCAATGGAGGCACTCAGCTATGGAGGCATTTGGTTATGCATTAATTTGGTTTGAGGCAAAGTTATCTCGTCGACTGTGAAGGTTTCAGGGGCTACTGTGGAGATTGTGGGTACCATATACCTACACGGCTAGCTTATCCGACTAATTATAGGGGATAGGTTATGAGTGATAATCATGTAATAGGCTTAAGACTTAATCATTATGTTGCCTTGTGTACTAAGGAACAGCTTATAGTCTTAAGTCGGAAGTGTTATGGGTAATATTAGGAGTCCTATACTGTATGTGGTTTGGTCTCTGACTTGTGAGCCTGCCCTCTGAGCCTATATAAGGAGGGCAGGACGTCCCTTGAAGGATATAGAGGCAATAGCAATTAGCTAAGCTTTTCTTCATATACAACTCGATCGAGAGATCAATACATAACCCGGCGGATACAATCCTTGAAACAGGAGTAGGGTATTACTTCTTTATAGAAGGCCTGAGCATATCTAAATCCCTTTGTCTACTAACCCATCGTGTTTGGCACTTGTGTGCTACCCCCTTTTTCTTATTGCAGAAATCAGGTTTCGACACCAGCCGACTCCGTGGTGCCACTGATGGGCGACCGCGTCCCGAAGTCAGTCGGCTCTGCCATCACTAACTAACGACCCTGACTCCATGTCGGCTGACTTCGCCGCACCATGGATGGGCGACCTTATCTCCATCGCCGGCTGCCTCCACTTCCGCTGACTGGTGGCCTCGCCTCCACACCGGCCGACTCCGCCACAGCACGGATGCGTGACCTTGTCTCCACCTCTTGCTTCCTCCACCGTCGTCGACTGGTGGCCTCGCCTCCACACCGGCGGACTCTATTGTGCCACTGATGGGAGTCCTTGTCTCCGCTGTCCGTTGCCTCCGCCATCGCCGATTGGTGACCTCACCTTCATGCCAACTACATCAGTCGCCGCCAATGGGCAACATCGACCGTGACAGAAGGACACACTATATGTTTGAGGGCTCACTAGCTCAAACGCGATGATCACCTTTGTTCCATGCTTGTTTCAGATACATGCAATAGGAATTCGTGGCCATGATCCTATCTCCTATGCTCAAGCTCTATACCAGTCAGTATGCTTCACGAAGGCCACTAGCTGAGTACTCGCACCAGCGGGACTCAAATATCACCTCTACTTTGGTACACCCCATGAGGGATAACCACTCAAATCAGAAGCCACTCAGATAAGTTACACTCGAGCCACATCACTTGTGAGATCTGTCACTCGGGAGCAATCAAAGATGCATGATACACATGTCATTTTATCAAGGTCTTGTCGGGAATAGTGTGCGTATTGCCTAGTGCATTCGTGACCTAATAACTTCCAGGCAATGTGGAATAGGCATGCTCTATTGGGCCTTGGTGGCGTTGGTCTGATGGCCCACGCGTTATTTTACCCAATGCCTCTTTCCTTCACGTTACAGTGTGGTTTCCAGTTGACCATAGTAATGTTATTTTCTATGGGTATCAACAATCATGCTCATGAAGCATCATGGCTGGTGTTGACGGTCGTTAAATACCAATTTTGACCGCTAACTATCATAATAAATAAAGAGAGAACTAGCATTTCTTACACATACATCAATAATAAATAATGTAGTTCCACTATACTTGGACAATTAACATGTATGTAAAGAATAAATATCAAAGTAAAGGAGAAATGAAACCGGCATGCAAAGAAACACATCTCTGACGAATCACGTGTGAGCATACGGATTGAGGGGCCCACAAGTTAGGCAAAACCGACTTAAAGTGGGACCAACCAACCTCAACCGACTAATGGGCCCACCTGTCATCCCCTCACCAAAGTTGGTGGGGAATGGCGATTGCCCTGGTTCGACCAAACTAGGCTTGGTGCCCCCAGCTCCGCCTTTCCACGTGGCAGCTATTTATTGGTTCCCTATGGCGGTTATGGGCGTTTACCGACCTACAACCGTCATTGAGAGCTATAAATAGAGCTCACTCTCTTCACTTGTAACACACACCTCAAGGAGTTATTCTCTCTACTCTACATTGTATCTTTTATAGTATTAGTGGAAATAGACTTAGAGTATCTTCATTCCTATAGTCTTCTCGGAGATTCCGGTATGTCTTTAGTACTTTACTCTTCTTGTAAGACTATAGTTGAATTAATATAATTATCTTCCTTATATTCTTGTGTTCATAATTCTTATATTGCTTTAGTAGTTATGTGCTTTATGAATAGGATGTACTTCATTTATATGCTTCACTTGATTAGACTAGTCAATGTATGCTATAGTAACGGTCCAATGACCTTGATGGGTTGTTCTAGCTCTAACTTGTCCATCCAAAGGGCGGGAGTTTTAGGGGAGTTATGATATTATTTACTAGCATAAGCATGGTGCTTAGGTTAGATAAATGACGTTGGATGCGGGTTTGCCCCATGGAAAGTGAGGTAGGCGGCAGATAGTGATAGCCATGTCTGTCCTTTGTATTCCTCCATGTTCGAGGATGACGTAAGAGTGCATAAATGCCATAACAACGCTGATGGACCAGGAGAGAGTGGTCTCTCGGTAGTACCTGGGTGTCTAGAACTAAGTCCTAGCCTTGTAAGCATTATGTGTTAAGTATATACAAAACATGATTAATATAGAAGTACAGTTGTATCGTAGTTCTCTTATGTCCTTTTTCACTATACTAATTCATTAGAGAGGAATCTCCTGTATGTGTCACACTACTCCTTGATCATATTTATCCTAACCCTTGTTTAGACTATGGTGAGTTTATTATAGATTGACTAATGATGTATAAACTATGTCTTTATACCATCGCCTTTCCTGCAGAAATATAAATACGATACTCTCAGGAATACTCATGTGTGAAATGATACAGCGGTATTTGTGCGCTGTGAACATAAGAAATATCAACAGCTGGCTGTTCATGAAAGTTAGATGCTGATTGAAAAACACCCGATTTAAGTCGCAGCTAGCCTAGAGCTACATGCATAATATTTTATGCAATTGGTATATATCTCTCGGGGTCATGTTACTCTAGGATTCATACCTTCCACACTACACCTGGGTAGTAGCTACTCGGCAAGAAGAGCTATGATTCTTGACTATATGTTTAGTTATTTCCTAACTAAGCACATAGTTGGGAGCTACATCTAATAGGTGCATCTATTCGATGCACTTGTTTATCATTTATCAATGGAGCCCTCACAGCCTCTTTGTAAGATATAAAAAGAAGTATTCAAGAAGAAAACACTCAAGAAGCCTTCATAGGGAAGATTGGAGCACTTAGTATTGGTCATGGACCAAAGAAAAGACTGTGATTCAACTGTGAAGGTCTCGGGGGCTACTGTGAAGGATATGAGTACCATATACCCATATACCCTGCATATCCGACTACAGATAAGAGGTGGGCCTGATCCATATAATATGTAATAGAGTAGGACTTTGTCGCCATGTTGCCTTATACCTCAAGGCAGGGCATAGAGCATTGGCTGAATACTACCATGTAATAGATTAGGAAACTAATACTGAAACCGACTAGGTTTTTGTCGCGCCCTGAAAATCACCTTAAAATTTTACCGTCTAAATTATTTCTAGAAATTGTAAAAATCTAATTTAGCCTTCAACAATTAAAAATCCCCAAGATTCAACTCAAATCAGCATGTGGGAATTTTTGTTGAATTCCTCATGCTTCGAAATATTTAATCATTTTTTACTTGAATTTTCAGAGCACTATAAATATTTTTAATGCAACAAAAACCTTTCTCAGACTTTCTAAAAAAGAAAATTAAATTTAAACCTCCCTCTTCCCTCTTGGGCCGTCGGCCCATCTCTCCCTCTCCCTCTCTCAGCCCGGCCTAGCCACTTCTTCCTTCCCTCTCCCTTCCCTACCTCCTCCCCATGGGCTCCTCCCTCTCCCCGGCCCATCTCTCTTTTTCCTTTGCGCCTGGCCCATGCCGCCTCCCCTTGGGCCACTCCCTCCTCAGCCGGCCCAGCTGCTTCCCTCCCACGAACCGAAGTCCATTTTGCCTCCTCCGCGTGGCCCAGCTAGCCCAGCCACTGGTCATCTTCAACCTCCAGCAGCTCTCTCTCTCCCGTGAACGTACAGACGCAGTAGCCACCGATTGATCTCCCTCCACGATCGATTTCCCTCCGATTTAATTGCGAAAATGGATTCCTTACCTCCTCCTCATCAATTCCCCCAACTTTTTCCCTTCAAATTCGTCCTTATTTCGCCGGATTTAATCCCCATTGAACTCCGGCCGTTTCTCCTTCTCCGGCGAACTCTCTGTCTCCTCCTCTCCCCGGCGCCCGTCTCCCTTCCCTCCGGCCTATAAAAGCAGCCCTCGGCCTCCTCCTTCCTCCCCACACGCTGCCACCCTCCTCTTCCGCTCTCCTGAGCCGCCGCGCCGCTATTCTCTTGCGAAGTCGCCGTCGCAACTCCGGCCGCCACTGTTCCTCGCTGCCAAGACTCGTCGTCAACGTCCCCTCGCCGTTCCCTCAGCTCCAGTGAGCCTTGCCACCGCCCTCACCTCTCCCACGCCCTCACTGCCATCTATCTCCCACCCTACTCTTTCTCTGTCTCCTTCTCCCTCCTCTCTGTCTCACTCTCTCCTCCGTAGCAGTAGTAGTTCTTATCTGTAAAAAAAAAAATTATTCAATCAATTCGTAATATGTCATTTGAACAACATTTAAAATTCAAATTGTCGTATCTCGACTATTTGAACTCGGAATCAACCCGTTCAAATTGCTAATTTTTCCTTAAACAGTAAAGAACCTATTTGTATGCTTTGTTCATCCATCTTATATGGTTGTTATTTGTCTTTTGGCCTTTTTCCTTTGCGTATGTCGTGTCGACGCTGCAGTTCCGGAAGAGCCGCTCTACATCGAGGTCGACGCGGAAGACTTTGGTAGCGAGCAAGGCAAGTCATGTCATCTTGATCATATCGCTATCCTAGTTTACAAAATTTATGTTTATTTAAATTATTGCATTTCGCTTTATTAAAATTCCCGCGATTATTACCGTTTTATTTAGTCTTACCGATTCTCCTCGTTACGACCTTATTATTTGTAATATTATGATCCTTGATAACCCTAGAAAAAATAAAACTAGTAAGGACTTTATATATGTGGTGCTTACTAGAAACTTTAGGAATATGCTTAGCCTTGCTTATATAGAAACAATTAGAGTTATTTCCAATAATTAGATTTGTGAATAATTTTTAAATAATGGTAATTTTGGTTAACGGCTATTTAGCCATGAAATGATGTTTCCCCTTCAAAATTTCCCCAAACTTGTTTTCGGCTGGGCTCGGGGTGCTTGGTTTTGTTAGTCGCACCTCGGCCGTCATAAGGACCGGTCTTCGGGCCTCTGTTGCATGGCATATTCCGTACTACCACCTGTCTAATGGGTAAGGCTTAACTTGTTGTCTAGGACGGCCATGAGCAAAAAGACACGGATAGAGATGAATGAAGCCCTTGGTGGGATTGACGTCTCTGGCGGTACGTCCGGGGGCATAGACTGTTTGCTCGACCCAGGGCGCCTGGTGGGGGAAGTCTATGTCGGTCTTTTTCGCTTAGGGCAATACTAGGCGGCAGGTTATGTCATGGCTTTCGTCCGTATGCCGTGGTGGCATGTGGCACGTCGCAACACGTGAGGAAGACATGTCTGGTGGGTAAAGATGTACACCTCTGATTAGAGTTTAATCTATTCGAATAGCCGCGCTCTCGGTTATAGGCAAGCTGAGCAATGTACCCAAGTTAGAATTTGATTCTGTTTAAAACTAAAATAACTGGAGTTAGTACCTGTTGGCCTAGGATAAGGCAAGATCGCGTCGGTGCGCGGCTTGGTGATAATTTTGACTAGAGATAGGTTCGTGTTGGTTTAAAAATGCTTTTAAAGTATTTAAATATTTCGAAATGCTGGTTTTATGCAAAATATCCCTATATATGAATCCTTTGTACTCCCTAGCATTATATTTGCATTTTTCTGGGCATGGCTTGCTGAGTACGGTGGTTGTACTTAGCCTTGCTCCTTTTTTCCCCTTCCAGGAGAGGAGTACTTTGAAGTCAAAGACTTTGGTGCCTAGCTTGTGCCTGACGTCGAATTGCCTGTGGTGGTCCGTCGTAGCTGCCGTCTTTTATTCGTTTATCTTTCAGTGTTGGGCCTTTGGTTGCCCATGTAATAAAGTATTCTACCTTCGCTTCCGCTTGTTTACTCTGATATTTACCAACTCTGTAATGTGTACCTTGCCTCCTAGGACAAGGAATTATGCACTCACAAACGGGATATAGTGTTCTATTTTTCAGGCGTGACAGTTTTCCTCATTGTAACCCTGTCTCCTAACCTATATAAGGTGTGTAGAGAGTCTCTTGATGGCAACAACCTCAACAAGATCAACAGATCAATACACCTGGTAGATACAATCCAACAAAACATGAGTATGGTATTATTGCTCGTCGAAGGGGCCTAAACCTATCTATACCTTGTCTCCATATCCATTCGCTTTTAGATCTCGTACGTAGTCCTATAAATTTATTGCCGATATACAACATCGACACAATGCATAGACTAGCTCTTATCATCTAATAGACATATCACACAAAGAGGATAACTATTGCAACTTAGATACAAAAGCAGTTTCTTTACGAGAGATGAAGACCAAATATGGATTTCTACCATTGGACCTGTTTCGTAAAATGTTCTGAAGATCTTGAAGGTCATCTTCAAGGTAGAGTTTAGTGTTGTATCTTGATAAAACGTACTATTTTTCTGTAGTTAATGCATGGTTTGCTGATTCCTCAGTAAGAGGGTCCTCCTGAGCAATGAGCCATAGTCATGTAATGTACCTCAGACGCAGAATATACGGTTTGCTGTGTTCTCTTCACTTCATATTCTTTTTCTGAAAAAAAATGGGTTGCAATATTGTCAATCTAAACAATTTTAGAGGTCATATTTGTCAATATTAGAGGTCATATTAGATATCTTCATTTTTCCGTCTCTCTTCTGTGATCATGATGTTTCAACATAAAGCAATAACCACAGTTAAAAAGTTGATACTAGTTCTGCTGTTTTTACACTATCAAGTCTATTATATTTACAAACATACCAAAATACCATCTAAAAAGAAAATATACAAAATAAAGAAGAAGATAAATTATAGAACTAGCACATGGCCAGGACAATTAATGATGGCAACATATGGGAGAAATATAAAAAACGACACAAATATATGAACCAGACTTAAAACAAAAGCTGGGCATGTACTCCCTTACAGATGACGAAGCCAATAAGTATGCCAGGTGGTTCATGAATAAATAAAGAAATTGAAACTTACACGGGGGATTTAACCTTTTGACACTCTTTACCAGATCAGTTTAAACCTCCTCATAACCACGTTTCTTACAAAATGGCAAATCTATTGCCACTCAACTCTCCGGACACTACTAGAGAACTGATATTTCGTCGTGGTACCAAAAAAATAAATATCTCAACTACATTAAGAGCTGATACTAATGATGTTTTAGTACCGGTTCTAAAAGTCCAAGTCCCTATAAACATCTTTAGTCGCGGTTGGTGTTACCAACCGGTACTAAAAATACATCTTTAATACTGGTTGGTAACATCAATCGAGACTAATGTTGAAAGATCTTTAGTTCTGGTTGGTGTTACCAACCGGTACTAAAAATACATTTTTAGTTTAACACCATCTAGTATTAACCTAAAAAAGGATGTCTACAGGGTTAGTTTAAAAAGAAAGCATCTCTATCCAAATCAGATGTGTGTAGTACGTGGGATGGTAACACGTGTGAGGGCTGAGGTGAGAGATCTTGAGTTTGAATCCCACATCCCACATATTTTTTTGACTTAGTATGCATCTTACTAAAGATCGAGATCTTTAGTCTCGATTCTCTAGTCTCGGTTGCTACAACCGGTATTAAAGGTGGCTTTTAACCGGTATTAAAGATCGTTTCTCTAGTAGTGGTAGTGGCAAAAAGTTGATTATTCGGATGTCAGCTTCTCTGGACGTTTAATGCTCAGGGATGTTTATTAGTCTAATTAACAATTGGGTGTTTAATAAGCCTTAATAGTATTTATGTGTTTGTGCAGTCTTTCCAGGTTCCTGGTAGATTACTAGATTATGTATAGGCTACAACTCTTGGTTTCAGGGGATGAAAATTTTGAAGAGAAAACTATCCACTATTAGTAGTGAACCACCGAAGGAACCTGCATGTTGCAATTCTAACTAGTTCTATTGTGTTTTTGTTCGTGTGCCTCTTTGTTTTGATTGGTGTTACGTGTATCTGTCGCATCAGATGTTCTAATGTGCCAAGTGATGAATAGCTATTGTGTCAAGTTTAATAGAAAATTATTTTAGACACGATAATTATTTCGGTTGTCTAGATGCTGAACCTAAAAGAGCCAACTTTTTTCTTATCACAAAACTGAACACAATGTAAAATCACATGATATACAATCAAACATGGCAGCAAGCTATGCTGCAATGATGCAAAATTAAATGAAATAATCATGAAACAAAACTATATGCCTAACAATGTCCATACCTTGTGACAATTTTGTCATGAAATTGGGCATCTCTCGATCCCAACGCCACGTGTAGACATCCAGCTCTTTACAGTGAAGATGGCGGTGCTGGTCACGAAGCCGAGGCACCCACTGTGAAGACCTCTCCTGCATGTCCTTAGTCTGCAGCAACAATTCCAAACTACTCAAGTCTTCAACATTCCTCAAATTTGGGCAAACACCTAGGTACAACTTCCTCAGTTGTGGAAGGTTTGAGACCCTCTCAACGCCTTCACATTGACGTATTGAAAGACAATCAGAAAGGAATGGGATGTCGTCCACCACCCTCAGGCAGCTTGCTCCTCTTATGTGGAGCTCCCTGAGTCTTGTGGTCCCTTGTCCAAGTTCTCGTGGGAGAGCCCTTAGCTTGGGGCAGCCATATATGTACAACTTCTCAAGACAAGGTAGAAACTTCAATGTTAGAGGTATAGAAGCTTCTGCAGACAATGAAGCTGTTTCAACAAAGGTCCACTCCTCCCAGTTGGGCATATCACTGAAGACCAAACATTCAAGCTTTGGGTAAGCAACTACCTCAACGGATTCTATATTATGCACCCCAAAGCCAACAAATTCAGGTCCTATCTTTGTAATGTTGGTCCCAAAAATTTTCAGATACTTCAAGCATGGTAGCTGCCCAATTGGTGGAAGATGCATGCAGGATTTGCATCCTAAGAGTTCTAGGTGTTTTAGTGAAGACAAAATGTTACTACAAAGCCAGGTGGGATACCTCCGACCAAAGAATCTCACAATAGATAGATCTTCTAGGTTGTGTGGAGGGGTTAGTTGTTCGAAGATCCTCTCATTTTTGCTAACATCTTCATCAGAATATGCTTCACCAGTCCATCCACTACAGCAAAGATATAAAACTTTAAGATGCTTCTTATATGTTAGCAAGGAAGTTGTACTGCATAAAGTTGTTGCTCTTTCCAATTTGATAATATCTAGCCGCCTCATCTGTGAAAGAGAACCCAATTCTTCCAGGTTCCATCCATCTTGCATATCAGTATTATTATTGCTCCCACTACCAACAGGAAATCCTCCTAAATCATTGAGAAATTTCAATCTATTTATCCCTTTTGGAACCTCATTTATTGGTGTATGGCAAAGACCAAGACGCCTTAAATTGGACAATTGAGTAATTGCCATAGGAAGGCTATGCAAAGCAACACACCGCTGCAAGTTCAATATTTGAAGGTTTTTTACTGAACCGATGGACTCTGGGAGACAATATATGCTAGTCATATCAAGATCAAGTAATCTTAGATACATCAGATTACCAATACAACCCGGAATTTTCTGTATTGGAGAACCAGTCAAATTTAAAACTCGAAGGCGTGGAAATCTATTGAAAATTGTATTTCCATCTACTGCAGACTTGCTACATTGAATATTCAAAGTTCTTACTCTAGCGTGTTCCTTGTCCACATCAGGGAGCACCACAGAATCCTTCTTATTAGTATATATTGAAGCACGTCGTAGTTTTGACAAAGTTTTAGCCTCCAATGACTCTGGTTCTCCATAAAAAATTTCATCTCCTGACAAATGCCAAGCAAGCTGCCTTAGAAGATCATGGACTTTACATATAATATGGTTACAATATGTATGTTCTGGTTGAAGGAGATTTCTATATATCAACTCGTAGTAATATTCTTCAGCTGTTTCTTCTAGAAGTTGTTCTTCCTGCTCTTCCACAAAACCTTCGGCAATCCAATACCCAATAAGATCATCGCGAAGGATGCACCAGTCTTCTGGATGTAAAGCACAATAAAGGAAACATCGCTTCAAATGTCGTGGTAGCTCTTCATAACTCAAATACAAAGCTCCTCTTAGATCAGTAGGAAGCTTGCCCATAGACCAAGCACTTTTATTTATAACCTTTCTCCATTCGTTCTCAGATTTCTCTTTAGTGCTTAGAACTCTAGCAATGACCTTGATTGCAAGAGGAAGGCCACCACATTTACGAACAATCTCTATCCCTATTTCCCGTAAATGTTGCACTTCTTTCTCTCTCTCAATGTTCATGCTCTTCCAAAGCAACTCCCATCCTACTGCTGCTGACATCAATTCAACTTGATGCATATGTTCCACACCAATTTCCCGAGCAACAGTGTCATGTCGAGTAGTTATTACTACGATTCCAGTTGTAGCAGCAAGCAATGGAGTTCCAAGTAGATAGGTCCACACCTCATGCTTCCAAACATCATCCAACACTAGAAAAACACTCTCACCTTTAACAGTTGCTGCCAGCTTGCTCTTGAGCTCCGTGACAGTTTCTCCTTGTCCTTGATATACCGCAAAATTTCGAAGAACTTCTTTCAAAAGGTTAACTTCAGAGTAATCCTGAGAAACACAAATCCATGCTCGTTTGCTAAAGATTCCTTTTATTCTATGATCGTTATATATTTTTTGAGCCATTGTTGTCTTCCCGATCCCTCCAGTCCCAACAATACCAAACCTGTATGCCTTTTTATCCTTATGTGCAAGCACAAGTTTCACCAATCTTGTGCAAGCATGCAAAATTTCCTTGCCCACAAGATTAGGTTCAAGAAGTTGGCATGTTTTCATTGGTTTCGCTGTTGGAACTTGTACCATGGGTTGCAAATTTTGAAGCTTTAAATAGCGTTCACCCATCTTCAAAATCTTTTCAAGTTCAAAGTTGAAATTTCTGATTCGGACAGCGACCTCATGACGCCTACGGATATTTGGAAGGCAAGAGAAAAAAGAAAAACCAGTACATCTAGTGGAGTTTCTTGATGATGATGATGGCAATGGATTCTGTGATACCAACTTGCTTCCTTCAAAACTTGCCAAGTCCATAATATCTTCAGCTTCATACGTAGCGTCTTTCAGCTCACCAAGCCAAATGTTAACTGCTGACTCTTCTGACCTCTTTTGTTCGGCATCAATAAGAAAATATTGTAATTGGCTCATTGTTCGCCCTAGTTCTCTGAGCTCATCTTTTACACCTAAAATAAGAATTGCTTCCTCAGTAATGATATCTTGCAACTTTTTGATACACGATCCAATCAGATAATCTAGTACGATTGCCATAAGAGAACTTGACGAGGGAGATCCAATAAGAACAACAAGCCACTTATCTCAGAGAATGAAAACCTGCAGGCTAGTAGCAGATACACAATTGTGTTATGGATGGTTCAAGAATCAAGACTAAGCAACATTACCTAGAGATTTCCAGATATCGATATATACTTAGTGCTGTTGCTTTTAATAGTTTACAAATTAGTGTGATGGAACTGCAAATGTGGGTCTGTTTTCGAGTGATTTTATCATCCTTGAGAAGTTACCGCTATTATAATTAGTATTGATTTCTGGTACCTTGATTGTATCAGGTAGTATCAAAATTTACACCAAAAAGTATGTAGATACCTCTTAGTTCCTCAAGCACCGTAAACGATCCAAAGGTTTAGATTAATTTGTCCTACCACTTGAATAGAATGCAATATAAAATTATAAGGGTAAAATTGTCTTTCTATACAGGCTACTGCTTGGGGGCAATTTTATAAATGTGCAGCATATAGTGGAACATTGCTATGTATTTTGCCCCACTCCGTCGTCCGCTCGATCTTCATCATGGCGAGGTGCCACCAACCACTGTGCACATCGTGCCGCCACCACCCACCACTTCAAGCATGTTGATGTTGGTGATATGGGAACAAGGGTTCCTTGCATTGTGGACGTAGGCCACTCAGCGCCACATCATCTGCTCCCGGAGTGCACAGGGAGGGGTGGGCCTGTTCGTCTTAAAGACCGCATTCCCACCGCGTGGCTTGGGAAGAAGCATGGTTTGAAATAAGGTGCTTAGGGCCCCAATAGGCCGTCCCCGAACACCCATCAAGGCCATAACCCAAATTGCTGGAGACAGGCAACCCCAAGCTAGTTGGCACTCAAGCACCCACAGCACATCTATCGCCATGGGAGAGTACTCGGGGCGTGAACTACTCCCCAAACATTTAATGCGCTAGGGCGAGGCGTGCCATACGGCCTCGTCTGTCACATATTGCTTCTTTTAAGGGAGATGTGACTGTCCCAAGGCATGTGATGTAGAGGATGAGACAACCCATACTACATGTCCATCTAGGCAGATGTGGGCTATCAGACAGCATGGGAGGCCAAGTCAGGTGGTTGACCCTGTGGATCCTGCCTGGTCCCACTACCTTTTTCATCTGCTTTACCTGGACGCTGACAGGTGGAGTCATAGGTTGTCGACTGCGGTTGACGACGCCCCATTAAAACAACTCCCACGCTAGTAGGTACTATCGAGGACGCGTGGTAGGCGCCCATGCCTCTGACTTTCTAGGTGGGGGACCATCACAGCAGGAGTAACGAACAAGTTGGCTAGGCACACAATTCGACAGAGGATTTTCACCAGTTGTCCTAGTTGTTGCTACTGTACGTTCGCTGTGGTACCCGAAGTAGGACTAGAACCAAGAGAAGGGATTGAAGAATCCTCACTTGTACTATGTTAAAGAAGCACACAACATACATGAGTATGGTATTACGCTCCTGAGAGGCCCGGACCTATCTTAACCCCCCTTGTTCATTTACCCATTCCAAAGCACCCTAGGTAAACCAACGCGTTCATCCTCACCGCTGAACCCAAAGGGATCCTGTTGGATCCCTTCTATCAACGTTCATCCACCGACAGCTGGCGCGCCAAGTAGGAGGGTTGTGTTGTGGAGCTTGCTTTAATTCCCGCCTTGTGAAGCAGGTGATGTTTGGCGAACACTATCGTCGTCACTGACTCTAATGGGGCAGAGAAGGAGGTCGCTACTCAGGATCACCCATGATCCTCCAGCATCACCCATGATCGGCCCCGAAGTGTGGGGCACATGACAGGAGCAGACTGTAAAGCCTGGTCGAGTGGGACCATGGCTGTTCATAGCATGCTGAAGGTGCTACGGCAGGAGGTGATTGGCTCCACCGTCATAACATTGCCCGATGCGCCTCCCACAGCAGCATGACAGTGACTTGATTTTAACTCTGCCTGCCCGACAAGCGCCCTACTAGCAGAGCAGGTGCCTCTCAGGAAACCACTAATCTAGGTTGCTAGTTAGAGACCTCGAAGGGTTGATCACTGTCAGGTTCTAGCCGAGAGATCTCTGCAGAGTAAGCAACTGTAGCTGTCGAGGCTTGCTACGCCGTCACGCTGACCTCCCCCTCTCAAGAGTGAGTTGATGTTTGATGGAAGCAGTGCCTGGCGCCTCGCTGCTCCCCTTGTGATGGCAAAACAGCAAGACCTCTACTCCGGCATCAATGAGCGGAGCGTCAACAAGGACACGTACGTCACCCTCGAGCGTTGCTGGGAGAGGCGATAGGAGGCTAAGGGCCTAGATGACCAAGCCTCCTTCATGTCAGCTCCCGACTATCATAGCTCCTCACAGTGTGACTTCTTGCGTCCGTCCTGGCTCCCTAGCACCGTGACATATGGTGCGGGGTGCCAAGCTTTCACCCACAAGCTTCACCAGTTCCATTGGCCCGTCAAGTTCTGATCCAATTTGCTGGAGGAGTACGATAGCTCCATCGACCTCATGAAGTTCTTGTAGATCTACATGATTGCCATCCTAGCAGCCGGTGGGACCGAGAAGGTAATGGCCAACTACTTTCACGTGGCACTAAAGGGGTCGACCCGTTCTAGTCTCATGAATCTTCCCTCAAGCTCCATTGGCTCGTGGGAACACCTATGCCACCTATTCATAGTGAACTTCTAGCACACATGACGATGACACAGGTCCCTTCTGCTCTGTTAATTGGTGGGAGAAGAAGCAGAAGGAGGAGCACAATGCCAAGGCCGTCCTAGTGAAGGTAAAGTGCACAACTGTCATGCGATGACACTTAAGACATCAAGAAGAAGCCCACGCCCGCTGAGAAGAGGGCCAACAACTAGTGCAAGATTCACGGGATTGATTGGCATGACCTCACGGAATACCGAGAGGTGAAAGGCCTCTTTGAGCACCGCAAGAAATAGCACGAGAATCGTCACGCAAACTTCGATGCCAAAGATGATGAGCTCGAGTTGGAAGAGCTCAAGAACATTGTACCCTCCTATCTCATTACAGCCTCAAGATGATGCAGCTCGAGCTGCGCTCAGCCACCCCGAGCACGGAGGCCTCCTGACGACTCAAGTGGCTTGACATCCCTATCACCTTCAACCTGGTGGACCACCCCGAAAACTCATCGAGGGCCGAGCCGCTAGAAATGGGTGTTTCCCCCACCATCTACAACGTGAAGGTCTATCGTGTGATGATCGATGAGGACGCGGCTTGAGCTTCATGTCCCCCGCGGCCTATGACAAGCTACAGGTGGGGCCAAGGCGCCTCAAGCCATCCTCGGCATTCCATGGTATCACCCCATGCAGCCAAATTATCCCCCTCGGGCACGTCGAGCTTCTTGTCACCTTCAGGACCAAGGATAACTTCCGGATCAAAATTATCATCTTCGACATCACCAGCTAAAACTTTGCCTACAACATCATCTTCGGGCGCCCGGTGCTCACCATGTTCATGATGGACATGCGCTATGTGTACCTCACCTTGAAGATGCCAGGGCGCCCGACGCTCGCCAAGTTCATCATGGACATTCGCTACGTGTACCTCACCTTGAAGATGCCAAGGCCCGTCGACCCGATCACGATGCCCCTTGATACCAAGGGCACCATCGCTTGCTTTGAGCAGTCTGTCACGCCCGGAAATTTTTCCCAAATTTCTAGACCATTTTGTGTATTAAGTCCCTATCCAGGCATCAACCAGGGTACACAAAACGACAAATCAATAAACAGACCCAAACGTAAATAAAGCGATAAATACTTACAACAGAGGCACTTAGTCCTCACACCAAAAAGAAAACAGCAGCGGAAAGAGACGATCCTAGCGGGC
The DNA here is from genome assembly GCA_008326285.1 of Oryza officinalis. Classification (NCBI taxonomy): domain Eukaryota; kingdom Viridiplantae; phylum Streptophyta; class Magnoliopsida; order Poales; family Poaceae; genus Oryza; species Oryza officinalis. The sequence goes on from BDMV01000008.1 coordinate 12,403,784, forward strand.
TTCAGCTCCACTCCACAGGCAAACTCAACTGAGGTCTGAGCCTTGGTCCTCTAACTTCATCTTCAACTCAGAAGTACTAAACTTCTGAAAAGAGGGAAAATAGCAAGATTGAGTACAACCACCGTACTCAACAAGCCACACCAAAGATGCAAACGTGCAAAAGGGGAGACAGAGGGAGGCTTGTGGCTATTTGCAGAAAAGCGGTTGCAAATCTTTATATTTTAAAACAGTAAATAGTTGTTTAATTATGACAGGATTAAATCTCCACTGAACAACGCTACAACCACGTTGAATAGGCCCAACCATTCCACCTGAACTACACCAGTTCATTAAGTCAAATTAATTAAGCATGTGGGACTAATCATGGTGAATCTGGTTGATCGCCCATAACCGCAGGCATGGCTATTCGAATAGTTTTACTCTGATCAGAGGTGCGCAACTATACCCACAAGACATGATTCCACACATGTTACCATGCCCTGAAGTATCGCCACGATACTACAAAGGGGGAAATCGTGACAAGACCTTTCGCATAACTCCTTCTAACCAAGCGCACCACACCGCAGGTTTCGCCCCCGCTCCCTTACCAGCAGCAGACAACCCCCCTTGTGCCACAGTGAATCTGGCAGCCGATCAACCGGTATATCCCCGGTCGACCCAACTCCATCACGCCCACCCTTGCCGAGGAGCGTCGGCTAGGAAAGAGCTATACTACGAGTCCAGCAGTTGCCCATTCTTTCTTGTGGTAAGCACTGTTATTCTTCCAGGGTTTCCCATGAACCGGTCCTTAATTGCCATGGGTGCGACCAGCAAAACCATGCACCCACAGCCCACCATTAGGTCATATTTTAGTTGGATAATTATGACCAATAAAACCTGGTCGGGTGTCCCGAGCGAATCGCTCGTTAGAAGCTAATGTGAATAGTGTAATTATCCCATTAAATGAGCTAGTGGTAATTAAGCATGGCTAAGCATATATAATCCTAGCAAAGTCAACATAAGTGACTTACGCTAGTCAAATTATCACCCACAGTTAACAAAGGACGGTTTAACAAGTAAACATGGCACAAGCGAACGGATAGGTAAACCCTATTCCCATGTAATTAGCAAAACATGCACTTTATTTGCAAACGTAAAACATTTCGTAAAATGGGTACAACATGCTCAAGGGGAATGTGTGACTTGCCTTGCTTCTTCAAACAATCTTCCGAACTCCTTTCCTAGCGAGCGCGAACTTCCGAAATAGCGGAATCTACACACTGGCACACAAAATGAGGAAAAACTCTAATAAAAACCAAGTAAACAGTACATAAAAAGTAAACAAACATGTAGAGCTCAATTTTAGATGAATTTTGCAAGTTGAATGGCTCAATTTGGAGTTCGTATGAATTAGATATGAATTTTAGAAGTTTTGAGCCATTTAAATGAATTTCTGGAAATTAAATCGATTTATTGCACAATTATTAATTAATTTTACAAAGGAAAGGTCTACGCTGACATCATCAAAGGGAAACGGCGCCGGAATGGCGGGTCCCACGTGTCAATGGGTCAAAGGGGCGGCGCGGTCCACGATGGACCAAGTCCAGGCACGCACGGGTGCAGACGCACCACGTGGCACTAACGTGGCGGCCACTGTGGACGGAAGGGAGAAGGTAGCGCCGACGTGGACGCCAACGCGGCGAAGCCGCGGGCGGCCACGTGGTCTGGGTGTGGACCGGATCAAACAAAGGGGGCCCACGTGTCGGCGACACAAGTGTTGGCGAACAGGAGAGAAAAAGGATGTGAAATGGACTTTGCAGGGGAAAGGAGAAAAATTAGGCTAAGAGGGAGGTAGACTGGACTTGTGCAAAAAGGGAAGTGGAAGTGAGCCAAGGGAGGTAATTTGGACTTGAGGAGGTGAACTGGACTTCCTCGAAAAAGTTAAAAGGGCCGATGAGAGACAATGGGCTCCACTGGAAAATGGGCTGAGGGAGTCAATGTAAACTTTGGTGAAGAATAGGGCTAATGGACCGATGGCCCAAAGGGAAAAGGAGGGAGGAGAATTGGACACCTCGCGAAGGTGGCACCAATCGGGCCGGCGGCCCAACGGAGAAGGGAGCGAGGGAGGCAAAATAGACTTTCACGGGGAGTAACGTCAATGGGCCCAATGGCTGCTGGGCTAGAGGGGGTGATGGGCCGACCCGGGTGTGGCCTCTACGGCCGAGCGGGCGGCTAGGGTTCGGCCGAACCCTAGGCCGCACCGGCCATGGCACGACGGCGGCGCAGCCACTGGCGGGGACAGCCGGCGAGCGGCGGCGGCGGGGCGTGCGACGGCGGCGCACGGGCGGGGCGGCGCACCGGGGAGGAGAGAGGAAAGGGAGAGGGAGAGGAGCTCATCAGGCGGCAACGGCGACAGAGGCCGGCCGGAGGCGGCCGAAGGTTGCGGCGGTTCGGGCTCGCGGGGAACGGGCAGCACCGGCGGCGGACGGCGGGGCGGAGGCGTGGCCGGCGTGCAGCACCGCACGGCGAAGCCGAAGTTGGTGGCGGATTTTGGCGGCAATGGCTGGGGCGGCAGAAAGCGGCGGCCGGAGCGGTGGCGGGCGGCGGCGCACGGGCAGAGCGCGTGGAGAGCGGGGGAGAGGGCGTGGCGAGCTCGGGTGAGGAGGGGAAAAGGTGGATGGGAGCACTGGGATGCTTTTTGTAGGGGAGAGGAGACAGGGAGAGCCCAGAATCGCCAGTGGAGTGGGAGGTGGCGGCGGCGGAAAAGGCGACAGAAATGGCGACGGTTGACCCGGCGTAGGTTGAAGAAGGGAGGTAACATAGACTTCGGCGGGAATGGGGCGCAAACGGGCCGAGGCGGCCTTGGGCCGAGGGAGAGAGGAAGGAGGGAGGGGCCGGCCCAAGGGGAGTATAGGAGGGGGAGAGAGAGGGGAGGGGGCCGCGGGAGAGAGAGAGGATTTTGGGCCGAAAACGGCCCAAAACAAAAGGGACCGTTTTTAATTTGTTTTTCAATTAATTTAATTTGTTAAATGAACTTTGTGACTTTAAAATTATTTCTTTAGCTCCAAAAATTCACGAAAAATTTTGGAGAGTACTTTAGGGCATGGGGAATATTACAAAAATATTTCCGGCCATAATTTTTAAAGGAAATTTTTGATTTCCTTGCTAATTTCGCTTGTTTAAATTGTTTTTAATTTTTATTTAATTTCTGGAAAATGTATTATTAGGCAATTTTTAATCCTGATTGAAAATTGGGGCGTGACACAGTCGCACATGGCCCTAGCTTCCTTCGGCTCCAGCGGAGATAGGGCTCCCGAGAGCTTGGGGCCCCCTCACTACTAGCTGTGGCTTGCCGCATGCAACTTCGTTCCCATCAAGGAGGTCGTGTTGGGCGACGACCCGTCCAAGGTCGCCAAGATCGACGATGGCCTAGGCCGCAAATAGGAAAGCACGCTCTGTCACCTTCGTCCAGGCTTACACCAACGTATTTGCATGGCAACGTTTTTGATCAAGCACCCCGTTCGATAGAAGTTTCGACTACAAGCGCCTGAGTGTCAAGACTTCATTTAGGAGGAGGTTCCCCGGCTTCTCGACGCCGGCTTCTCCCAAGAAGTCATTCACCCAGAGTGGTTCGTAAACTTTGTCGTCGTCCCCAAGTCGAACAACAAATTGAGGATGTGCATCGGCTACAGAGACCTCAACAAGACGTGTAGATCAGATTGTCGACTCCACTGTGTAGTGCGACCTTTTATATTTTTTAGATGCGTACTTTGGCTACCATCAGATTCACATGGCTAAGAAGGATGAGGAAAAAGCTTCTTTTATTACCATTTTGGGGACTTGTATATTTGCATGCCTTTTGAGTTGAAAAACACTAGACCCTCATTCTCGCGCGCTATGCGCATCACTCTAAAATCGTAGCTAGGCCCCAACATTGAGGCCTACGTCGACGATGTGGTCATCTAGACCCTTGACCGAGCCATACTGCTCGAGGACTTAGCCAAGACTTTTGACAATCTTCGCAGCTCATGCATGAAGCTCAACCCCAAGAAATACTTGTTGGGGGTACTGCCTAGCAAGCTCCCACCTCTAATTCCCTCCCTACTGTATCGGAATAATGGAAACAGGATATAAGATGAGAAGCAATGAAAATATGCAAACATTACCATACCGACCAGTCTTCTAGAAAGAAAAGAACATTGAGTGCATTTGGACCTACGTTGTTTTTGAAATTCAAATTTGAATTTCAATCTTCCAATTATGGATTTGAATGTTGAATTGTGTGTGGTAGCAATAAAAGTTTGAATTATTATGATGTTGAAACGGAGTTTAGAGTAATGTATATATAAAAGGGATGATAAATGAAAGAAACGGAAATATAGGGGAGATGTTTTAGGAGGACTGTTGTAGCAGTGCTTCCCTATATAACCTGTTATTGCGAATTGGGAAAGGGCATCTACTGGAGATGATCTAGCTAACAAGAGAGAATTAAGAGAAAAGTAAGTGAATACAACCGACGTCTGACGAGCTCACGAGCTGCTGGTTAATTGGAGTGCTGCAGTAGAAGGAGAGCCGTCCGTTTCCGTCAGAAGGTGTGTTTACACGAACTAATTGTTCCCTCCTAATAGATCTCTTCAGTAATGACACTCCAACTGTACTGAAACAAATCGAGATGGGCACGCGCGCTGATCTTGAAATTAAAATTCCGCCGCTTCTGCATATCAGAACAGCGAGCATAAATTTAGATAAATTAAGAGAAAAATGAAGATGGAATCTGCAGAAGTCTTCAAGCATACCGGTTACCATAACTAGCGGCAAATGATATCCCAAATTAATGCAGAGGCAGGGGAGTGACTGGAAACTGAATTCATGCTTAAACACCGCTCTTCTTGCATCGCGTCGATAATGTTAGTAGAGATTGTATAAATACGATGGACAGGATCGCCAATGTTTTTCTCTAGGTGGTGTTGACTCTGTAGTAACCATTAATTAAGGGTTTTTGTTTGATACTCTAGATGACTGTTGGTACAACCGTACCAACATACTTTGTGTGAAGATTATGGATATCATATATCCACATGGTTAGTCTTTGACTGGATATAGGGATACATCATGTATATGAAATATGTAATGGACCATGACTTGGATATTACGTTTTCTTGTGTATTAAGGAATGTTCCAAAGTCCTAGTTCGATAATATTGTTGTAAAGTAGATTTAAAAAACTGATGCCGTTTACGGTTAGGTTTTTATCTTTGTAATCCTGCTTTTTCCAAACTATATAAGACGGACAGGAGGCCCTCCAAAGACATAACCAGATAGATAGCGATATAAGCTATAATTAGATCGTCAGATCAATATACATCTGGCTGATACAATTCTCAAACAGGAGTAAGGTATTGCCTCTCATCGAGAGAATTTGAACCTATCTAAATCTTTGTCTCTACATTCATTCATTTTTAGGTCTCGTATTGATTTTTAGAATCGACACCGGGGTCAGTAAAAGACTTAGAGGGATAAATTTAGAACTGAAATGTGCGACAGTATGATTATTGAATTCGCATGTCATGTCATCATTACAATAGATGAATTCTTAAAGTTACCGCTATCAAAGTGTCAAATAATTAAATACTCATGAAAACTATGGACGCTAACCAATCCGCTTAGTAGGCGCCGGCTGCCAATTCGGTAGCACGCTGGATTGGCAACCGGCGCCTTTTTAGTTGTGCTATACAAGTATGTTTCTCAAAGCTACAGCAGCTCTGATTAACAATTATCAATTGTCCAAGGTTGAATTGATAAAGGATAAAGATGGAAAGTCACCTTTTAAAATACTCAGAAATATGAGAATGATAAGTATTTCAATAAAAAGAATTGAATTGTAGGATGATAAATAATATGAGACGAAAGGAGTTCTGTACTATCCCCATTGCAGATGACATCATAAAAGCAACACTTAATTAACTTAGCAAGCTGCAGCATACAGGGTGCAGATGTAATATATATAGGTAAATGGTACAATAAAAAAACTACATCCTATAAAAATTAATGTGACACGCTGTAATGGAATCTTTATTTTTTTTATAACCACTACTACATGATTAATATTTTATTTAATGTCCTAAACATACAAATATCTCGAATAGATTAAAAATGGTACTAAAGAAAACTCTTTAGTACGGGTTCTAACAGCTCAAGTCCCTAGAAGCATCTTTAGTCTCAATTGATATTATCAACCGGTATTAAAAATATATCTTTAGTACCGGTTAGTAAAACCAACCAAAACTAATGATGGTGGATCTTTAGTCTCAATTGATGTTACCAACGGGTACTAAATATGTATTTTTAGTATTGATTGATAACATCAATCCATACTAAAGATATTTTTAGTAAATAAAGATATCTTCAGAGTTAGTTAAAAAGAAAAAAATAAGTTAAATGTGTTCAGTATGTGAGATGGTAATATACGTGAGTGCTGAGATAAAAGATTTTGAGTTAGAGAAACCATGTGCGCTTCAATTTGCTTTATCCATGTATGCGATCTGCATAATTGACATGTCCCACTAGTAATATGCTAATCATACAGGCAGCGACGAACCTTGGGCCGCCGCCTGAAAACTATGCTGTGTTTTCTTGCCCAGACAATCCGCCATCTCTTGCAGCATCCATCGAATAAAGAAAGACCCTCCTGATCTCCTCGCCGTCGATGGGTTTGAGCATCAACCTGCCGACTCAGCCCATTTTCATTTCATATTACCAGGTCGACGAACTATAATAAGAAGACAGTTGGCACAACAAGGCTTTGGATGTCAGGCTGCATGCCGGTGGTGCCCACCGTTTCGGTGGGATGGTATAAGAGAAGTTGCGCTGTCATGGAGTAGGAATAGGGGTGACAACGGGGCGGGAGGAGTGTGCTGACGAGGGGACAGACGATGAGGGGGCGTGCCATTCAGGTCCACGATGATGCCAGTGAGGGGGCGTGACGTCGAGGCGCCGGTGATGGCAGACGCAGCGGCTAGGTGGCCGTGGCCGGCAACAAAGCTTAGTGGGGACGGCGGCTATGGGATTTTAGGGATGGATGAGGATGAAGGTAGGTATAAGGGTTAGGCTTATATATGGTTCACTTGGAATAGGTCAACTGGGCCTATGTTTTCAGAATGGGCTATTTCTAGAGAACTAACATATACCCTAGGTCCTTGTTGGGTCACCTATGGCTAATATATGATCCCCCGTCCCCGCTCACCCGCAGATGACAATTCTCCCTTACCCCGGCCCCGTAGGACGAGTCTCCGATCCCAACGGGGAAATTGTCACCCCTAAGTAGGAATGAGTCATAACTTGAGAGCCACACCAACCCGAAACTTTAATAACAATGGTTTGGGAGCAATGTGGTTGTTTTCTCTATGGGGGCGGAGGATGCTAAGAGAAGACCCATGGTATAGATGGAATGTCAAAATTTACTAGCCAAAGTCCAAATTACTCGTGAACTTTTTAAAAAGTTCAGTTTTTCTTGTAAACTATCAACTACGAATAATATAATATTAGACATTGTATACCCACAATCTTTCTGAACAGGATGAAATCCATCCTGCCCCCGACCCTTTCCCCTCCTGAAAATGTTGATTGGTGGGTACACGCGCATGGCATCTTGCACGTGGCGCCGCCCCTCCCACGTCTTCGTACGCATCCTAACGCATCCTTACGTATATGTATACACGTATAAAGTTTATATACATATACAAACTTTATATTTATATGTATAAAATTTATATACGTATACGTACGGACATGTATTTCATACCATATGTATAAAGTTTGTAGATGTACCTATATAAAATTTGTACATATGTATATAATTTTTTTAATATAGCAAAAATATACATGTATACGTGTAAATTTATACAAATATAAAAATTATATAGGTACATATAGACTTTGTATATGCTATATATACTTTATATACATACGTATAAACTTTATATATATACAAAATTTAAACGTATATACATATATATATATATATACACATATAAAGAGGAGAGAGAAAAGACTAAAGGGGCGAAACCCGCGTGGCCAGGCACGTAGTAGGCGCCTCACCTCCAACCCAACCCCCACCTCCCACCCCCTTACTCTCTTGTGTTGCTAGGACGCTCCCAAGAACCTCCGGGCTATGGATTGGAGCACAAGGTGGTTGGGCGAGAGAGAGGATCGTGAGAGAAGGCTAGAACCGACACTAGGAGACAAGAGGCGAGGAGATCTGCTTGTGAATATAGATGGTGAAGGCGGAGAATCGAGCCTCCTCTTGACTATCTTGGCTTGCATTGTATTTGGTGCCACACAATAACAGTGGTATAGACGTGATTTTCTGTACAATTAATCCTGGATATCTTCCTTCCTCCCACGCCTCTTCGTGGGAGATGGGCGTTTCTTCCACAATGGAATGTCCAGTCAAGGCGGTGCCTATTTGGGCAACACAGCGGCATGCGATGAGACCGAGGTGCAGGAGTTGACATGCTCTTGTGCAAGACAGATTGCATTTGGCTTTGACAGTGGGAAACTATATATTTTAACTCCTAAAATACATGTGCTCTCTTTTTATATATGTTAGTCATGGGTGCATGACTTCCTTCATCAAGTTCTAAATCCTTGTATTCAGAAATATATAGTCCTATATATTTTTAGATGTCTGGAAGTCAAGGAAACCAAAAGTTATACTGTAGTAACAACGATTTAGGGGCAATGTGATTATTTTCTCTTCGGGAGGACGGAGAATGCTAACAGGAGAACCTTGGTATAGATGGTGTGAAAATTTTCTAGGTAAAGACCAAATTACCCACAAACTCTTTCAAAAAGTTCAGTTTTTCCAGTAAACTATGAATAATATTAGACATTCTAACCTCTAATCTAAAATACCCCCGAAGCCCGATGTGAGATGATTTTGGTTTCATGTAGCACCCATATAGCGATCTAGTTAGTAGGTTCATTAAAATAAATTCATCTCCTCTTGGCAGTGTGCTCGAGACAGGGTCGTGGGAGAGGGCCTTGGAAATGACACTTGGAGAGGAGAGGCGAGGAGGTTTGGTTGTGAATGCAGATAGTGGGAGCGGAGGGTCAGGCCTCCTCTTCACTGTCCTGACTTACATTGTAGGAGTATTTGTAGGAGTACTTGCTTCATTGATGGCAACCAGTTGGGCAGGGACAACCATTCGTCTTCGTTAGGTTACCAAATGTCGCTGAGACCTTCTGCAATTTTCTTTCCTCCGAGTCGGCTTCAAACCTCTCGGAGGGATCTTCAACATTAACTTCTTCATACAACTTCTTTAATAAGACGCGGGCGTATCCATCAATCGTCATGCAACTTCCTCCAATACTCACCGCGACGTTTGGATCTAGATCTATTTCCCCCTACAGATCCCGATATGAGCCAGCCTCAGCAGCGGCCATGACAGGCTTTAGGGAAGTCAGCGTTATGCTTCAACCTTTCGAATCCTATTCTTTACCGAGATCGCTGACTACGTTAGCTCTTCCAAAGATTACGACGACATCATCACCGAGTCTATCAACAGTTCCGAGTTCGACGATGACTATACTCCACTCTTTTTCGATGTTTTCATGGCAAACATTGGAGAAACTGACTCGACGGTTGCCCAAAGGGTTGCGGAGAAGGAGCGCGCCAAGTTTGAAGAGGACTGCAAGCGTAATGAAGAGAAACATGGGCGCAAGGAGGAGGAGGACAGAAGGAAACGAGATTTGGCTTTAGCCGGGCATATAGCCCGTGTGCCATACTCCAGACCCATGTCGAAAACGCAGTCACGGTAGTTACCATGCTCAACACCATCAACGACGCAACCCCAGCCAACATGACTCCAATTCTAAACAAAGTGAAGAGCATGGTTACGGCTACTGTACCATAGGGCGCCAGAAGCAAGCGGCAAGTTGATGAATCTACCACGGAAATACCTGCTGGCAGTCGCCTACCACCACTACGCTCCAGAGACTATCGCGAAGCCCGAACGTAGCAAAACTCATACCAAATCTACCAAACACTGCCATCAAGAAGATAGAAGGCGTCAAGACCAGTCGGCTGATTCCCACGCTCGACACCATTTCTGACCGCCGCCTCATGACCAGAACCATCGCAACAATTGTGACTACCAGAGTGGTTCCCGGATGCCTGCTCCTAGCAATTTAAGGAATACACTCAACCAACGTTACCGTGAGCACAAGAATCATGCTCATCATGAAGGACGAAGATATTCCCTCGATACTGGCGACGAGGGAGTACCCGCCTTTACCCGAGACTTGCGTCGAGTGAATTGGCCGAGTGATTTCAAACTCACTGGGATTGAGAAGTATGACGGAAAAATCGATCCCAAGTTGTGGCTTACCATCTACACCCTCGTCATTCGCGCAGCAGGAGAAGATAGCAAAGCCATGGCTAATTATTTACCAGTGGCACTTGTCGACTCAGCCAGGAGTTGGCTTGCTAGCTTACCAAAAGGCTCAATCAACTCTTGGAGCGAACTTCGTGATCACTTCATCTCTAATTTCCAAGGCATCTTTGAAAGGCCTGGAACCCACTTCGATCTGTACAATGTAATTCAAAAGCCTGATGAGTCCTTAAAAGACTACATTTGGCGTTTTTTGAAAAAAAGTAACAAAATTCCAGATATCACCGATGATGTCATCATAGCAACTTTCTAGAAGGGGATCAGCAATGAACTAATCATTGAAAAATTTAGGCGCAAACCTCCAAGGACGGTCAAGAAGTTGTTTGAGATAGCTAATTCTTACAACAAATCGGATGACACCGTCAAAGCATCACGTCAAGAGAAGCAGTCAGAAGTAGCTGGCATCCCATGAAAGACAACGGTAACAGCAATGGCAATGGTGGCCAAAAAGATCGCAAGCGTAAGCCCGAGAATCTAGTGGCCACGACTTTTAACTATCAGCAACAGCGCCCACGCGTCAGCACCTATGACAAGATTATGAACGGCCCATGCACGCATCACCCCAATTACAAACATGCGGCTAAAGATTGTTTCATCTACAAGCAATTCACCGAGCAGTATGCGGCCCATCTTAAGAAACCGTCTGATGGCGAAGGAACTTCGGGGCACAAAAAGGATGATGGCGATGACGGAGCAGGACCTTTCCAAGATCCTAGAGCTGAGTTAAACCATACTTTTGGAAGGCCACTCGCCTACGAACCCAAAAGGAAGCAAAAGCTGACCGATAGAGAAATCAACGCAATTCATCCCGAAGTACTGCAATACCAATAGTGGTCCAAGGTAGCTATCATGTTCGATCACTCGGATCACCCTGACCGAGTGGTCCACCCGGGGCTGTATCCCCTGGTGTTAGACCCGGTTGTTCACAACGTCAAGTTGAAATGTGTCCTCATCGATGGTGGCAGCATGCTCAACATCCTTTTCGCCAAGACACTGGATGAGATGCAAATTCCAAGATCCGAGCTGAAACCAAGTTCTACCCCTTTTCACGGGGTTATTCCAGGATTGTCTTCAACACCTGTAACAGTCCATCCTCCAGAACCGCGCAGCCCAGCCCAATCGACGGGCGGGCCCACTTACACATACCACTCCACTTACACTTTCGTTCTCGTTTTGTGCAAAAGGGTTAACCCGGGAGTGATATGGTTGGAGGAAAGAGGCCTTATAAGTTGGTTCCACTCTTGCTAAACTAGCAAGGTGGTACTAAACATGCGCACACAGCTCTCATGGGCCACACAGGTCAAATCCAAATTGGGTCAGGATGTCACAGAACCACTCGGGCAGATCACTCTTCCAATCACCTTCGACACTCGGCAGAATTTTTGGATAGAAAACATTTGTTTTGAAGTTATGGACTTTGAGGCAGCTTACCATGCCATCTTAGGATGGCCGGCTCTTGCCAAATTTATGGCAGTCCCTCATTACACCTATCTGATGATGAAGATGTCGGGTCCACGAGGAGTCATCTCCCTTCGCAGTGACATCAAGCAAGCTTTTACCTGTGACAAAGAGAGCTGCGAAATGGCCCAATCTCATGAGAGGTTACTTGGCCGACAGAAAATCCGACTGGCTACATCTACATCTAAAGAAGGAGAAATCCCTACCAAGAAGTTGACCAAGTCAGGAGAAGGCGACGCTAAGACCAAGAATATTCCACTTGATCCCACAGATCCATCAAAGACCACTGTAATAGACGCTGAGTTAGATTGTAAATAGGAAAACATGCTGATCACCTTTCTTGACGCTATCAAGGAGGAACTTGTCTTCGGCATTGGCAAATTCTATTACTTCTACTTTGCAAGCTTTGTTACTTCAGCAACTGCGACGTCTCCAAGAGCCTCAACATATGGGCATGCGCCACCAAATATGACATCGTGTTAATCTACTACAACAAGTGGTGTTTCAATCCTCAAGATTTCTACTCGAATATTCTCAAAGGCCCACGGGATGCTTACAACCCATATCTTAGGTGTGGCTTGTCACGTGTCTCAAGAGACTTAAGCAAATTTGCCTAGGCAATATACACGTGCTCTATGCCCAATACGTTCAAAATCCTTTCATACAGCAGTTACACAACTTTTTAGGAGTTGGTACGATACAATTTGGAAGGTGACAAACAGTAAAAAATTTTATAACTGTCCTGGTAACTTTTCTATGGGTTGCAGGAGTTGTTTTGTTTTTTACAAAGCAATTGATTTTATATTATATCAATGCTATCTTGCCACATTTGCGTGTTTTTTTTATTAAGACCAATATTATGGCTTAGGCTGATTATATTTTGGTCATATTATTCAGGCGGTTGGTAAATCTAATTACGAGTTTTATTAACTCGGATTTTATATCACAAATGTCATATATTTCTGAGGATGGTGAAATTGTGTGTCTTATAGGGACTTAGACATATTTGCTTTGGCAATATATACACAATGTGATACCATTGCTCATGTTCACTATGCAACAAGCTTTGTTGAAGTTATTTGTTATGTGACTTTTTTCAAAAATGCTTTGGTTTTGGTTAAGCATATTACTATATAAAACCGCTCGGATGGTTAAGATTATTAAAGTTCTTGATTATATGTTTAGTTTGTTCAACTAAATACATAGGCTACACCTAATTAGGTGCATTTAGTAGATACACCTAGGTATATATTTTATTGAATTCTCTCAGCCCTTCACAGCCTTTTGATTTGATAAAAGCACTCGGGAGACTATGACAGAGATGATTGAAGCACTCGGCTTTGAATTTATTTGGTTCGAAGTGAAGTTATCTCGTCGACTGCGAAGGTCTCAGGGGCTACTATGGAGAATATGGATATCGGGTACCCACACAGCCTCTATATTCGACTATCTCAGGTGGGTCGAATTCATATATTATGTAATAAAGTAGGACTCGGTCATAATATTGTCTTATGTTCTATGGCATGACTTAGAGTCTCGATTGAATACTACCATAAAATAGATTGGAAAATTGATGCCGTATTTGGCTAAGTTTTCCTCTTTGTAACTCTGTCCTCCAACCTATATAAGGTGGGCAGGGAGCCCTCTAGGAGCATGATCATAGAGATATTCACAACTCGATCGTTAGATCAATATACACCCAGCGGATATAATCCCCAAATAAGAGTAAGGTATTGTCTCTAATCGAGAGGGTCTGAACCTGTCTAAATCTTTGTCTTCCACATCCATCCACTTTTAGGTCTCGTGCGCTACCTCTTTTATTATTGCCGAATTCTAGTTTTGACAAATCAAAAACGAAATAACTAAACTGGCACTTCCTTCCTTTCACTCAGATTGTAAAAAAAACAACAAAAGCAAATTTTCAAAGAAGAAAGCCCGTACAAGAGGAAGGGTGGGGGAGAGATATGAGGAGAGAGTAAAATTTTTACTCATGATTAAATCTGAGAATAAAACTTTTACTAGTAAAGTTTTTACTCTTAGTAAAATTTTTACTCATGATTAAATCTGGAAGTAAAATATTTACTTTTGATGATGTGAACAGATATCGTAAGTCTATTTTTCAATCCAATAATAGTTTTTAGATTTTCACTGTATATGTGATTTACAGTATATATTTTTCCCTGCAAGTAAGTCTGTTTACCTATGCCTTGTGGTCACCATGCATGGAATTATGGCAATACCGGGAAAAAGCTTCAGATGCTACATGCGGTTTTGCCAAGCAAGAAAGTAAGAATACCTCGATGAACACCAGGAAGACTTTAGGAGGATGAATATCTCGACGTTCCTAGTGGATGTTGTCTTTGATTAATTACTGGAAATAATTGAGATGGCATGAGGACTGAGAAGAGTTAACTTCCTCTTCTCCGAGTTACAGAACAGAGGCACATAAGCTTCACGGAGAGGAGGGGGAACTAACTTCACCGCTGTAGGTCGGCGACGACGATCTTGGAAGGCGTAAGCAGCATATGCTTCTCGATCATCTCACGTTTTCTCGATCTGTTGGGATGCGAATGACGGGGAGCACGGTATAAGGAGGGGGGGAGCTCTGGCTTTTGTTGCCGATATGACAAGTCGGCAGTGGAACGTGGTCAGCCGCTGTTGGTGTCGAGGAAAATTAATGCAGGCGGTGGACGGTGGACGACCAGCGCGACGGTGACGGCCTGATGGTCGGGGGCCGACGACGCGCGGTGGCTAAGGAGGCCGAGAGGTGTCGCTTGCTGCTGGCGCCGCGGAGGTACAGACGGCAACACAGGCGGCAGCATCGTGCGCGCGTCGGGCGTCGGCGTGGACGGCACCGCCGGCGAAGCTTCAACGCAATTAATTAAACCTCAGTCTGCATTCTGCAGTTCTGAACAGGCCTAGGGCCCAGAAGGGGCCGAAAACACTTCGATTCGGTCGTCCGGAGAAAAACAAAAATATCGGTTCGACCACTCGTTCATTTCTTATTCACTCCTCTCCCTTCTCTCTTTCCTCTCTCTCCTCTACTCTAATGGAGCCATGGAGACTCCTCTCCCTTACTCTCTCCCCGCCAAAAGCCCATATCACTGGCAAGAGAGCAAGGTCAGGTCGGTGCCTCGGTGGATAGCGGCGGCGATATGGACGATGGCCGAGCTCTCGCGACAAGGCGACGGCGACTCGAACATGGATGGGCTATCCACGAAGACAGCGGCGATGCGTACCTCTCCACAGCGACAACGACGACGCGGACATGCTGAGCTCTCCGTGATGGCGGTGGCAGCGACTGATGGAGCAGCCACGTCTCCTTCACAGCCAGGGTTGCATCCGTCGCCGACGTGGTGGCCAATTACCGGATCGAAGAGGATGAAAAGGTATATGTAGCCTGTTTTTTTTTAATTTTCGATGTTTCAGTCCATGCATATGAATGTTTCAGTCCATGAAAAGTGTTGCAGTGGTTTTTGCAACGGTGTTTCATTTGTTGTGTTTGATTTACCCAGATTTAACTGATGTTTCAATACTTTAAAATAATTGTTTCACATGGTGTAACGAATTGTTTCGAGTATGATTCGATTTCGTTTCACCATTTTCGATAGTTGAGACATTGTTTTTTAGCGCTGAAACATTTTTATACAACGAGTGAAATATCGTCTGATTTTTAGAAAATAAATTGGGCGCTCGATTTGTAGTCACGTCGAGCAGGGGCACGTGACGAGCTGCTAATGCTGGCGCGGGAAGCGGTGGGAAGCACGCACTACTACAAAAACCATTTTTTTCATGCGGTCCAAATCTATTTTTTCATTATGTTGGACTGCCCGTCTGGACGAAAAGGTCTTAAAAAATAGCGATTTTTCATGCTTCATATGTGGGTGGTTATGTCGTCTGCATAAAAAATATAAATCCAAAAAAAATCAAAACCCTAACTCCCCATGATGCCGGTGCTGCTGGATCCGGCCGGCGCGGGGCCGATGGTGGCGGATCAAGCCGTTGCGGGGCAAACGGCGGTAAATCTAGCTGTAGCGGCGCCGACGGCGGATCGGGCCGCGTCTCGGCCACTACCCACGCGCTGCCGCCTCCTCGTTGGCGGCGGTGTCGCTCGCGCGCTCCCGGCCATCTCGTCGGCGACAGCGCCACCACTCAAGGCCACCACCACCCACGTGCTCCCGGCTGCCTCCTCGGTGGCAGCGGCAACGCCTGGATGAGATGAGAGGAAGAGAGAGAGGAGAGGAAAGGAGAGAAAAGTGTTTGAGAGGAAAAAAAGAGAGGAGTGGAGAAAAAAATCTGTCGAGGAAAAGGAGGTATTTTCGCATGCAGACCACTTAAGAGGTCTACATACGCTTTTTAAGTGGTTCGCATGCAAAAATATGTTCATTTTTGCTTGCAGTCTCATAAGAGTTATGTCTACGAAAATAGATTTTTGTATACGGGTCTTTTAAGAAGTCGTATGTGAAAATAAAAATTGATTTTTTAGATGTAAGCCAATATGGTTGGTCTGTAATTTATAGAGCTACTCGTACAGATAAATCGTTTGTGTAGTAGTAGCTCCACACGGGCGCACTGACTCATTCGCGGCGTGGGAGCAGTAGAACGCCAAGGCTGGCGACGAGGCGTGGGGCGTGGCCAGTCGCAGCACCAAGTCACCAACGGCGTGGCGGCCGGCGGAGCGCGCGCACGGCGCGGCGGCTGGAGCTGGAAGACGCTTGGCTCGGATACCAGGTAGGTGGCCTCACGTCGAGCGCGGGAGGGACGTCGATCGGAGAAATTTGGAACTTCAAATTTTATTTTTTGAAGCCAAGCCTGCTTTGCTGGTGGAGTCAAAGTCAAGAGTTAAGCAAGCGGATATTCTCGCAATGTCTCTCGCTCTGCATGCTCTTCCACAGGTTGATTTTGTCTCTAATCTTTGCCACATTTGCCACAGACCCATCGATTTCTTTTGCACCACACCTCCCAGGCGATTAACATGAGGATTGATTTCATGCCCCTTGTCTTATTCTCCTCTTGATTCACTCCCTTCCGCCGCCAATCAAGCAATGTGTACCGTCCGGGTTGTAATCATCCATTATTTTGGGATAAATTTCATGTTATTTGAGAAAGTATCTTAAGGTATCTTTATTTTACATTAAAAATTAATAAAAAATTTAGGAACTTTTACAGTATCCACTACTGCCAATGATAGTAGGCCAGTAGATTTAAATCTCACAGTTAATTTTTATGGGTAATTTAGACCTTTTGTTTTGCACTTAATAGGGATATTGATTCCTCAAGTATTGCTTGTCATATTACCTGCCACCATGTTTGTCCTCAGCAACTCAGCGCTGGCACCGGTGGTAGGCACGTTACTACACAAATCATTTTTTTTATGCAGCCAAAACTTTTTTTTTCATGCGGTTGAGACGTTCGTCTGCACGAAAAGATCTACACAAATAATGATTTTCACATGCGAGTGATGCAACTGCATGAAAAAATCACTATTTTTCCATGAGGGTGCTTATGTGCGTCGCATGCAAAAATAAAAATTAAACAAAAAAATCAAAATCCCAAAAAAATCAAAAATAATTTTTCTAGCCAACAGGGATGGCGGCGGCAACGGCGGCACGGATCCGATCGTCGCAGGGCCGACGACGGCGGATCCAGCCGTCACGGCGGGCCGCCTCGTCGTTGTCGGCAACAGCGGTGCCGCATGGGGACGGGGATGGAGCCTCCCACTCCCGGCACCGTCCTCCTCGTTGTCGGCGGTGCCGCCAGCCGCCACCGGCTCCTGCTTGGAAGAGAGAGGAGAGGAGAGGAGATGAGAGAAAGAGAGAGGAGAGAAAAATATCAAGAGAGGGAGAGAGAGGAGAGGAAAGGTGGAAAAGTTTGAAGTGGTGAGGAGGGAAAAAGAGAGGGGGGAGAAAAAAAACTATGGAGAAGAGAAGATATTTTTGCATGCGGATCACTTAAGAGGCCCGTATGCGATCCGCATGCGAAAATAGGCTATTTTCGCATAGAGCTCCTTAAGAGGTTCGTCTGCGAAAATAGATTTTTGCATGTGTGTCTTTTAAGGAGCCATATACAAAAATAGAGGTCGATTTTTGCAAACGCAACCAATTACAGTTCGCCTGTAACCTACAGGAGTCCTCATATAAAAAAATTGTTTGTGTACAATAGGCTCGTCGGTTCACATCGAAATTTGGCGTCCCTTACAACGAACGCGCACGTGTAAATGAAGGAATGAATTTGCATGCAGCTGGGTGATTTCAATGTTGTCGAGTATTTTAGATTATGCATCAACTCGTCAGCATACAATGATACAAATCCCCTTCGACCCTAGCTAGGAGCAAGAAAGCGAAAGAAATCAGCACTTCGCCGCCGGCCGGCCAGGAGCAAGAGACAGCAGCAGCTATACTATCATCATTCCATGGATATTTGCATGCATGCAGACGGCAAATAATGTGCATATTTCGAATAAATCTGGAACGGATCTAGGAGTACTGATTACCGATTGGTTGGTTACGGCACCTCACCTGTATCCCGAGAATACCGGCAGCTAAATGCAGTCAAATTAGCTACAAACACCAAAAATTACTTCTCTGCCATATTTTTCTTTTCAAATCTACCCCTCCATCAATTCTACTACACGCACCATCAGGTATATTATATACACTCGATTATCGTACGTTGAATCAAAATAGATGGAAATTAAAAAAAATTGATACCTCGAGATACTTAGCATCTGAAGGTATCAAATTTTACACTAGAAAATATCGAATGTATCAAATTTTACACTAAAAAATACGGTAGTACTTTCTCAAAGATGATAAAACTATCATTATTTTGGTGTATCCTATTCTTGGTGTCACTACCTCCCAAATTTCTCTTGTGATTTTGGAGTCCTTGAACAGATGTCGGGTGTTGGGATGTTTCAAGGTTTTCGTAGCATAGTTGACAAAATAGTGGTTTGGTCATTGTCTGATTTGGAGTCTATCCGCATCCAAACTCTATTATGTAGGAGCAACCAAGCAAAACTTTTCATTTAGAGGGAGCCCGTTCTTTAATTTCCAGATCATCTGGGATGAGGCCGAGTTGATTCTACCAGCGAACTGGGCTTGGTATGCTGATTTGGCAATATATTCTCCTGATGAGTTGGACCAACGCCAAATTATTGTGTCCTCCGTTCCTTCCTGGAGATTGATCTCATTAGTCCTCATACATGTCCATATACATTGATGTATTCCTATATCAGCAATGCATATATATATCCTTTATCCATTTTCCTTCATGCAGTGCCTCCTTGACTGACCTATTCTTTCTCTTGGAATGCTTATATATATAAGGATAGCGCTAAATCTTTAAGTGATCGGTCTTATCCAATTTGATTCCGAGAATTTTGCCTTACAGCCATCACCTATCATCACTTTTGTTGCTAACGCGAAGAGTTGTCTATCCTTCTCATCACACGGTGGCAGCATTGTTAGTGATATGCCCTAGAGGCAACATTGGGATGTTGTATATATCACAGACTATGTTTATGATTCAGTACTTTGTTCCTTGAAATAGACATTATTATTCTTGATTAATGAATATGTGACTTATTCATGAGACTCTTAATATTACAATGATGCTATTTCTAAATAATCCCTGATCGTTATCATATGAGGAACAAATATGATGTAAAGATCAGCGTATGTATTGATTGATGATCATGTCTCATGGATCATGGTATGGAGATACCAATCAATAATATGGATATATGTTGGTGAACATATATTGGATAGACCCGCCATGAGACACTGCAGAGATTCTATGTGTCATCAGTTGGTCTCAAGTACTGTTTATGTAGAATCCTTAGACTTGAGATCATCACGGTTCCCAACATACGTAGTAGCTTATTTTGGGATTACTAAACACTACTCCGTAACTGGGTAGTTATAAAAGTAGTCTTCGGATTTGCTATGAAATATGTAGTGGGATGTGGATGGTCAAGATAGAATTTGCCCCTCCTTATGGGAAAGATATCTCTGGGCCCCTCGATGTAATGGATTATGAAAATGCATGGCCATGCTAGGTGATTGAGGAGTCAATCACAAGTTTATAATTCATCACAGAATTGAGAGGGCGATTGAGCTATTAAGAGGATGGCACAGGTCTCGCCTTGAGCTCAATCTATATCGTGAGGCAAAGGGATTCGTACATGAGAACATTATAGGTTCAGCCGATATGATCTTTACATATACTTTGGAGGTTAATATGCCTTGCTAGGGGCCGCTATTAACAGGTTGACCGGAAAGGCGTCTCCGGGTTGCGATCAAGTATATGTGAACCTACAGGGTCGCACGCTTAACGGGTTGGAACACTCATTCGAATGTGATTTGGATGTGGGCTCAGTTTGGATAGGGATCCGAGTAAACTCCTATTGGGCTTTGACCCATGAGGTCCAAGCAGAGAGGTCTATATATATGGAGGTTAGGGGCTGAGGGAAGGAACTCATCTGTTCATCTCGAACATAACCCTAGCCGCCACCTCCAAAGCCAAACCCTAGCCGCTCCCGAGTGCTAGCACACTTGCGATCGGTGCTCTAGCCCCGTACGTGTGGATACCGGTGGAGGCGCTGCTCGTTGCGGTGTAGATTGGCGTCAACAACCGGCAGATCGGATCTGCTACTGGTGCGGCTAATCGCGTGGAGGAGACGATCTGTTCGTGACGATCGACTACTTCCACTACTATCTCGACGCGCGTGGTTGGACCGGCTTCTCCAACTCTACTTCCGCTGCGCTGCGCGTCTAGTGGTAACGATCCATGATCCTATCTTCGCATGATGTCCTGGTGTGCGCGGTAGAAAAGTTTTGTTTTCTGCTATCGTAGCCTACGCGCTATCCTTCAAGCTTGCCTATCCATGGTTTGTCGGGGCAAAGCCACTCAAACCATAACCAGCACAGTGGAAATGCTCGTGCGAATTATTCCAAATGCAGTACACCCAAACCCTCGAGCGTCTTAGCCGAGCATATATACCATAGTCACAATTCACTTTGCATTTTCCCGCGCTTAGCTCTTGATCACCACTCACCAGCCCATAGAAATTTCCTTCTAATCTTATCTATTTCTTCCGGTCATTGCTTGGGAGGTTTTAGGGCTGTGAGGAAGTAGATCGGTGCTGCACTTAATACGGATGTCACTAGTGTTCTCCTGCTTAGTGCCAGAAGCCTTCCTTTCCAACCAGCGAGCTTGGATCTAAATTTGTCGTGAATTGGCTGTAAATGAACTTTCCTCAGCCTGCCAGCGGTGAGTGGGAGACCCAGATAGGTCATGCATGGGGAATGCAACCCTTCGCCCATTGAAGGTCTGGAGTACTTCCGTGAGATCGATGTCCTGGCAACGTTCTTACTGAGCTTTTGTCCGAGTTAATCTTCAAAAGGAACTCATGCAAGCCGTTTATCTGGGCTTACTACCTCCGTTTCATAATATTTTTGACGTTTTGAACAATATTAAGATTAAATTTTTATAACTTTAAATATCAATAACTTTAAAAATATTTAGTTTAAAGTCACTAGAATAACAATATTTAGTTTAAAGACACTAAAATAACATATATATATATATATATATATATATATATATATATATATTTGTCTTATAAAGTACTATAATAAAAACAAAAATGTATTTATTTATTGAGAGAATTCATTATATGTCATTGAGTTTGTCACAGGTCTACGATTTATCACTGACTTTATCACGTTTTACAATATGTCATCGATTTTTGCTTAACTTCTATGATTTACCATCGTCGTTCGGTTAGCCTTCGTTAAAATTTTACAATTTTGTCTAAATGACCAAAATACCCCTAGGACAAAAACTTTTAAAATTTGTATAAAAATTCTAAAATATCAAATTTTATGTTTTTGGCTAAATTTTGGATGTTCATAATCCTATGTTTATAATATGATATTTCAGAATTTTTGTCCAATTTTTAAAAGTTTTTGTTCCAAGGGTATTTTGATCATTTGGACAAAATTGTAAAGTTTT
Source organism: Oryza officinalis (assembly GCA_008326285.1). Lineage (NCBI taxonomy): Eukaryota > Viridiplantae > Streptophyta > Magnoliopsida > Poales > Poaceae > Oryza > Oryza officinalis. The sequence continues at coordinate 12,425,688 of BDMV01000008.1, forward strand.
AACGAAGGCTAAACTATGACATTGTCCGAAACGTTAAGAATTATATAACCAGAGGGAGTATACATTTTGGTTCAGTTAAATATATTGCCAACTCATTTAAAACCATTTGATATCACACCAATCACTAATGATTAATCGTAGAAAATTTATTCTACTGTCAGCAGTAGATGAGAAAAGATGAAGTGACTCGATTGATCGTACTACTAGTAGTGACCATTGTTAAAAATGTCTTTTAAAAGATGTTAATTATTTGGCTCTACGTCTTTCATCTACCATAGAATGAGTTATTCTTCTATGCTCTGCATGCATGTTGCCTTATGACAGACAGACAGACAGAGTCCTTTGAAGGGTGACAGTAGTATATACTCACTCTACTCATTTAAAAGTTAAAAGGAGTCCTTGAAAATGAACTATTGGAATTTTAAAATTTTGACTTAATTTTATCCTAAATATCAAATATTTACGACTAGAGGGGGAGGCTATATATGTATTGCAATTCTGGTAGAAGTTCAAAAACTGACCAACTCGGCTAAATTTCACACTTTGTCGATCGAAACCTTGTACTATTATGCGTTCCCTTCCCTTCAAGCAAAGTTCATTTGCACATGTCAATACATGATGCATCCTACTTTCGTAAAAGCAAAAAACCTGGCATCCACAATAGATACTTGCCTCAATGCCCAAGTGAAGGTATATAATTTTAAACTTTAAAGCATAAACCCCTGGATAAAGTCATGCATGTACAACTTCACGATGACACCAAATGGGGTTTTGAGTTATACACAAAATATTTTTATATGAAAACCTTAATTTATGTTTTCCCCTAGCTAAATAAACAAAAATATGAACCAGCCCTTGAATATATCTTGATTAGAAATGAAAACGAATTTTGATGAGTAAGATATATTCTCTCTTTCCCGTCTTTTCTCTGTCCAGATCCCTGATATCATATTCTCATCCATAAAACCTCATATTTACTCTGATTTGACCACCAAATTCAAACCCTATATGCGTACATACCGTGAAATACCATTCCCTTTCAAATTCATGTGTCTACCGTTGCAATTTCAAACGTATTTGACCATTTCTTTGGATAAGTAGCACTATACTTGAGGCTGGCTATGACAATATGGTTAAGGGTATGGTTATGATTTATGACAATTTGGTGTTTGTTGTATCAATTTGAAAAATACACGCAAGTGTTCAATGGATAAGAATGTGACCATGTTACATGGATATCGGATGCCTCCAATAATACTGTGTTCCCTCCGTTCTAAAATAATTCTATCTCGTCTCAAAATATAAATATTTTTAGTTATGAATATTTTCATAACTAAAAATAATTATATTTTAATATGAAGATAGTAGTATCCTTGTGTTGTTTAGCGTATATATGGTCGAGAAAAGAAAATGCTTAAGCGTCAAGTGTAGTTACAGACAAAATAAAAATAAATTTGAATGATGAGTGACTGACGACGTAAGTATATTTAGATATGAATTATAAATGCTATAGGGCTGAGTTTTTTACATGTATGTTTCGAACCTGCTAAATGGTAATGTTTTTTTAGAAAAATTTTATTACGAAAGTTGGTGTAAAAATCATACTAATACTTTTTTTTTGCCGTACAAGGTCTTATTCGAGCTAGTCAAAGAGCAGTATATATATTAACCCAGGGCAGCTCAGCAGCAGCTCACCTCTCAACTCAAGTCTCAACAACAACTCTAGTTCGTTATTTTAGCCGGCAGCAACAGCGGCAGCTGTGGCGGAGACGCATCCGCGCTCCCGAGCCGTTCAAACCAAACCAACCAACTACCACCCGCCGCCGCCGCCGACCGCCTCGACCCCATGGCGTCGGCGTCGCGGCTGCTGCCGCCCACGCCAGCTCCCCACTCCGCCGCATCCCCGGCCCGCCACCGCCGCGTGACCCTCGCCGCCCCGCGTGCCCGCCGCCCGATCAATCCGCCGCGCCTCCGGTGCCGCGCCGCCGCCGCCGCCGCCGCGGCGAGGGCGGCAGNAGGGCGGCAGCCACCACCACCACCGGCGGCGGGGGCGGGGGTGGCGGCGCGCTGGTGCTGGAGGGGAGCGGCGAGGGCGCGGTGGCCGTGCGGGAGTTCGTGACGCTCGACGAGCTCCGCGCCGCCGTCCGCCTCCGCATCCGCACATTCTACGAGTACGCCACCGACTCCTACGGGACCGAGGTGATTGATTTGATTTTATTTGATCCCCTTTCCTGCTCGATCATATGCTAGATAGAAAGGGATGTGATGGTCGACGCGACCGCGAATTTGGGCTAAAACTTTTCAACCTTCATCCCCTGCGCATGTGTTAGTTAGTTTAGCCACATTGGGCGTGAATTCAAAATTTGCGATTCGATCTCTGACTGACGAATTGCCCGTTTGCAAGCGTTCTAACTTTCTATGAGCTTTAATTTGCTAACTAAATCCCGTAGCAAGGAATTTCTTGCTTGTTGCGAATTAGTTCTAAATTTGAGGTTCCCAGTGATGAATTTATTAGGTAATGGACCCAGTTTTCTTATTTGGTAGGCCATTCAAAACTTATGTTTTGCAAAGATGCAAATGTAGTGGATTGTTACAAATATATTTCTAAATACAAATATAATTTACTTTTCTGTTTGTTGAAATAATCCTTCTGGCCAAGTCTTAAACAGTTAGCATAAAGGATTTCTTCTAGTTGCAAAATGATGCCACATTGTACGAATCATAATGTTTCCTTGAACCTTTTTAATAAATCTTCATTCTATACCGACTATACTCCCAGTGCATGCCTATCTTTTCCTGTTTTACCTTGGTCTGGCTGCGAACCATCAAAACGATTAAATAATAATTTTAGTTTTACTTATTTAAAGTTCTATTAGGATCTCAGAAAATCTCTGGCGGACCGGGAGTATGACGCATTACAAGATCGAATTTCTGGGAAGATGATCAATTTTCAAAGAGTTTCATGTATAAATGGAACAGTCCCACTGTTGCCTTCTTTGGCGTCGGCAGAGGAGCTTTGTTCTACATGTAAGGTATAATGTTATATAGATATCATGCCATCAAATGAATGTTTCTTTTTGCACAACTCTTCTCTATTTCATGTGATTAAAATATTTAATTCTGAAGGACAAAAGTTAACTTCATTGCCCCAAGAATGTTCATGTATTCCATTTGCATATAATACTTAAATATGAAAGTGTTAGGGCTTCCTTTGGATAGGGGTCTGAGGACTGAGAGTATGGGGCTTGCCCTGATCTAGGTGTTGAAATGGTTCGAACTAGCTCTGAGGATAGGTTTAAGAAGAGAAGGGAAGAGACTGGGAGCTTTGTTCAATCTTAATGAGAAGAGGTATAGTGGAGCAGTGGACGACCTCATCATCATACATATAAATAGGATGAATTGACTGTTTAGAAACGAATGAGGTATGCCCAAAATAGATAACCAACCTAATATCAACCTTATCTTTAAGTAAGGAATATAAGTCATGGGTGTATTGTAGGTCCAGTTTGCATCAACAGTTACTGCAGGCCCACAGGGCTTAAAGCCTACAATAGGAAGAGATTTGGATAAGGGTGTTTCTGGGCTCACTGTGTTATATTTTATCACAAGCAGAGTGCATAGAAAAAAAATGTCAAATTATGCTCTGGAGTTTGGCAGTAGTTATCTTTTCTTTTTCCAGATGAGTCTGGTGGTACTTATATGTTCTTTTAGATCAAAATTGCACTATTCATCATTTAACTTTTACATATTCACTTATCTTAGCCCACATGTTATTTTCAGAGCTTTACACTGCATCTGCTATTCATTTCTAACAGGATTAATTCGTGAATGCTAAAATTTGTCCACTGAATCTGATGTCTTGTTCTTTTTGTGCACTTTCAGTTTGTGGAAGATGGAGAAGAGAGAGTCGTAGTTGGTAGTTTAGACCTTAATCAGTGTCTTTGGCTACCAGATGAACTGACCGGAAAGAGGCCTGGGGTAAGGTTATTGAATTCTTTTGAATTGTATTCTATTAGAAATTTCATGTAATTAAGGATGTAGCTTGATTAAAGTCATAACTTACATTAGTTGCTTTTATGTCATCAATTATCATTTTCTATAGTTTCAAACAGAGTTAAATAATTATACTTAACTTAATATCTGCAATGCTTGCTTTCCGACGGCACATACATTTAACTTACTACATATTTTCTCATTTTGTTATCAAATAAACATGAGTTGCATTTGGATGTATAGGTGAAAATATGATCCAAAATACTATTTTTTTAATTTAAAAAATCATTTTCTTTCTTGTTCAAAGAATTATAATATTATGTTTTATCATATATATAAATAGGTAAATGAGTCCAGCCATACAAGGGCTTATCTGAGCAATGTTTGTGTTGCTAAGGAGCTTCAAAGAAATGGATTGGGTTATGCCCTGGTTAACAAGTCTAAGAAACTGGCTCGTGAATGGGGTGAGTCAATTTCTGTTAGCTTTCTTAACTCATTTGCTTTCATGTATGTTGATGATCATATACTTATAATTAAGTCCATTACTTGGTAAATGCACCGTATGATGGTCATCAGACTTGTGACTTGTGAGAATGTCCAGCACAACAATACCTTCTACAAATTGATAATTAGTTTTTTTTATAAAGTCCTGCTAACTTCTGATGAGCTTGCAGTTCATTAGCTGATTAACAGACCTATTATTTCCCTTCTTTTCCCTGATTAACGCCCTTTCTGTTCACCAATGTTCCATGTTGCGCAAAACTTTGGCAGGTATAACTGATCTGTATGTGCATGTTGCCATCAACAATGAGGCAGCACAGAAGCTGTACAACAAATGTGGATTTGTCTATGAGAGTGAGGAGCCTGCATGGAAGGCTAGGTTTCTTGGCCGGCCTCGAAGGCTGCTTCTTTGGCTCGATCTGAAGAAAGATGCTTTGTGATTATACGTGTAAATACCTTTGTTTATAGTTACGTTCTTCCTATAGGATATATTAATTAATGTATTTTTCTCATTGACTGATGCCAAAGGTTTTTAAATATAGTGATACGTCTCGCTTTCCTCCAGCACCAGCTATCCAGTTTGTTCAGATTTCAGAACACATTTTGTTTTTCCTTTGAGCAATCAGAATACAGCTCTGAGGAAAGAACCAAGGTAGTATGATTATTTGCAAGCATGAACAGTTTTACTAAATCTAGTATGATGGAACCCATGATTTACTGCTATTTTCCGAGCCTTGAAGGATGTACTCCCTCTGTCCTCTCCGTCCTAAATTACAAGGCCTATAGTTTTTTACATGGTTTTTAATAATACTTTAACGAGTAATTTATTTCATATTATGTTCCCAACGAATATAAAATTAGAATCACATGAAAATACTTCAAAATATGAATCTACGGATATAACATACATAATACTTAGCACAGATATGGTTAGTATGATTATTAGTCAAAATCTTCGAGTTTAATTTTTCTAAAAGAAAGAAAGTGTCCTATAATTTAGAACGGAGAGAGTAGTATTTCCTTATATAACTTACAATATGTCTTACTGAGGGTGTCAATAATTCCACTTCCACCAAATGACATCTTGCAATTAAATGTTGCCTAATCTTATCATTCCAAATAAAGAATGAACACAACAATTTAAAGTCCACAATATTACATCACTTGGAATACACTTTTTTTTTTGTTAAAAGCATATGACAGTTATAGTCTTATGGCCATATAAATACTTCTATAGAGGATTGAGCAGAGAGGAGATGAGTTATTTCCATATCAAATGGTCTCAATAGCCCGTAAATTAATGGATTTTGGGTCCTTGCAGCATTTCATTTTTCCTATATATATCAATTCTTTTATTCGTTTGAGGTCCAAAATGCACATAAATTGATGTTTTGTAGGAAAATTTTCAGACCAATTAGTACTACAAATATCATACTTTATAGGAAAAGTTTTCAGATTCTTTTGAATCTTCCGTTCCAAATTTGAAATTTTCAAATCACCTCGAAATACCCTAAAGAAGTCCGGTTTCGAGCTGACTCGAGATGATCGAATTTTGAGCGATATCTCGAAAATTGTGAATCGTGAACCCTGCGTGAGACACTCTCTCAACAATTGAACAATCAGTTGGAAATAAGATGCCCACATGCTGCTCGGAAACATATAGATTTTGAACATAAACCAAGAAAACAATTGTCAAAACCTAATTTCGGCAATAAAAAAAAGAGATAGCGCACAAGTACTAAACACAATGGGTTATGATATAAAGGTTTATACAGATTCAGGCTTTCTATAAAGAAGTAATACCCTACTCCTGTTTCGGGGATTATATCCATCGAGTTATGTATTGATCTCGTGATCTGGTTGTGTATGAAGAAAACCTAAGTTATTTGTTCTATGACCCTCAAGGAGCGTATTGTCCTCCTTATATAGATTTGGAAGGCAGGCTTACAAGTCAGAGACCTAACCACATTATCTATAACACTGCCGACTCAGGACTATAAGCCATTCCTTAATACACAAGATAACGTAATACTCAAGTCCTAAGCCGTTACATAATCATCACATAAAATATATCCCCTATAACCAGTTGGATAGGCCAGCCGTGTGGGTATATGGTACCCATAATCTCCACAGTAGCCCCTAAAACTTTCATAGTCGACGAGATAACTCTGCCTCAAATCAGACTAATCCATAGCCGAGTGCTTCCATCATCTCTGGCTTGACCTCCCGAGTGCTTCAATTAATCCAATTGAAAGGCTGTGAAGGACTAAAAAAATTATATAAAGAATATACCTAGGTGCATCGACTAGATGCACCTAATTAGATGTAGCCCCCGACTATGTGTTTAGTTGAGTAAACCAAACATATAGTCAATAACTTTAATCATCCCATCCATCTGAGTGATTTTATATAATAAGATGGCTAACCAAAGCCAAAAGCGTTATGGAAAAATCATATAGCACATAACCAAAGCACGATGCATAATGATCATGAGTACTGGTATCATATTGTGTACATATTGCCAAGCTAATATGTCCGTGTCCCTACAAGACACACAATTCCACCATCCTCAGAAATATATGGCATTCATGGTATAAAATCCGAGTTAATAAACCCATAAATAAATTTACCAACTGCCTGAAAAATATGACCAAAACATAATCAGTCTAAGCCATAATATTGGTCTTAATAAAAAAAAAGCACACAATTAGGTGGCAAGACAACACTGATTATAATGTAAAATCAATTACTTGATTAAAAACAAAGCTTTTGCAACCTATAGAAAAGTTACCAAGATAGTTTATAAAAGCTGTACTGTTTATCATCTCCCAAATTGCATCGTGCCAACTCATAAAAAAGTCACGCAATTGCTGTATGAAAGGATTTTGAAGGTATTGGGCAATAAAACATACGTATATTGCCAAGGCAAATTTGTTTTAGTCCCTAGAGACCATGTTAAGCCACACCAGGGATATGGGCTTTAAACATCTCGTGGGCCTCGGCCCAAACAAAAAAATGCTTACCGATACCCTATTAAAAACATTCGCCAAAGCACCATCATCTTCCTCGCCGCTTCATCTTCTCAAAAGTTTCCACTTTTCGCGCTCCTATTCACGTCTAACGCCGCCAAAGCTAGGGTTCCAAATTTGCTCAAATCCATTCATCCAACCGCTGCCAATCCCATCAAGATTTGCTGCGCACATCTCCTTTTCCAACTCTTCCAGAAACCTGTGCCTCAAAATCCACATCCAGCTAACCCCAATTTTCACTCATGGCGGAGGAGAGAGAAATCCCCTTCGATCAATGGGCGACCTCCGATGTGAAAGAATCTACGTTAAAAGAGATGGTGAAGGATGGAGTCCTTCCAGCAAAAGAAATCATCGGCTGGCGTCCCGCGCACGGCGAGGAATTTTCAACTCCAAACATCGGTAAGATTGTCGTTTTCACTCATTTCTTCTACTACGGATTTGCTCTTCCTACCTTCGAGTTTTTCCGCGGCATCCTTGATTACTATGGGATCAAAATTTATCACCTGAACCCAAATTCCATCTTGCACATTGCCATCTTCATCCATGTCTGCGAAGCATTTCTCGGAATCCGCCCCCACTTTAACTTATTCCGCCGCATGTTTCTCTTGAACCATCCAACCAAAGATAACCCTTGTGTTGTCAGTGGTGTTAGGTTCCAACACCGCGGAACTCTCCGCAGAGACTATTTTCCTCTTCCCTTGAAAACTTCCAACAAAGGTTGACACGCCAACTGGTTCTATATATCCAATCCTATCCCCATCTTGCCCAACTTTGTTAGTTTTCCGTCTATTCCCCGATCCAACTGGAATGCCTTGTCAGAAGGTCCAAACTAGATCAAAGCCAACAACCTATTGTCAAAAATCCTCGAGATGAAGAACAAAGGGCTCCAGGGAGAACAAATTACTCGACACTTTATCAAGTGCCGACTAGTACCAATCAAAGAAAGATCCAAACCGGCCTTTGAATATGAAGGGCAAACCAACCCCAATCGGGAAGACCGTGAATCCCTAGATTTTCAAGTCTTGTGTTCATGAATGTACAAAATTTTCTCCGCCGGGATCGTGATCGACTACAGCAATAAACTGCCAGCCCTTCCATACAGCATCCTTTGGCCACCTCCTCCGGTATGCAAATTCTTAAACCTTTTTCAATATCCTCAACTTTACCATGCTTTACATCTGAACGAAAAAATCTTCTGCAGGCAAACGCCTTAATCGTCTCTCGGTCATTCAAAGTATATCATGAAGATCCCCAAGCTCAGCCGACTGGCAGTCAACCAACTAGCAGCCAATAGACTGGCGGGCGTAAGATCAAACCTCAGGCGAAGAATAAGAGGGTCGCAGCTAAGGAAATGAACAAGCGTGCGAGCAAGCAAAGAAAATTGGTCATTGATAACTCGGACAAAGAAGATGATGAAATTTTGACTACGAGAACCAACATCAGCTCACCGAAGCCAGCCGCCACCAGGTCGGCTCCTAAGATCATGAAATCCAACAAGTAAGTCTCATGTAACTTTCATTGCATTTTTTTGTTTGAAAATAGCTTTAACTGCATTCTGAATGAAATCCTATACAACTCTTTAGCAGAAAACCCCAAGACATTGACCCTACCGACTAGATTGAAGTGCCACCTACAGACTCAGGGTCAAAAGTCCAAAAAACTGTAGCTCCTGATGCCCAGGGCACTCAATAAGACCAACCGACTGCCAACCAAGAGCCCCCGACTGGAAATCAGTCGAGTTCTGTCGACCAAGCTCCTGAACAAAAGCCCCCGACTGGAAACCAGTTGAGTGAAAAAATCAAGCCCATGACAATCGGGGTGCACCAATTAAAGACCCAACCTCGGTCAACAATGAAGATACCAATAGGGGTCAATCAACTGAAAATGCCACTGCACAAGAAAACTAGGACCAAACAATCCCGAACGCAAACGAGAATGATCAAGGTCCTCCACGCACACGTCCTGAAGTAACCATAGGTGAATTCTTTAATCACATTAATCTTCTGACTTGAACACTGGTCCTAAAATCTTGAAATCTTGCTTCTTTTTAGATCCAATTCCAAGAGAAGACGAAGAGATCCCTCAAATCAAATCAACAGAGGATTCGCTGCCTCCAATAAAAATTCATTGGCACGATGGTGATGGCCAGGCACACGGAATCATATTAAACAAGCAGATAGAATCCGAAGAACGTGACATGCTAGTTGCTCGACTGACAGAGTCATCCTAACTGCTAAATGTAAGCTTAAATCCTTACTCTTCAATTCCCACTTGATATGAAATCAACCAACTTGTTTCTTGTACACAAAGAATATGTCTTGGATCTCAAGCCAAGTCGGAGACACTAGAAAAACTAGTGCCACACCTGAATTGCTTGGAAAATATCCAACAAGAACTCAAAGAAGCCAAGGAAGAAGTCATAGCAAGAGAAACAGTGTTGAGAACAGAGATTAGCTAGCTATGAGATACTAATCTAGAATTCCGTGGTTCAATTGGAGGTAACAGAAAATAACTCAACCTCATATATTGTTCAATATATCACCATTGATTTTATATCTTCATATGTTAGCTCATCTTGCTGAGATCGAGTCACTTAAAGCCCAATTAAAGAAAGCCGAGAACGACAACGCTAAACTGGAGACTGACAAAGCCAAAGCAATAGCTGATTTTGAAGGTAACTTTTCTGACTCTGACTCTCGATCTATCTCGAAAATACTCCTAATATATCTTGAAAATTTGAAATCTCACAGCCCACAAGAAAAAAATCCCTAGTTCAATTTGAAGTCTTCGCCGAGAGGATCAAGAAGGCTGAAAGAATCAGAGATGATATTGCAAATGCAGCTGCTCCGATCCTTAATGCAGTCTTTCAAAATGGCTTGGGCTCAAGCTCTGAAGATGCCAAAGAAATATTCGAGAAACTCAGAAGGGCTCCTGAGAAATACTTGGAGAACATCAATGACGTAGCCACAATGAGTGCAAGCCAAGCCCTAGTGATGACAAAGTCCCTATATCCCCGAGTGGATATAAACACTATTGGAGATGGCTTCGTAGATGGTACTTCCGATGAACAAGCTTTAGATCTGATAAATGAAGCGTAGGAGTTCACCAAGATGATAGCTGCCGATGTTGTAGAAAACTTTCAAGGATAAATGCCCTTTGTAAAACCACTTGTAGCCTAACTTGTAATATATCAGCTTATTTATGTTTATGCTCTGACTCGAATCCAGCTTTCAATTTCTTAAAAATTCTCATCCAACTATCATCAAGCCTAAAACTTGATTAAGTCTTCAAAAAAATTTTCAGTCCTCATCCACTCGATTCAGATCAAAACAGAAAACAATGATAAACCAAATATATCCAAGCCATATGCAGAAGAAAATTTATACTTTACTCACATTGGTAGCCCCCTGACTGGCAACTCAAGAAGGCAGCTTATTTAAAGTCGGCAGTCAAGAAGAACAAAAATACAAAAGATTGATGCTAAGTATAATATCGATGAAGGTGTTCAATATTCCAAGAATTCTCCACGATTGATCCGTCTTCATGTTTTAGTCGATAAGCCCCTGGCCGAGTGACTTCAGCAATTATGAACGGCCCTTCCCATAATGGGGACAATTTGTGTCTATCCTTCGTCGTTTGTATCTTCCTCAAAACCATATCACCAACAATAAATGCCCACGATCGAACATTGCGATTATGGTAACACCAAAGTCTTTGGAGATATCTGGCTGACTGAATAAGAGCAGCTCCATGGGCTTCTTCCAGTCGGTTCAAGTCATCAGCACGGTCTTGTTCATAACGCTGCTCATTAAAATTACGAACCCGAAGAGATTCAAATTCCATCTCACTCGGCAACATAGCTTCAGCACCATAAACCAAAAAGAAAGGTGATTGACCCGTGGTCCGACTGGGTGTAGTCCGTAACGACCACAAAACCGAAGGCAACTCTTGAACCCAACGTCTAGCATAAGGGCATAGTCTATCGAAAACACGAGCCTTGATACCTTGAAGAATCATACCATTAGCACGCTCCACCTGTCCATTGCTCATGGGATGTGCAACCGATGCGTAGCATAGTTTGATTCCAAAATCTTCGCAAAAGTCTTTAAAAACTCCTCCTGTGAATTGAGTTCCATTATCAGTGATAATCCTATTTGGAACTCCAAACCAATGCACAATATTAATGACGAAATCTCGAGCTTTATCAGCTGTAATTGTTGCAACCGGCTTAGCCTCAATCAATATGGAAAACTTATCGATGGCAACAAAAAGATGCGTGAAACCTCCTGTAGCCTTCTTAAAAGGGCCCACCATATCCAAACCCCAGACAGCAAAAGACCATGAAAGTGGTATAGTTTGCAACTCTTGAGCCAGAACATGGATTTGCCAGGTAAAAAGCTGGCAACCTTCACAAGTCCGAACGACTTTATCCACATCCGTAACCGTCATGAGCCAGAAAAATCCTTGTTAATAAGCTTTTCCCACCAAAGTGTGTGCTGCCGCATGGCTGCCACATATTCCCGAGTGAATGTCCCGCAATAACTGTCGGCCTTCCTCAGGAGTAACACATCTTAACAAAACACTAGATAGGCTTTGCTTGTATAACTAGGAATTTACCATGACATTACCTTGGCTACGACGTCGAACTCGGTCAGCTTCGTCTCGACCTTGAAGTAACCCTTCCCGAGTCAGAAACTTGATGAAAGACATCCTCCAGTCAGTATTAAGCATGGAAATTTGTTTATTAGCATCGTCTTCAACGATCTCCTTTTTAATAGTCAGCTCATGAAGGTGTTCAAGAAAAATGTCTGTTGGGGCAACTTCTCGCCTGTATCCGAATTGAGCTAGTTGATCGACAACTTCATTGTTATGCCTCAGGACATGAGATAATTCCAAACCTTCAAACTTGTCTTCAAGCTTGCGAACTTCCTGACGATAAGCAGCCATATTGTCATTCAAGCATGGCCAATCCTTCATCACTTGGTTCACCACCAACCGAGAATCTCCACTACAATCATACGCCATATACCAAGGGACACGGCCAACCAGAGCCCGTGAAGTAGAACTTCGTGCTCAGCTACATTGTGCGACGCAGGAAAATGAATTTGAAGGACATACCGCAATCTTTCTCTAGTCGAGGAAATTAAGACAACTCCGGCTCCCGTGCCAATAACTCGCTTAGATTCATCACAGTACATGGTCCAATATTCCAGCTTCTCGACAAGCACTTCCTCTTGACACTCAGTCCACTCTGCAACAAAATCAGCTAGGACCTGAGACTTGATCGATGTCCACGCCTTGAAAGTGATATCTAATGTCATCAACTCCAAGCCCACTATACAATGAGCCCCGTGGCCTCCCGATTATGTAGAACATCGCCGAGTGGGAAAGATGTGACCACCGTAACCGAGTAACTTTGAAAATAATGAGCTAATTTTCTGACAGTAATTAAAACTCCATGCAACAGTTTTTGTACCTAGGAATAGCGAGTTTTAGATCCGGCCAGCACCTCGTTAATGAAGTAAATCAGCCTCTGAGCCTTCTGGACTCAGCCTTCCTCTTCTCGTTCAACAGCCAAAACCGTGCTGACCACCTGAAAAGTTGTTGATACATAAAGTAACAAGGGCTCTTGTGGATGCGGCAAAGCCAACACCGGCGGTGTTGTGAGAAAATCCTTGAAATCTTCAAAAGCTTTCTAGGCTTCTGGGGTCCACTGGAAGTCATCTGTCTTCTTGAGCAACTTGCAGAAGGGCATGCCTCGTTCCCCGAGTTTAGAAACAAATCGGCTCAAAGCTGCCATGCACCCGGTAAGCTTTTGAACATCCTTCTAGGTACTTGGTGGCTTCATATTTTGTATAACATTAATTTTCTCTGGATTGGCTTCAATGCCCCGATGGGACACCATAAAACTGAGCAGCTTCCCTGACGGTACTCCGAAGGTGCACTTTTCTGGATTTAACTTCATCCCAAAGGCTCGAATACTTGAGAAGGTTTCTTCCAAATCAGCAATTAAGTAGTGTTTTCGTTTTGCCTTCATGACAACGTTGCCGACATAAGCTTCCATGTTCCTCCCGAGTTGAGTTTGTAGACATCTTTGAATCATAAGCTGGTAAGTAGCTCGTGCATTTTTTAGGTCAAATGGCATCGTAATGTAGCAATAGACTCCGAACAGGGTAATGAATGAAGTCTTCAAGCAGTCGGACTCCTTCAAGCTGACTTGATGGTATCCCGAGTAACAATCAAGAAAACTCAAGCTCGCAACCGGCGGTTGAATCGACGATATGATCAATGCGAGGCAAACCGAAGGGGTCCTTAGGGCAAGACTTGTTAAGATCTGTGTAGTCGACGCACATGCGTCATTGTCCTATTTTCTTTCGAACCAGAACTGGGTTAGCTAACCACTCGGGATGGTAAACTTCCTTGATGAATCCGGCTGCCAAAAGCTTGGCAAGATCTTCCTTGATGGCCTCTCTCCGATCTTGTGTGAAGCGGCGAAGTCGTTGCTTGATAGGTTTCACGTCCTCTTTAACATTTAGTGAATGCTCAATCACCTCTCTAGGAATACCAAGCATATCGGATGGCTTCTACGCAAATATATCTTTATTAGCCTGAAGAAAGGTGATGAGTGTGTTTTCCTATTTACAATCTAACTCGGCACCTATTACAGCAGTTTTGGAGGGATCAGAAGGGCCGAGTGGAATCTTCTTGGTTTTGGCGTCGCCTTCTCCTGACTTGGATAACTTCTTTGCTGGAATTTCTCCTTCTTCAGATGTTGATGTGGCCAGTCGGACTTCCTGTCGGCCGAGCAATCTCTCATGAGATTGGGCCATGTCGCAGCTCTCCTTGTCGCAGGTGAAGGCTTGCTTGACGTCACTACACAGAGAGATAACCCCCCGTGGTCTAGGCATCTTCATCATCAGATAGGTGTAGTGTGGAATTGCCATGAATTTTGTGAGCGCGGTTCTTCCGAGGATGGTGTGGTAAGCTGCTTCAAAATTGGCAACTTCAAAACTGACGTTCTCTATACGAAAATTCTCCCGAGTGTCGAAGGTGACTGGAAGAATGATTTGCCCGAGTGGTGTAGATGACAACCCTGGAATAACTCCATGAAAATGAGCTAAGCTTGGTTTTAACTTGAACCTTGGGATCTGCATCTCGTCCAGTGTCTTGGCAAAGAGTATGTTGAGGGCGCTGCCACCATCGATGAGAACACGCTTAAGCTTGACATTGCGAACAACCGGGTCTAGTATCAGGGGATATCGCCCTAGGTGAACCGAGCGGTTAAACATAATAGCCACCTCTGACCATCATAAATAATGTGGAACTTCGGGCTGAACTGCGTTGATTTCCCTGTCGGTCAGCTTCTGCTTCTGCTTCGACTCGTAGGCAAGTGGTCCTCCGAAGATATGGTTCAACTCGGCCCTGGGATCTTGGAAGGGTTCTGCGTCGTCGTCTCCATTGTCCTTCTTGGTTCCTGAAGTCTCGACTCCGTTTGTCGATTTCTGAAGTTGGGCCGCATAGTGCTCGGCGAATTGCTTGTAGATGAAACAATCTTTGGCCACGTGTTTATGATTCGGGTGATGCGTGCATTGAGCATTCATGATCTTGTCGTAGGCGCTGACGCGTGGACATTGCAGCTGGTAGTTTGACATTGCAGCCACCAGATCCTCAGGCTTACGCTTGCGATCCTTTTGGTCACCATTGTTGTTGCCGTTCTCCTTCTTGGGCCGCCAGCTGCTTCCTGACTTCTTGTCTTGACATGATGCTTTAATAGAGTCGTCTGATTTGGTGTAAGAGTTGGCTGTCTCGAGCATCTTCTTGACTATCCTTGGAGGCTTACGCCCGAACTTGCCAATTAACACATCATTGGTGATATCAAGGATCTTGTTGCGCTTCTCCAAAAAACGTCGGATGTAGTCTTTTAAGGACTCGTCGGGCTTCTAGATTACGTTGTAGAGGTCAAAGTGAGTCCCGGGTCTCTCGAAGGTGCCTTGTAAGTTGGCAATGAAGTGATCTCGAAGCTCGCCCCAAAAGTGGATTGAGCCCCTTGGTAAACTAGCGAGCCAATTCCTGGCTGAGTCGGCGAGTGCCACGGATAAGTAGTTAGCCATGGCTTTGCTATCTCCTCCTGCTGTGCGGATTACTAGGGTGTAGACGGTTAGCCACGACTCGGGGTCGGTTTTGCCATCATACTTCTCAATCCCAGTGGGCTTAAAACCACTCGGCCAATCCACTCGACGTAGGTTCCGAGTAAAAGCGGGTACTCCTTCGTCGTTGTCGTCGGGAGAGTTCCTTCATTCTTCATGGTGAGGCTTATTACGCTCGCGGTAGCATCGGTCGAGCACCTTCCTCAAGTCACTCGGTGCGGGCCTCTTAGGGCTGCCCTGGTAACTGGAGATGCTATTGTGGCAGATCCGATCATGGACAGATGGCCGGTTGTGACGTCTCTCATGAGAGTCGGCCAACTGGTCTTGACGCTTCCAGGCTTCGTGATGACGAATTTCGTTGGACTTGACATGGGTCTTGCTGTGCTCGAGCCTTTGGTAATCCTTGGACCGCAGCGGTGGTAGGCGACTACCACCAGGTGTTTTTGCAATAGACTCGATGACCCCTCAGCTAGTTCCAAGGCCGAGTGGAGCAGTAGCGGCGACCATGGTTTTGGCTTTGTCTAGTATTGGAGTCACATTAGGTGGAGCCACTTCCATGACGGTGTCAATGAGGGTAAGGGTGGCGACTGTGTTCTATTGGGGTGTGAGAAAAATGTTGGTGTTGTCGACTCAGGTCTGAAGTATAGCATCATGGGCAGTACGCCCAGCTACTAATCTCGTTTTCTCCTGTCGTCGTCCTCCTTGCGTTTGCGTTCCTCCTCCTTGCGTTTGCATTCCTCTTCGAACTTGGCTCGTTCCTCTTCCGCAACCCTTCTGGCGACGGCCGAGTTGGTTTCTTCAACGTCCGCCATGAAAACACCGAAGAAAAGCGGGGTGTAGTTGTTGTCGAAATCGGAGATGTTGATGTACTCGGTGGAGATGTCGTAGGAATCATCAAAGTCTGAAGAACGGATGTAGTCAGCGATCTCGGTGGACGAGCAAGATACGAGAGGTTGGAGCATGACACCGATCTTCCTGGAGCTTGAACCGGGTGACTTACTGGGGAAGTCACGTTCAGGAGTTGATGTAGAAGATTCTCCCGAGTGGTTTGAAGTCGACTTGGAAGAGAAAAGATTGAAGTAGGTCTCAACAGCGTTTGGTAACCCAAACGGTACCGAGAAGTTTTCTCTTCCCGATTGGTTCGAATCTGAGTCGAGAAGAGAGATTTTGCCAAAACTGTTGGTGATGAAGTCGAGACTGCCGAAACGGTATGCCTGCCTTGGGGGGAAGGCAAAGTCGTCGATGCCTGATATAGATCTCATCGCGCTTGTCGGCGAAAAAACTTGACGCATGCCCTACCTGGCGCGCCAACTGTCGAAACCTAATTTTGGCAATGAGAAAAGGGGGTAGTGCACAAGTACCAAACACAATGGGTTATGAGACAAAGGTTTATACAGGTTCAGGCCTTATATAAAGAAGTAATACCCTACTCCTGTTTCAGGGATTATATCCACCGAGTTATGTATTGATCTCGTGATCTGGTTGTGTATGAAGAAAAGGTAAGTTATTCGCTCTATGCCCCTCAAGGAGCACCCTGCCCTCCTTATATAGATTTGGAAGGCAGGCTTACAAGTCGGAGACCTAACCACATATGGTATTGGACTCCTAATCATTATCTATAACACTGCCGACTCAGGACTATATGCCATTCCGTAATACACAAGGCAACGTAATACTCAAGTCCTAAGCCGTTACATAATCATCACATAGAACATATCCCCTATAACCTCAGTCGGATAGGCCAGCTGTGTGAGTATATGGTACCCATAATCTCCACAACATTTCAAAATTTTGCATATTAGTTAATTTCATTGGACTGAACACATATGCAAATCACGTGAGTTTAACCCTAAAAATTGATCTGTTTTGAGTATTTTCTCAAAACAAATAAAATAAAAACAATAAATTGGTGTTTTCCTCAAAAAGAATTATCTGTTTTAACTAATTTTCTAAACAAAAAAGTACTCCTAGATAGTAATACTAAATATTTTGGTCTAAGTTGCACAAAACCACATTGGGTTTTATCACGTGGCACTTACCCAAATCTATAACTACAGAGTTTCACAAAACCATACTATTAATTATTTTGATTTTGATGGATGTACCATAATTTTAAGTTTTAAGTTCGATAGTCATGTCTCAAATTAATGAGTATTTTATCATTCATATAAATGTTACACGTATGTAAATAAAGTTTTTTTAATTTTGATATACGAGTATGTAAAATTGGTTAACGGGATGATTTCGTGAAACTTGAATTATGTAAAAAATGGTTTTGTACAACTTTGGTTTATGAAATTTACTATTTAATAAAAACACGATGTGCAGTTAAAAACGAACTCGTCTGCCATGGCGTCTGTGACATCTCAAATTTACTAGTAGTATCTATACTATCTATATAGGTGATACTTACTAACTCCTAAAACTCAACATGTAAGTATGTCATATCATCATCCACTAGCAATTATTATCTAGAGTATTTTAAATCACATGCAACTATGTCACATCATCACCTACAAGCAATTATTATCTAGAGTATTTTAAATATCACGCTAACATGACTTATCATTTAATATATTTTGTTGTACTTTTAGAACGACGGGCTATATGCCAACTACGGTATTTGTAGAGTATACGTGAGAATAGATCAAGCAGACAAGAGACAAGGGTTTATACTAGTTCGGACCCTCAAGATGAGTAATAATCCTACTCCAGTTTATATCTATTATGGATTGCTCAGAGTACAGTGGGATATAGAACAATTGGATGAATCCGCCGATTAGAAGTTGTCGAGAACGGCCCGACGAAATCTATTTAGCGAATACGACACTGATTTCCTCCGGATTGTTTCTGGGCGTAGCTTTGGCTTTGGCTTGTAACTCGATGTCTCTCCCTGAATGAGTGGGCCTTGTATATATAGCAGAGATTATTTTTTTCTCTAAGTAGAACTCGAGGAGATAAAATAGAATAGGGGCCTGAGGAAACCTTATCTTCCTCGACTAGAACTTCGACACTTTCTATTCTAGGAAGATGATTTTCTTCTTTATTAGTTGTATTTCCTTAATTAAAAGATACCTTCTCGTATACTGTCGGGTATATGGTATTACCATATTTCATTAACCCGTATATAGGAGGTATGTCTTATCCTTGACACTAACAATAGCCCCCAATTTCAATGCAAATGATTTGACCTGTATTCCCGAGTAGAGATTTTGAGAATAACCGTTGTCGAATTTGCCAAGCCCTTCTCGGCCACCCTAGAAGAGGCAGACTACGCGACAAAGTCCTTCCATTCTCATGACCCGAGAACCTGGCTTGATTTTGAATTTGAATTTAAGTCAAAAACTTTAATGGTTATAAACAATCAACATAAATCTCGACGGTGATCTCTCCATCTTCCTCAAAATTCAAACCGTCGGACGTGACCTATAAATTTCATTTTTGAGATCCGTTTGGGTTTCATTCACCCAAATAGAGCCCTAACTTTCCAACTTGCATTTCCAACCTCCTCCGCCTTAGCTTTCGCAAGAACCCTAAATCGCAACTTCTCTTAATCCTCTTCTCCAATCTCCATAGATCTCCCCGAGTCCACCGTTGGTCTGGGCGAAATGAGGGAGCTGCAACAAGACAGCGCCTTGCCAAGAGCGAAAGTGGTGGGTTGCTCGGAAGGAGGTACTGATCCCTTGACCAACCTTGGCCGGATAATCACTCTTGCATCTTTTGTTCAATGTGGCTTTCTAGTTCCTCCTTTTGAATTTCTGTCATTACTTCTTGACTTCTATGGGATCCATCTTCTTCATATCAACCCCAACTCTATTGCCTTCCTAAGTATCTTCACCCATCTATGTGAGGCGTACCTTGGGGTGCAGCCCTTTCTAAATCTGTTTAGATACTTTTATGAGGTTAGATGGATGGAGGCCTCTAAAATCTCAGGGTGTTGTGGCTTCCGTCTTTGGGATGGGATGAAAGACATGGGGATCTGAGGTTGTCCGGCCGATGGCGGGTTGAGTGGAACTTGCTGCATCGGCTCGATCACTGGTTGTTTCCCCTTCGTCCATTGTGCATACTGTTCCTCCGTGATGTGCTGAGGGCTTCCTCCCGTTTGCCTGGTGAGGACCAGCGGCAAGGTTGGTGTCGGTTGCGCCGATGGAGGTGGCATCGGCGCCGTCGGCTGTGGAGCCGTGCTCAGGTCGTTCCTCAAGGTCCGATAAGCAGGGAACTTATTTTCTGGCAAGAAAATCGGCCCTTAAGGCTTGTACTGGTGAATTGAACCATCTAGGATCGACTTGACCGTATTGGTCAACGTATTCACCAGGATCCCCGACAGGTTGACTAGCGCAGAATGAACTGCGGAGTCGATTCTGTCTTGCAACGTCGGCGCAGCGTTTTCTTTGGTCTTGACGGCGTGGTCGTGTGCCGCCGCCGATGTGCTGGCTCCATCTCCAGGGCTCGGCATCTCCAGGGCTCGGAGATCTCAGCCAGCTTTGACATCTTGCAGTGGTCTTCTTGTTGTTGCGAAGCTTGCGTTCTTCTGGTCCCACTGGGCGTGCCAAAAGCGTGTTGGCGTAGAATTTAGACCCGCCTCGCAACAAAACGGGTTCCACGTTTCCACGGCGGCCTGGGAAGTCTGCTTAGCTTCAGTGCAGGTCCAATGGCTTGCCTGGGTGCGTGCAGGGCGTGCCAGTTGATTTGATCTGCAGTCAACAAGAATAAACAAGTAAACCATGTGAGAAACGATGGTCGATCGGCCGATAGGCCGATGCTGCATCATGGAGGCCTGGCCGATAGGGCAAAGCTATATCGGCTTACTTGAAGTAATAATATGATGTAACTGATAAAACAGATCTAATCCCATCGGCCCATGTTAATATGTTTATAGCGAATCACTGGAATCAGCCAATGAGGGTTGCATAAAGATAAATACACTAGCTAATACTCTAGTGCGAACTTATACAAGTCAATCGGCCAATATAAATATACCAATCACAGAGAGAGATCCTAAGAATACCCTGTAACTGATATGCTTATATTCACCAATCCGCCTGTATAGGTGGCAAACACATGCAAGAACATAGCGGATCACATGCATTAGGTAAGACCGGCTGAAACCCCGGTGCTATCCTTAATTACGATCGAAAAACAGGCTTTGGGTTAAATCTTGAAACACGACTAAGGTCGATAGCAACTCAGAGTTTAGATCGAGAGTTAACACAAAGAAAATCAAGTCGTCGATCGCTTTTGGGGATGGTAGATGCCTTAGATAATCTTGACGAGCAAGCTAATTCGATCATCGTCGGCAATAAACCCTGAAACGAGTTAGCCGCCGGCGAGATAGAATTAGAAAACCGCATCAAGATTAGCTAACACACGATAAACGACGATCACATCGCCAGGGCTTAACGTGCCTAAAGCGACACGCTAGCCCCGACGATGTAGATCGTCGGGTACGAGTTCTTACCTCTGTTCTGGGGAAGCAAGAACTCGTCGGGAGTTAACCTCTTGCGAGGGTTGGCGATGCGCCGAAGGTAGATTAAACTTGGTTGATTGTGTGATTGATCGAGAGAGTTTCTATGCACAAACTACCGGGATATTTATACCCGAGATTACAACACGGTCCGTGTAGGACACGATCTTATCTCTAATTAACAAACAAGTCTTTGCGGTAGACTCTTGCCAAAAATTAGATCTAAACCTACTTGATTTACAAGATACAATTGCCTAAAACCGAGCCTTATCTCAATTTGGCAACCACCTTGAAGTTTATCTCGAGCTCAGACCAAGCCCACGCTGACTCTGTCAATTTCCAGCCTCTATCGGCCGATACACTCTTCCTGGTAATGCCTCTCCCAGTCCGATACGCCTACCGAGTCCGATATGAAACCTGGTCTGACTCCAATCCAGCCCTTCTCTCCGCGTCGGTTTCTTCTCCCTTCTCCGGGCCGATTACGAAAATCTGCTGTTAACAGCGTTGTCTTTGACGAACGTGATCGGCCCGCTCGTCGATCACCAGATGTCTGCTCCTTTGAAGGAGCAAGCAATGTCTGAACAACACTAGTACAAATCCTCTTATCTTTGACGGGCCCTCACATGCCTGGACTATTGGGCCGACAGAACCAAGTCATCTCAATCGGGCCTAAATTTGCGCCGTTGTAGATGTACTCGTGCAGTCATACTTTAGGCCCAAGTACACATAGCCCATCACCGATGATACTCATCTGTGACAGGCACAGCTTTAGGCCCGATTGAGATGACCTAGCATATCTCAATCGGGCTCGTCTACAGAGCCTGTCAGAGATGAGGATCATCGGTGACGGGCTCCAAATATGGCCTGATTGAGATGGCTTTAAAGCCTGTCACCGATGGCTCGTATCTCAATAGGGCCCTTCTAGAGAGCCCGTCAGAGATATGAGTCATCGGTGACGGGCTACAAATATGGCCCGATTGAGATGTGCTTTAAAGCCCGTCACCGATGACTCATATCTGTGTCGGGCTTTTTGTTGATGCCCGTTAGAGATAACTGTGCGCCCGTTAGAGATGTCGGTTCATTGGCCCGATTGAGATATATTTCGCACACTATAAATAGACCACCCGACTGTTGTCTGAAATTATCCCACTATTCACTATTTTGGTGGGAGGTTGAAGGGGGTGAATTTTTGTTATTTTTTTTCAAAGCAAAACAGAAAAATCTTAGAAGTAAGTAAAAAGGTAGTAATAATTTTTTTTAATTTAGTAGTATGTTAACTAATATTTTATTAAATTTTGCAGCGATGGATCGAAGTTGGATGAATGCGACAACTTTGAAACGTCATTGCAAGGAGTATAGAGATGGCGCTTTAAGTTTTATGAACGTTGCGGAGGAAGATAGGAGAAGAAGAAATAGCAAATACATGTGTTGTCCATGTAGAGATTGCAAGAATGATATTATGTTTAGCGGAGAGGAGGTACACTCTCACTTGATACAACGGGGATTCATGAAGGGCTACACATATTGGGTGAAGCATGGAGAGCAAGAATCCGGTAGTGGTGCAGCTGCAGACAGAAGTGGTGCAGACAATCATGAAGATGAAGATGAGCATGACATGTTTATACCATATCCATTGGGTGGTGGAATGGTTGATGTGGATCCTGATATGCTGCAAGAGATGTTACATGACGTTGAGGAGCAAGCTCACAACGAGAGAGATTCCATGAAGTTCAATAGGTTGGTCAGTGACTTCCAGACACCTCTATACGCCGGATGCAAGGCAAAGCACACCAAATTGTCAGCTACCTTGGACCTAATGAAGCTGAAAGCAAGTAGTGGATGGACAGACAAAAGTTTTACGGAACTTTTGGGAATATTGAAGGTCATGCTTCCTGAAGAGAACACATTGCCCGAGACGACATATGAAGCAAAGCAGGTTCTGTGTCCCCTAGGGTTAGAGGTCCGTAGAATTCACGCTTGTCCAAACGACTGCATATTGTACCACAAGCAATATGCGGACCTAGATGCTTGTCCTGTGTGCAAGGCTTCTCGATACAAGCGAAAGAAAAGTGCGGGGGAGGGAAAGAAGTCAAAGCGGGGTGGTCCGGCGAAGGTTGTGTGGTATCTATCTATCATTGATCGCTTCAAGAGAATATTTGCCAACCCCAAGGAAGCAAAGTTAGTGCGTTGGCATGTCGAAGATAGAAGGAACGACGGTTTGCTAAGGCACCCTGCGGATTCGATTCAATGGAGGAATATCGATCGAATGCACAAAGACTTTGCTGCTGATCCCAAAAACATGATGATATGTCTGTGTACGGATGGCATGAATCCATTCGGAGATATGAGCAGTTCTCACAGCACTTGGCCAGTTCTTATTGCGAACTATAACCTCCCACCATGGTTGTGCTTCAAAAGAAAATATATTATGTTGTGCTTGTTAATTCAAGGTCCAAAACAACCGGGCAATGATATCGATGTGTTCTTGGAGCCTGTTATCGATGATCTTGAGATTCTTTGGAAAGAAGGCGTGAAAACCTGGGATGCATACGGTCAGGATAACTTCAAGCTACGAGTTCTATTGTTCTGCACCTTTAACAACTATCCTGCACTAGGTAATCTTTCCGGACAAACCGTGAAAGGAAAGAAGGTTTGCTCTGACTGTATGGAACATACACGCAGTAGGTGGCTGAAGAAATCAAGAAAGATAGTTTACATGGGTCATAGGAGATGGCTCCCGCTATGTCACGCCTTTAGAAGAAAGAAGAGAATTTTCAACGGTCGGAGAGAACTTGGAACTGCTCCCAAGGATTTGTCTGAAGACGAAGTCCACGACATGGTCAAAGACATAACTAACGAGTTTGGGAAGAAAAGAAAACGTGGCAAGGAAAATGATAAGGGTATGTGAAAGAAAAAATCCATATTTTGGCGGCTACCATACTAGAAAGACCTTGAGGTCCGGCATTGCATTGATCTAATGCACGTAGAGAAGAACTGCTGCGATAGTTTGCTCGGGCTACTGCTTAATATGCCTGGAAAGACAAAGGACGGGTTGAATGCTCGCCTAGATCTACAGGAATTGAACATTCGCAGTGAGCTTCAGCCTGTTACGGACGAAGAGACAGGCAGAGTGTACCTCCCACCAGCTTGCCACACATTGTCGAAGGATGAGAAGATCGCAATGCTATCATGCCTGGCTGATATTAAGGTTTCTTCGGGCTATTCAGCAAGGATCAGTAAGTACATTAAATTGAAGGATCTAAAACTGGTTGGAATGAAGTCTCACGATTGTCACGTGCTAATCACACAGATCTTGCCAGTTGCTATCAGAGACATTCTACCACCCAAAGTCCGTCACACGATCCAACGGCTCTGTGCTTTCTTCAATGCAATCGGTCAGAAGATTATAGATCCCGAAGATCTAGATAAGATGCAGGCTGATATTGTCAATACCCTGTGTCACTTGGAGATATATTTTCCACTGTCTTTCTTCGATATCATGATTCATCTCCCTGTTCATCTAGTGAAACAAACAAAACTATGTGGTCCATCTTTTCTAAGGGAGATGTACCCGTTTGAGAGGTATATGGGAGTTCTTAAGTCGTACGTTCGAAATAGAGCAAAACCGGAGGGAAGCATCATTGAAGGGTACACGACAGAGGAGGTTATTGAGTTCTGCATCGATTATATGGCCGAGACTGATCCTATCGGAGTTCCTGCGTCTCGCCACAAAGGAAGGTTGGCAGGCCTTGGCACAACAGACAGAAAAAGAATTGTACCAGATCAGACATCCTATGCGTAGGCTCATTTCGCTGTGCTACAACATATGGCCGAAGTAACTCCATACTTTGAGGAGCATCTAGCGAAGGTCCGACAGGAGAACATGGGTCGATCAGATACGTGGATCAACAGAAAACATAGTACTCACTTCAACGAATGGTTCAAGAATCGTATCGCACGGTCGACCGATGGCCCAAGTGAGATTATACGAAGGTTGGCAAGGGGCCTAAGCTGGGATGTCGACACATGGCAAGGGTACGATATCAATGGATACACATTCTACACCATCAAACAAAATGACAAAAGTACAGTGCAGAACAGTGGAGTCCATATAGATGCATATCAGGATCAAGCTGGATCAAACACATACTATGGCCGCATAAAGCAGATCTGGGAGATGAACTACAGGAGCTTCAAAGTCCCTTTGTTTCATTGCAGCTGGGTGAATATCCACACTGGAGTAAAAGTCGACAGGGAAGGATTCACTTTAGTGGACCTGGCCAAGGTTGGATACGTGGACGAACCGTTTGTCCTAGCGAAGCAGGTCGAGCAGATTTTCTATATACAAGACCCCGCTAACAAGAAGCTGCACGTCGTTAGGGATGGCAAACGAAGAATTGTTGGGGTTGACAACGTCGTCGATGAGGAAGAATATAACCAGAATCTTCATGTGAGACCTCAGATCGACCTTGACGATGATCCCGAAAACGAAGTGGCATACGCTCGTTCTGACCATTCGGAAGGCATATCCTTGTAAACAGAGTCTTCGTAGTACTGTAAATTGCAAATAGATATAAGTAATGAAGTATTTTGTACCGGTACCTTATGGTCTGCATATTTTAAATTCATGTGTGTTTTAAAATTTAATAGCAAATTTACACTATTTAAATAAGGCATAGGTTAATTATAATAATTTTTTAAAATTTAATGGCAATTTTAAACTAATTTAATAAGGCATATTTTAATTTAACAGAAATTTTACACCATCTAAAAATGTAATAGCAATTTTAATTTGGGTACAAATTAATTATAAATGATTTTATAACTTAAATATCATTATTAAATACAACTGATTAGGAATATTTTAATTCTATAGTGGGATGAGCTTATCTCTATCGGGCATATAAATAATGCCCGTCAGAGATGAGCTTATCTCTATCAGGCGTATTAGCTCTGCCCATCACGGATGATTGTCTTTGAATGCAGCCCCTTCCCCTCGATCTCAGGATAAAGCACTAGGGCCCGAGAAGAAGTAAGCTCCAAGTCACCTCCCTCGGCTGTTGTGGTTGCTGTTCTCCCGACACCTCCTCCACTGACTGGCGTCCTCGTCATCCCAGGGTCGTCCTCCTCTGCTGACAAGCTATTGCAGGCTTGTCGGCTGATTGAGGCGAGTGCCCAGGACATCGTCGCAGAGATCGGACAACTTAGAAAAGTCACGTCCACCACCGACGACCACATCACAGCGTTGGAAGAACAACTGAAGGAAGAGCGGGTGAACAACGCCAAGTTGTGGAGGTGGTGGCGAGAAATGAGCGACAACACCAAGGGCTCGAGTACGAGCTCCTAGAATTGAGAGGCAAGCTAGCCACTTTCTGTCAAGTCCTACACAAGAACTACTGGCGTCTTGACGTGGTAGACAAGGGTTTGGGGAAGAACATCGACCATCCTGTTTTTCCCGATGAGACAACGATCATGTGGTCTCTGGGATCGCTCATCAGCACTGGAGACCGCTGCCAACGACCACGCCGATCAAGTGGCAGATGGGGTGTAAACCAAAGTCTGGCGTGTGTCATGTCTTTCGTTGTCAGCGCACGCTTATCGGCTGAAGCCGAAGATCGGGTTGCTTTAGAACTTCTGCTGTCGACGGATTGAGATTTCGACACCTCGTTCTCGGTATGAACCGGAGAGGCGGCCATTTGAGGAGATGTATTCGCTCGTGCCGTCATCATGGCCTCGTCCTCAACATGTACTAAGAGGGGCGAGATCGGGACGGTGACAAAGACTAGGAAGACGAGGAAACCGACTTGGACCATGATGAAGGTTTACTGGGTTGGATCTTTTAGGCCAGGTTGGTTATAGAAGCCCTTATCGAAAAATCCCGCTCTTGAATTCATCTCGTCGAAACCTTTTAGCACCAAGCCCCCTGCCTGGCGCGTCACTATCGATGGGCTATACGCCGACCATGGTATTTATAGAGTATGTGGATCATTGGAACCGATGTATATGCGAGAATAGATCAAACAGACAAGGGACAAGAATTTATACTGGCTCAAGCCCTCAAGATGAGTAATAACTCTACTCCATTGTACTCCAGAGTACAATGAAGAATAAATCAATTGGATGAATCCGTCAACTAGAAACTGTCGAGAACGGCCTGACAAAATCTATTCGGCGAATACGGCACTGATTTTCTTTGGATAGTTTCTGGGCGTGGTTTTGGTTACAGCTTGTAACTTGATGCCGCTCTCTGAACGTGGGGACCTTGTATATATAGCAGATATTATTTTTTTTCTTAAAGTAGAACTCGAGAAGATAAAATAAGATATGGGCATAAGGAAATCTTATCTTTCTCGATTAGGACTTTTACACAATTTATTTTGGAAAGATAATATCTTTTTTATTAGCCGTATTTTCTTAATTAAATAATACCTTCTCATAAACTATCAGGTATATGATATTATCATATTTCATTAATCCACGTATAGAAGGTATGTCTTATCCTTTACACTGACATAATATCAAATCATTATCTTCATATTATTTTTATATTATTTAAACATATACATCTATTATAATATATAATATACATTCGTATATCCTGCAGCATGGGGTATCAACTACGTAGTAGTTAATGAAGTTGCCGCTTCCATTTCCTCTCTTTCCGCGATCGCACCAGGTCCTCCACCCCATGCGAGGGAGCGGAGGTCTCAGACGGCAGGGTGCGCGCGCGCACGCAAGGGAGCGGGCCGGCCGGGCGGCCGCTCGTCTCGCCCGGCGACCGGGCGTGTTGCGCTGTCGCAGCCAGGCGATCTCTTCGAGTGCCCTCAAGATGTTCGATAGAATGGGCAAAGGCAACCACGCCTGTGGAATTTGAAGATGCAATAGAAATCTGATGTTTTACTCGTTCCTCTAGTGAAAATCCACCGGTTGTTTTGGCTAACTTTTTACTATTGGGAGGAGAGGAGAGCGCATTTCAGATGTTTCATATTGACGAGATGATCGCACGGTAGAGAGGGAGACTCCATGAACAAATGGATGATATTCACACCTGCTGGCTGTTGTGAACTTGTACCAGTGAGTTGCAGCTTTGGATTAACTACCACCATAATGCAATCTGGATTCCACTGTGTTCCTCATGGTCGAAGATTGCATAAGGTTTCCAATTCTTTAGCTGATTAACTCCTTACGGTGTCTCATAGATCAATACCAACCCTTCGTTTTCTGTCGAATCGAGGGATAGTTCAAGTTTTGTTTAGATCAGGAGCAGTTCGATTTGAGAATATTTATGTGGTGTGCCATTTGACTTGTCAATTATCTAGAACTTGCCATTTGACTTTTGAGAATGAACTTCCTCAAATAGAGTTAATGCATAATCATATGCTAGTGGACGATATCTCAGACATTCTTTACATCCTTGTTCTTAGCAAAGCAATAGTTTTAATTTGAATAGACTAGCTGCACTTGATGAACGTCAGAAGTGACCCAACCTATCTGCTACCCATTTGACCAACAATAATATGTTTCCCTTCCCATATTGTGATTGTATTTTTTTATCTGAATCTATCCTCATGAATTCAGGTTATTCTTGCACATTGTAAATAACTCCAACTGTGGCATTCATCAAGCATTGATACCTTATTCATGTGATCTGCCTCTATGATGCAAGAATGCCTGGCATATATGTGCACAATTTAGGCTGATGGTTTCTATTTATTCCTGGTAAGTTTTCTAAGGTGCAGGCTTTCTCTCTTATTTGTTCCATTTTGGGCAGGTTTGACTTACTCTGAGTACCTTATTCATAATTATATTACAGTATACTTTATTTTGTACCTTCTGAGGGCTGGTGGTTGAAAACCTATAGTAAATAACCGAGCTATGCACTAACTTTGGCTATTGTGCAGATCTTCTGGCCAAGACTTTGTAAAAGAAGGAGGACAATTGACAAAAAAATCAGTGCCCTGCACTTGCTAATCATTGAACAGTGCTATATAGACATCTTCTTCTCTACTTCCATGCGAAAAACGCTCTCAAGTAGATGGTCCATGGTCCAAACAATCTCCATAATGAACTGTGTCATGTATAACAGTGCCATTTCAGGTTTGCCTTATTATTCGGAGAGCAGATATAATTTGGTCCCATCTTATTGACCAAGACTGAAGTGATATGAGGACTCTCATCATTGGGTGAGCTCAGAGCATATGCGCAAATCACATTTTGTTGTTATACATTTATGAAGTTCAAGGTTTATTCCCAACCTCAAGCACTTTTCATGTAAATATCAAATGATCGAATGGGCATGTGGGATCAATAAAGCCTCACTGGTCACCAATAAATTTGCAGCTGTCCAAGTTTCAGTCTAACAGGGATTGTAATTTCACATGAAAATTGCTCTAGTTGAATGTTGCTGTTAGCATTATTTCCTAATATTTTATTTCTTAGAGAGCTCAGTTACTGTGCTTAAAGCATTGTAAAGAATATTTACTGTTCTGCTAGTTTGATATATTTCATGGTATTTCCTCTTAGGTGATAGTTTATACTTCAGCTATGTGAAGAGAAATTTGATTGTCCACTACATGCTATCAGTTATGGGTGCATGCAACATGCTCACTGGACTACTTCATGTTTAGAACTTTAGATTAAAATTTTATCTGGAATATACTCTTTGAAGAATATTTCTGATAGTTGCACTTGTGCCTTTTTACATCTGTCAAGACTGATTGCTTATTCAATTTACTGCATGTTGAGTCCGTTGAAGTGATTTTGTAGGCAAAGACTTCCAGAGTTCCAGTAATTGTCTAGCCCCAGCTTACAACAATATCATTGAGAGGCCTCTTGGAGCAATGGATAAGGCCATAGGTGCTTCAAGATGCAAGAGGTCACAGATGACAATGTATTAATTTCCTTCTCTAAGGCCAGAAAGCATCAAGAGATGCTCTACTTCAGGTTTCGTGAGGAGAGTGAGAAGGAAAAGCCCCAGATGCAGCCAAATAGCCAATGCAGGCGTTTTAGTATCATATCAGATACAGGTCCGTTCCAAATGTGTCACACCTCCACACATCTCATATCTAACAGTAGATTCTTTGTTCTGTTCAAAATAGTTTATATTTCCCATTCAGTTTTCCCTCCTCTGTTATTGGCCTCTGAATGTCCTTGTGGCTAAAACTATGCAGGTAAACCTATTGAACATGAACCAGACCCATTAAAGACTCAATTATGCACATGCATCTCATAAAAGTTTCATAGTAAAGGGGAAAAATGTAGAGGGACTGAATGCTTTTTTCTCTTCCAGAAAGAAAAATACTCTCAATTCTTTTATCCAATCTGGAGCCCAGTTACTGGAGAAGAGTGGTTCAGCTTCAGTTCACCTGTACTTTTTAAACTGAGGTAGGTCTTCCTTCCATTCCTCATTTTACTCCTCGGTTTTCTTAATGATGAAACCAAGAGAAACTGGTGCAGCCTTCAGGCCTTCACCTACCTGTTTGTCATGCTTTCTGGGACATCTGGCTGGAAAAAGCCGTGTTCTGTGGATATTCTGTAGGGTTTGTACTACCACTAGAGTTAGAAACTGCAGAGCTAGAAGGAAGGATTGATCAATGGATGCCCTGATCGATGGGGTTCCTCGCCTGTAAAATTTGTTGGGTGGGCCATTTTCTCAGATCATTGGGACAGTGGGGGCCCATCTGTACCCTGTACCCACTGTGAGCTAGTAATATCCACAAAAAAACCTTTTAACCCAACCCCTCCTCATGAATCATAATTTATGGCTATCATGAAAGAGACCATTCGGCAGAAGATTTTAGGGGCTATAATCTTATAACTTATCTGCGGTTTTTATTTATCCAGATCTTCAGCCTCTTCTTTTGAAGGAATCATTTTCCTCATTCGAGAGTCTATCTTTCTTTTTGAAACAACACGCACAAGATAGTGCAACGTTTCATATTGATAGAGCAAAAAACAATTACAAGACTACAGCCCTGGGAGGCTATAGCCACTACAGCCACACCATGCATCTACGACAAAAACCTAACACCGAAGATCAAAGCAGACCATGACATCCCAAAGGGAATGGATCTTCTAAATGGCGCCTTTAGGAAGGATGTGTCACCGAGAGTGCCGCCACGGTGCGCTCTAAGGTGCCAGGATGTGGTTTTGACCTGAAGAAATCCATCAGAGAGGGCAAGAGAGTTCACGCAAACAACGCCCCAATGGGAATGCGGCACTCGCAGGCATCACCATTGTTGGCCTGAAGCTAGGCTTTTGCCCGTTATCTTTTTGCCCTCCTATGTCAAATGTTGTCTGCCAGGAACAGTGGCTACCACCGACTACACGCCTTTGTTGCGCAGCTACCGTGCCAGCATCTTTGCCGTCAGCTAGCCATCAAGCAGAAGCTTAACATCTGGCACACTCCAAACCCATCCCCGTAGTTGGGTTAAAGAGGGACAGGATGAAAGAGAAGAATGGATCCCCTCTCCCCCGCACTACCCTGCCCAACGAGGCCATCTTGTGAAGGCAAGCTGCCACCACAAGAGGACTATCGTCTAGATCGAAGCCCGCGGGAGTCCTGCAACGCCCACCTCACAGCGCCATTGTCGCCGCCGCCTTGGTCAGACTACCTGTATCCCCGCCGCCTCAAGCTGCCTGTCCACATCACCATCGCCTCACCCCGTTGTCCCCTGCCGCCTTTGGTCCCACCGAAGCACCATCCAACCTCTCATCCGAGCCGCGGCAGCTCCTGCAGCCTACCAAAACCCGTGCCATGCAGTTCTCACCGCTGCTGCTAGCGCCGTGCCGCCGGCCGCGCCAACCACCGCGTCACTCCTGCCTCCCACTGGTGGTTACGCGCGACTTGCCCGCCACAACCTCTACGCTGCGCGGGCCTCACGGTGCCACTGACGATGCACCGCTCCATGGCAACCTTCCATTGTCGTCGTCGGGCATCGTGCCGCACAGGCCTCCATCGGCCGATAGCAGACCTCCACGGTGCCGGATCCGATCTCACCCCCACAACGACGACAACCACAGGGTCTCCACACTCCATCGCACCCGCTCCATTGCACCACCCTGGCGGAAATGGCGCCAGCACCTCGCCTCGCGCCGCCCCGACATGGCCACCTCGTGCCACCTCCGCTCCTGCCGTGGACACAACCCACTCCGGCTGCCAAGCTCAATGGGGAAGCTGCCATGCCACTCGTCTCCGTCACCGCTGTGCCATCTCTGTTGCCACCTTGTGCCGCCCGCTTCCCGCGCTAGAGCTAGGAGGCAAACCGCACCCTGTCGCCACCGTCCTCGCTCGCCGCGGGGTTTCGGACGGCTCACTCTGGTGGTGGTGAGACGGAGAAAGGGTTTGGGGCACTCCCACGTCGCATACGTGGGGGCAACACGAGAGGCCGAAAAAATTGGAATCAACAGTTGCCTTCTCTCGAGAGTCTATCTTGATAGCACGTTTGTTTTGTGAACAAATGTCATACGAAGCTAATTACTTGTGAAATAGAGCGCCAACCTAGACTTTCTTGGAATTGCCTTCTCCCAAAATTTGGAACAAGTCTTGATTGCCCATGAGCACAATCTTTTGGATGTCCATTCTGTAGATGATAGAAATTGTTTAGAGGAAGTTGGTTGGTTATATAATCTGGTCTTGTTAATTGTTCTCTGAAGTATTGGTAATTTTCTGTTTGTGTGAAGTGACAGATGTAACGGAAAATCACCAAGCTGAAAAATCACCATCGGGAGCATAGTTTTTCACGATGATGCTGCTCATCCAACAAGACAGTAAAGAGAGTGCAGTACAAGGTACCGTACCTGAAATTTTTTTGAGTGCACAGTGATGGCACATGCACGCATGTTCGCATGTGCCCTAGATATTGTACGCTTCTAATGATCTTGATGTTTATTATTTGTTTATGCAAGTGCAGTACCTTTTCATTTATTGCCCTTTGTATTTGTTTATCGCTGCGTTGTTTTAAGTATATAAATTGAACTCAGAAACTTGAATTTATCCTCTTGGTACTTTATCCATTCATCATCTCTATAGTCTGTAGAAACAGTTTCACATGAAGTTTAGAGAAAACTAAGCATTTTCTGAATTTTTTAATGTAAACTAACTATTTATACCTTTTGTTGTTAAAACCACTTGCATTCACAAAAAGGAACAGATATACCTCCACAGACCAACCGGCATAAATGTTTTCCTTTTCTCTCTCTCTCTGTAATAAAGAAGTAACTAAATACATGTTAAATACGCAGGTATTTTCATAGAACATCCCTATTCAACCATTACTCCTATGCAGTATATGTCGGCCAGGATTGCTTCCAGTACTGACATGCACCAAAATAAGGCCTGGGCCAAACCCAAAATTAAAAAAGAAAAAGAAAATGCAGAACAGATCCTGTTGACCATGGTTGATCATCTTGGTGACCACCAAACAGCAACAGCCATCAGAGAAGCTGTTTCTGAATATATATACATATATGATCATCTCACATGCATTTATATAATATTGCACTGTTCAACCGCACAAAGTCACTAACCCCAGGTTTTGATGCACTGTACTGTGTACATGCTGAAAAACTTCAGATGCTTGATCAGAAACAAGCCACGAAATTTCTGACGCACACCAAACATGAAGAAGGAAGGCTGCTACCACACAGCCAGAGACAACGAGGCTGGACCGCCATCTTCGTCGACGTCCATCTACAGGTGAACCTGTCACTCGCCAGCTGCTGGCTCTCACCATCGATGGATGATGGGTACAGGAGAGGAGGAGGAGGAGGAAGAAGAAGAAGAAGAAAAAAAGGGAGACGACGACGACGACTCGCATGCGCGGCACGGACTCCGAGGGAATGATGGCACGTCGTGTTCATGCAAATGGTCCATGGCAGGCCCCCTCCATGATCGTTTTCTCAGGAGGGGCGTCAGATGGACACATGATGAGATACCACAGCCATTGTTTTCCGAGAGGCGTGAATATAATCAGGGCAATGGTGTGCCACAGCTTCAGAGCAGAAGAATCTGGTGAAATATATCTCTGAGCTCAGAATTAGATACAAATTCTTCAGATTTCAAGCAGGATTAATTATCACGCCGCATGCGAGATGTCAAAGGGTAGTACTATAGAGGTGTTTTCGTTTTGAGGATGTTTTGGAAGGGTGAAGGGAACTTTCAAGTTGAGAACTTGAGATCGATGCATGGTCAATAGATTGAGGGCTGCAAAGTTTTGGTACTTGAAATGGTCGGTGTGCCTGAAATTCAACGCAGGGAACATGTACAAAGGTGGTGAAAACAACAAGACGAGAGAGAGATATCATGCTGGAATCTGGATCTACAGCTTATATATATCTCGCTTTGGCAGATGAAGATGTGACCGGTGCAAGCAACTGTTTTTGTGAATCTCTCTTTTTTTTCCTCTCTTGCCTACATGTTTTGAGGCAAAATTCCTGCTTCCAAACGGGTGCCGTTCAGACACGACACAACACCAACAGTAATTCTGTACCAAATCCTGGATCCAAGACCGGTAAATCGGACGATTACCGTTGCGAGATGGGAACCCTATTGTCGCTGTACTTGCAACAGTGTGTTCCCTGGTGAATTCTACAGTACCTTCCAATGATGCTCAGAGATCAGTACGAAGCAAATGCTGGCATCTCTGATCATAACACCACCTCGCAAAGAACGACAAACAGAACACAGGGAAAATGAAGATGCATTTGTTCCTCGGATCCCTCTGCAATGGCCAATGGCCATCGATCTTTCCTCATCTATCTCTGCTAAAAAAAAAATTTCTCTGATGAGAAATTCACAGAAAAGCAAGCCCTAGTCGCATCACATTCACAGTGGATGCAAGGAATGGAATAGGACATTTTTGTGTACTCTGCGAAGCCGTTATCTCTCTACAGGGAGGGTGACAAACACAGGAAAGAACAAGAAGGTGACTCACCAATTCTACTGCAGATGACTGTAAGTGTGAGTGACATAAAGGGTGCAGACAAATGGAGCACTAAGGCTGATCTGGCAGGATGTGTTTGCTGATGCTGCACAGCATCAGAGCCATCTGGATTTTGAGGAATCAATCAACATTCATAGGTGTTGGGAGAAAAATGTGGTCAAATTTGTTTTTCAAAAGGAGCTTTCATATTGCAACTTTGTGCAAGAAGCTAAAGTTATGAACAAATGTAAGAAATTTACTCTCTAACCTTTTGTTTAATTTGTTTTCCAGGTCTTCATAATTTCATTGTTCGATAGACTGTAGAACTATGTTTCTTGTAGAAAAAAAGTCCACTTTACTCCCCTGAACTAATTCGATGGATCACTTAACCCCCTGAACCATTTTTTGGCTCATTTTACCCCTTAAACTTTAAAAATGGTTCACTTTACCCTTAATAACATTTATCTTTTTGTTACTCTTTATATAAGTTGTATATTAAGGTAAAATTTGTTAGAGCCATAGATGGCACCATTATCAAAGTTCAGAAATATTTTGAAATTTTTTCATGGCTGTTTTCTTAAACTTTAAATTTTTCATGTTTAAATTAGTGAAATCACTCTCTAACGTTTTGTTTAATTTCGTTTCCAAGTCTTCATAATTTCGTTGTTCGACGGATCATAGAACTATGTTTCTTTTAAGTACTTTTTTTCGTCATACTGACATATTTTGTCATACATACCTTGTCAGCTGATCAAGTTGCACGCGTGGGATAATAGGGAATAAGTTGGATTTAGTGTCATGTTATTATTCATAACATGAATAGGTGATGACTCATCACCTTTTGGCATGGCCATCAAAATTTTTAATCACCAAATCCTTGTTTGCCACTAAGCACCATCTGTAGCAGGATAAGAACAGCAGCAAGAAGACAGAGGTGACAAGCCCATCTCCATGTTTCAAGGGGAGCAAGCATTAGGGGATGGGAACACTAAACAAAGCAATTTAATTGCCCCTTGCTAGTTGCTACCTTGGATAAAACCAAGCTTACCTTTTTCTTTTTTTTTCCTAATCAGAAGCATGTACAGGTTTACTGATGAAATGAAAGCATGGATGCAGTGTCCACTACCCAAGAATCCAAATGGACATATCTGATTAGGGTGACCAATCTTTTTTCTATTTCACCCAAAGTAAGGGCAAGGATAGAACATAGTAGGGCAGCCTCTAGAGCCCTTTACATCTCTATCATCTGGCATATGGGGGTCACATGTTCTTCTCAAAAATCGCCGTAAACAGATCGGGTCAAATCTCTCCTTTTTTCTTTGATGGCTGGTCAAATCTCTCAAAAAAGCACCTCTTAACTCATCCTGATATAAATATAGGATTCAAAACCATCAATTCCTCACATGATTCACTAGCTCTATGCCAATATGAACATCTGATTAGGTACCTCATTCTCCAAATAAAAACTGTGCCTTTTGTCCTAATCAATGTTGTGATCAGCCTTTACAGAGAAAGGAAAGCAATCTTAGCCTTTTGAAACAAATGGCATGTGGAGATTAACTAGGAGCAAAGCATGCATCACACACACACTACAATCCTAGTAAGCAGCAGTAGTAGCCCAAGAACCAAAAATCTCAAAAGTATCTGATTAGTTTGACCAAATCACCCCAAGTTGCATCCTAAATTTTGAGCAGGAAAGGTGAGGCCAGAAGGTGTGGGTCCCACCTGGTAGAGGGGGTGCTACACTGCTACTGTTAGCCCTCCTCTTCAGATCTCTCTAATAATAATTCTTGAAAGGAGAGATGCATTGCTTTGGCTGGACAGGAGGAGCCCATCCATGTGTGTCCATGTGTCTGCATGGCCAAAGGCACCTGAATAGCAACATGTGGTTTCAGGGGGACAGCCTCACCAAGCACAGGACACCAGTCCTTGCCCAGCAACCTATTGACTACTAGTGTCATAGTGTGTAGCTATCACTGATGCCATTCAGAAATTATGGGGCCATCCCCTCATATGTTGGCAGTTGGATTTGATGCTAATATGAAGAAATCGACAATTCATCGATCTCTCTTATCTTCGCTGGTTCTCTCTCTACCATGTTACTAGCTACAGCTTTGGAGCCAATTACAACACTTAGGTATTTAATGATGATGATTTGGCATGAGTGTACTCTGCATGTTAACTTGCTTTGGTAAAATAATGGGCCTAGAAATCAAATCATATCTTGTTGAAATGCAAAGGAACACACTACTAGTGGATTTTTTACAATTTGATCTTTTACAAAAACTTATTTTACAAATAAACCCCTGAAAAAACTTATTCTAGAAATGGTCCTTTTTGGGACGTCAGAGTGACTGGCGTCATGATCCAACGAGACGGCGCCAGCATCACTGACGTCGTCATCCTGCCACCGTGACAAACCCGGCAGCCCAACGCTGACATGACAGTAGGACGACGCCAGCACTGCTGACGCCGCCCTCACCACCACGGCGCCATCATCGCTGACGCGCCATCATATTCTTCGTTGTTTTTTTATAGTCCAAAAAGAGCAAAAAAAATTAATAGATTAGTTTTCCATAGTTCTATAAACCTTTGAGCCTTTTTTTACTAGTACTACTTAGTTAGGGCTTGTTAAGTTTTCTATTACATCGTTGTGTTGAGTTGTTAGTATTAGCGTTCCGTCGTTTAGAGTTTTGAGTTCTTGCCGTCATCATCATTATTGCTGCCCTTACCACCATCGCTGCCACCTACTAAATGTTTTTCCGTTTGTGCAAGATCTGTTTCTTCCTTGGAATCCGATTGTCTTTTAGTCTGCCGTCAAAACAACCATAACTCGAGTGTCCTTCGATAAAACAGCCATATCTTTTTCATATTGATTCAAAATCAAACATATAATATATCGACGGACATCTATAGAAAAAGTTACATCCGTTGCTCCCTCGCTTTGCCGGGTTCAGCGAAATCAAAATCTCAAAATTCCGCTTGCAAGATTGTGTTTTTGAGGTGAGAAGCTTCGGGACCCATTTCGATAGAACTTTGAAAAATTCTACGAACCACATATTTCGTCCGTTTGAGCTTAAATTTTCTGTGGTTGGTTCCTGCGTGCTCCTATGTGTGAAAAAAATATTAGAAACATAAAATAAAAATAAAAAAAAGTTACATCTCTCTCCTCTACATTAGAGAGAGAAAAAAGAGAAAGATTGGAAGGGGGGACGGCACCAGCATTGCTGGCGCCCTCCTTCGGTCACATCCGCATTGGGTGTGCCATGGTGGCAGGGGAACGACGCCAGCATCCTTGGCGCCGTCCCATTGAACCACGGCGCCAGTCACTCTGGCGTCCCAAAAAGGATCATTCTTAAGATAAGTTTTTTTAGGGGTCTATTTATAAAATAAGTTTTTTTAAAAGTCCAAATTGTAAAAAATCCGACACACTACTAACCCTTACAATTTTTCATGCTCCTAGGCTCATCAGCAAGTAGGCAAACCACAAGATATTTAATTACTGAATCTTTCATATTGTTTCTTCTTTTCTGTATTGTTTCTTCTTTCATAGTGTGATATCAGCTTACTCCGTTTCATATTACAATTCGTTTTGATTTTTTTTCTATAAGTCAAACTTCTTTAGATTTAATCAAGTTTATAAAATATATAGCAATATGTGTATATAGGAGGCACTATAAATGTTCCTTAACATTGGTAAGATTACCACTAAAGCATATATAGGAGGCACATGACCTTTTGTGCAGTTTCTGAACATCTTGTTGGTTTCTAATACATTCTTGTTTATGTATAATTCAAGCTGCATGGTCTTGCAGGCTCTACAGGCATTCCACAATGTCCTAGAATTGCAAAATGGATACATCATAATTTATTGAAGAGGTCTTTTTTACTCCCTCAGTTTAATATTATAAGACCCTTTCATATCTTTTTAACTCAAATTTTCATAAGTTTGACCAAGCTTATAGAAAAATATAGTTACTCTTACAATACTAAATTAGTTTCATTAAATCTAACATTAAATATATTTTGATAGTATATTTGTTTGGTGTCAAAAATATTGCTACGTTTTTCTGTAAGCTTAATTAAAGTTAAAAAAATTGACTTAAAAAGAATTAAAAGCGTTTTATAATATAAAACAGAGTATTTTGAAAGAAGGGAGGCACATCATTTGACTATCAGAAATGTGGTATTGTGGTTAACATGTAGCAACATACTCCTATCAATTGACAGACAGATCAGACTGTCCCTTGCGATAATTCTATTCTAGTATTTCATTTTATTTTCTAAAATTTGTTTATTAAAGAATAAAACAACTGTGTTTAAATTGAGCATTATATTGTGCCTTGTTTGACACTATGCCTTAACAGGGGCTAAAAATTTTTCGTCTGCCATATAGGTATGTGCAGGCCAATAATTAAGCACATTATTTCTTTTAATAACAAAATAAATGAGCCAAATATATATGTGGTGTTGGCAGCAACACGTTGACTGTATCAAGAAAGGATTTAGTCCGATCAACTGCAACTAGAACACAGTTGAACAGTGCACATAGTTGTCACTTGAAGCTGCTACTACTGTGCATTAGAAGCTAGCTAGAATGCACATCTTGTGTACGTAGGTTCTGGTCTGAACCTAGTTTAGCTGCACTCTCTGGTCATAGCTAGAGTTTTTCCCAATACCATTTTCATCAAATTAGTTACAAATTTATCCAAATGAATGACGGTCGAAAACTCTCGAGCTCTTAGCACCTAGGGCAGATTAAAAATATGAAATACATTGGTTCATATTGTGTTCCATAAATTTAAAATGTATGTTGTATTGGCTGTGCGTATCCTGCTCTTCAGTTATCATGATAAAAAGTAAAAATAAACTGATAAATATGGTTAGATAGATTGCATGATATGTAACTTTAAAAATGGAATTAGTAATCCCCATGTGGATGCCATGTGACTGGCTATTTTTTCAGTTTTGGCGCAAAGAGAGGAGAATGGTGTGTGGAAGAGAAAGCTGGTGGGCATGGATGCATGCATACAAGCATTGCCCCCACAGCTACAGAATATCATGCTTCCATGTTACTGCCTCACTGCCACTGCACTCAAATGCTCTCTCTCCCTCTCTCTCTCTCTCTGGCCACCAAGTACTATGCAAAGTCAAGGAAACCCCTCTTGCTAATGGGGATACACATGCATGCAAAGCTGCCTGCCTGTGCAAGAATCATGCAGGGCATGCAGCATGCTCCTCCAGTCCTCCTCCTGGCTTATTTCTCAACACTACGGTGTGCGTGTGGCCTTATTGTAGCATCTAATTGCCACATGTAGTCATGCTTGAAACATTAATTAGGCATGTGCATTGCTTAGACATGGATAAAGTTTTGACTAATCAATGGTATTACCTGAAGTTTTGTTTAACCTGATGTGATGGTTCTACTATAGACATTGAAGTGCAGAATAGATTCAGTTATAGCTTATGGAAAAAGTCTCTCTCCTGATTATTGTTTGCTGAATGCATGGAACTGAATTGTTTTTGTAAGAAAAGAAGAATTGTTTTTGTAAGAAAAGAAGAATTGTTGTTGGATCACCCATAATGTAGTACTATGTCCATGCTACAAATTCAAAAGTAGGGATTTCAAATAACAAAGGCTATGGATATATGAGGGAATAAAATACTGATGACCAGACTTTTAAAGAACAGACTTTCTGAACTCAAAATGTCAGACTCCACACCACACTACAATTGGTACACATGATTCTCAAGTGATCTTTTCTTGTGAATGTTCAGAGTAAGTTCAGCCATTTATCACAATAGTAGGAGGTAACAGATAACAATAATATCTGTAAGTAAAATACACAATCTTGTTTTGGTGGAAGAATAATTAACTTTCCATGAGTTGCAGGATGATTTCATTGACAATATCAAACATAAAAAGAATCCATTGGCCTTACCTTTTTTCAAGACTTGATGTTGTAATCAAGCCAAAAAATAAGCAATCAAGGACCTGATTAAGGAGTCCTCTTTGGAAAATGGAAATGTCAGCTTTTTCTCCTGTAACAATATTTGGCATTAATGAGGACTATTTAGGTGTTATTAGGGTCCAAGTGGGGGCTAGTCCACCATGTGCTAGCATGTGCATGGTCTGCCTTCCATCCCCTTCTCTCTTCCCAACCTCTTATAACATGTCCCCAAAAAAGTGCATTCTTTTTTCCCAACTTTTTTTTTTCTCAATCATCTTGCATACTTCAGAACTTTCCATTTCTTACCCCCTAAGCTTATTTAAAAATAAATAAATAATCTATATAAAACCCATCAGTTGGAAGTTATATAACTACTTTCACAGTGATAAAGGCATTTGAAACTGGGTCCCTCTTTGTGTAATAGATATTTCTCCTCTTCCCTTTCTGCAGTACACCCATTTTTACCCACATTCGAATTAAAAATAACAATCATCATTGACACACAAAATCGAGTCAACATATATTACTTGTCCTAAACAAGGGAACACTACTGCATAACATTAAATATTTTCAAAAGTCTCTCATACTTTTCTCAGAAAGAAAACAACACATATATACAAAAAAAATAACCTCATGGTGGACCAAAGCACCATTAATTAACTCATACTATACTTCACATCAATTAAATAAGCTGTGTATACTTTTAACCACCAAAACCCATGAACAACCCCCCAAACTTTATTACCCTTATCCACAACAAAGTGATATACTATATTCCATATGAATATTTAGGAAACACCAAAACATACTTTTTTTTACTAGAGACTAAACAAACATAAAAAATTCCAATAATTTTTTTTGTCACCAACAGGGCCCCACCTCCCCCCCAAAAATACCCCCAAATGGATGGTTGAAACAGAGACAATAGTCCCTGCACACATAGCAATGAATAGCAGCTGTAAGATGGCCACATGCACCTTTCTTCCCTTCCTTCCCTTGCTTCTTCTTCTCCTTCTTCTTCTTTATATATCTACTTAAACCCATCATCCATCTCCTCCTACAACTACACAAACCCATCACCGCTCTCCTCCTCCTCTTCTTCTTCCTCCATCTTCTCCTTCTCCTTCCAAGAAACCCAAGAAAGTGAGGTGTAGCAACATTGGTTGTGAGAAGCAATGCATGCTCCAAGAAAGTTCAAGAAGGCGTTCATGGAGCGGCTCCTGCTGAGCCTGCAGGTGGCCGGGCTGACGTCCAAGTCCATGGGCCTCCAGGAGCGCCGCGACGCTGTCAGGCTGTCCTCCGACGTCGCCATGGCGTCGGCGCGCGGCCGAGCGGCGCCCTGGGCGCGCGCCCTCGTGGCGCGCCACGCCGCCGAGCGCCGCAACGAGCCGCTCCTCCGCCGCATCATGGGCGGCGACGTCTACGAGCGCGCAGTGTCCTCCTCCTCCGCCACCACCGCCGCCGCCGGGAGCAGGATTAAGGAGGCGAGGAGCAGGAGGATCGTGAGGAGGTCGCAGAGGGTGGCGTGCAGCTCGAGGAGGAAGAGGAGGAGCCTGGCAATGGCGGCGGCGGCGAGCGGCGGCGCCGGCGCATTGGCGGCGAGGAGGATGGTGAAGGGCCGGCTGCGGCTGCTCCGGCTGCTCGTCCCCGGCGGCGAGGCGCTGCGCGGCTTCTCGCTGCTAAGCGAGACGCTTGACTACGTCGTGTGCCTCAAGACGCAGGTGGAGCTCATGCACAGCCTCTGCAAAAGATCCCAGCAGCAGAAGCTGCAGCTGCAGCTCGGATGAAAATGAAATGCTGATATGATCCTGGTATGTATGTAAAAAATGTTTTCTTTTAAGATAATGGATTAAAACTCGCCTCTACATCCAACACGGATGTACACGGCCAAAGTCTGTAGATGTTTGTGCTGTAATTTTCTTTTTCTTGTTTCACTTTGGTACTAGTTGCTAACTTCATTCATGTGTAACATGATCTAGTTAATTAAGTAGGATTAGTTTGGTTGCTTGAAAGTTTTTCTTTTTCTAAAATTCAGTGTTAAAACTGAGTAGTACCATTCAGTAATGATGGTACTACTTTCTCAGTGACTGAGACATTAGTACATCACTCTCTTTTGCACCAATGTAATGAT
This sequence comes from Oryza officinalis, assembly GCA_008326285.1. Taxonomy (NCBI): domain Eukaryota; kingdom Viridiplantae; phylum Streptophyta; class Magnoliopsida; order Poales; family Poaceae; genus Oryza; species Oryza officinalis. Next base: position 12,468,826 of record BDMV01000008.1, read on the forward strand.
CTGGCTTATGCATGGTACGTCTCATGAGTCATTGTTCAATTACTTCACTCCAGAGTGTTAGAGATCTCCTATTTGTTTCCCTTCCGGTACATGATTATTTTTTTTCGTAATTCAAGATTTCATTAATTTCATTTTTTTGTGTTCTTTTAAATTTTCTTGGATTTTTGTTTAACAATTAAAATATGCGTCCTAATTCGAGTTCATTGAAAATTTTGTCACCTTTGAAATATGAATAATTTTTTTGTCAGGCTCGAATGTGGTTTCCTTTTTACCATTTCCTTCATTTTAGTGCTACATCATAGCTATTTCTTTTCAGTTCAGTTCAAGCCGAGGTCCTTGCTTCTTACTAGTATGCAATTTTGGTCCCTGAAAAAATAGAACTTTTTATCCCACAACACCTTTATTTTCTTATTGCTTCTGTCTTTCCGAACTTTCCTTAATTTTATCCAGAGATTGTTCTCCCTTTCTTACTTTGCCTTTGGCAAGAATATTTGTCTCTCAACAGATAATTCAGCTACATATCCTTCTGGCAGTTAACATTCTCTGTTCTTGACACTTGACAGGCACAGCTGCTGCCAGACTGCATACCTGCATGAGATGTGTGAGAGGAGTTAATGGAAAGCTCTAATTAACACACACTTATGCACAGAAATCAAGAGGCCACTGGATGCATGGGAGAGAGGCAGAGAGCAGAGCTCAAAAGGCTCAAGGAGCCAGCTTACTATAGTTAGTTAGTACTACTAGTAGTACCACTGTAACTATTGTGCAAGTACATGTCAGTGCAAAGATGGATCTTGGTTTTAGGTGTATCTCCTCCTAGTGGCTAGGATGAAGAAAGCCATAATCCATTTGGTGAAAAAGAAGTTTTGATGTCGATTAATTACCTAGTGTTTGTTCTTAATTGGGGACGGAGAACAGGCCATATGCATGTCCGCATGTATGTTTAGTCTCCAAATCTCAATGAAATGGAAATCTTCTGATGGTTCAGTTTCAGTGGGTCTGGCATGTGCAGAAAATTACAGGCCTGTATTTTTCTGGCCAAACTGACAAATGATGAATAAAAACATGTTTGTAATTAAGGGAACTATGCGACAAAACAAAGACTTTCTCCTTGATCAAAATTGACCATCAATGTAGATCTGTTTTTTAAAATGAAAACAAAATTTTCCTATAAACAGCCTGTTTTCGTGTTACCATGCAATTTTGCCCCCTTAAAAATAAGCTATTTAAGGTGCTATACATCTGTACCTTTGTCCTTGTTCCCTTTGTTTTTGTGAGAACAACTTTACCTGAAAACTGAGACATGTGAGATTCTTGCTAAGCACAGAAAGAGAAGGGGGCATCCTCAACCTCATTTCTGAATCATAATATCATACTACTTATTTTCAGGTTCAGGTAAAACATTATGAAGAATAAAACTTTCAACATAATCATGTACCAGACTCTTATCAGTAAGAAAGGCAAAAAAAAAGGGAGATGAAAATAATCAGTATCAGCACTATAAATTTGGTGTACCAAAAGATTGGCCCCTCTCTATATCTGCATCAATTCTTGTAGCTTACTAGCTACTGTTGCTGCGAGAGATGACCTAGGATTCCCCTGCACTATTGGCGAGCTGCAATTGTACCGAGTTTGCTGTGGCAATGATTCAATCTGACGAATATTCACTTGCAAATCCCCAACTTGAGTAGTTCGTTCCCTAGCACTCCCAACCTTCTTTGCAGTGGGGATGCATAGTATTGTAGTAGCTACAATGATGCCAGCACATACATGGTGTGGTACAACTTGTAGATGCTTGTGCTAGTGTAAAAGTTGGAGCTTTTATGGTTTTACAAATCTACTCCTTTGGTCTTTTTATTTTTCAGTCAGAAATTGATTTTTTTAAAACGAAGAGTTATTTTACTGAATCATCTGCAGGAAATATCTACAAGGTTGATATTTTGTTTTCTATCATTTGGCTGTGTACATCCATTTGGGTGTAGAGGCCGGGATATTTTAACCATTTTCTAAAAAAAATCTGTTTTCTGTCAATCAGGGAATGGAGAAAACATTAAAACAATATTTATCCTAGAATTAAGGGCAGCATTATCTCACTCACCTACGAAGTCTTCAGAGAACCATGAATTATAGACACCAGCAGTGAGCAAGCAAATGTCTGCAGTTATAATTTGGCACAACTCCTTATCAATGTTAACCCAGCTGCTTAGACTCAAGCGGACAATCGTATTTGCCTTGAGCTTCCTAGTGATTAGGGATCAAGTGAGCAATGGTTTAATCTCATTTATGCTATCTAATTAAAGCAATTTGTCTGGTTTTCCCTTTGCTTTTTGACTGTGAAAATTCTATAATGTGTAATGCACCATCAATACAACCAAATTACTGCGAACCAATTAAGATTCAGAATATAAATCATCTGAATTCAGAACATAATTCCTGTTCTAGATGCTGATAAAGCAGGCTTCAACTCTGCACCGGCTCATCTTGTGACTGTTCCATACCCAAAATTAACCATATAAAACTCCAACTATATTTTTCTGAGAGAGATCCTCAATCAAGAACTCAACCAACACATATTTACTGAACTAGTGATCATTCATACATAGAACCATAATCCACACATGACTGAAGCATAAATCTTTTTTTCTGAAATATTACATTTGTTCATGTAACCAACAAGCAAGACAGCACACACACACACAAGCCCCAAAACCTTCATCTGAGCAAAACCAAAACCCTCATCATTTCCCAACCAGCGAGTACTTGTGCCGCCGGTTGTTCCGGAGCGCGCAGCAGCCGAGGGAGTAGACGACGACGAGGAGCGCGACGAAGGCGGCGTTGGCGAAGGCGATCTTCTTCCAGCTGCTCCTGAGGTTGCCAAGAACACCGGCCTTGCAAGACTGGCAACCATAGCAGAGCTCAGACTGGTCATTCGACCATGAGTTGCAGTCCGGGTCCGAGTAGTTGCTGGATGTAGGAGGCTTGATCCAGTATGTCTCGTTCTGGTATGTGAAGTTACATTCTATTGGTGGCTTGCAACATCCAGACTGCAGACACAAGATGAACAGATTTATACTTTTGAAGTGATCTTAAACTCTTTTGATATCTCCAAGAAGATTGCTTGTTTATTTAAAAACAATGATAACATCTGGCTTTTGAAGATCAAAGTGGGCGGTTTCTGCAGCAGACTGAATCAAAGTGTGTATTCTTAATCAGCTGCAAATTGCATTCTGCCATCGTTATCTGAATACCCGATGCACGGATAGAAGGTCTTGCAAATTGCAAGTGAACGTGCAAACCAATTATCTACTTGATTACGGGCATAAATTAAATATTTTAAAAAATAAACATAACAAATAGCTTAAAACAAGTTATACAGTAGAAGAATTTTTTTAAAAAAACATATTTTTTAAAACATGGAGCCAAACAATCCGTTTCAATAATCCGATGAACAATCTTGAGAGTCTTAAAAATCTTTTCAATCTCCAAGAAGATTGGTTCTGCAAAAAAATTGACAAGATTAAGATGTCTTTCAAGATCAAAGTAGGTAATTACTTCATTAGACTGAATCAAAGTGTCTATTCTTAATCAGCTCCAATTGCATTCTGCTGCCATGGTTATCTGAAGAGTGAAGACTGAAGAAACATGTACGGACATAAGGTCTCGCAACTTGCAAAGTGAACTTGTAAGACCAAATCAATGGCTGTGCATGAGCAGTTGATTCATTGTTACTATCACTATCCCTGTTAACATCAACTTGAATAGTTTAGATGGGTTGCTGATGTTGATCAACTGCTATGACGTCGATCGGTAGCGTGCCCTGGACTATTAATTCTTGCCTTTTAGTGAATACGCAAGAGAATTGCGTTTCTTTGTATTAATTAATTAATTCTAGCCCTTGTGCACATGACTTTGATGAAGTCCTGATAGCTACTAAACGCCAGATTGCATGATGAAATAGAAAGGTGTTTGCTTGGTCAGTATATATATCTACTAGAACTCATTGTTTGTAATTATCATGCATATTAGTGTCGACGATCTTTTGCTCATTTTGACGTACATACGTGAAGATGTATTAAGAAGCAAATCTAAATGCGCATATAATTAATTTGCTAAGTTCAACTAAAATCGGACTCTCTGAATTTGTGAAGGGAGAGCAAACATATGTCCTATCGACTTTAAAGAAAAGCAGGACTAAATTTATTCAAGGAAATGGAGCAAATGTTACTCCCTCCGTCCCAAAATATAATATAAGGTATTTTAAACGGATGTGACACATACTATGAATCTGGACAGCTGGACAGAAGCCTTTTTAGATTTATAGTACTGGGATATGTCACATACACCTAAAATTCTTTATATTTTGGGACAGAGGAACATGAACTAGCAAAATTCAAATTTAATTAAATAGTGTGAGGTCAGAAACTGCAAAGGCACTGATGAGACACCGTACAAAACTCTGAACTTGTTTGCATCAGGGATAAAAAGAGTACAGCACTAGTACTTATAACTGAGATCATCGGGACCGTGCGAAAATTAGTACTTCCTCCTTTTCATATTATAAGTTGTTTGACATTTTTAGTTAAAATTCTTTATGTTTGACCAAGTTTATAAAAAAATAACAATATTTACAACATCAAATTAGTTTCGTTAAATTTAACATTGAATATATTTTGGTAATATGTTTGTTTTGCATTGAAAAAATGATAGTATATTTTTGCATAAACTTGATTAAATTTAAAAAAAATTAACTAAGAAAAAAGTCAAACGACGTATAATATGAAATGGAGGGAGTACTACATTGCATCGTTAGTATCAGTTCTGATTTTTGTGATCATCAACCTAGTTGTTTTCTACCTAATGTAATCGTGTAAACGACACAAATATTAAAAGCAGTAAATTGATCATTATCCAATGAATCCCTTGAAGGGGTCAACAAAGCAAAGTTGTCATAAATATCTAAGAGCAATGCAGGAGAAGAGGTCATATATTGACTTTTTGCAACGTATAATTAATCAAGTTTAGCAAATGTAAGCTACACATGATTATATATCATAAATACCACTTTCTTAAATCAATGAAGAAAGCAGATCAGTTTTGCCTCCAAACATACTCTGTTACAAATTTCAGAGTTTGAAACATTTTCTTTATATATTAACTAGTCATGTCATCTTGTTCGCACTGTTTTGCCAAAAAGGAAAATAGTCTGATCATTCAATTCATATAGCTGAGAATGACTGCAATAATATTTGTGCAAGTACAGGATTAATTATGTGCACAAATTAGCATCAACAAGTACTCTCAATTACTACTCTCAGTTACCAACAAAATTAGTTGATTAATTAAATTTTGATAAGGTTAGCATCACGGATGTTAATAAAATTGCCAATGGATTAAATAAATTAATTTTGACCGAATTAGCAGAGAGCTTGTCGAACCTGCACCGGGGAGAGGTTAGAGCTGACGAAGTCGTCGAGCGTCTGGTTGCTCTTGAAGCTCCGGCACACGCCGGCGTCGACGAGGCAGCTCCTGATCCTCGCCCAGTGGCCGCCGTCCTCCACCCGCCGCCGGAGCCACGTCGAGTAGTCGCCGAGGTGGTACTCCCTGAACCCTCTCCCGGACACGGCCCGTCCGGCTCCGGCGTTGGTGACGACGAGCGCGAACACGCCGAAGCAGACGGCGGCGAGGATGAGAAGGCCCGTGAGGAGGAGGTACGCCCACAGCAGCGGCGTCGCGCGGCAGCACGCGCCGGCGAGCCCCGCCAGGGAGACGGCCATGATGGCGCCGCCGAGGACGAGCGCCGGCGCGCGGAGGAATCGCTCGCACTCGGTGACGCCGCCGCCGCGGTGCGGGGCGCCGTAGTAGATCCCCGCGGCGAGCACGGCGGCGCCCAGGAGGAGCGTGACGACGTTGAAGGCCGCGAAGACGGCGTTGCTGCACCGCGGCGCCATTGGTGGGTGTGTGTGTGCGCGCATGGAGGAGGAGGTAGGGGGAGTAGTTATAGCGGGAAGAGAACTGGAGGGAGAGCGTTGAATTGGTCAGCCACGCAGGTTCGGTTTCACACGTGCGGTGTGGGCTTGGTCATGGGCTGGGTTTAGAACTTTAAGATTGGAATTGTTGTTGTTGGGCTGAATATAGGTGACATTATTTTGCAGTGGAATAAGTCCACTTGACATTCCTTATCTTTCGGTCAAGTTTATCATATCTCTGAACTGAAATACCGGAAATCTTTACCCCCAACTTGTAAAATCGGATCAAATTAGGTCTCATGTTCAGTATGGATGGCTGGTTTAGCTGATCTGGCATCCTAGTAACCAAGAAGAAAATAAAAAACCTTATAGGGCCCACATGTAAGTGGCCACCTCACATTCTTCCTCTACTTCCCCTCTTCTCTTCCCCTTGTCTCCTCTATGACGATGAGCGCCGGTGGTGAGCCTAATGCTACGGCGTTAGTAGATTTGTTTTACACTGTTTTTAAAAGTTGGAGGACGCTTTATACCTGATTCTGATTTTACAGTTTTTGAAACGTGATTGAGACTGGACATATATGTAAGGGGCCTAGAGTTTTTTTTAGAACTAAGGGACCTAGAGGTTTTTTTTTGAACTAAGGGATCTAGAGTGGACTTTTTCCTTATTTTGCAGTTGAGTCTTAAGCTGAACATCAGAACGTATGCAATGGATTCTCTCGGCCCAGCTCTCTAGATAATCCACGTTTTTTAATTTCTTACAATAGATAGTCAAAGTTACCCCTCGTGAAAACCCAAGTGAAGTGTCTGAGATACAACAACATACACTATCTTGTTAGCAACCTCTTCTTCTAAACCTGACAGTCTCCAAAACAACCCAAATACAGTACAAATCACATGAATTTGGAAAAAGAATGGGAGGAGAAATAAAGAATACAAGCTTCCAAGTAACTAGGAGGACTGGAGGTAGGAGGAGAGGTGAGGGAGAAGAGATCGTCGAGGTTCCAAACCAGGAACCAAGACTCCGCCACTTTCTGGAGTTGAACTAGAATGGAATTAAAAGCAGTTTTTCACTATTTCTGGAGTTGAACTATATCTACTTCACTCACTGCGTTTCTATGAATCCCATTCAGCAGGTCAGTTTATTCAGTTTTGGACGAAAGTTGAAATGCATGGTCTAAAGTAAAATGCCGTGTAATATTGCTATTACCAAGTATGGCCGCACGGCACCACGGAGACAAAACACGCATAGGTGATGTTCTTATTAAGATTTTATCTCGGTTTTCGTTAGTACACTTTTCAAACTACTAAACTAAGTGTTTTGTGTGAAAATTTTATATAAGAAAGTTACTTTAAAATATCAAATATATCCATTTTTTAAATTTATAATAATTAAAATTTAATTAATCACGCATTAATGGTTTTTTCGTTTTGTGTGTCCCAACTTCATTTATCTTCATTAGATACCATAGGCTGTAAAAACCAGGATCAAAGTTTGGTGGTGATACTTTGATGACAATTTATGTTCATGTCCTTCACCATTTATGTGCTGCATTAATGGTCATTACCAACTTACCGAAATGTATTTACTGGACCAATCTTCTAGTGGTGATCAGTTGGGTCAGTACATGAAGTCATTGAAGATCCCAAGAACAAGCTGAAAATTCCATTATATATGGACATCATGCCACCATGACATGGATCACATGGCAGTTCTATAGCCCTGTTTAGTTCCAAACTTCAAACTTCAAAATTCATCACATCGAATGTTTAGACACATGCATGAAGTATTAAATGTGGATGAAAAAAAAAACTAATTACACAGTTTGCGTGTAAATTGCGAGACGAATCTTTTGAGCCTAATTACATCATGATTTAACAATGTGGTGCTACAGTAAACATTTGCTAATGACGGATTAATTAGGCTCAAAAGATTCGTCTCGCAGTTTACAGGCGGAATCTGTAATTTGTTTTGTTATTAGACTATATTTAATACTTCAAATGTATGTCCGTATATATGATATGACCTGATGTGACTTTTTTTTCAAAATTTTTTTGAATCTAAACACGGGCTATGTTTAGATCCAAAATTTCCAGAAATTTGGGTCTTTCATAGGATCAGTCAAGAGTAAATGGTTGGCCACTGATTTTCATTTTTTGGTGCATTTGAGTGATTCTTGATGTGAACAAGCCAGAAGTTCCTCCGACGTGAACTTCCAAGTGATGTGCTCACTAACATGTGGGCCCAAGGCCAGTGGGGCCCTTATGTCAGCGACCATGTGTCTCTAACATTACGTCAGAGGATCTCATTACGCACGAAACAAGCCTGGTCAATTCAATTGTCCAGCACAATCTACACCTGTATTTGCACTGAAAGAAGTGCTGATAGCCAATGGCAGGCAGGCACACGCCATATAACAACCAGGACCTAAATGGTTTAACGTTGTAATGGTTTAGAGACATACAATAAAACTACCACTATATATCATAGCCGCATTCGTGTGTCACCCACTGCATCACTGTGCACAGAAGGAACATACCTTCTGGCACAGAATGCTGAGAAATCTTGTAACTCGTTATAGCCGCCAGATGAACAAAGAGCAACATGATGCTACTCCAGTACTCAGGGCATAGAGCCACCCTTGTCAAGGCCATAATCCGTCATGCTCATGCCAACTTCGTTGTGGTGCTTGATGAACCCACCCGTTGCAGCTCTCGAGTAACTCCAGTAGTACACGAGAGATGCCAGGAGGTTTATAAGCATCAAGGCAGCAGCTGCTGCAAAGACTCCCTTGCGAAGCGTGGCGCAAGTGACCAAGTCATGCTTCATGTAGTAACCAAGATACTTGGTGTGGTACGCATTCCTCACAGATCCACCAATAAGGCAGGCTTCTGCGGTGAGAAATGTTATCCTGTGAACAAGAAAAACAATAGGACGTCATGAGAAGGGGGTCTTCAGATGATCTAAATGCCAATGGTTATCACAATGAAAACCTTGAAATGCCAGCTACATCAGATCCTGATGGAATTTAAAAACTATGTTTGATCTAACATAAGTGTTCTCCCAAGTTTACATCAGTTACTAATGGCTTTACAATGATCAAGCACAGGCTTTCCAACTGTGTTCAGTAGTAGCAGACAAGAAACATGAATTATTGCTACATCAAATGCTAAAGACAACTTATAAAAGTAAAACGCTGAAATTACACTTTGGAAAGCTGTTGTTGATTCTCAAGGTGATGACAGTGGGAGTACCTTATTATAGCCTAGTACTACCAGAATTAGCATACACTAGCATGATGGAAACCTGGTTAAACTACATACGGAACCAGAAAGTCTTTGTGTATCTTTCCATTTCTGACCCACTTTGAAGATAACACAGCAAAAGGAGTGCAATTTACAAAGTCAGTTAATTCACAGGAAAGAATCTCTCAAATCACCAAATGCTATTTTGGATCTGCCAAATTGCAAATAATCCTAGTCTTGGATGCAGTATTTCTGAAGCAAGAATAGTGACTACAAAGAAACATTCCCCTTCTTTCTTTGCCTTGGTATCTGATTCACCAACTGGTGATGTACTCCCTCTGGTTCCATAATTCTTGACATATAGACAATGACACGGTCTCTAAAATATATCTTTGACTATGTTTTCTATTATAACATATACAATAAATAAATATATTTTTTCTTTTATTATAGTGCTTTGTAAGACAAATCTATATATGTTGTTCTAGTGCCTTTAAACTAAATATTTTTAAAGTTATTGATAGTCAAAGTTATAAAAGTTTGACCTCAACCTTATCCAAAACATCAAGAATTATGGAACCAGAGGGAATAGTAAATAAAGAACAGCAATCACTAATCTGTAATGAGCAGGCAGCAGCACTACAACAAAACAGAGGGGTTTATGATTTTTGTTGGAAAGACTACTTCCACAAATAAACCATAACATAAGTTCTACCAAACGAATCCAAATGTCTCAAGCAACTGAGATTGTTATTGCAGTAAGCTCTGTTGCACAGTTGCACATTTTGGTTAGCTGTTGGAATCATCACCAAATACTATTAATTAAATACTTTAACCCGTTAGTGAAGAATGGTGTCCGTGTAACAAAATATGCTAATAAAAAAAATTCTCAACAAAGGCACTCATTAATCAGCACCAAGCAAGCATCACATCCATCACTGCAGTTATTTGATAATGGAGATGATCTGTAACCCATCAACTGACTAAAGATCAATTTGGTGGTGGTAACACCTTACTTCGCTGTAATAGCACAAGTTATCTCAGAAATACTGTACCTTGTTAGATCAAGTCATGCCAATCTGCTCTTCGCAATATGAATGAAGAACAAATTTGATATGTGCAGGTCAATGCTGGATGACTTTGTCAAGGTAATGGTCCAAACAGGGAATTTATTCATACAATTAAATCAGCCAGGTGGAATTCACTGATTTGCCCATAAAATAGATTCACACATCAGCTGGAATATAATGGTGTGAATGGATAAGCCTCTAGTCCTGTCAGATTCAGAGCAGGATTATCAAATTTCAACAACATCACAGATGACAGTGGTCCTGAAATTTTCCCTCAGTTTATGGAGGCCAGGCAGAAGAGCAAACTGCTCTTGCACTACACTTGTCTCAAATGAAAGAGCCCAAACAAGTAAATGAATAAATGCCCATTTATGCAGTTATTTCCTCACATACTCGCTGCAATAACTGTTTCCTAAAAGCTTGTGCTGACAAAAGAAATTACCGAAAGCAGCAACGGTTTCGAGTTTTGTCTCAATCTGACACGAAAACAACAGTTCTGTCAGTTGCTGAAGCAAGAATAAGGACTAGAGAAAAGCACAGAAGCACTCCTACAAAGCATCCATGGCGGGTTTCTCGCCTCATCGCCTCACTCACCAACTCAAGAAGCACAGATTTCCGTACACTCCGCAACGAACAAAACTCAAATTGAACCGAAGCTGACATACTGAATCAGCTCAAAACATCAATATAAATAGGGTTTAACGCGCGCGCGTACCATGAGAGGACGAAGGAGGCGACGGCGCAGCCGCGGGAGGAGAGCGCGGGGCCGAGGCAAAGGCACCGGGTGGCGGCGGTGACGAGCGCCTGGGCGAGGAGGAGCACGAAGAAGGCCGCGACGCCGTAGACGGTGGAGGCGTCGGTGTCGTAGAGGCAGTAGGACCGCAGGTCGTACTCGTCCGGCACCACCTTACCCTGCGGCGCCGCGCTAGTCAGAGACCACCACACCGGAGAGAGAGAGAGAGAGAGCAGCGCGTAGGCGTACCGTGCTACGGCGGCGCTCGGCGCCGACGGCGAGGAGGAAGGCGAAGAGGTTGAGGAAGGAGAGCAGCGCCGCGAGGGCGAGGGAGGCGGGGCGCGAGGTCGCGAATCCGGCCATCGGGCAATGCTGCGGCGCGGCGGCGCGCTCGAGCTCCGGCTGCGGCGGCGGCGGCGGGATTCGAAGAGCTTTCTACAAAAGTACTAGTACTCGGTTGCTGTGAAATGGGAGGGGAGGAGTGAGTGAGTGAGCGGTGAAGTGGGGCCCACTCGTCGGTGGGTCGATATAAATCCGCGGTTCCGGGTAGCTGTCCTTTCTTCTTCTTTTCCTTTCTTCTCTTTTCTTTTCTTTTGTTATTCACTACTGTAGTGGGTGGTGGGGACTGGGTTTGGCATAATTGGTTCCTTCCTGGGACATGTGCAGTGTAATTGGCTACAAGATCAGAAGATGCTTAAAAAAGAGAAAAAAGAGGGCCTATTAGATAAGCTTGTCAATTATACTATTCTTGGTTCCCTGGGACGTGTAATTGCGTCACTTATATAACCTTTAGAACGTTACGCCGGTTTATTTAAGGTTTTTTTTGGAATACATGAGTAAAAAAGAGGAATAAAAAAGGGTGTATTATTTTTAAGAGGTTTTACGTGTGCCACTTTGATTTGTAAGATAGAAAAGAATATAGAAATAGAGAAAACTTAGGAATTGAAATAAATGCTACTCAAGTCGTACAAAAATTAAAAAAAACATAGGAAAGATAATAAAGAGGATGACCTCTTGCTATTTTTCTTATGAAATGTAAAGCATAGTAATACAATTCTATGAAAGTTTCTTTTCTTTCATATGAGTCAAAAGGATGCGTAGAAAATATGTACCATGCACAAATTATTATGTGACTGAGCCCACTGGTTTATATTGTTGGAGCAGGTTGTAAGCTAGCTACAAGCTACAAGTATATGTCAAAGAGATAAATTAAAAAAAAAGTATTGGCTCTCATTCAAAAACTAGTTTTACATATACTTTACATAAATACACAAATACATACATGAGAAAGAAAGAGAATTGTGGAGATTGTGAGTACCACATATCCACTCGGCTAGCTTACCCGACTAAAGATAGGAGGTGGGCCGGAACCATGTATTATGTAATAGATTATGACTTGGAAATTATATTGTCTTGTTACCTACGGCATAGCCCATAGTCCTTGTTAGATATGATTATGTAAAAAGATAATGAAACTTATGTCGTGTCTGGCTAGGTTTTTCTCTTTATAACACTACCCCCGGTCCTATATAAGGTGGGCGGAGAGCCATCTAAGGGCATTACCACAATTCAATCATTAGATCAATACAACACCTGACGGATACAATCTCTGAAACAGGAATAGGGTATTACTTCTCATTGAGAAGGCTTGAGCCCGTAAACTATGTCCCCTTTACTCATCCACTTTAGATCTCGTGCGTTACCCCATTTTCTCATTGCCGATCTCTAGAATCGACAATTGGCACGCCAATAGGGGTTGCGTCAAGTTTTTCACCGACAGGTGTGATGGGATGAACTTCGGGAGTCGACGACTTCGCCTTCCTTTCGGGACAGGCCTACTGCTTTGGTAGCCTCGACTTTGTCACCAACAACTTCGGCAAGATCTCTCTCCTTGACTTGGATTCAAACTAGTCAGGAAGGGACCATGTTACTCCGGCACTGTTCGATCTTCCGAACGCGGCCAAGATCTACTCAGAAGCGTTTTCTTCCGATGTGGCCTCAAACCACTCAAGGGAATCATCAGCGTCAACTCAGCAGCGCGACGTCTCCAACAATGCGATGACTTATCCTTAGATCGCCATGTGACTCCCTCCACTCCTCGCCGCAACGTTTAGATCTAGATCAGTTTTCCCCCATAGGGTTCGATTAGGGCATGTTTTAATCATGTTTGGACCAGGGCCTAGGGAGGTGGGCGTCTTAATCCAACCAATCGATTCCTATAGTGTTACGAAGATTGTCAATTTCTTCGACTACTTAAATGGCTTCAACGAATACAGTACCGAAAGCATCTCCAACTCTGAGTACACCGATGACTATACTCCGATCTTTGAAGTTTTCATGGCTAGTGCCCCGACTGAAGATGAACAAGCTCACATCACAATGGAAGCAGAGGAGGAGCATGCACGAAATGAGGAAGAGTGCAAGCGCAAAGAAGAGGAAGACCGCACGCGGAGACAGCGCGACCTATTTTGAAGTGGACGTGTTGTACGCAATAATATTATTCAAACTTGCATCGACGATACCAATGTCTTCGCCACACCCCAGCAGAACGTTGTCGCAGCGATCACATTGCTTGATATTCTCATCGATGCCACCCCGAATAACATGACTCCAATGCTGAACAAGGTCAAGACCATGGTTGTCACTACCGCCACGGAGCAAGACAAAGGAGCTGGGCCCAGTCGCTGACCAGAGGAGTCTTTTGCTAAGACAGCTAGGACATCTGCTGGTAGCCATCTACTGTCCAAACATGCTTCCAAGGATCGCCGAGTGGTTGAACGCAACGAAGGGTACACGGCTTCAAGCCTACGTCGCTGTGAGGATGGGAGCCGACGACCGGAGCAGTCGGTCGGCAATCACAACCGCAACAACAATCGCCATCAGGAGCCTCGTCATCACGATGCACACCATAACGACGGCCGCTGTCACGACGATGGGCACGAACATCGGGAACACGAAGACCTAAGGAAGAAGCTAAACCATCGCCTCCATGAACGGGAAAATCGTGGATGGCACGACGACCACTCAGCTCACCATCGTCGCTTGCCTGATGACGGTGACGATGGGGTTTCAGCTTTTACTCATGAATTGCGTCGAGTGGATTGGCCAACTGGTTTCAAGCCAACTGGAATCGAAAAATATGATGGCAAAACCGGCCCTGAGTCATGGCTCATCGTCTATATCTTGGCCATCCGTGTAGCAGGAGGAGATAGAAAAGCCATGGTGAACTATTTTCCTGTGGCACTCACCGACTCAACAAAGAACTAGCTATCGGGGCTTCCGAGGGGGTCAATTAATTCCTGTAGTGAGCTTCAAAGCTGATTTGGTGCCAACTTCTAAGGCACATATGAGAGGCCCGAAACTCACTTCAATCTGTACCAAGTCATACATCGCAACAATGAGTCCCTCAAGGATTATTCGGCATTTCTCCGAGGCCCGCAACAAGATCCTAGAAGTTATGGATGACATCATCATCGTTGCCTTCTAGAAAGGATTTGGAGATGAGTTACTCATTGGCAAGTTTTCTCGCAAACCTCCATGGACAGTCATGAAGTTGTTCGAGATGACAAATTCATATGCCAACTCAGCTGAAGCCATTAACGCCTCATGTAAAGAAAAGCAACCAGGCTGTTGGTGCCCCAAGAAAGATAATGACAATAACCGCCAAAAAGGATCGCAAGCGAAGACCGAAAGTCCTAGTGGCCACAACGTCGAATTATCAATCTCAACGTCCTCGCGTCAGCAATTATGACAAGATCATTAACCTGCCCACATCATCATAACTCAAAGCACGTGGCCAAGTACTGTTTCATCTACAAGAGATTCATGGAGGAACATGCGGCGCAGCTAAAGCTCATGATTGGCGAGGAAACCTCAGGACAAAACAAGGACAACAACAACGAACCCGGTTCGAGGGTTTTTCAAGACCTAGGGCTGAGTTGAATCACATCTTTGGAGAGCCTCTCGCTTATGAGTCCAAGAGAAAGCAGAAGCTAACTGAGTGGCTCACCTTGGGTGATACCCCCTGGTGCTAGACCTAGTGGTTCGTAACATCAAGTTGAAATGTGTCCTCATTGATGACGGCAGTGTGCTCAACATCCTCCTCGCCAAGATGCTAGACGAGATGCAGATACCCAGATCTGAGTTGAGGTTAAGCTCTGCTCTGTTTCACGGGGTTATCCTTGGGTTTTTCTTCGACGCTACTTAGCCAAATCACTCTCCTAGTCACCTTTGGCACACCGGATAATTTCTGGGCAAAGAACATCTGCTTCGAAGTAGCTGATTTCAAGGCAGCCTATCACGCCGTTTGATTTTGATCTAGAAGAAACCTTCCAAAACATTTGGGCCTTTAGGATGAAGTTGAACCTGGAGAAGTGCACCTTCGAAGTACCGTCAGGGAAGATGTTTGGCTTTATGGTGTCGCATGGCGACATCGAGACCAACCCAGAGAAGATTAATGCCATATGCAACATGAAGCCGCCGAGTGCTCAAAAGGATGTTCATAAACTTATTGGGTGCATGGCGGCGCTTAGTCGGTTTGTCTCCAGGCTTAGAGAATGAGGCATGCCCTTCTTCAAGTTACTAAAGAAGACAGACGATTTCCAATGGACCTCCAAAGCTCAGCAAACCTTCGAAGATTTCAAGAATTTCTTAACAACACCCCCCGTGTTGGCTTCACCCATGCCGCAAGAGCCATTGTTATTGTACGTCTCGGTGACTTTCCAGGTGGTTAGCATGGTTCTGGTTGTTGAGCGTGAAGAGGAGGGACACATTCAAAAGGTTCTGAGGCCTATTTACTTTGTTAGCGAGGTCTTAGCCGACTCCAAGTCACGGTACCCACAAGTCCAAAAGTTGCTATATGGAGTATTGATCACGGTAAGGAAGCTGGCGCATCATTTTCAAAGTCATCCGGTTACTATGGTCAGTTCTTTTTCACTTGGCGACATTCTTCATAATCGCGAAGCTATGGGACGAATTGCAAAGAGAGCCCTAGAGTTGATGGCATTTGACATAGTATTCAAGGCTCGTACATCAGTCAAATCTCAAGTTTTGGCTGATTTTGTTACCGAGTAGACAGAAGCCCAAGTAGAGACATCAACGACAAAGCTGGAGTACTGTACTATGTATTTTGATGGATCTTTAAGGGTCTCAGGTGCTGGAGCAGGGGTTGTCCTTATTTCATCAACTGGAGAGCGATTGTGATATTTTCTTTAGATTCACTTCCTGGTGTCACACAACATGGCCGAGTACGAAGCTCTACTTCATGGGTTGCGACTTACTGTATCTCTAGGGATACGCATTGGTCTTGTCTCAACGATAATATGGTTGCCTATTGTATGGAAGTGCGCAAGTTGGAGGATCGATTTGATGGCTTGGAGCTATCTCATGTACTAAGACATCACAATGAAGCAACGGATAGTTGACAAATTTTGTATCCAAACAAGAAGCCGCTCCTATAGATGTTTTCGTTGAACACCTTCATGAGCCGACTATTTCAAAGAAGGATATTTCCGAGGATGATACTTCAAGACACGTTTCTATGCCTTTCTGACTGGAGGATGCCTTTCATTAAATTTTTGAATCAACAGGAATTACCTCAAGACAGGAACGAGGCCGAGCGTATTCGTTGCCACGGTTAGTGCTATGTATTTTTAGATATTCATTCTTAGGTGCAGTCAGGTATGCAGATGTCGCCACGTGTCCACGTTCGATGCCTGGCAGGCTGTACCCCCTCCCACCGCATTAAGGCTTGATGCATTGTGCATAAACTCAACAGAAGGGCATCGACGTCATTTTAACAACATTGCGCCATGATGGTTAATGCAAACCACTCCAACCAGCACCCATCGCCATTACGCAAATCCTGCTAGAGAATATGGTCACCGCGGAAAAGACCTACCGTCATCGGAGAAGATAGACAATTTTGTTTACTTGGGAGGCGCATGGTTTACGCTGATAGAGCCATGGTTTACGCTGACGGAGAAGGACCTGCCATCGCCGAAATTTATTAAATCTTACCAGGTCGCTACTTTAGTTAGCGTTTGTACAACACAAATTATATATGTAAAAGAAAGTTTCGTACGCTGTAGTTTATGTACACACCTCAATATACTAGAGTTTAGATGACCCGTCGTAGAAGATTTGGACTAAGTGAATGATTATTCGTTTACATAAGTTTATATTAGGTTACGCAAAAAGTTAATGCAAGTACATAGCCACAGCATCCAGACTAAGTGAATGGTTTATGTTATGTGAAATAATAATGTTCTATTGTGGACCAGTCCCACAAACTGCTGGGTCCATAAATATCATATTTATAAAAACAATGGTTGAAAAGCCTCATTGCAATTCATAGCGAATGGCCCAATGGAAGTCCATCAAATAGCCCATATGAACTGTACTATTTTATTACTAAAACCCTTACGTTTTCATAATTTATCTCGGTTTTCCATTTAGTCCCTTAATATGTTTCAAATTTGTAACTACAGTTAGATATTTCATGTAATACCCCTAGATTGATAGGTAATTATGTTTTGGCAGGACAGAGGTACCGGAGTTCACATGGCATAAATCATCTTGTGGTTACTCTCATAGGGTGTGTTCCGGTTTTCACAACATGCGTTAAAGGTAAGCTCATCAACCATCATGCTCTCCCATCACTCCACAGGCGATCAGTTTGGAACTCCCATTGTAATTAATGCGTTGCTGTTGTCCTGAGCAACCCGTGGGTACCAGTGCTTCTCGTACCCCAACCTCGGGTCCTACCCTGCCGCCATAGGTTTGGTATAGTTAGTGGCGATGTCCCGAGATCGAGAAATACATGCGTGAACAGTGTACACGTACATGGCCATCACGAACGTAAATACATTGATCCTACGTTGAGTTGAATGATGTAGTTCACGAGATGTAAAGGGTTTACGCGTACGTGGGAATCGTGAGGTGCCTACGTGTGGATTTCGGACATATAAACACATCGAGCCCTATGCCACTGTTTAGCGCCACTGTTTTCGTGTACGTTGTAGGAAGATGTAGGAGAGAGATTCGATAATCCAGTCCTCTACATTGTCAGTGCTGTCTCATTCGTGTTGGCATTCTGGGCCACTGTTGCATTCTCATTTTGCCATTCGTACGGGCAATCTGTAAAAATCAAAATGTAGTCAACACTACAGCCAAGAGCTTTATAAAACATCATCCCCTGTATTCAATGTAAACTATGCTATCCTTTGGTTCAGTTTTCTGTTACATAAAAGGCAGCTATTTGTCGTCGAATAGTATTGCAGTTCCCTTTTTTTTTTGGTTGAGAATTCACCACATTGTACTTGATTGGCACAGACTAGCCAATCGATTGGTTGTTACAATACAACAAATGCAACTACTAATTTCTTTTTTCTTGCGTATCTTTTACCTTTGGTTCCAGAGTCTGGTATCATTGGGAATGGCACCAGCAAAACTCCTTTGAGATCATTACCATTTTTGCTCTTCTCGATGGACTTCTGTAACTTGTTGGAACAAACTACAATCCCTATTAGGATGTATATGAAAATATTGGAAATCTATAATTTGACATATTTTAATTTAGAAATATAATATGACATGTAAAAAAGAGGATGATTCTAGCATGGTGATAAACATGAATATACTAACAGGAGTAATAGTATCTAATAACATGTTTAGCATCGAGATAAGAAGAACATACCCGGAGAATACTCCGGATCCAGAGACGACATTGTTGGTCTTGTCGCCATCGTTGCTGTTCTCTCCCTCCATTGCCACCGTTCCTGGTACTAGTTGACATGACCCGAAAGGTTGTCGATGTAGAGGAAGAAGAGCATGATGCAGAGGAAGCGGTGCCAAGAGCAGTCGCACGAAGAATGCGCTCTCTAAAAACTTGATCGTCTGTCTATCCATGCAGGTTCTTAGGTGGACGGAGTTCCGAAGGCCTGCTCCTCCCGAGTACCCGTGTGTGTAGGTATTCAGAACCGGCAAGAGCCGAAGCAGCGCAGAAACAAACAGTGGAGATGTGTGTTGAGGAAGAACCAGAGTGTCAGCAAGATGTGTGTCAAATCTCATGTATTCTTTCCTGTACACATCCTTGCGCATTTCCTTGATTGTGAAGGAGCCTTGCTAATAAGCACATAATGCACTTCACATCTCATGTGCGATAGTGTAGTGAGAAATAGGATAAAAATCACAACTAGAAACACCACACAAAATCATGTTGCGAGCTTTTCAATTATTTTGAAAAGCAATTTTATTTGTGTTGTCAATTACATCAGGGATAAAATAAGTAGTAGAAACTTCTTCCCAAATATCACAACCATCCGACATGATATAAGTTTACATCCTAGATTTCCAATATTCAAAATCAACTCCATAAAGATATGATGCTTAATTGAAAACCTATTGGGTGCAAGACAAAAACTCAAGATAGGTTAGGATAAAAAATAGCAAACATGGCTCTAATACCACTTGTAAGACCTGGGTGGCATCGTTAGAGTGGGGCCAATGATTATCTGTTACTTTTTCGAAAGAACAAAAACAAATACGCAGTGGAATACTAACAAATGTTATAAAAGTGATTCTAATATTAGTAGAACAGTAAATTGACCACCCCAATATTCAAAAGAACCAAAACAGTATGCAATTCGGTTACTACTGTGCTAGAACAGTACGCCAGTGCCACGCTGTTCGTGAGCAGTAAATTCAGAAAACTGCCCCTAACAAAATTTAACTTCACCAATTCATAAGTTGTAGATATAGCTTAGGCTCAATTTTAATCAATAAACATAAAAAACAATGGATGAAATTGATGGGATCCGAAAAACATTAACCGAGCAGCAATATGACAGGAGTGCACTTGATTAAAAACTGACCGTTAAAACTGAACAAAAATTGGTAGAAATAAACTAGACTACACGAAAAAAAGACACTCAAATCCGATAGTTAGGTCAAGACCTGCAACTATATAAGATCAGTGCAGAAAGCCTATCAAAACTGGCCCTGCACAAATCTAAAATGAAAAATGGAATTGTAAATGAATTTGCTCAACTTATATTCTAAAGTGTAAACAAAAGCACCATATCTCTCAAAACCTTGTTCCTCAACTCTCTTTCTCTCCCACTACCTTTTATACAATAGAGATAAGAGCTCAATAACCACCAAAGATGGCCCAACATGGCCCAATTAAACCATATGAACTCATGAGCCCATATCTATTACAAATTAAACCACTAGCTCACTAGCCGGTCCAACTCCATCATGTCTGAATACCACAGATCCAATTGAGTAGAATATCCCCATCCCACCTTTTCCATCCTCATGTGACCAAGCTAGAGTATGACCATTCAGTGACATCTCCTAACCGATTTTGACCTCAGAAACCCCATCCTAGTTTTGGTCCATTGTTATTCACCATGATCACCTCCTAGCATCTCCTACGCATCAAAGACCAACAAAATATCTTTTCAAAACAAGTTCTACCCAATATGATCCACGTTAGTCCAAACAATAATCGTTTTTGCGAATTATTCATTACACATATTACATTTGACTTTACACAGCTATCGCACTTGATTTTACATTTACTGCTAGAAAAACGATTTTTTATTGCGAGGCTCATAGATCTTCACAAGCGGGCCTTATTTTCGACTGTGATAGCCCATCTGCCTAGTTTCGTGGAGAGGGGTCCGATGAATGGCCACCTAGGAAGATCCATTTTTTACACGGATGGTTTCATGGGACAGCCTACAATACAATAATGTCCTTTCTTTTTGCAGACGGACCTCTTAAAATCATTCATCTACGAAAATCGATTGTGGCATTAAATAGGACTCATGGATCGAGCCAACGTACAGGAAACCAAGGAAACACTTAAGTCCCGGATAATTCTAAGTCCTCAGCTCCCTCACCTCTCCTCTCACCTAGCTCCTCCCTCTCGGTGTGATGGCCTGTCTCGGCGGCGGCGACCGCTCCTCCCTCTCAGCATGGCGGCGAAAGGACAGGGCAGTGTGGCTCAGTGGTGGTGGCTGGTTTGGCGTGGCTCCAGATCTGGCAACAGCGCTGCAGTGACAACCACTACCACGGTGACGGCGATGACCACCATGGCGACGGTGCTATGACGACAACCATCACCACATGTCCATCTGCTACTTATGTTGTTTTATTTGCATGTTTTGATGTTTGCATGTTGAAAATGCAGTGAACAATTGATGTGGATTTGCATTTGTTGATGTGTTTGTTATGGACGTGGATTTGAATCTGAATTTGCATGATGTGAAAAATCAATTTTTTTCTTTTTTTGCACAAAATTCTTTTCGTAGGCGGTCCACTTAAGGGGTTTGTCTATAAAAATTGATTTTTATGGGTAAACCTATGACCATTTATGAAAATCAACGATTTTCACATGGAATCCGCTTGCGAGAAGGCTTTTTGGCCGCCTGCAAAAAGACTTATTCTAGTAGTGATTGATTGATGCAAATACAAGGTGCATATATGATGGACAAAAGAGAGGATTCGGATTGCTTCAATTTTTACCGTGACTGCAACACCGGAAGATGGAAGAGATCAGGCAAGGCAAGGGGAGAGAAGTCAGGATAGCAACATGCAAACAAGGTCTCTCTGGCCAAGCACATATTTCCATGTGGCAAACCAAACAACGCCTAACCACTGCGCAGACTATCCCATCTAATTTTTTCATATTCACGTCTACTATTTATTCAATGATGATTCGCATAGTCGTGTTAGGACTTTCGATGCGATACTTATTGTTATTTGATTTGTGGACAATATTGATATTGGAGGAACTCTAATAATTTGTTCTATTATGTTGTATTACATTTGACTCTCTTATGGGGTATATATAAAGTATATGAGAGGTAGAGATTTGGAGTACAGCACAAGTTTGAATAGACTTATCTTTAGAATTCTATCTTTAGAACTATATTTATATCTAGAATTTTATCTGTAGGATTCTATCTTATCTCTATAATTTTTATTTGACTTATGTCTCTAACTAACCTATCTATACTTCTAAAATGATTTACTAACTGGAAGCATTTATTACATAAAAAAATTCAAAAGGTATTACGTGTGCTGAAAGCCTCGAACTATTTATAATTAACCGATTTAATTGTTTTGTTTCTTTTGTGTAGATCGAGTTTGGACTTTAAATTTTACTACAAGACGTATGGTAGGTGGCAACTGTGCAAATGTTGTTAATTGTTGTTAGAATATTCTATAACTATTTGATTGAAAATTGGGTGGGAAGCCAACGAGTATGCACGAATGCACTTTATTTTCTTCCACGATTTGACTACTTAAAGGAAATAAAACAATTCAAAATAATCCGACTATTCTTACCTCATCCATATCATGATTGTAGCAAATGTAATCAGATGAGCAACTAGATCCCGATCTTCCGATAAGTACCGATAACTCTCGATTTGGTGAAAACTTAAAACACACGATCCGACTTTCGATCAACACGATCAAAACTCTACAATCACAGCACCACATCTCCTTGGGTTATCAACCATGTCGAAACTCGATTGACCTCGTCGAGAAGGCTAATCCCTGCATGAGAATCGAAGAAAGCAAGAACAAGGTAGATTGTAACACAATTTATAGATAAATGATTGAGATCTCAAAGTTAGGGTTTCACAAACCAAACTAGCGGCGAAACTATAATGAGAGAAATAATCTAAGCAAAACCCGACTATAAACGATGACGGCTACTGATGATTAGGGACGTCCTAAGGTTAGCCCTATGGCGTCCACCCCCTAGGCTTAGCCTACGATACAATTATAAGGCTCAAGACTCAAATCAGACTCGGACTGTATGAGGTACGTGGCTTGTTTTGAAGATTTCAGACAACACAATAGGAATTTTGACGTGGGACCAAAATCATCTGAAGTAGACTTCATAAACTTCCCAATAAGTACTCATAGGTCTCGAGATTCTTTCTAGATCAGCGGCTAATTCTGTTTGAAGTTGATGATGTTAGGAGGCTCGAAACCAAATCCAAAACATTCAAAATTTCATCTCTTGCCTTCTATAGACCAAAAGTGACATGGCCGATATAGAAATAGATTTGAGGAATATCTCAGTTTGATCTCCAATCAACTTCTTTGATCATCCAAGTACTTTAATTATGAGCCCGCTCTCCTTTCCTTCACCCACGTAAGTATTTCTCCAAACGAGAAGATGCAAAACTCATGGTACAATAACCTTTATTTAAACATATAATGAGTAAACCTAACATAGAACATAAGCACTTTAGCTTTTAGCTTGTTGATGTATCACATAAGAATAGTTATATCCGAACCGGTGATGCCCCCATCATAATCTATTTCGTACATGCAACACGACGAATTTTACACATTCACAATCTCTGTAGTTTGAACATAAAATGAGTGTCATTTGGCGCCTGGCGTAACACCGTTACTTCCTTCTGTCATTAATATAATATGATGTTTTTTCACTAAAATTACAGTTGAAAACGTCATATATTAATGACCGGAGGAAGTATATATATTATTTTTGGCAAAATTATTTCTCAACGGCATGAGTGTATATATAGAACTCGGCGCATTATTGCTTGATTATATTTCATGTCTCTTCCTCACCTTGACCATGAATCCATCCTTCATCTGCAGAACCACCGACAGCTTCGGCTCCACGGCATGGCCGTCCATCACCTCCACGTTGAAGTTCCAGAACAGGGTGGCGACGACGGGCGTTATCGTCGCCACGGACACCTTCTTGCCCAGGCACAACCTAGGCCCCGTGTTGAACGCCATGAACTTGTACGACGGCACGTGTCGGAGCTTGGCGCCGCCGGTGAGCCACCTCTCCGGCCTGAACTCCCGGCAGTCCTCCCCGCACACGTCCTCCAGCCTCCCCAAGGCGTAGACGGAGATCAGCACGGTGTCGCCGGCGCGGACCGCATGGCCGCTCGGCAGCACGTCGTCGGCGACCGCCTCCTTGCGCTCGATCGGGCCGACGGGGTACAGTCTCAGGGACTCGAGCAGCGCCGCCTGCTGGTACGCCAGGTGTTTGGTCTCTTCTGACTCGAAGATGACGGCGCCATCATCGCCGGATTTGCGCGCGGCGATGGGTGCGAGCTCCTCCCGCAAGGCGGACACGGCGCGTGGGTGCGTGGCGAGGTTGTAGACAAGCCATGGCAGCGCCGAGCTCATCGGGTCACGTAGCGCCACCAAGAAGTTGACGAACGTCCTGTGCAGGAAGTCCGTTGGCTCGCCTGTGTCGTCGTGGAATTCCGGGTCGTCGATGTAATGGGACAGGATGTCGACGACGCCGGCGCCGGTGCCCTCTCCGTCATCGTCACCGCTGGCGATCCTCCTCGCGATCCTCTCTCCGGCGAACTTGCGCAACACCGCTTCGGCCTCGGCGTACTTCCTCTCCGGGCCGACGTTTAGCCGCTTCATCAACTTCCAGCAGAACACCGGCATGATGTGCCAGTAGAACGCCACCTCCATTAACGTGTCAAGCGCGCCGGCGAGTTGCATGGGCGGCATGTCGGCGGACAAGAGGCGCAGGTCCATGCCGAAGACGACCATGACGGTGAGGTCCATCACGAGCCTCCCCAGCAAGTCCTCCATGTCGAACGGCGTGCCGGTGTTCGCCATCCGTGCCAGCCATGGCACGAGGTGGTCCGCCACCTTGTCGCGGCAGCTCCGTTCCACGAACGCCACGAGCTCTGGCCTGGTCAGGATGTGGTGGATCTTCGCCCGCTGCCGGCGCCACGGCTCGCCGTCGACGGTGACGATGGTGCCGGCCAGAACGCCGAATACCTCAGCGAAGTTCTCGCCCTTTTGGTAGTTGCCAAAGTTGGTGGTGAAGATGTGGCGGACGTTAACCGGATCGCTGGTGGTGAAGAACCACATCCATCGGGTCGCCGGCGGGCCACGCACCTCAAGGTTGCGGCCGGCGGCGGCGAGCATGGCGACGGCGAAGTCATGGATGTTGTGCCGGTTAGCGAGCAGGCCAGGCAGCATGCCAACGATTGGCCACTCCGTTGGGATGGGGTTCTTGTTTCTCTTGTATTTATTGAAGAAGTATAAGGGAACAGCAATTAGTAGCGCAATTGTGCTGCATAGTAGTTCTGGCAGTGGCATGGATGTGAACTGCGCCATTGTTAGGGTTGTAAAGGTAGTAGGATGCATGGACACGAAGAAGTGAGAGGGTTGAGGCTATATATAGGTGGAAGCATAATTAATTTACAGAGGAGAACGGGCACAGCTACGTGCTAATTAAGAAATGAAAACTCTTCCCAAGTGACTAATTTTTTCCTAATCTATCAATCACGTTTTTCAATATTAGATCATCTATCAAATGGAACAGTATATTTTGAAGATATTATTAAAAACCTAGAGTAGTAAATAATAATAGAAGCTGTACTAGATTTAACTTACACTACTACAGCTTTGATCTCTTGCAAATAGCCAAAAGGAATTTCACAAACTGTTGGGCGCCCGCCTCCCTAGGCGTATGTGGAAATGAAGATTTTTACATGCAGGTCGCTTGATACAAAAATGTTTGTCCCGGACGGCCCGTTATGGATCTTTTTTGCAGGCAGAGCTGCCAGCAGAAACCGATTTTCGCACATGGCTTAGTTAGCATGCCCGACTGGAAAAATAATTTCTAGGTGCAAAAAATATAAAATACAAAAATAATAATTTTCAGTTAAGCCCGGCATAGATCAGACAACTCCATCGGGGTGATGACAAATTCACACAATTCCATCACAAGTTCAATCAAAATTCCTCATCACAGTCACAAGTCCATCGTCGTTGTGGTAGTGGCCGCCGGCGTGTTGTACTAGCTGGGCCTGCTAGGGTTGTCGTCACCGTTATCATAGCCAGAAGCGGTACGCTTGCAACGTAGCAGCCCTCGTCGCCCAGGAGAGCTAGTCGTAGTTGCCGCCCTCGTTCCTACCACCGGCGACATACGGATTCGGCGTTGCCGAGCAGCTCTTCCCATTTTCGCTACCAGCACAACTCCTCTTCGCCACCCTGCCATCGATCCGACGCAACAAGGGACATGTAGCACCACCGTATTTGGAATTTGGGTCCCCGAGTGCCGCCATCGGATCTAGGGTCACCTCGGTGGATTCATTGTTACCGAGATGGCCGTCATCGGATTTGTCGGTCCCGAGATCGCCTGTGCCTGATCTGTTACCTAGGTGGCCGTCAACCGGATCCAACGCCACGAGCCTCCCTGATCCCCTCTAGATCCTCTACCACATCTTCCCCTCAAAGCACTGGTGCACAAAGGTGTTGTCGTGGGGCCACCGGTGCCGGCTCAAGCCCCTTTGCCCCTCCCGTCATCGCCGCTCCTGTTGCTGAGCGAGGGTGAGAAAGAGGGACGAGAGAAGAGGTGAATGTGACGAGGGAAGGGAAGACTGAGGGGGGAGAGTAGGACTTGATGTTTTTAAGAAAGAGAAAAAGAAGAGGAGAGGACGTGCGGTTGTGTTGATATTTGATACGGTCACAGATAAATCCGTAAGCGCACGGATACCGCTGTAGCATTTCACCCGGGAGTATTCCAAGGGTATCGTATTTCTTTTTCCACAGGGAATGCGGCGGTGTAAAGAGTTGGCTCATATATTTGTAGTCATGCTATAATTAATATTCTATAGTCTAAACAGGAGTTAATGATAATAATGATAATTAGTAGTGTGATATACAGGAGATTCATCTCTAATAATAATACACTAGGCAGTGGAGAAGGACTAAAGAGAGCTATGGTTCATATGTACTTTCATATTTATAATGTTTAGTTTACACTTAACAAATACATGCTTACAAGGCTAGAACTTAGTTCTAAGTACCTAGTTACTACCGAGAGACCACTCCTTGCTGGTCTGCCAGCGTGATTATGACATTTTACAAACTCTTATGTCATACCTGGACATGGAGAAATACAAAGAACGGACAATGCTGTCACCACCTGCTATCTACCTCACTTTCAGTGGGGTCCGCATCCAACGACATTTAACTAACCAAAGCACCATGCTTATGTTAATAAATAGTGACACTAATTTCCTCGGGACTCCAACCCTTCGGATGAACAAGTTAGAACTAGTGCAACCCGTTAAGATCATTGGACCATTACTGTAGTATAAATCGACTAGCCTAATCAAGTGAAACATATAAATAAAGTGTAATCTAGTCATAGAATACATAACTAATAAACTAGTATATGAACTATGAACACTTATAACTAAAGAAGATAATTCTTTTATTAAACTCATAGTCTTGCAAGAAAACCAAAGTACTATAGACATGCCGGAATCTCTTATAAGACTATGGAACCAAATACTACTCTAATCCTAACTCCACTACTACTTGAGAGAATACAACTATGTGGATGAGAGAATTGCTCCTTGAGTGTGTATTGAGAGTGAAGAATTGATCTCCTTTTGTAGCTGCTTCCACAACCGTCGTTGGGAAACAACCAGGAGGCGCCACATGGACGGTGGAGATGAGAGGAGGTAAGGTCGGTTCGGCCGAACCCTGGGCCCTACCCTTCTCAACCACATTTCTTCAGGAGCTGATATGTGGGTCCTTATGGCAGGACACGGTGGTTTGGTCTCACTTTAGGTTGGTTTGATCTGACTTGTGGGCCTAACAATCCGTGTGCTCGCACGTGATTCGTCGGAAGTATGTTTTTTTGCATGCCGGCTCATTTCTCTTTGACTTTAGCGTATAATTCCTGCATTCATAGTAATTATCCAAGACAAATGAAACTACATCATTTATAACTAATATATGTGTAAGAAATATTAGTTGGCCCTTTATTTGTTGAGGTAATTGACTGTCGAAATTGGTACTTAACGACCGTCAACAGGTTAGCTTGGTGCTTAAATCCTTGTAGGCGGGCCTCTTAATAGCTCAGCCTGCAAAAATAAATATTTTTTCACAGGTGCGCCTTTACTAGGCACTCAAAACCTTTTTACATACGACTCTTCAGTTAACCCGCTTCGAAAAATGAAGGTGTGTGTGATTAATTTTTAAGTTGGGTAAACAACTTTGTTGCACCCAAAGAATCGTACATATTACACCACAAATGTTTGATATTTTAAAACTACATCATTAGGTGTGGACAAATTCAACAATCACTAGCAAAATGCCTATACGTTAACTTTCCACCTGCTCATTAATTTAAGGACATTGAAAATCGTCTATTGTCGTATGTAGACGAAAGTTGAGGGTGGGTATGTGAGGGGTGAGTTTTACTTACGCGCACCCCAATCACACTTTAGCGTATCCCTATTTCAATAATATTATTGTTGAAAAACTAATTATCTTTTGAAAAAAATTAATTGTCGGTAGTTCCATATATTTTTAGGATCACTGTATCGGTGGAAAATTATGTAGAACTAGCACGATCGATGACCATCTGTACATTCTGTCGGCATTAATAAATCGTGCGGATCAGCTCTAACGTGTTGTTGTCATATACCGCATTGATGACATGGGGACTAGGGACTATTTTTGTTATTGATGGATGATATTGATTTCCCATTCAATGTGTTCTACGGATTACTTTTGTTAAATAAAATCCCTCTACCTTCAACCAAAAATATGCCAACTGTACACTCATTGCAGGCACGCTTTGGACACTACTAAACAACACAAAATACTGTACGCCTTATGTTTGCCAGTTTACATAAAATCAGTTCCTCCAATTTAGAACTGAAACCTATATGAACTCACCTGCGTGGGTTTACATTTAACAAACAACACTAATAGTATCGTGTTGTATAGGAAAAAAAAATACTGATTTACGAGAATAAATCAGCATTGTTGAGAGGACCGAGCCAAACCAAACTGATCGATGGACTTGGTAAAAGTCAAAATCCCCGTCTCCCACTCTCTTATTCTCGAACTCTCTGCCTTCTCCTTTGCTCTCTTTTAGAGGACGCTATCCGAGGCTCAGGGACTATTAGATCCAGCTTCATGAAGCTTGGAGGCTGTTGGATCTAGTCGCCAGAGCTCAAAGGGCAGACAAATCGGTCAGATCCACCACAAGCTTGATCATGGCTTAGCGGTGGTGTATAAGAGACATTCCTTACCCCAGATTTGACTGTGTTATGATGGATCTAAGTGGTGGCGGCTAGCTGCGGCGGTGGCCTCAGCCTCCGGTGGGCAGCCGATCGTAATGGTCCATGTCAGCTACAAAGGTACCCCTCCCACTATCCCCAAATCTCCATCCTCACCCCAACCCCCAGATCTGACCATATTCTCCTTGTGCATTTGATCAGTGGTGGCGAGAACCTCCCCTGTCGTGACCCACTTCGAGTGTTCCGCCTTGATACCTCAGCTTGGGCACCGACCCAACTGCGAGCTAGGGGATTGCCATATTTGGTGATCCCCTTAGGCTGCAGTGGTATGGCCGTGATGACCACCACCATAATCCCAGCATTTCCACCGTCGCCACTGCATTTCTCTACACCAACAACGCCTCGCACGGCGGATTCCAGCTTTGGCAGAAGCAGCCAGCTCACCCTTTCGGCTTCCACAACATCATCCGCTTGACGATGATCCTGCTATGGTGAGATCAAGCTTGTCATTGCTCGCAGGAAGTGGTCCCAGTGCCGGCTCCAAGAAAGGTGGGAGATCGATGGCCGACATCTATGCAATCGATATAGCACAGGGACGTCTATCCCCCCATCCTTGGCAAAGGCGGAGGTTAGATCTCTCGAGGAGGGGTGGTGGAGGACGATGAAGATAGGCTCGACATTGCAACCCGATGAGCTAAGTTTTCTTTCTTAATTCTCTTACTCCCTCCATTTTCTCTCCAAATGGTCTTCCTCTCTCTAGATGAAGAGCTTCTGAAGGCATGGCGATGAGAGGGAGCTCATGGAAGCGCAGCGGTGACGAGCTCATCGAGGCCGAGCCACCATATCTGGCGTATAGTCGACCAGTCTGCTGACTCCTCTATAGCTTTTCCCCTTTTCTCTGGTAGTAGCACATGTTAGGAATGCCTATGATCCGGTGGCTATGACTAGTCAGCAGCAACGAGGCCAGTGCACTGCATTGGCTAGGTGGCTCAGGCTGACGATGGAGGGGATCTAGCATCCTCCATGAGGCCTAAGGAGTGCTGCATCTAGCGACGGCTGGCATTGGCTACTGTTCCAGCTTTGCCATGGACAGTTTCTTTGATTGGTTCAAGAGGTACAACATCAAGGTGCATAATGTTAGAAATAAAGTCATAATCCAGCATATTTTAATCCAAAAAATTGTAGTAAACATGACATGTGAATAACGGAATGATCTAGTGATAGTGCTAAACATGAACTTGCTTTCGGTGTTGCCATTCCTTGGTTGCCATGATGTAGAGGAAGCAGGGCTTGACGTAGGTGAAGCAGTGGTGTGTCGAGAGCAGTCGCACGAAGAACGCGGTCACCAAAAACTTGATCACCCGCCTACCCATGCAGATACTCAGGTGAACAGAGTTTTCGAGGCCTACTCGTCCCGAGTATCCATGCATGTAGGTGCTCAGAACCCGGGAGGCAGAAGCAGGCCGGGAACAAAAGGCAGTGTGTACTGAGGAAGCAACAGAATTAGGAAGAGATGAACACAGAAGAAGGAACCCTCTGTCTATCTCGGGGTGGAAAATAATGAGCGTGAGAGACAGACGTTTTGGGAGTAATTCATCCGATTGATTGCTCTCGTCCGTTAGTGGAGTAAAGAGTCTTTGTCGGTTACGTCTTTCATGAAGAGATGAACACAGAAGAGGGAACCCTCTGTCCATCTCGG
Organism: Oryza officinalis; assembly: GCA_008326285.1. Classification (NCBI taxonomy): domain Eukaryota; kingdom Viridiplantae; phylum Streptophyta; class Magnoliopsida; order Poales; family Poaceae; genus Oryza; species Oryza officinalis. Next base: position 12,499,623 of record BDMV01000008.1, read on the forward strand.
GGTGGAAGATAATGAGTGCAAGAGAGAGACGTTTCGGGAGTAATTCATCCGATTGATTGCTCCCGTCCGTTACTGGAGTGAAGAGTCTCTGTCGGTTACGCTTGCCTCATGAAAACATAACTTCCAAAAAGAGAGACGTAGATAGCCAGTCTCGCAAGCCATGGCCACGGCCATGGCCCACCCGGTTCGGCTCCGCGTGTGCGCATGTGTGGCTGTGCCACCGCCACCTCAACCGCTCAACAGACGCAGAAGATTTTACAGTTTTGTTTTGCTGTAAAACTTGATTTTTGTTTTAGGGACACATCAGGTTATCCATTGCGTGGAGTGACGTGGAGTCCAGATAGGTTATCCATGACTTATCTATTTCGGTTACGCATTATGGAGATCTTGCACTCGTCCAAATATATTTATATAAACTAAGGCACTACCTCCATGTAGAAAACGGGAAAACAATATAGGGTTTTGTCTTCTCCTTGATTCTGTGCAGTCGCTCATAGTCTACTCCATCCTACTCACCGATGTGCATCGGCGATCGGGAGAGTGTTGACGGCGAAATTTGGCAATTTCCATTAATCAAGACCAGGTCAACAAATGGAATTCACCCCATGATTTTAGAAGATTCGATTGGCAAGTTTTGTCCATGTTTTGGCAAGTTTCCAAGTAAAGGAAGGTGTATCCTAATTTCTATTTTCTATTGGTAGAGTCATGTGTCGATGAAGCCATGTTAGAATCGAACTTCGAAATTATTGGCTTTAATTAGCCGATACGAGTCGTATATGAGTCGGAGTCTGTAATATAAGTTTCCCTAGTTAAAGATAGAGTCCTAGAATAAACCGATCGTATTAGAATTAGACTAGGTATAACATGTGGGTATAAATATGTGCACCCAGTGTCTTTGTAAATTAGCAATAGTTCAATACAACTTTCGGCGCATCGGTACCCTTTTTACTCACGGCTAGTTCTTAGTTTCGAGTTGGGTTGAATTAGTTTTTATCTCCAGGGAGAAAGTAAGTATCGTCATCTTTGCTTGTATCGTCGGAATTGGTACTTTCTCGATTAGGTTCGATATACTGATTCAGTCTTTACGTGCGTTGCTTATATGATATATTGACTCTTTCTTAGATTGGTTTTGCTATCTTAGCTAGATCTAATATATCAACCACTTTGAATAACATCAATCAGCTATCTTGAATCTAACCACCTTGCTGTTAATCTTAAACTGTCTTGGTTGAGTCCAATCTTCTAGGTTATAATTTGTTCGTCAAATTTACTTAAGTTCACAAGTGCCAATTATCTTTTATCGGAGTTTCAACCGATGAGTTATCTGTCTATCACAACATAACTTGTTGTATTGGCTAAGATTGCAAGATTAATATTAGCTTAAGATCTAATATTCTTTCTTTATTTTTGTTAGTTGCAGGATTAAACTAACTGACACGCCCTGAACCCAAACTTGATAGGACCTGCACTAGAGTAAGAAAATCTCTCAGGCCTTCGTGTGTGTGGTAAATTTTGCATCCACGCGCTCTTGGCATGCCTAGTGGGACAACAATCTTCATACCATCATGTCGAACGAAGTTAACAAAGATGAAATCATTCCTGTCACAATGGACAAGTTTACGGATGAGCAAAAAGCATGGTTCAAGCAAATCACTCAAGAAATTTCAGAAGCTATGTTTGGAAACGTATAGCATGACTCGGCAAGGACCTATTCAAAAGGTCAAGTTTCCTAAGCCGATGATTGAAGGTGAAGGAAGTTCTCCAAAGGATCCTGTTCAAGCTTTTCAAGATAAAGTAAATGATGTTGTGAATCGAGCTTTGATAAATCAATCTGGAGTTTTGGTGAATACATTGCAAAATTTGATATTGAAGGATGATGATGGGTCTTTGAATGTAGAAAAGCCTAGAGGACCAACTTATTTTTCTGGAAATATACCTCCTAGCAATTACAAACAGATAAAATCATAATTCCATGAGCCAAGTCATAATGGAGCAAGAAGCATGTTCCCAAAGTCCGTATTGGAATTGTAATGAACCACACCGATATGAAGAGCAAAATCAATATTATCAATATCGGCAAGGGATGTCACAAGATATGCATCAATGTTAATAAGGACCACAAGATCAATGTCAGTATTAGCAGGAAGGGCATGATCAGTATCAACCCCTAGGGAATCAATATGCACAAGGACCAATGCAACAACAATATGGAGGAAACAGAAATGAGGAGTGGGCCGAGAAGATTACTGAAATCAAGTGGGAACAATTTAGCCTCAAGCCCAAGAAACAAACATATATGTATCAGCCTCCATAACTTGATTGGTTCGATAGAGTTCCATTGCCTAACCAATACAGAATACCAGATTTTTCAAAGTTTTCAAGACAAGAGAATATTTCTACAGTTGAGCATATTAGCTGATTCCTGGTGCAATGTGGTGAGGCATCGACTATAGATCCTTTAAAAGTTATGTTCTTTCCAATATCTCTTTCTGGAATGGCTTTTACCTGGTTTTCTTCATTGGTGCCAAATTCAGTCAGAAGTTGGCCGATCTAGAGAGAAAATTTTACATATACTTCTTTGTTGGGATTCAAGAGATGAAGCTATCAGATCTGACTTCCATCAGGCAACAGTCAGATGATTCAGTTTTGGATTATATTCAAAGGTTTCAAGATGTCATAAGCCGATGCTATAGTTTGATTCTGACGGATTTCCAATTAGCAAAATTAGTCTTTCAAGGGTTGTTGGCACCGATCAGAGAAAAGTTTTCTTCACAAGATTTTCAAAGTTTGTCACATTTAATGTAGAAGGTATCGGCTCATGAACAATGATTCCAAGAATAAAGAAAAGATAGATTTTCTAAGAAGGTGGCCAATGTCAACAATTATATCTCATATTCGAACCAGGAAGATGAAGATCTAGATATTGGCCTGGTAGAGTGGTCAAGGAACAAAAAGGTGACCGTTTGTCAATGGGTCAAGGATACTGGCAACGAAGAAAAAATATGATTTTGACATCAATAAAGCTGATAGGATTTTTTATCTCCTACAAGAGAAACAAATTCAGTTGTCTCAAAATCATGTTATCCCATCGATAAAGCTGATAGGATTTTTTATCTCCTACAAGAGAAGCAAATTCAGTTGTCTCAAAATCATGTTATCCTATTGGCTGAAGAGTTGAAGAAAAGAAAATACTGTAAGTGGCATAATTCAATTTCTAATCATACAAATGAGTGCAAGGTGTATAAGAAACAAATTCAATTGGCTGTTGAGCAAGGAAGAATCAAGTTTGATGATAGTAAAAAGCCGATGAAATTTGATGGACATTCTTTCCCAGTGAATATGGTATATGTGAGCCGATCCAATGATGAAGACGAAAAGAATTATTGGGATCACAAAGTTTGAAGATCCGCATCAAACATAATTAAGAAGTATCAGAAATGGCAAGAGAAAAGAGCACAAAGCTACTATGGAGAAGATCATGGATAAAATCCACATTGGAATTGTGAGTTTTTTCAATATTGCTGGAATCAATGGATGAGTCTGCCATCAATTAAAGATTGTCCAGAGTGCAATAATAATAGTTCAAGATATCATCAAGGAAATTCTTCTTGACATTAGGGTAGTTGGAATTGGCCAAAAAAGAGAAATCCAACTCACCAACCGTTAGGACCGATTCACCAAGATTATTTCAGAGAAGAACAAGACTAAAATGAGCAAGTACAAAATTCTCAATGGTGCCCAAGTGGAATTTTTACTATGAATTTTTACTAAAAAGTTGAAGAAGAGGTTAATCTTCGGCTAAAGCGAACAAAAAAGGAATGACATATTAAAAGTAAGATATCTAAAGCCGATGAAGCAGGGACTTCAGGAACTTCAGCCCAAATCAATATGGTTTTCATCTTGCCAGCAGAGTACAATGCACCAATATCCGATGATGAAGAATATGAAGAATCAATATCGCAATTGGTCTTAACACCTCAGCAGGCTATGTTTGAAAAACCTGAGGAGTCTGAGCATCGACATCTTCGACCTTTATACATTAAAGGTTTTATCAATGAGAAGCTGATATCAAAAATGTTGGTTGATGGAGGAGCAGCAATCAATTTAATGCTTTATACTACTTATCAAAAGTTAGGAAAAACTCCAGAAGATCTCATCAAAACAAACATGGTTCTAAAAGATTTTGGAGGAAATTCATCAGAAGCAAAAGGAGTATTAAATGTGGAATTGATTGTTGGTAGCAAAACTATTCCTATCACATATTTTGTGGTTGATGGAAGGGGACTTACAGTTTATTGTTTGGTAGGAATTGGATTCATGCTAATTGCTATGTTCCATCAACAATGCATCAAAGTTTAGTTCAATGGAAAGGAGACCAGATAGAAATCGTGCCGACCGACAGGTCAGTTAATGTTGCTATAGCCGATTTATCTATTTGGGAGATGGATGAAATTAATTGCTTATTCGGCAAAGTTTGGAATGGAAATTTCTTAAAAGTATCCGATTGTCATCGATGGAGGAGCTCAATTGTTACTCAAAAGACACTGTGGATGCTATTGAGGGTAAATTGGGACGATGTTTTAGGTCAGCTGATGAGTTAGAAGAAGTTGATATTGGACCAGGCGAAAGGCCTAGGCCGACATTTGTAAGCGCTAAGTTACCCGATGATTACAAAGTAAAGTTAGTAAATTTATTAAAAGAGTATAAAGATTTTTTTGCTTGGGAATATCATGAGATGCCAGGATTAAGCTGATTGATTGTAAAACATTGGCTACCAATTAAAGCAGGATATCGATCTTCTAAACAACCCACAAGACGATTCAAGCCAGAGATATATGAAGCTATAAAGGCAGAAATTACTAGATTATATGATGCCAAATTTATTAGGCCATGTCGATATGCTGAGTGGGTTTCTAATATAGTGTCCATATTGAAGAAAAATGGAAAATTAAGAGTTTGTGTTGATTTTCGATATTTGAACAAAGCTACTACTAAAGATGAATGCCCAATGTCGATTGTTGATTTGTTGGTTGATGCATCTTCTGGTCATAAGATTATTAGTTTTATGGATGGCAATGTAGGATACAATCAACTTTTTATGGCTGAAGAAGATATTCCTAAGATTGCTTTTATGTGTCCTGGGCAATCGGCTTGTATGAATGGGTTGTTATGACATTTAGACTTAGAAATGCTGGTGCTACATATCAAAGGTCTATGAATTATATCTTTCATGATCTCATCGGTTTGTTGGTTGAGATTTGTATCGACGATGTGATTGTGAATTCAAGGATAATGATGGACATTTGGCCGATTTGTGGAGAGTATTAGAAAGAATAAGAAAATATGGACTGGAGATGAATCTAAAGAAATGTGCTTTTGGCATATCGGCTGGGCAGTTTTTGGGGTTTCTTGTTCATGAAAGAGGAATTGAGATCATTCAAAGGAGTATTAATGCTATCAAGGATATAGAACCACCAACCAATAAGACCAAGTTGCAATCTTTGATCAGCAAGATAAATTTGGTGAGAAAATTTATTTCAATTTGTTTGGGAAAATTGAGCCATTTACCCCGTTATTGAGATTGAAATCCAATCAAGAGTTTGTATGGGGAGATAAGCAAAAAAAAAAGGCATTGGATGAAATCAAAGATTACTTAAGTTCTCCTCTAGTATTGGTACAACCTCAGAAAGGGATTTCATTCAAGTTATATCTATCGGCTGATGAGAAATCTATTGGTTTTGTTTTGATTCAAGAGTTGGGTGGCAAGTTAAGGGTTATATTTTATCTTAGCGGAAGACTTCTTGATGTAGAAACAAGATATACTCCAGTAGAAAAATTATGCTTATGCTTATATTTTTCTTGCACAAAGTTAAGGCATTATTTATTATCAAATGAATGCACAATTGTTTCCAAGGCCGATGTGATACGATAGATGCTATCGGCTCCAGTATTAAAGGGAAGAGTTGGAAAATAGATTTTTGCCTTAATTTAATTTGATCTTCGATATGGATTGACTAAAGCTGTCAAGGGACACGCCATAGCCAATTTTCTGGTGCAACACCAAGGTAATTCTATCGGATATGTAAAACTAATGCCATGGAGTTTTTTTTGATGGATCGGTTTGCACACAAGGGTGTGGTATCGTGTTAGTAATTATTTCGTCTCAGCGGGCACGTTTTGAGTTTTCTTTTACAATAAAGCCATATTATACTAATATTCAAACAGAATATAAAGTAGTGCTCAAAGGACTCCAATTGCTAAAGGATGTTGAAGCCGATGGCGATTCATTGTTGGTAATCAAGCAATTGGCTGGGGAGTATGATTGTAAAGATGAAGTTTTAAGAACATATCATGCCAAAATGTTTGGAATTGATGGAAAATTTTAAGATAGTGTCAATGATGTATATTCCTAGAGAACAAAATATTGAAGCTAATAATCTTGCTCAAGAAACATCGGGTTATAAGTCGATGTTAAAAGATGTGGAGGTAGAAATTGCTAGTGTTGATGCCGATGATTGGAGAAATGAGATTGTTGCATACTTAGAGGATCCCTTTGTTAACAGCAGATTTTCGTAATCAACCCGGAGAGGGAAAAGAAAACCAACGCGGAGAGAAGGGCTGAATTGGAGTCGGACCAAGTCTCTTATCGGACTCGGTAAGTGTATCGGACTGGGAGAGGCGCTACCAGGAAGAGCGTATCGGCCGATACGGATTCAATATGGTCATCGGCCGATAGAGGCTGGAAGTTGACAAAGTTAGCGTGGGCTTGGTTTGGGTTCAAGATAAGCTTCAAGGAAGTTGCCAAATAGAGATAAGGCTCGGTTTTAGGCAATTGTATCTTGTAAATCAAGTAGGTTTAGATCTAATCTTTGGCAAGAGTCTGCCGCAAAGACTTGTTTGTTAATTAGAGATAAGATCGTGTCCTACAAGGACCATGTTGTAATCTCGGGTATAAATATCCCGGTAGTATGTACATAGAAACTCTCTCACAACTCAATACAACAATCAGTTTGTTTCAATCTATTTTCGGCGCATCGCCAATCCTCGCAAGAGGTTAACTCCGACGAGTTCTTGCTTCCCCAGAGCAGAGGTAAGAACTCGTGCCCAACGATCTACATCGTCGAGGCTAGCGTGTCGCTTTAGACACGTTAAGTCTCGATGATGTGATCGTCGTTTATCATGTTTTGAATGATCTTGACAAGTGTCCTAATTATGCTTCACCAGTGATTTACTCGTTTTAGGGTTTGTTGCCGACGACAGTTTAATTACTATGCTTGGTTAGATCTTTCAATGCATCTACCATCCCTAAAAGCAATCGGTGACTTGATTTTCTTTGTGTTAAGTCTCAATTCACACTTTGAGTTGCTATCGACCTTAGTCCTGTTTTGAGATTTAACTCGAAGCCTGTTTTCGGTTGTAATTAAGGATAGCACTGGGGTTTCAGCCAGTCTTACCTGATACATATGATTATCCTAAGGTTTTTATGTGTGTCTGCCATCTACATGAATGAATTGATGAATATAAATATATTTGTTATGGATTACTCTTTAGGGTTTATCTGTGATCAGTATGTTTATATTGGTTGATTAGTTCATATAAATTCACATTAGAGTATTAGCTAGTGTAGTTATCTTTATTATCCCTTATCGGCCGATGCCATTAATTGACATCAGTATGTTGATGAGGGCCGATAAGATTAGATTCATGCTTTAATCTCACTTTATCACGAGCAAGCCGATATAGCTTTGCCCTATCGGCTGGGCCACGACAATGCGACATCGGCCTATCGGCCGATCGGCCATTGTTTTCTAACCTGGTTTACTTGTTTATCTTGTTAATTGCAGATCAAATCAACTGGCACGCCCTACACGCACCTAGGCAAGCCTTTGGACCTGCACTGGAGTAAAGCAAACCTCCCAGGCCGCCATGGAAACGTGGAACCCGTTTGGTTGCAAGGCGGGTCGAAATTTTACGCCAACACGCGTTTGGCACGCCTGGTGGGACCTCAAGAACACAAGCTTTGCAACAGCAAGAAGATCATTGCAGCATGTCAAAGCAGAACGAGATCTCCGAGGAGAACATCGTCTCCGTGACCGTCGACCAGCTCAACGAGGAGCAAACAGCTGAGATGGACAAGCTGGTCGAGCAATTCCAGAACATGTACCTGCAGATGTACTCCAGGACTTGGCAAGACACCTTAATTCAAAAAACCAAGATGGTACTGCCGAGCCCTAGAGACGGAGCCAGCACGTCGGTGGCAGCCCACGACCACGCCGTCAAAACTGAAGAGAACGCCGCGCCGACGTTGCAAGACCGCATCGACTCCGCAGTCCACTCTGCGCTAGTCAACCAATCGGGGATTCTAGTGAATACATTAACCAATACGATCAAATCAATCGTAGATGGCTCAATTCACCAGTACAAACCTCAAGGGCCGATTTTCTTGCCTGAAAACAAGTTCCCTGCTTATCGGACCCTGAGGACCGATTTGAGTTCAACCCCACAGCCGACGACGCCGATCTCGCCTCCATCGGCTCAACCGGTGCCAACCATGCCACTGGTCCTGGCCAAGCAGGCGAGAGGAAGTCCCCAGCACATCACGGAGGAACAATTTACGCAATGGACAAAGGGGAAACAACCAGTGATCGAGCCGATGCAGCAAGTCCCAGTAAACCCGCCATCGGCCGGACAACCTCAAGCCCCCGTGTTCAGTAACCCTCCGCCACCGACTGCGTACAATGCGCCGCAAGGCTACCAACAGTATACTGTAGGGCAGTACGACGCACAGAACTTGAATTATCACTTCCAACCGTACTCCCCTAGGCAATATTGGGCAGAGGGCCTGCAGCAGTCCTACCACCAGGACTTCCCACACCAGCCCGCCGGATACTGGGCCGACATGATAGCCGAGGTGATGCGAGATCAGTTCGGCTTGAAGCCCAAGGAGAGCTCTACAGTGTATCGGCATCCGTACCCCGAGGAGTTCGACAGAGTGCCATTGCCAAGCCGATACAAAATCTCGGACTTCTCCAAGTTTTCAGGGCAGGACAACGTCTCGACATATGAGCACGTGAGCCTATTCCTAGCACAGTGTGGGGAGGCATCGGCCATAGAGGCGTTGAGGGTGAGGTTTTTCCCTCTGTCTTTGTCAGGGTCAGCATTTACATGGTTCTCCTCTTTACCCTGCAATTCCATCAGAGGATGGATCGACCTGGAGAAACAGTTTCGTAGATACTTTTACAACGGCGTACAAAAGATGAAGCTGTCCGATCTCACCGCCATCAGGCAGAGGGTTGACGAATCGGTCCCGGAATACATTCAACGATTCAGGGACATAAGGAACAGGTGCTACAGCCTTAGTTTGACCGATTCCCAACTGGCTGATTTGGCGTTCCAGGGACTACTGGGGCCGATACGAGAAAGGTTCTCATCACAGGAATTTGATAGCCTAGCTCAGCTAGCACAATGAGTATCGGCCCACGCGCAGCAATTCCAGGAGGCGAAGAAGTTCGCGAAGAAGATCAATACGGTCTATCAGTACGCCTCCGACGAAGACGACGAAGATGATGCCGACGTCGATCTGGCCGAGTGGGCCCGGATGAAGAAGCCGACGACATGCCAATGGGCCAAGAAAGGCGATAAAGAAGATAAGTACGACTTCGACATCAACAAGGCCGACAAGATATTTGACTTACTCCTGCAAGAAAAGCAGATCCAGCTGCCAGTAGGTCATATACTGCCATCGGCCGAAGAAATCAAGAGGAGGAGATATTGCAAGTGGCACAATACATATTCCCATCATACCAACGAATGCAAGATCTTCCGACAACAGATCCAATCGGCCATCGAGTAGGGCAGGATTAAGATCGATGATGCCAAGTGGCCGATGAAGATAGAAGGACACCCGTTCCCAGTCAACATGGTGCGGGCGGACAGGGCCGACGGCGATGGCCATCGGACCGGCAAGCGACCTTATCAGACCTTGGAGGGCCTGATCAGAAAATACCAGTGGCGGCGGGAAGAACAAGCACAAGACTACGCTGATCAAGACAACTCCTACGACCCGCATTGGGAGTGCGAGTTTTTCCGGTTCTGCTGGAACGAAGGGATGAGGTTGCCATCCATCCAAGAGTGCCTTGCGTGCAATGATGTAGAAGACTCCTATCAGGGCAGCTCGAGCAAGCAAGTGCATCGGGCAAGCAAGCAAAGAAAGTCTGTACATGAGAGGCTAGGGCCGATGCACCATGATCGTCAGACCGAGGACAACGAGCAAGTCCAGAATCCTCAGTGGTGCTCAAGCGACGTGTTTACCAAGACCCAAAAACGATGAGTACAGAGGCTGAGGAAGAAGGAGTAGGTCCAGGAGCAGCAAGCAACAACCGCCCATCGGCTCACCAGGACTAAAAAAGAGTGGAGGATAAAATCTACGGTGGTCAAGGCCGATGAAGGCACCTCAAAATCAACATGAGCGGCGTAGCATCGGCTTCTGTTAACATGGTCTTTATATTGCCAGCAGAATACAGCGTGCAGACGGCCGATGAAGCAGTAGCCGACGATGAGCAGTCCTTGGCTAAGTTACAGCTGTCACCAGACCAAGCCGTGTTCGACAAGCCGGCTGACACCAGCTACAGGCACCTCCGGCCGTTATACATCAAGGGCTTCGTCAATGGGCGGCCGATGACGAAGATGCTGGTCAACGGCGGCGCGGCAGTAAACTTAATGCCATATACATCTTTTAGGAAGCTTGGAAAAGTGCTTGAGGATCTCATCAAGACCAACATGGTGCTGAAAGACTTTGGTGGCAACACATCCGAGGCGAAGGGGGTGCTAAACGTGGAGCTCATCGTGGGCAACAAGACGATACCCACCACTTTTTTCGTCTTTGATGGAAAGGGTTCCTACAGCCTGTTGTTGGGACGGGATTGGATCCACGCAAATTGTTGCATCCATTCAACAATGCACCAATGCCTTATACAATGGCAAGGGGACCAGGTCGAGATCGTACAGGTCGATCGGTCAGTACACGTGGCCAATGCCGATCTCGCAGTTTGGGAGATGGAGGGAATCGATTGCCTGTCCGGACGAGTCTAGGATGCCGATTTTCTCAAAGTAACTGATTGCGACATCGAGACGATTGAAGATCAAGACAAGCAGTTGCTTTAACAAAGATGTCCCATCCACTGCCCAAGATAAGCAAGCTAGTCCCTACACAGATGATGCGGTGAATGAGTTAGACGGGAAATTGGGACAAGGCTTTACGTCGGCCGATCAGCTCGAAGAGGTTGATATAGGAATAGGTGATAGGCCTAGGCCGACGTATGTAAGTGCTAACTTGCCAAGGGAATATAAGAATAATTTGATAAATCTTTTGAAAGAATTCATGGACTGTTTTGCATGGGAATATCATGAGATGCCAGGGTTAAGCCGATCGATCGTAGAACATCGGTTACCTATCAAACCAGGCTATCGGCCATTTAAGTAGGCTCCTAGGAGATTTAAGGCCGATATGCACGAAGCTATCAAAGCAGAGATCACCAGGCTTTACGACGCCAATTTTATTAGACCCTGCTGATATGCGGATTGGGTTTCCAACATAGTTCCAGTGCTAAAGAAAAACGGCAAGCTTAGGGTGTGTATCGATTTCAGAGACTTGAATAAAGCAACGCCAAAAGATTTGTACCCTATGCCGTTGGCTGATCTGCTGGTAGATGCCGTGTCTGGACACAGGATTATCAGTTTCATGGATGGGAACACAGGCTACAACCAGATCTTCATGGCCGAAGAAGATATTCACAAAACAGCCTTCAGGTGTCCGGGGGCAATCGGCCTATATGAGTGGGTTGTCATGACCTTTGGCTTGAAGAACGCTGGAGCTACTTATCAGAGAGATATGAATTATATTTTTCATGATCTCATCGGCTCACTGATTGAGGTTTACATCGATGATGTCGTCGTGAAGTCCAAAGAGTATGATATGCATTTGGCCGATTTACGGAAGCTACTAGAAAGAGCAAGGAAATATGGTTTAAAGATGAACCCTAACAAATGTGCCTTTGGCGTATCGGCCGGTCAGTTTTTAGGTTTCTTGGTCCATGAAAGAGGAATTGAGATTACACAGAAAAACATTGATGCTATCAAAAATATCAAGCCTCCAACTAACAAGACCAAGTTACAATCTCTGCTCAGGAAGATCAACTTTGTCCGGCGCTTTATATCAAACCTATCAGGCAGGATAGAGCCATTCACTCCTTTGTTAAAAATAAAGGACGATCAAGAGTTTGTATGGGGTGATAAGCAACAAAAAGCGCTGGACGATATCAAGGAATATTTAACTTCCCCTCCAGTTTTGATCCCTCCGCAGAAAGGGGTTTCATTCAGGCTGTACCTATCGGCCGATGAGAAGTCCATCGGCTCGGTTTTAGTTCAAGACATTGATGGTAAAGAAAGGGCTATTTTCTATCTCAGTAGGAGGTTGTTAGATGCTGAAACAAGGTACACGCCGGTGGAGAAACTATGTCTATGTTTATATTTTTCATGTACTAAGTTGAGGCATTATTTACTTTCCAATGAGTGCATTGTGGTAAGTAAGGCCGATGTGATGAAATACATGCTATCGGCCCCTGTTTTAAAAGGGAGAATTGGGAAGTGGATTTTTGCCTTAACAGAGTTTGACCTCAGATATGAATCGGCCAAAGCAATTAAAGGACAAGCCTTGGCCGATTTCATTGTTCAACACAGAGATGATTCAATTGCATATGCAGACATTGTGCCGTGGACACTGTATTTTGATGGATCCGTCTGCAGGCATGGATGCGGTATCGGCCTGGTCATAATATCCCCTCGGGGGGCAAGCTTCGAGTTCGCTTTTACTATCAAGCCTTATTATACTAACAATCAAGCAGAGTATGAAGCGGTGCTTAAAGGTTTGTAGTTATTACAAGAGGTCGAGGCCAATTCCGTAGAGATCATTGGTGGTTCACAGCTGGTAATCAATCAACTTTTCGGGGAGTATGAATGCAAGAATGATATTCTCAGAGTTTACAATGAGGAGTGCAAGGAGTTGCTACAGGTTTTCAAGATTGTGACGATGAGGCATATACCCAGAAAGCAGAATTTCGAGGCCAATGATTTAGCTCAGGGGGCATCAGGATACAGGCCGATGGCCAAAGATGTTCCAATTCAGATTGCTGCCATGGATGCCGATGACTGGAGGTTTGCTATCATTGATTATTTGAAAAACCCTTCTCAATCGGCGTCGCGACAGATGAAATACAAAGTCTTGCATTATGTCTTGTTAGATGATGATCTATACTACAGGACGATTGATGGTGTCTTGCTCAAGTGCTTAGGTCTAGAGGAGGCCAAAATTGTTATGAGCGAGGTACATGAAGGGATTTGTGAAACCCATCAATCGGCCCAGAAAATGAGATGGCTTTTGAAGCGTGCTGGATATTTCTGGCCGACAATGCTAGAGGATTGTTTCAAGTATTATAAAGGATGCCAAGATTGCCAGAAATTTGAAGCAATCCAGAAAGCACCGGCATCAGCTATGCATCCAATCATAAAGCCGTGGCCGTTTCGAGGATGGGGTATAGACATGATCGGACAAATCAATCCACCATAAAGCAAAGGGCACAAGTACATCCTAGTGGCTACAGAGTATTTCACCAAGTGGGTTGAAGCTATCCCTCTTAAGAAGGTTGATTCCAAGGATACAATTCAGTTTGTCAAGGAGCATATTATATATCGGTTTGGGTTACCCCAAACATTGACTACAGATCAGGGATCAATTTTTGTGTCCGATGAGTTTGTGCAGTTTGCCGACAGCATGGGCATCAAGCTACTAAATTCTTCTCCATATTATGCACAAGCTAATGGGTAGGCAGAAGCTTCTAACAAGACTTTAATTAAGTTGATCAAGAGAAAAATTGACGAACAGCCGAGACGGTGGCATACCACGATGGCCGATTCCCTTTGGGCGTATCGGATGGCTTGTCATGGTACAATTGAAGTGCCACCTTATCAGCTGGTTTATGGACATGAAGCTGTACTGCCGTGGGAGACCAACATCGGCTCAAGAAGGATTGCTTTGCAAGACGACTTAACAGCCGATGAGTATCATAATCTTATGGTTGATGAGTTAGATGATTTGGCGCACGTCTGATTGCGGGCTTTGGAGAAAATAAAGCGAGATAAAGATCGAGTTGCTCGTCATTATAATAAGAAAGTTATCGCCAAGTCATTTGAGGAAGGGGATCTTGTTTGGAAATTAATAATGCCGATTGGTTCCAGAGATAATAAATTCGGCAAGTGGTCACCTAATTGGGAAGATCCTTTCCAGATTCATCGATGTGTTCCCCATAATGCTTATCTACTCAAAGGATTAGATGGAGAAATTTATGGAAGAGTCCTTAACGGCAAATACTTAAAGAAATATCATCCCAGCGTCTGGATCGATTCTTGATTGGCTTGCCAGCCGATTTATGATAATAGCCGATGTGGTACACATCGTATTTAGATGGTCGATATGCATTATCGCCCTTAGTTCAAATTTTACAACATGAGCCCTCATCTTCCAAAATTTGGGGGGCATATATATATATACAAGCGCGATTTTTCAAGAATTTTCTTTTTCTTGAAGATTCTTCAAGTTTGTCGGATTGATCTAGGTTTATGAACTTCAAAAATTTTTCAAGCTTGAACTTCTTCAGATTTATTCAGATCAAATTCGGCTGATTGGCCGATGAGATTTATGATAATCAAAGCAGAAGGTTATCTGTTTACAAGAAGGACACAACATATATTACATCACCCTATAAAGTTTTCAATAGCTGCAATGGCCTTACGACGGATTTGGTCAATGTCTTCTATTACTTGGGCGTCATCGGCCGTCGACCCTGGGATTGGCTTCAAAGATTTGCTCAGGGTTGCAAGGTACTTGGCCGATGCCTTCAGCTTCGCTGTTTGGTCTTCTATGGCCTTGCGTGATGTAGCTATTCCGGCTTCAACTTCTTGGATTTCTTTGCGGGTAGCTTCTAGCTTTAGTACCAAATCTGCTTCGAGACGGCGGAGTTCTTCAAGCCTATTGTTTAGGATAATCGGCTCAACAGCCAGCTCATCCAATTTAGTCTTGTCAGAATTGACTTGAGCTTTGGTGGCAGTTAAGGCTGATTCCAAGCTTTCACGTTCCCGCCTCTCTGCGATTCTTTCTTTCGCCTTGTGGAGCTTGAATCGGAATTGTTCCAAGAAGATGGCCGGTGTCAGGTTCTCCATCAGGTCGTCAGGCAGTTGGTCTTGAATTTCTTGTACCCTGATCTTGATGGGAGTGCAATCCTCCACCAAGAATTCCAGCGATGACTCCAGCCGATTGGTGATGTCGGACAGCCGGCTGTTCAGTTCGTCAGAGATCGACGCCTTGGCTGTGATGGGTGGCTCTTTGTCCTCGTCATCAAGGAATTGGCCGATATAAAAAAAACATATCGGCTAAGTTCTGTAAATATCAACATAGGGCATGGTCAGCCTAGTCAGACAAGAAATCGGCAAAGGAATCAAAGTGACCTGGTTTACCCGTGATAGGGCATTGGTTGTGCTTGCATCGGCCTCCTTTTGTTGTCTTGAGACGGTGGGCGAGGGGGTTGGCCGATGTGGTGCAGGTAATGGAGCTCGCGGCTGAAGAAAGGCAGGAAAGAGGTAATCAAATCTATGCTACTAGAGGAATAATATAAAGATTAACTCTTACCGAAACAATCGGAGAAGGTGGTGGAGAAGGAGATGGTGTTCTCAATCGGGCCTTGGTTCGTTCGCGCCTTTGCAAGGTTGCCTTCTTAGTTCTTGCTAAAGGGGTCGATTGAGTTCGTTCCTTCAACAAAGACGATGCAAGAACCTGCAAGGGATTGAGGTGTAACATACCAACAGAAGGAGATTGCATAAATTCAAGAAAGGAAATGTGTTACCTTGCGGATTGCATGCCTGGTTTTCCTTGGCTGGGTGGTGTTGGCTTGGTCATCGGCCGGTGGGATTGCGGTGGTCTTGGCCGATGGTTCCTTAGTAGTCTTGGCCGATGGTTTTTCTTCTTCAGGCGCATCGGCAACAGCTGCATCGACCTCTTCCTCCATTACTTGGTCGTCCAGAAATTCTTCTATGGAGGGGTCTAATCAGACAGGATCGGCCTGGTCGGCAACCTTGGACTTTTTCACAGGTTTTTGAGGTTTGTCCCTTGCCGGCGACTTCCTTTTGGTGGTTTCTTTAGCTATCGGCCCTTGGAGCAGCGATGAGACCTTTGGGGCAGTAAGGCCGATAGCCGATTCCAGAACAGAATTGTCCGATGGAGCTAGGACCATTGCATATGATATCTTCTGTCCACTATTGCTCACGGATGGAATCGGGCCATCAGGGACTTGAGGGCTGATATCCTGGATAAGCTCTGTTAGATGAAATCTAGCCGATTGGTGAAAGATATGAGCAGCCCATTCTTGCCACCATGCTTGAAAGGTGATGTGGATGAAGACGCTCAGATGCAATCGGTCACAGTCACCCAGGTTTGGGGTTTCAATCTCCAGTGCTTTACTCATGATCAGTGCTGATGAGACCGTGCCCCTGCTCTCTAGGAGTTTATGGAAGTATAAGTTGATGGGGAGTTGTCCAAGCCCGCACTGTCTAGCAGCCACCATGGGATTGTAGAATTCATAGGACAGGCTAGTGCTTCTTCCTTGGAATATGCCTACTGGGAGCAGGCATGGGGTGATGCCGATCATAAACGATTCCCGTGACTCCATGTCATCATTCACCAGGTCCAAGTGGAGATCGTCAATGAGTTCAAAATCCTGGTCTGAGGTGTAGATGAACATGTCCATCTTAATTGATGGGGGGCCGGTGTAGAATCGGATGAACCATGTGGACATGTCTTCGGCCGATTGATCTGCTCCAGGATAGACAGAGGCCGCTTCTCCAAAAGACATGCACCTTCTGGTTCTGGGATCTTCGTGATCGGCGTACTTCGATGGGAAACAGGAGTCCGATAGTGGAGGCCGATCGACTATGGTGTTGGTATGGATAGTTAACCAAAGTTGGATAAACCACCATGGTCCTCCATGCGCCATAGTTTGCTTCAGCATCAGATCTTGAGTGGCAGTATGAAGTAGCCGATAGACAGCTCCCAAGAGATATCGGCCAAGGGGGATTTGTTTCTTATCAACCAGAGCTTGAGCCAAGTGTTGGCAATTTAGAGTGGGGCCACAGGTTGATCCACAGAAAACAAATCTTTCCAACCATAGTGTCAGGAAGGCCACATGTTCCCTCTCTGAGACTGATCCTTGTTCCATATGCTCAGAAATGTACCTAGACCAGCTTCCAATCTTCTTGGTTTTCAACTTATGGCTGCTGTTTGTTAGGAGACTGAAGGGGTTGATCTCATATTGGATGTCTAGTCCTGTTAGCAGCTTGACGTCAATCAGCGTTGGGGTCATCGGACCTTGCCGGAATAGGAAAGCGTTCAAGGTGCTAGACCAAAAATAGGTGGCCGCTGACATAAGTGGTTCATTTTTCTTGGTATCGGCCAGGGACAGAGTGATGCATTGGCCGATTCCTATTTCGTCCCAGTGAACCTGCTTGGTTGCAGCAATCCTCTTGTGCCAGGTTCTGTAGCCATTGAGCTTTGACGGCCAGGATCTGAAGGTGTGCTTCCAAGAAGAAACATTGGGCTTGGCTTGTTTAAAAGGAACTATGTTTGTTTCTGCGTTTATCAGTCAGGTTGGGTCGCAGTTGCCCGTGGGGCCTAGAAGGAACCGGTGGGATTTGTCGTTGGTAGGGATTAAGATTTGATTTTTGAAGACCTACGGCATATGAACAGTGATATAAGGTAATGACTCGGGGGGCAAAAGCAGAAACCCTAGTTTGAAGAAATCGGCGAGAAAATGAAAATGTGGATTCAGAAAGGATTGACTCACCACGGGGATCTCGGAAGTGTAGAACGGCGCGAAAGCCTTTGTTGCTGTTGAGGAGGTCGCTGTTGAAGGGGTCGGTACCAGAGAGACGCCGAGGAGTCGCCGGAATCGCGAGGCGCAAGAGGTTGGACGAGGAATTGCACAAGGAAATCGACGACGAGAAGTTATGAGCCTGGATCTACGCGGTTTTCAGACAAACCCTAGCAAAGAAGTCGATGGGTTCTTCGGAGCTAATTCCGCCACATTATATAATGAAGCGGAATTGGGGGCATGTGTTAACAGCAGATTTTCGTAATCGGCCTGGAGAGGGAAGAGGAAACCGACGTGGAGAGAAGGGCTGAATTGGAGTCGGACCAAGTCTCGTATCGGACTCGGTAAGTGTATCTGACTGGGAGAGGCGCTACCAGGATGAGCGTATCGGCCGATACGGATTCAATATGGTCATCGGCCGATAGAGGCTGGAAGTTGACAGAGTCAGCGTGGGCTTGGTTTGGGTTCAAGATAAGCTTCAAGGAAGTTGCCAAATAGAGATAAGACTCGGTTTTAGGCAATTGTATCTTGTAAATCAAGTAGGTTTAGATCTAATCTTTGGCAAGAGTCTGCCGCAAAGACTTGTTTGTTAATTAGAGATAAGATCGTGTCCTACAAGGACCATGTTGTAATCTCGGGTATAAATATCCCGGTAGTATGTACATAGAAACTCTCTCACAACTCAATACAACAATCAGTTTGTTTCAATCTATATTCGGCGCATCGCCAATCCTCGCAAGAGGTTAACTCCGGCGAGTTCTTGCTTCCCCAGAGCAGAGGTAAGAACTCGTGCCCAACGATCTACATCGTCGAGGCTAGCGTGTCGCTTTAGACACGTTAAGTCTCGATGATGTGATCGTCGTTTATCATGTTTTGAATGATCTTGACAAGTGTCCTAATTATGCTTCACCAGCGATTTACTCGTTTTAGGGTTTGTTGCCAACGACAGTTTAATTACTATGCTTGGTTAGATCTTTCAATGCATCTACCATCCCTAAAAGCAATCGGCGACTTGATTTTCTTTGTGTTAAGTCTCAATTTACACTTTGAGTTGCTATCGACCTTAGTCCTGTTTTGAGATTTAACTCGAAGCCTGTTTTCGGTTGTAATTAAGGATAGCACTGGGGTTTCAGCCAGTCTTACCTGATACATATGATTATCCTAAGGTTTTTATGTGTGTCTGCCATCTACATGAATGGATTGATGAATATAAATATATTTGTTATAGATTACTCTTTACGGTTTATCTGTGATCAGTATGTTTATATTGGTTGATTAGTTCATATAAATTCACATTAGAGTATTAGCTAGTGTAGTTATCTTTATTATCCCTTATCGGCCGATGCCATTAATTGACATCAGTATGTTGATGAGGGCCGATAAGATTAGATTCATGCTTTAATCTCGCTTTATCACGAGCAAGCCGATATAGCTTTGCCCTATCGGTTGGGCCACGACAATGCGACATTGGCCTATCGGCCGATCGGCCATTGTTTTCTAACCTGGTTTACTTGTTTATCTTGTTGATTGCAGATCAAATCAACTGGCACGCCCTACACGCACCTAGGCAAGCCTTTGGACCTGCACTGGAGTAAAGCAAACCTTCTAGGCCGCTGTGGAAACGTGGAACCCGTTTGGTTGCAAGGCGGGTCGAAATTCTACGCCAACACCCTTACAATCGGAATCAAGGAAATTGAAATAGAAAGCTCTTAAGTATGTTTTACTCGATGATGATTTATATTATTGGACGATTGATGGTGTATTGCTCAAATGTTTGAATATGAAAAAATCTAAAGTTGTCATGTGTGAAGTTCATAAAGGTATCTGTGGAACACATCAATCGGCTCATATGATGAGATGGCTGCTGCACAGAGTTGGATATTATTGGCCGACAATGTTGGAGGATTGTTTCAAGTATTATAAGGGATGTCAAGATTGTTTGAAGTTTGGAGCAATTCAGAGGGCACCAGCATTGGCTATGAACCTAATAATAAAACCTTGGTCATTCAGAGGGTGAAGAATTGATATGGTTGCCCAAATCGATCCACCATCGAGTAAAGGGCGCATATATATATATATGTATGTATATATATATATATTGGTAGCAACTGATTATTTCATGAAGTTGGTTGAAGCAATTCCTTTGAAGAACGTTGATGCCAAGGATATAATCGAGTTTATTAAAGAACATATTATCTATAGGTTTGGAATTCCACGGACGATAACAACTGACCAAGGATCTATATTTGTGGCTGATGATGTTCATAAGATTTCCCTATAGCATGAGAATTAAATTGTTAAATTCTTCTCCTAATTTTGCACAAGCCAATGGGCGAGCTGAAGCATCGAACAAATGTTTGATCAAGTCGATTAAAAGAAAAATTAATGAGCAATCAAGGAGATGGCATACTACATTAGCCGATTCATTATGGGTCTATCGGATGACGTGTCATGGTTCAACTCAAGTGCGGCCTTATCAGTTGGTTTATGGGTATGAGACTGTATTACCATGGGAAACTAACATCGGCTCAAGAAGGATTTCTTTGCAAAATCAGTTGATAGCCAATGAGTATTATAGTTTGATGGTTGATGAGTTAGAAGATTTAGCCCAAAATTGGTTGCATGTGCTTGAAAAGATTAAACGAGATAAAGAGCGGGTTGCGAGGCATTACAATAAAAAAGTGGTACATCTTTTGAAGGAGAATTGGTTTGGAAATTGATTTTGCCAATAGCAACTAGAGATAACAAGTTTGGAAAATGATCATCTAATTGGGAAGGACCATATTGGATACATCGTTTTGTACCACATAATGCATACATGCTTGAAGGACTCGATGGATAAGTATTTGGCAAAGCACTTAGTGGAAAATATTTGAAGAAGTATTATCCTAGCGTTTGGATTAATTCATAATCAGTTGGACAATAACCAATTTATGTAATGGCCGATGTATAAATATCGGCCTTAGAAAAATAACCATAAAATAAAATCAGGTAGAGACAAGAATATATTACAAAGGGTGTTCAAGTGTTTCGAGCAAAAGTATTTCAAGTACAAAAATCATTAGATAAACCCAAGAATTTTTGGATTGCTGATATCACACGTATGTGAATTTGATCAACTTCATCGATTATGCGCATATCATTGGCGTTAGATCCGGTTATGGATTTGATGGCCTTATGCTTGATTGCTGCTTGGCAGATGCATGCTTTAAGTTTGGCTCATTGATCTTCAATGGCTTTCGGGAGATCGGCAAGCTTTTGTTCCTCAAGGGCCAAATTTTTGCGAGTTTGCTCTAATTTGGCCAGCAGGTCGGCTTCTTGTTGTTTTAACTCGTTGATACGGTACTTTGTTGGATCAGGACAAGCGGTGAGCTCGTCAAGCTTCGATTTTTCTGTTTGGAGTGCTTCTTCCAAAACACTAAGTTCAACACGATCGGCAATGCGTTGACGAACACTGGTAACTCAGAACCGATGAGATTCAAGGAAAGCTGTTGGAGTTAGGACATCAATGATCTCATCGGGTAATTGGCCTTGAATTTCTTCGATTCTGTTCATGATGGGGCCACTATTTTCAACTAAGGCATCAAGTGATGCATTGAGCCGATATGCAATATCAAGAAATTGGCTTCGGAGGGCTTCAGGAGGAAGAGAGCTTGCCTTGCTGATAATTTCTTCTTAGTCTTCTTCCAAAAACTAACCAACATCAAAGGAAAACATATCAGCTATATTCTGCATCTTGAAAGTTGGTGTTAGAGATAGGTGTAAATTGGTTAAAAAGAATTAGCATCATTAAAATTTACCGGGAGAGTTGGCACAGTTTGAGGTTGGGCTTGATCGGCATGATGGCTATCAGCGGTAGAGTGAACGGGGTCATCCAAATTGTGTTTGCTTGAAATTGGCCGATGAGATGAAGCCGATCTAGTTTGTGGATGAAAAAAAGACAAGTGTTATAAAACGAGAGATTGATGAAGTAAAGTTATCTCAAAGTGCTTACCAATATGGCAGTAGCAGCAGGAGGTGAAGCATGTGTTTTCTTCGCTTATTTGGGCACTGGCAGCTTCAATTTCCACATCAAGGGCTTCACTGGCGACGGCATGGATGTTAGCTGCATCGGCCTCGGGTTCTTGGATTGTGTTGATGGCAACATCATCTTCCTGGGCCATTTCTTCTGATGCGACTGCTTCGTCCATAGCAGCAGCTGATCCAGGATTGACATCAGGTAGGTCTTCTGATGCGCCAGGTGAGCCAATGGTTTTTGGCTTCTTGCTTTTTGAGCACATCACAGCTTTCTTTCTTTTGCCTCTTGTGCTCGGAATTGGTTCTCTAATTACCCCACAGAGTAAGGACGATGGAGGAGGGGCAACAGCGCCAAGTCTGGAGGAAGCCAATTTAAGGGCGTATTCAATTGGAAGCCCACTTATGCTTACAGTAGGGGGATTGGAATCGATGGCCTGAAAACAACACAGCAATAAGAACAAGTGTGAAATTATATAGGCAAGGGCTAAGGAGTCGATGAAAATATTTACCTCAGCACAAGTAGCAGTAGAATTACGGTCTAGAAAATGCAAAAAGGCTGAAATCGATAGATTAAAGATATGTTGCTTCCATTTGCCCCACCATCGGGACCATGGCTGACACCCTAAGGAATGACGGTCCCAATCGGCAAGAGGACCAAGAGGGGGTCCTTCGAGTAATATCAGTCGATCAAATATGAGGATGGTTGGAACCGAGCCTCTTGTTTGAATCTTCTTAATGAAACATAAGCCGATTGAGACTTGGACGAAACTAAGTTGGCGAGTAGCGACTGAGGGGTGATAGAATTCAAAAGAAACGCGAGAATTGCAGCCAATTGATATCCTAGTGGAAAGTATGCTTGGGGTAATAGCCGATATAAAGATGTCTCTAACTTGTTCATAAGAATTAATGGTGCTGAGATTGAAATATATGGGGAGTTCATAATTTTTGACATCTTCGTAAGCATACCATGTTCTTGCATTCTTGGGAAAGCCATGATAGAAGCGATCAAACCAAAGTTGAACATTGTCAGGCGATAGCTTACTGCCGGGATAAGCCAATGCTGCTTCACCAAGAGACATACATCAGCGACAAGTAGGATTGGCATCTGCTGCATAATCGGCTGGAAAGTTCGATTCCTCAAGAGCAGGCCTTTCTGCTACTTCAACAGAATATAGCTTTAGCCATAGCTGTATAAACCACCATGGACCGCCAATATGACCGATAGGTTGGCTGGTCATTAGCTTTGCCGATAACTTATGAAGCAGTTGGTATGTTGCACCCAAAAGATATTTTCCCAGGGGCATCGTCTTCCCTTCAACAAGAGCTTGGGCAATATGTTGCAGATTTGCCATTGGCCCTATAGTTGGCCCACAAAAGACGAATCACTCTAGCCATAGATAAAGGAAAGCTATATATTCCCGGTCAGATATCGGACTTGTCTTGACGTGTTTCTTAGTATAGCCTGACTAGCCTCCTGTAGCTTTGGTCTCAAGCTTGTTAGTGCACTTGATTCTTAGGTTGACAAAGTTGGTCGATGAAGAAAGCATTTAGATTATCAGACCAAAAATAGCTAGCCGATACGATGAGAGCTTCGTCTTTTTCCATTTCAGCTAAAGATAACTCAAGGCATTGAGCTATTTCGATATCGAACCGGAACTGATGTTTGGCAGACAACATTCTCCGATACCAGTTTCTCTGTCCCGACAGTTTGGAAGGCCAAGATCTAAAGCTAAGATTCCAATATGAGATGAAAGGGCTAGATTGCTTGAAGGGGATCTGGTTTGTGTCGGCATTAATGAATTCAATGGGATCCTCATTGCCCATTGGCCTGAGATAGTAAAAAAGTGGTTGATCGGTTATAGGGATGGCTATTTGGTTCCTCAGATGCTACAGTAAAATAAACAGTAAAAGATAAAGGAACATAGGGTATGAAGTCAAGAGAAAACCAAGGTCAAATCTACATAGTACAGTAAAAATAAAAAAAAGAGAGGATTTGAGATTTCTTAACGTAGGGATTTTAGTAGTGGTGGCCATTTTTTGTGCAGCAAAGGGGGCTTTGCCATAGGAGTGCCTATTCGGAGAACTCGCTAGAGACAGAGGAAGGTGAAGACGGGAGTTCGCTGGTGTGAAGAATGAAGGCTTGTGGCAGTGTGATAATTATCGGCGAAGACCAAGGGTATTTATACTGTGCAGTGCATTAAAAAATGTGCTAGGCCAACTGGTCCGATGACCTAATGGGCTAGTGGAGCTAAATGGGCCACATAAAAGTATTCCAAAGTATGTCTATCTATACTCCGGAATAGGGGGGCATGTGTTGACGGCAAAATCTGGCAATTTCCATTAGTTAAGACCAAGTCAATGGATGGAATTCACGTTATGATTTTAGAAGATTCAGTTGGCAAGTTTTATCCAAGTTTTGGCAAGTTTCCAAGTAAAGGAAGGAGTATCTTAATTTCTATTTTCTGTTGGTAGAATCCTGAGCCGATGGAGTTGTGTGAGAATCGGACTCAGATATGGTTGGTTGTAATTAGTCGATACGAGTCGTTTATGAGTCGGACTCTATAATATAAGTTTCCTTAGTTCAAGATAGAGTCCTAGAATAAACCAATCAAATTATAATCGGAGTTGGTATAACCTGTGGGTATAAATATGTGCACCTAGGGTATTTGTAAATTAACAATAGGTCAATACAACTTTCGACGCATCGCCACCCCTTTTACTCTCGGCGAGTTCTTAGTTTTGAGTTGGGCTGCATCGGTTTTCATCTCCGGCAAGAAAGTAAGTATCATCATTTTTACTTGTATCGTCGGAATTGTTACTTCCTCAATTAGGTTCAATATACTGATTCTGTCTTTGCATGCGTTGCTTATCTGATATATCGACTATTTCTTAGTTGCTTTTTCTGTCTTAGCCAGATCTAATATATCAACCACTTTGAATAACATCAATTGGCTATCTTAAATCTAACCAGCTTGCTATTAATCTTGAACTGTCTTGGTTGTGTCCAATCTTGTAGGTTATAATTTGTTGGTTAAATTTACTTAAGTTGACAGGTGCCAATCATCGTTTCATCGGAGTTTTAGCCGATGAGTTATCTGTCTATCACAACATAACTTGCTGTATCAACTAAGCTGGCAAGATTAATATAATCGGCTAGTTTTTGTAATTGTTGCTCTCAATCTAATACTGTCTCGACTGGTTCCGATCTATCGAGATTGTGATAAATAATTATAGACTGCTAGTAGCTTATGTTTCAGCTTGTATTAACTGATATTGGCTTATTTGCTTCATATAGAGTTCTTGAGAAGCTTCGATCTTTAACACATCAGCTTATATTCAAATATACGTATATTTTTCTAAATCTTTGATTTTATTACCTTCAATCTTATACTGTCACGGTTAGTATCGATTCTAGAAAGTGGCAATAATAAAAGGGGTAGCGCACGAGTCCTAAAAGTGGATAGATACAGAAGACAAGAATTTAGACAGGTTCAGGCCCTCTCGATGAGAGGTAATACCCTACTCCTGTTTGAGGCCCTCTCGATGAGAGGTAATACCCTACTCCTGTTTGAGGATTGTATCTTCCGGGTGTTGTATTGATCCAATGATCTGATTGTGGTTATCTCCCTATATCTGGTTATGCCCCTAGAGGGCTCCTGCCGGCCTTATATAGGTTTGGGGCAAGGTTAAAAAGAGAAAAACCTAGCCGGACACGGCATCAGTTCCCTAATCTATTGCATGGGAGTACTCAATCAGAACTTTAGGTCATGCCATAAAACACAAGGCAATATTGCGACCGAGTCCTACCCTATTACATAATATATGGATCTAGCCCTTCTCCTATCTCTAGTCGAGTATGGACGTTGTGCGGATACCTGGTACCCATATTCTCCACCATAGCCCCTGAGACCTTCACAGTCATGTTGCAGTCTTCTCCGTAGTTCATGACCAGTACTGAGTGCTTCAATCATCCATGCGAAGGCCTCCGAGTGCTTGCTTCTTGAGTCCTTATTTTGGTATGTTGCAAAGAGGCTGTGGAGGGCTCATCAAATATATTAAATAGATAGGTGCATCGAATAGATGAATAAAGAGGTGCATCAAACATATGTACCTAATAGGTGTAGCCCCGACTATGTGCTTAGTTGGGAAACAACTAAACATATAGTCAAGAACTATAATTTTAGTCAACCAAGTAACTTAATATTAATATGCAACACATGTGGTGTGAATCCTCAAGTAACATGATGCGCGTAGCTCCGGGACAACCGCGGCTTAAGAATATAATACGCATAGCTCAAGGCCAACTGTGACTTAATAAAAAAGAATTACATAGCGCTAGGCCAACCATGTATAGAATACGCATAGCACTAAGCCAACCGCGTCTTTGAAAAATGATACCAAATAGCACCTGACTGTTATGAAGAAGAAGTTAGTTTATAAAAGCCATGAAAGCATGCTATTGGGTTGCAACGAGTAAAGGAATTTTAACGTATTGGGTTGATACCGTGCACATATCTAAAAACGAGTATGCTTAAGTCCCTATAAGACACATGGCTTCACCATATCTAAAAATATGGCTTGCAGACATATTGGGCTTAAGCCCAAAATATGCTCACCGAATACCCTTAAAAAGATGACACATGTAGCGCGCTTCTTAATCTGCTCTCAAGTGACAAATCTCCTAGGTGATGTAGACCGAGTGCATCTCTTCTGAGTGGCTTCTGATCTGAGTGGTTATTCCTCATGGGATATACCAAAGTGAAGGTGATATCTGAATCCCAAGTGGCACAAGTAGTTAGCTGGTGGCCTTAGTGGTGCATAATGACTGATCCAGGCCTTGAGTGTAAGAAATAGGCTCATGGCCATGGATTCCACTTGTCCTTCTGTTGCAGTCATAGTTGCCCATTAGTGGAGGCTGATGTGATCGGCATGGAGGCAAGATGACCAGTTGATTGGCAGCGAAGAAATTGATGCTAGCGAAGCAGAGGTAGTCAATAGTGGAGACGAGGTCGCCTATTAAGAGCGGTGCAGACGTTGGGGCCCGTGAAGCAGAGGCAGCCGGTGGTAGAGATGTGATCGCCCATCAAAGACGACAGTATTGTCGGTGGTGGAGACAAGCTTGCCCATCAATGACGGCGGCGAAGTCCACTAACTGTGAAGGCGAAGAAACCAGTCAGAGATGACAGACGCGGCTGGCAGTGATGATGATTGGTGGCAGCAGAGGCGACTGGCTATGAAGACAAAATTTCCCATCAACAACGCCGTCGAAGTCCACCAATTGTAGAGATGAAGAAACTAGCCAACGATGACAGACACGATCGACGGTGACGACGATCGGCGATAGCAGAGACGGTCGGCTGTGAAGACAAAGTTGCCCATCAATGACGGTAGAGTATGCTAGGCCAAAAAGGCATGGCAGGATGTTGATGTAGATGGCGATGTCGATGATTCAGTCAGATTTTAGTGTTGACGAAGTCCAAATTCCTAAAGCAAAGAACCTAGTTGACAATAATTGACCGGACATGAAGATAGTGCTGACAATGAAGGTGCCGGTGGTGACGTCAATGATAATAAATTGTTGAGAAGATGCCCAAGCTTGAGTAGTTGTCTTGACGTTAGCGTATGTGTGGCAAAGATTGATGCAACACCTCTTGATTTATGATGATGACAATAGATCTTGGTGTAGTAGTCGTTGATGTTGTTCCATGTGGAGGAGATTAGTTGTTGTCCAAGTAGTCGAACTGAAGTGATTGGTTGATGACTTCGAACATGGAAAGCTTGAAGCCTTATCCAAGTTGAACTCCAAAGGGTAGAGATGAATCTGACCATGACATGTAGATTAAATCTTGAACTTCACAGGTGAGAAACTTGAAGTAGATCGTCGCATCAGCTGAGAGCCAAAGTTGTTGATAAGAATGTTGGAGTTGCTGAAGCAAAATGCCTGCTCTGGAGCGAAGACGAAACTAATGAATTCCAAAGCTGATTTCATAGAACTTGTTGATTGGTTAATTAATTGTTTCATCTTGACATAATGCCTATAGAATTTTAGTCTTGTGTTTGTGCAGCTCCCGAATCTATGATTAGTTGAGAAACAACTGAACATAGAGTCAAGAATTATAGCTTCTTGTTATCGAGTAGCCATCGCTTGAAAGAAGATATGTGTTGAGGATGTCCAAGTAGAAAGCTTGAGGATTGAAGCACCACTTGTTGTAGTAGATTAGCACAGCATCGTATCTGGTGGTGCATGCCGAGGTGCCAAAGTATTCAGAGACGTCGAGTTTGGAGAAGTAGTGAAGCTATCGAAGTAAAAGCAGCATAGGATGTCGGTGATGAAGATAATGAAGATGAACTTAATTGCCTAATAATGGTAGCAAAGTTGCACAACAATGTAGGCGTGGACACCAGTTGACGGCAGCAAAGGCAAACTGATGGTGAAGACGCGCAGCCATGATGTAACATACCCAAAATCTTAAATTTCAAATTTTGCATCTAAAATGTTGAGAATGATTTTTGTGAATTAGAAATCCCATAATTTTCAAATCAAAGACCTTGGTGAGTTTAATATGACTAGTTTTAATATACAGATTTGTGAATAATTCAAAACCTTTTACTTGATAGCTGAAAGGAAGAAAATAAAACACAATGTGTGCATGCATTTGCATAGTTTGGTTGGTGTAATTTGACTCTTTTAAGTGTTTTTGGATCTTTCTTGCATTTCATAATAGGTCACATGACCATTGATTAAAATATGAGGTAAATAATTAAAAGGACCTAATGACAGGTACTAGAAGTATTTCCTTTAATCTAACCCAAGCATTAACACATTTAAACCTACAATTATTTTTGAGAATCAAGCATGGTGAGAAGGAAATTAAACTTGAAAACAATCATCTCAGGTCAAATATAATTTTATAATCATTTAATCACATCATTATAATAGGGAACCTATAAGTACTATAAGTAAAGATAAGCTTAGTGAATTTTCAAAAATAATTGGTGTAAGATAAAATCATGGAAAAATTCATGTGAATTCTACTCAATGTGTTAGACTCACTGAAATTTTGGCATGATTTTATATTTACATCTAGACCCTCAATTAAATTGGTCAAAGAAGTAAAAATTCGATTTAATCCTAAACCCTAATCGGCAAAACTCATACCTCATCCAAATATGCATTAAATTATATGAACGTGTAGATGGAACATAATTTATTAAAATACCAGCTGATTTATCATGAATTAATATAATTTTTCCATAATTTATTTTATTAGCTTTGACCCCCTAAAAATTCAAACCAATTTCAGCTAGACCTAATTTCTTAATTTTTCTGAGAATAAAATATAAGGAATTTTTGAGTGCAACCAAGGAAAATGAAAACTAGATCAATTTATCTATCTCCACAAAAATCCTCCCAAATTTATCTGCTTCACAAAATAAACTATTGAATTATAATGAGAGAGGGATAGAATTAATTCTGAAAATTTCGAAATTCTATATGTACTGAACTTTCTACCCATCCCTCTCAGTCTAACCTAGTGCACCACGAGGTGGACCCACATGACAGTGTCTTTGGCTTGTCCCAACCCTGTCCACCTCTCTCCTCATCTACTCCACCCAGAGTACATGCACAAGAGAGAGATCGAGGGCGGTGGCATGGACAACGTGGGCAGTGAGCCTGCTCGACGCGTGGACTCTACGTGGCAACGCCGGGCTCCATCCTTTTCTTCTCCCAGCCACATCGCCCGTCTCCAGTCATCAATCCAGAGCCGTGAACACCGAGGGAGAGAAACTCTAGCCCATCCGTCACCCTCAAACTCATCGCCGGCCGTGAGGAAGATGAAGGCCGCCATTGCCATGGAGCCGTGGTCGTCTTCTCTCTCCTTACGTTCCACTACCTCCTCAAGGCACCGGTTCAATTCCCTCTAACCTCGCTCCCTATCGCAGAGCCAATCACCGGGAATGTCGTCATGCCAATGACGTTCAAGAGCCCGCGCCGCCGGTGACATCATCGATGCGCAAGGCGGAGGAGACGACCGCAAGCCGAGTCCTCTCACCATCAATACCGCCTCGAGGTCCTCTTCAAAAACCCTCAAGAAATTTCACGACTCGTGCTCCGACGAGGGAGATCATGGTCATCTTCTCTAGCTCCAGTCAACCGCCGCTGCCAATGATTCCCTCTGCTCCGGTGAGATTTAATCCGATTCCTTTCGCATACATCACCCTCTTGCAATTCATGACCTTGAGCATGCCTTGATTTGGCAGTTGGGTGGCCGACTTTTCCTATCCACGTCGTCCCAGAGCTCTTTACCGCCACCGCCGAGTACCTCTTTCACCACCGTCTCACCGAGGTTTTTCCACCATATCAATCCACTCAGTGAGTCTCCTAGTACCCGAAAGAACCACATCCATGCATCAAAACAGCCGGAACAAGCCCGTGACTTCTCTTTCACTTGCAGCCGTGAAACCGTCGCCGCTTGCACCATTGCCATCGTTGATTCCGGCCATCTCCAGCGACAAAAAGACCACTGTTGGGTGCGCAACGATGCTGCGCATTTTTTCTCCTTTGGCTGCATCATCCAATTCGCCACCGTTGGTCGCCGGCGCCGACGGCAAGCTCGCCGGTGAGCTCTGCTGCTACTGCTGCTGCTTCCTTTCTCCCCCATGTCTATGACAGATGGGCCCCATCTCATCTAAGAGACCGGGACTTGATTAGTAAGGAAAACAAAATTTTCTGTATTAATTTGTAAATGTGTAACCTATGACATATGGACCCAGGACCTAATTATAAATAGAGAAAACGTTAAGGACTCTTAATGATAATTGTTTTAACACGTGCCTATGGACTGCGGGTTGATTTGTGGAACCCTGGGGGACTTTTTGCATATTGCCAGAGACTGACCTGTGGACCCATTCTAATTAAAATCTGGAAAGTATAAAGAAAATAACTAAAGCATTAATAATTAAACGGAAAATTGTACAAACTTTGTAAATTCCTAGAAAATTCATCTTAGCTCCATTTTGAATGAACCAAATTCCAGATGACTCACAAAATTATGATCTTTAATATGGTAGTATAAAACTTGTCACTTACAGTAGAATAAATATCTCTAAAATTTAGTATAAAGAATAATTAACATAAAACAAATCTAACTTGTAAAATTTGTAGAAAATTCATTTTAGCTCTAAATGAATCAAACCAAAACTTGTTAACTTCACAAAAGTATGAACTTTAACTTAGTGATATAAAATTGGACACTTTCTGTACAGGAAACAGCACTAATAATTTGTATAGTAAAATAACCACCACATGTATAATTTAATTTCTAAAAATTATGGGAAATTCATACTAGCTCTAAAAATTATGAAACCAATCGTATTAAACTTAGAAAACCATGCCCTCTACTGCTGTAACTAGAAACTTAACACCATTTAAATTAAAATGTGAGCTAAGTTTAAATAGGGCTTATATAACCTACTACTAGCATGTAAATTAGAAAAATTCATAACTCATAAATTCTAAGTGATAAAATGGAAATTACTTCACCATAAATCATGTTTAGTCAGTACCTATCTACTATAATGAATCCATGCATATTAGAAACATTTTGGATTGTATGATTTGGTGTTTATACACTACCGTTATTTTGTATAGTGAACGACATCGCTTTCGGTGAGGAGTTTGGGTTTTGTTGCTGACCGTGAGGGAGATTATAACTAAGGCAAGTTCCCTCCTCCTTTGAACACTTTGATCCTATGTTTCTATTGGACAAACATTTTCTATTGCGAAGTTGCACACGCTAGATAGTTATGTTTGGAAAAATTATTTGAAAATGATGGAATGGTAGTTATGACCTATTTATTGCATAATCCACCTTGAGATTTGTTATCCTTGATGTTTGTAACCTTAGAATGGTTTAGAGTACTCTCCATGTGCTCAACTGGGCTTATAATTGCTAGTTCTAATGTCATATGCTTAGCCATGCCTAGTGAGATGGTTTTAAACATTATGATCACCTTATATATTTGGAAATGGGCAATTTACAATTTCTGGACAGAGGTGAAGGCTCTGGTTATTTGTGAAATAAAATGGAGTTAAACATATTTCTAGACTTGGGCGGCGAGTGGTGTACATATGGTAATAGTTGTGCACCGATAGGGGGAGCGTTCTCCTGAGTCGATTATGGACCGAACTCTATGTTACCAACTAAGTATACAGTACTGCCACATGTGTTAGTATGGGATGACCTTAGCTTATTGAGTTGTTTAGTGTTTAGCCTTGCATATTGGTAGGCCGGAGTAGAATGAATTAGTCTGAGCGATGATTCATAGGAACTATGCATGTGTGTGTTGAATTTATTGCTAGCGAATATTATTAGCTGTGTGTGTTCTGTGAGGGAACAGATGATCCGCCTCACAGCATGGGTGTCTAAGTCTGTCCAATTCAATGGTATAGTGCCTCGTGGGGGAATGGATGTGTTCGCTGCCACAGCGTTAGGTTTAAGGCATGGGCCCGCCACCTAACGGCTCTGGGTCATTCCTAGGGTGGATTCACACTTGCCGTCGCTGATGAAAGGCTAGACACTAGGCAATATAACGTCTAAGTTGTGACCTCTAGTCCGCACTCAACGTGTAGAGTGTGGGGTGCTAGGCCAGCACCGAACCAACTAGAGTGTAGCCTCCGGGTTTTTATCGCATCATGTGGATTTGTATGAACTCTGCAGAGTTCAAACTAACTGGTTAGCCATGCTCGGTCAAGAGCGACTTGGGGAAATAGCATGAGCGTAATTTTATCCTTTCTAAAATTACTTTATAAAAATGGTTGAGGAATGGGAATTTGATGATGATTTTGATGATAATGATGACTTGCTACCAGGGAAGGTGCAAGTTGATGTTTATGGTTTATGATGATGATGATGAGGAGAAATGATGATTATATTTCTATAATTATTTATATGGATCACCATTCTTTACTACATACTTTACAAAATTGACCGTTTGCGAAGTATTGTGAAACAACATAGCTTTATGCAAATGAACCTATAAATAGCTATTCTTTGATAATTAGAGCTTGCATGTATGTAGGATTGTATTGCCTTGCCAGTACATTAACATGGTTAATGTACTGACACTTGTATCTTTTGTGGGTTGTTTATCTAAATTGTTTTGCAGGTTTAGTTGAGTGCTACGGGTTCCGTTGATCTCTTCAGGATGGTTCATTAGGGGTCTACCCCTAGTCGGATTGCTTATGGGTCTTGGGTAATTAAGCTTCCGTGTGAACCTTTAATTATAAGGCCGTTCGGCCATAAGTATCCTAGACTTAGATTCTAAATTTATTTGTGTATTACTAGTCATTGTTTATGAATATCATTTGCTTTGACGAAAGTGTCTTGGTTTGTTCTAGCTTATAGAACTATCCAGACATGAGTATGGATGTTGAACAAACGAAATGTTGTAGAGCTTAGCAAATTGTCAAGTCTCCTGGGATGTGTAACACATCTGGTCGCTGCCTTCGTGTGGTTTGACAGACACGTCTCAGGCTGAAGTTGACTGGCACGCTAAGTCCCAGCAATGTCTCTTTTGCTCAATATTCGGCACTACAGTAATTTATATTGAACGGTGATTAGTTGTGATCATGGGGCACATTGAGGCTTGAGTGGCTAAAATGCGTGTATGGATCCCACTCCCAAAATCATGTGCTGATCACAAATGACACCGGACAATATAATTTTCGGGTGCTCGACACATGAAGGCAAGAACATCAGTTGGTGGCAGCGGAGGCAAAGCCGATGGTGAAGATGAATGTGTTCATCAACGGTGACGTAATAGGCTAGCCATGAAGGCGATGACATCAAACGGTGGCAAGAGAGGCAAGCTGACAGTGAAGACGAAGACGCCCATCAACGGCGATGTAATAGGTCAGTTGTGAAGGCAATGATACCAGTCGACGGCGATGAAGGTAAGCTGACAGTGTAGACAAAGACACCAATCAACGGCAGCGTAATAGGTCAGCCCTAAAGGCGAAGACACCAGAAAGCTATGGCGAAGGAAAATCTATGATGAAGACAAAGATGCCCATCAGCAGCGGCGTGATAGGCCAACTGTGAAGGTGAAGACACTAGTCGGCAACGACGGAGGCAAGCCAATGGTGTAGTCGAAGACGCTCATCAGTGGTGGCATAATAGGCATGTCGTGAAGGCAAGGACACCAGTTGGCAGTGATGGAAGCAACCGACTATGAAGACGATGACGCGCATCAATGATGGCAGAGTAGGCCAACCGTGAAGGCCAGGACACCAGTCGATGGTGACAGAGGCAAGCCAGTGGCAAAGATGACGATGCCCATCAACAGTGGTGGTGTAGGCCAACTGTGAAGGCGAAGACACCAGTTGACGACGACGGAAGCAACCGGCAGTGAAGACGATGTCACCATCGAAAACAG
Source organism: Oryza officinalis (assembly GCA_008326285.1). Classification (NCBI taxonomy): domain Eukaryota; kingdom Viridiplantae; phylum Streptophyta; class Magnoliopsida; order Poales; family Poaceae; genus Oryza; species Oryza officinalis. The sequence goes on from BDMV01000008.1 coordinate 12,534,050, forward strand.
CGGTGGAATCCACCAACCGTGCAGGTGAAGAAACTAGCCGACGGCAGCAGAGGCAGGCGGCGGTGAAGACGATGACGCCATCAGCAATGACGGCGGAATTCACCAACCGTGGTAGCGACTAGTGTAGATCCTCGTGGGGCACACTGGCCGGGTTCATTCCTTGTGTATAGGAGATGGCTTATGACCATTACTCCTTGATACATGTATCCATATCTGAACTCTGCAGTGTAAATATGTAGGATGAGTCGTATCTGATTTGAAACATAATACTTGAGGAAAAGTCAATCATTTTGTAATATTTTTAAATATGTATTTCTCCTCTTGTCAATTTTAATTTCGCAGAGTAGTTGACTCCTTACGTTTAAGCACTCTGGCTGACTAGTCATAGCCACAAGCATCGAGAGTCAGTTCATGGCACTTCCCAGACATGCGTATGAGTGACATGAGTTCGTCTTTGATGGAGCAAAGCTACACGGATTAGAATTTGTGCTACTCGGATACTTTTGCAATTGTTTCATCTTTTATGCTTTTGATTTTTCTAAGTAGTACTTAGCACCTTATGTTATACACTCTACCAGATAAGCCCCTGGGTGCTAGGAACCGGCCCATGGTAACCATCCGTCAACACACCCAAAAGAGAAGCATAAAAAAATATAGCTTCTGGACTTGACACCTTTTTTACTCGAATTTATTTGTAAGCAATCAAGATAAACATTATAAAAATTGTTGTAAAAATATGATATAACATCTGTAGCCCCCGACTCAATACTCAATTGAGAACCGGTTGATGTACTAAGGCAGAGAAAAATAAAAAAATCATATAAAGAAGAAAATTAACGATGACTTAGCTTTTTGGTACTCCCCTTGGTGACAGCAGAGGTGGCCAATGTAGGGAAAGGGTCGTCCACCAATGGCGATGAAGACTTCAAGAAGCAGCTAAGGTGGCCAGCGTTGGAGATGAAGACACCCATCAACAGTGGCGTAATAGGCTAGCTATGAAGGCAAAGACACTAGTCGGCAGTGACGGAGGCAAGCTGATGGTGTAGGCAAAGACGTCCATCAACGGTGGTAGAGTCCACCAACCGTGGAGGCAAAGGCACCAGTCGGCGGCAACAGAGGCAAGCCGGTGATGAAGATGATGATGGCCATCAGCGGTGCTGACGTAGGCCAACTGTGAAGCCGAAGAAACCAGTCGACGACAATGGAGTTGACCGACGGTGAAGACGATGTCGCCATCGGCAATGGCAGCAAAGTCCACAAACTGTGGAGGCAAAGAAACAAGTTGGTGACAATGGAGTCGACTAACGATGAGGACGATGTCGCCATCAACAACGGCAGTGAAGTCCACCAACCGTGGAGGTGTAGGCACTAGTCGGCGACAACAGAGGCAAGCCGGTGGCGAAGATGATGATGCCCATCAGTGATGGCGGTGTAGGCCAACCATGGAGGCGAAGAAACCAATCGGCGACAATGGAGATGACCGACAGTGAAGACGATGTCGCCATCAGCAACAGCAGCGGAGTCCATCAACCGTGGAGGTGAAGAAACCAGTCAGCGACAATGGAGATGATTGACGGTGAAGACGATGTAGACAATTAGCAATGACCACGAAATCCACCAACTGTGGAGGCAAACAAACCAGTCGGCAACAACGAAGGCAGCCGGTGGTTAAGATGATATCACCATCAACAACGATGGCGATGGAGTAGGCTCGTGGCCAATTGACCGCATAGCGACGCCATGAGTCCATGACAGGCATCAATTGCCCCAGTAGTGTCGCACAATTATATGTGAACAACAACAAAAAACAACAAAAGATTAATCTGAGAGTAAAAGACAATCTAATAAACAACGATAAGTTGGAAGGGAAAGAACCCGGTGATGTCATAGATTAAATAATCGAACTCACCGAGATTGATCTCCCCAGCTGGACTGAATCCAAGAAGGAGAGAACAAGCTTGGTGCAAGCCATCGCGGTGTTTGGGACACTTGGGGTGAAGACGAATCCGGCGACGTCAGAGATTGGTTCGATCGCACTCGTCGACGAAAAACACGGCGCCGACCCTACCTGTCACGCCAACTAACAATTCTAGAGGCAATAATAAAAGGGGGTAGCATGAGACCTAAAAGTGGATGGATACGGAAGACAAGGATTTAGACAAGTTCAGGCCTTCTCGATGATAGGTAATATCCTACTTCTGTTTGGGAATTTTATCTACCGTGTGTTATATTGATCTGATGATCAGATTGTGGTTATCTAGCTATATCTGGTTATGCCCCTAAAGGGCTCCCTGTCCACCTTATGTAGGTTAGGGGTAAGGTTACAAAGAAGAAAACCTAGCCGGGCATGGCATCAGTTTTCTAATCTAATACATGATAGTACTTAATTGGGTCTCTAGGCTATGATATAGAACACAAGGCAATATTGCGACCGAGTCCTACTCTATTACATAATATATGGATCCATCCTATCTCTAGTCGAGTATGGACGTTGTGCGGGTACCTGATATACATATTCTCCACAGTTGGGTCCGATCTATCCAGATTGATTGTAATAAGTTCAAGGAAATTAGCAAACATATTGCGTCCTTGTTTCGGCCAATGATGTTTTATCCATCTTATATCTAAATCCTATCGGTTATAACCGATCAATTCGAAATTCCATCGACATCAGCTTGGGCAAACCAAACTATATCGGTCCCTTGGCCGATTTGCCCATTCATATAATATTCTATAGTAGACCCAAAAATTGTAAAACCTTGATACATGATTTAATCGGTGAAATGGGGTCCCCTCTGTCTTTTGAGATTATTCTGCTTGTTTTTGGATTTTTCATGCATTCATCAATTCATTCAGATGCATGGAAACTAGCTTTAAATAATTTTAATAATTAATCTATGTGTAAAAAAATCCTTAAAAAATTCACAAAATTACTATAAATTATGACAAACTCTCAGTTAAATTAGCATTATTTTATCAACTCATTTGATATCTCAAATTATTCAGTCAAGATAGTCAGAATCTGAAATTTATCCTTATCACTTAGCCCTCTTTCGAAATTCACCGCAGTAAAACCATAACTCTTCTCCTTGTGCCTTTATACCAGTGTGTTCATCATCACTAGCTCTGCACACAGTAATTTTACCCAAATTTTTACTTTACTTTAACTCTTCCATATCCTACAGACAAGGGCACCAAGTTATTCAAATTCAGGACTTCTCTCTAGATTTTGCCTCTTCTCTTCAACTCCTCTCACTTCCAGTGGGTCTTGGCACCTCCTGCCCAAACTGAAAGCCTCATATATCCACCCAGAAAACCACCCAGCCTGCTCACCTTCTCTTCCTCTCTCCCTCTCCTTGTAGGCTTTTCGTCGAACAGGAGGTAGCATGCGTCTTCTTTTGGAGTAGAGAACAACACCACCTAGCTCTCCACCACGCCAAGCCGAGCCTCCTCCGCGAAGCCTAGCCGTTAGCAGTCGCTGCAGGTGGGCCTAGACACCGTGTCTGCGTACTCATTGTCCACCTCTCGCCGTTCTCCCCAATCGACGATCGAGTAGTCGTGCCTTCACGTCCCTGAAGCCAAACCGGCCAAATCTTCACGACCCGACCACGCATCTCTTGCCATCACTCATCCTGGCACCTCGCTGACGCCACGGCACCGCCCAGCCGCCCCGTTCCATCCCGCTCTGCCCGAAAACGGAGAGACAGAGAGAAGGCCGTAGACCGAGCTCACAAGCACCACGTCCAAACTACACCTTTAAGCCTACCCTTGCGCTAACACTCTCATCTAGCTCTCCTCTTCACGTTCCAAGCAAACACAAGGAAAGAACTCCCCTGGGACGGCCGGAACGCGAGCGCCCGTGTCGGCGCCGGCGAGTCCATAACGTCGCGAAAATTTCTCTGGTGAGCCTCTGCTCGAACCAAGCGCGTCATCTTCTTCCTTGTTCTCCATTGACTCCATTTTACCCCTCTCACAGCGCTAGGATATACCGTCCACCGTGCACCGTCGTCGTCCATCGTGCCGGGTCGAAACCGTCGCTGCCGCCCCGCCTCATTGATCTATCCGCACGGAGAGCCTAGCCTCGATTCCTCTCACCAGCAGGAGTTCCAAACCATGCTAAGCCTTTCTCCTTCAACTTGCCGCAGGTTCCATCGCCGGAGAAGCCCCGCCGCTAACGCCACTCGCCGCCTGAGCAGAACACCGTCGCCGGAACTCTCCACACCGCCTCCGCCCAAACCATGCCCGGGGTGAGTTTTCTCAACTGCTATAGGTTCCATTCAGATGATCGGTTAAGGACGTGGTCGCTGCAGCCGCTTCGCTTGCTGCCTGCGAGACCTCCCATGGCAGCCGTGTTTCCCTGTAACGATGTCTATAGGAAGAAGACGATGACCTATTCGAAATTCTCGAAACACACAGGGATACCGATGCTTATTTTCTGTGAGGAGATTTGATCTATAAAGGACCCGTCCGTAATTAGCTATAACTAGAGGGCTTTTCTGCATTACGTGGTCCACTCACGTTAACATCCAACCGACATGTAGGCCCCACTGTCAAACAAAGGAAAAACCAGAAAAATGATTTTCGGGATTTATTCGGATTTATTCTTACACTGAGAAATTGTTGGATTTTGAAAAATTATAGAGGATTCATGTTAACTCCGTTTTGAGTGAACCAAATTTCTGTGTGATCCTAACAATATTCTCTTTAAAATGGTTAGAACAAATCTTGCACAAAAATCATGCAGATGTACAGCTAAATTCGAATTTTCACAGTGAATAGTAAACTTTGCAATTCCAGGATTTTAAACTTTGAACGCTTATAGCTTAGGCATACGAAATCAGATTCGAGTGATTCTTTCACCTACTGTACCTGCAACATGCATATTTGAGCATTTTTTTAAAAAATTTTTGGTGTTTATTTGGTGTTCATTTGAATTTCGTTTAAATTGGAATAGATGACGAAGTTGCATCTGTAGAGGAGTGTGAGCAGAAACCTGAGACTTGTGAGGAGTTCACTGAGCAAGGCAAGTCCTATTCAATTCCTTCTTCGATCATGTTAAATCATATATTTTCGCAAATGCTTTATTATGTATAAATTGCATGCGATGTTGCAAAATGTGCGATTGCGGTAGAACTACTCCTATTTGTTGCATTACCCACCTTGATTCTTGATTACCTTACTGTTGATATCCCTAGGATGGTTGTGGTGCTATTCAAGTGCCAATTTGGGTATATTCGAGCTACTAGTATAAACTATTACTTAGCCATGCTTACAATTTCATAAGCTACAAATGATGATTATTCACTCTTCTAAATTGGGCTATTTCAAAATATTGGACAAAGATGTTGCTTCTGCTATTTGTGAAAATAAAAAATAAAAATGATGGTTTTAGACTTGCACGGCAAGTGGTGTGTATATGGTGATAGTTGCACATCGATAGGGGGAGTGTTCGCCCGAATCAATTAAGGACTTGAACTATGTGTCACCAACTAAGATATATCGTATAGCCACATGTGTTATTTATGGGATAACCTTAGTTTATTATATTACTTATTACTTAACCTTACATTGGAAGGCTGAAGTATTAGGGACTAATCTGAGTGATGGTTCATAGGAGCTATCCTTGTGCCTCTGTGGGAACAGAATTTGTTCTCCATATGCCTTGGGCGTTTGAGCACATACAATATAACGGATAGTGCCTCATTGATGGTACGGATGTGTTCGCCTCATGGTGTTAGGATCAGGATGGGGCCCACCTTTCCTAGCAACGTTGGTTCATGGCCAATGTGGAGAAACACTCTCTATGCTCATGCAAGGTTAAACTTTAAGTAATGTAGTGGCTTCGTCATAGGCTAGCAAAAACGGGTACCGGTTGGTATCACGTGACATGGTTGACATGATTGCTAGTATATGCCATGTGGGTACAGTGTACAAACTCTGCAGAGTCTAAACTAATCGATTAGCCGTACTCATGGTCATGAGCGACTTAGTGAAATGATATAAGTATAGTGTTGGTGATTTAGTACATTATTTATGAAATTGGTATGGTGGGAAAATGGTGTTGATTTTGCCCGACATGGGTAGAGATTGAAATGATTACTTGCTGCCATGGAGGGCACAAGTATGATATTATTATGATGCTTATGTTACTACTACTACTATTTACTTATTGCTTTATAAATTCTGTTGCAATCTATTATTACTGTTGCAAATCGAAATTTGCTTTATGCTGAAATTTAGTCCACAAGCATAGCCTCCTTTGATCACAGTTTGCAATAGACATAGACTTTCCAAGGTTTGGGTAGGACTTACCAATACGTTTGTATTGACTCACTTTTTGTTGTTGTTTTCAGAGCTTGATGCAGGAAATGAGATGCCTAGCGACGAGTACTTTGTGCCGGGTACCGGAGGTTTTGAGGATGGTTCTTTCAAGGGTTATTCCTAGTCGGTTGCCTGTGGTGATTTGGTAGATGGGTACACTGAAGAACTTATATTTTGCTACTCTTTTCGCTGCGTTTAAACTCTTCCATTTGGCCGGTCAACCCTATCTATGTTATATGACTTGTGCACTCGCTAATTTATATGAACCATGTTATCTATTTATATGTGTATTATGTGTGGGTGTGATGACAAGGTTGTGGATGCGTGTACTAACCACTGATCATGGGAGTAGTATGGTGTATGCTCCAGGTATTCGGGAATTCCATCCCCGAGTGCCGACATATTCCTTGTTTATTCTTGTTAGTTGCAAGATCGAACTAACTGGCACGCCTTGAACCCAAACTTGATAGGACTTGCACTAGAGTAAGCAAATCACTTAGGCCTTCATGTGTGCGACGAATTTTGTGTCCTCCCGAATGAAGTCCGATGCCTGTACGTGATACCAGTGCCGATTCCCCCATCAAATTCGGCTGGATTCATGGAGATAATCCAAATTTGGCAAAGGGCTTTTGATTCCCTCAATCTCCTCTTTCCGATTTCCCAAAATCGGAATGAATCCTGCCTCGAGTCATCACCGTTCCAATCCTGTGAAACTTGCGCGAAAACCCTAGTTTTTCCATCACCGAATACCGTCATTCCCGAGCTGGACTCTCTCTCCTCAACCTATAAAGAGGATGCCTGAGGTCTCCTCTCCAGTTTCTAACCCTAACCCGACGTTTTCCCGTGTCCTAGGGCTCTCCCTGCACCCGCGCTCTCTCTCCACCGCCCGTCGCTCTCCAACTCGCTGCCGGACCTCGCCGTCTCCTTCGTTGGCATAGTAAGGACTTAACGAAGAACGGCCACCCATTCGTTGCCACCAAAGATCGCCGGATCGCCCCCATCACCGTGGACCCGACCTCGTCGTTGTTTGAAGCTCGGCGCCGGCCATCTCCCGTCATTGCTTATCATCATCATCGTGTCAGTATGGATCACCGTGTCCACCTCTTCCTTCTTGTGCCCTCGCCTTTCGCCATCACGCAGTAGATCGACGCCGCCCCCCATAGAGCCCTGCCATCTCGTAATCATTGGCTGGCGATCCCACGTGACACTTCCACGTCGTTGCCTCGTCGATGCCAGCTCACCTTCCAGTGATACGTGGCCGTCATGTAAAACCTAGATCGGATTTAAATAGAGCCGTCTGATCTTGGTCAAGCCTAGTCAACCTAATCCTCACCATCCATCCCGTGGTCCACCGTAGACCTTCCCTATGGACTTGGTCCATGGTAGACCCTAGCCTTTTCTCTGTATGACACGCGGGTCTCGCATATCATCCTCTTAGTGTTCACTCCCGAGCCTTCTTATCAGTATAAAAATAATTATAAATGACATAATAAATCTATTGAATCTTTTTAAATAGGCTTTAATTTGATTAAATCTTGTAAAATTCATAACTAATTCATTTGAACTCAGAATCAATTCGTTCAAGACTCATAATTCATCTAAAATTATTCTTTACATGTTTGTTTACTTTTTATGTATTGTTTATTTGTTTTTTAAGTATATTTTCTCATTTTGCGTGTTAGCTTATCGTTTTCGTCGTTTTGGAAGATCGCGAGTGCGTCAGAACCAGAAGACGAATTGAAGACCAATTATTGCAAGGCAAGTCACACATAGATTCCAAAAGGATCCCTTTGAGCATGTTGATCCCATATTTATTTCAAATATTCATTTATTTTTGAATGTCACTGTGTGGTCGACGGTCGTTAAGTATCGTTTTTGATCATCAACTACCTCAATAATTAAAGGGAGAACTAACATTTCTTACATGTATATTAGTATTAAATAATGTAATACTTGTCTTGGAGAAATACTATGTATGCAGGGAATAAACAATAAAGTGAAGAAGAATTGAGCCAGCATACAAGGAAACACAATTCCCACGAATCACGTGCGAGCATATGGATCGGTGGGCCCACATGTCAGCTTAAACCAACATAAAGTGGGGCCAAACCATCCTCAACCGCCATAGGGGCCCTCCAGGCAGCCTATGGTGAAAGGCGGTGGAAATAGGTGGGGCACAGGTGTCAGCTGAACCCCTAGTTCGGCCATACCACCATCGGCTCCTCTCATCTCCACCTTCCACATGGCAACATTCTTGCCCTCCCTGATGGTTACAGCTGCACCGACCTCTACAACCGCCATACAACCATCATTACAAGGCTATTTAAGGCGGAGAGCTTCTCACTTCACAACACACGCCTCAAGGAGCCATTCTCTCATTTCATATATTGTATTCTCTCTAGTTGTAGTGGAGTTAGGCTTAGAGTGGTGTTCGATCCTATAGTCTTCTCGGAGATTCCTATTTATCTTTAGTACTTTACTCTTCTTGTAAGACTATAGTTGCAATGAAGGAATTATCTTCTTTACTTATTAGTGTTCATAGTTCATATACTACTTTATATTTCATTTATATGCTTCACTTGATTAGGCTAGTCGATCTATGCTACGGTAATAGTCCAATGATCTTAACGGGTTGCACTGGTTCTAATTTGTCCATCAAAGGGTGAGAGTCCCGAGGAGAATTAGTGACATTATTTATTAACATAAGCATGGTGCTTAGGCTAGTTAAATGTCGTTGGATGCGGGTAGGCCCTACGGAAAGTGAGGTAGGCGGCAGGTGGTGACAACCCTATCCGTTCTTTGTATTCCTCCACGTCTGGGTATAACGTAAGAGTTCGCAAAATGTCATAACCACTCTGGCAGACCAGTAGGGAGTAGTCTCTCGGTATTATCTGGGTGCCTAGAATTAAATCCTAGCCTTGTAAACATGTATTGGTTAAGTGTATACTAAACATTAGTAATATAGAATTACATATGAACCTTAGCTCTCTATAGTTCTTCTCCATTGCCTAGTGTATCATTATTAGAGATGAATCTTGTGTGTGTCACACTACCCAACTATCATTATTACCTTAACAGTATGTGAACTCTATGTTTACACTGCCGCCTTCCCTATAGAAATATAAATACAATACCTATGAAATACTCCTGGATGAAATGCTACAGCGGTATCCATGCGCTTGCAGATTTATATGTGATTGTAAGAAATACCAACAGTAGTTTGAGCCTATTTCCCGATGTTATGGCCAAGATGACTTGATTATCATGTGGGTTATAATTTGACTAGCTTGGACCTTATATACATTGGTTCGGCTAGATATTAGTGTAATTGTTTATCCATACTTACAAACTTTAGTATCTTTTTATATGGAATAACTAATGATTAATTTTGATGATTAATTAACACTACAAGGGAAATTTGTTTTTTTGACGATTAATTTTGACACAAAGTATTTTTTTTCATCACAAGCAAGTGACCGTGAACAATTCTGAAGTTTTCACTAGTCACCACTGATAATCGAACCACAAATAACATAGTGATGATTTTTTGTTTGCCACAAATATTCACAAGTATTAGTGATGGTGAAATTTATTACTGATAATAGTTACATCAGAGACGACATAAGCCGCCAGAAATAAGTTTAGTATAGTGGCGATAGTTTCATCACTTACGATGTTGGCACTGAAAATTGCCACATTTAGTAGATAATTATGGCTATAAAATTGTCACTATTGTGATTGTTTATATGGTCACTTCTTCCATTAGATCTGTGGCAGTGTTATCGTCACTTGTGATGCTTTATGTGGTTAAATTGCTTGTCATCTTTAAACCTTTGCATCATTTGCGCTGATTGGAACACTCCATTCTTGGAATAATAGTGATGTGTTTAACGTCACAAATGAATAGTGCTTGTTAATTTTTTTATCACAAATAATCACTTTTTGTGGTGAGGCTGAACAAGAGGTGTGACAATTTTTCATCACAAGAACTTATACTCCCAGGACCAATACTATTTTTCACCGTGACAATTGTTTTAATATGCAATATTTTTTGCATCGAACAACATTAAAAAAATACCTGCAACTCAATTAAGCCAAATTTAATAGCTACTGCTCGCTGTTCAGCAGCATCAGCACGCTCCTGGGCAGCAGCTGCGTGCTTTTCAGTAGCCTCAACTTGTGCAAGTAACCTTACCTTTCTTCAGCCACTCCATTAATTGCACGTAAGTCCATACCACGTGAATGGTTCGGTTTTCTCGTAAGGACCAGGGCAAAATGCTCTACTAGTGGTACTGCTGCAGAACATATCTTTTCTTGTTGTGATTGAGCAACTTCATTTAGTTAAGACTATCGACACGGATTATAAAAAAATTGTGTAAGCATAAACAAACTAACACCTCATACAAGGTTTCGTGGTACAACAAATATGATTTTAATCACTTAGAATTATAGATATTTTTTTGCAAGTATTAGATCAAACAGGGCCTAATAGAAAATACATGATCTCAAGGATTTTGACTTCGTGTTTCATTTGCATTTGATGTTGCTTATCTTGGGACATGCAAATGCTCTGGCACTGTCTTTGCAAAGAAAAGACAAGGATATTTTGGAGGCCATGTTAGAGGTGAAATTAACCAAACGGAGATTTCAACAAGTTCGGGATGATGGTTGGGAATCTTTCTTGGAGAGATCATACTCGTTTTGTGAAGACGGTTTCCCTAAAGTAAACATGGAAGAAGAGTATGTAGATCGGCATAAACCAAGGAGAAAAACTAACCACACTAATTATCAACATTATAGATATGATTGCTTGAATCCTGTTTATTGACTTGCAGTTCGCAGAGTTCAATGACTGTTTCAATGAGATAAATTCTAGCTTACTTACTCATATGGCTGCATTCAGTCCAAAGGATTCCTTCGATTCCTTTAAGCATGATCATCTAATAGAGCTAGCAAAGCCCTATCCGACTGATTTTGATGCAAGGCAATTGAAGGATCTTGATCATGAGATTCAGATTTACATTGACAATGTTTGAGCAGATGAAAGATTTGGGAAATTAGGTATTATTTCACAATTGGCTAAGTTGATGGTTGATAAAAAAAAAACATCTTACTTTTCCTTTGGTTTATCGGCTCCTCAAGCTAGTGTTAGTTCTTCTTATTGCTACTGCATTAGTGGAGAGATGTTTTTCAGCAATGAAGATTGTGAAGACAGCACTGCGGAATCGTATTAGTGATGAATTTATGAATAATGCTATCTGATGCTTCGTGGAGCCAGCTTTACTAGCTACAATTCCAAATGATGACGTGATAGCTATTTTTCAAAACATTGGAACTACTAGTAGGGTGGATGTAGAAGTATAATAGGTAACTATTGTTAACATTTTATATTTTGTTGTCATATATTGTTAACTTGTTTAGTGTATTATGCATGCTATTAATCCATTACAATCTACTAGCCTATACAATCAGTTTGTCTTACATTTTGAGAGTGACACCGGTGACTATTTTTCCTAAATCCGCCCCTGGCAGTCCTACGTCCCACTTTCACCGAGACGCCGCCCCGCTACGCTGACTCCCTGCCGCCGACCCGTCGTCTGGCCGCTGGGACGCGGCCCCGCCCTCAGCCACCTTCTGGCCGGTGAGAACCCTAGGATGAGTGGATCTGAAGAACTTCGTCAGTTCTACTGCTCGATAGAACCTGGGTGTATGACCTGTGCACGATTAGTTTTGTATTGAATATATTTTTTCTTTTCCAATCATACCCCGTGAGATTAACGGTGGGATTAGTTTGATACCTGGTTAGAGATGATGGTACCTGTATCTATTCAAGGATCGGAAAACTGCTCTTGTACAAAACAAAAGGAGAATCTAGTACGAGGCTGACCACCAACCGATCGACCGAGATGTGTGTGCTTGCAATGGACTGCTAACCGTCTGCATGTGCACCGTACGGGTTGTTGATGATGCACTCGAAATTGATCGAGGTTCAAACAGAATTAAAAATTAGTGGCATATGTCAATTTCTGATTATTAACTAAAAATTGATGCCAGAATCAAGGGATGAAAGGTCTGTGTTGCTTCCACAGTACGGACATAGCCAATATGGTAGGTAGGTGCCAATATATGCAATGGTCCATCCTTGTTTGTTGTTAATCTTTATCTAAAAAAAGCCTGATGTTGTTATTAGTAAAAAGAAGGGTCTAGTTATAGTTATTGTGCCATATTTTTCAGAAAAAAATAATCAAATCGTTTTTACATTACAAATTACCTATATTTACATTGTAAATTTCAAAAAATACACTATAATTATATTGTAAATTTCAAAAAAATACACTGTAATTATATTGTAAATGTCAAAAATTACATTGTAATTTTTCTATTGCATAACAAAAAGTAGAGAGAGTAACGAATAGGTATACGAATAGGCACTCATGTAAGTTCCAAACCACAAAAGCAAACGATTGGATCCGTACAATTAAAAATCAAGGGGTAATCGTCTAAAGGAAAATAGATATGTCGCCATAATTTTAGCTAGTCCGAAAAATTAAGCGCCTTCTTAAACAACAAAGTGTAGGTTTGAGGGAGAAACGAATGAAGTTAAACTACAAAATGTACTCCCCTCCATCCCAACTTGTAGGTTGTTTTAGACCTTTTATTGTCTCCAATACAAATTTCTGACAATACGAAAATGTTGTACTATGAAAGTATATTGCACGAAAATTCCCATTTCTATTATCTTTCATGTAAACAAACCCTATAATTTTACTATTATTAATACATTGTCACTAGTTCTCGATGGCCACTCTTTTCGTATTTAACTCCCAGTTGTGTACTTATGTTAGTGCTATATGTCGGAGCTAGCAGGTTCATAAAATTATCGGTATTCATGCTTCTTGTATATATATGACTATACAAGAAAATGATCATATCTATCAACTAATGATCAGTTGTAAAGTCAGGACTCACACAGTTATACTCCATATCGCCCTCATTTTCCAAATATAAGTTAATTAATTGTTTTGGATGGCACTTTTTCATATTTTTTGCCAAACCAATTTTGTCCCCTCACAAATAAACTACTCATATTTCCAACGTAGTATGTACTCCTTGTAGCTGTGGCCACTACCCCCACTATCAACTCTTAACTTTTTTTTAAGAAAAAAAAGTAACATTTGGGGCAAGAGAGCCCACATGTTAACTACTCTCATCAACTCTCTACTTTTGGTGGGAAGAAAAATAGATTAGAGTGGAACTAAAATGGTTCACATGTGATTAACAAATATGTACAATAATTAAAATATGATAATAACATGTTAATAATAATTTTATTTAAATAAAATTTCGTTGCAACGCACGGACAATATTCTAATTTAAAATAAAATGTAACGAAGTCATTTGAGCTAAGTATAGTCAGTTAATAGTAGATGAGAAGTACTTGATGACTCCCCCGTCAAAATTTAAATCCTAATACCCATAAAAATATTACGCAAATGATTACACTTTCATGAAGAAAAATCAATGAGTTCTAAGTGGCGAATCTCGGAAAACAAACCTGAAGTCCCATGTACATGTACCTAAATAAGTAAATTAAATAACAGTAGTGCCTCCTATGCCCTTACAAGATTAAATTGTGACTCAATGAATCAATACAGCGGACACCCAATATGAAAAATTGGATGGGATAGATATATAGTGTGTGCAGTGGTTATAAGTTAGTCACGGCATTAATCAGTGATTTTACTATAAATTTGTCAACATATTTTTTCTAAAAATTTATAAAATGTAAATACAATATAATTTTAGTGTAACATTATTGTAACTAATTGCTTGTAACTTTAACATAACTTATATATATATATATGTGTAACTTTCACGTAATTTTATATTGTTAGATTTGCTTTAACATTCGTGCAAGCGAAGAAGGAGAGAAACATAGCATGTGGACATGTAAGGGGATTTGGTCCTGCAAATTGCGCTACCACTACATTAAATGTCAGCTTTATGAAAATTTATATACAAGATATATATTGTAGTTCAATGCAAATTATAATTTAATTATACTATATCATATTATATTTATATTTGATAAATTTTTAAAAGAAAATTTATTGACAGATTGCCTTATATTAATCAATTGCAAACAAGATGCTGGTCTCGTCTAAGGAGACATTCGATGCTACTCTTTCCCTATAAATCAATCCATCCTTCCTCTCTTTGTCCATCACGTACACATGCACCTAATTGTTGGTAGCATACACATACAAAATACAATGGCACTGACACCCTTCCTGCAAGATCTTCTCGTATCATCACTGATGATACTCCTTGTTCTCTTGTACATAGCGTATTGGAGATCAAAGTATCAGCAGTTGTTCCCAGTGGACTGGCCAATAGTAGGATTGCTCCCTTCCCTCGTCGCCAACCTGCACCGCTTGCATGACTACGTCACCCACGTCCTCGCCGCCTCCGGCCAAAGCTTCACGGCGAACGGCCCGGCGGCGACCAACATGCGGCTGTTCGTCACATGTGACCCTGACAATGTCCGGCACATCTTCACCTCCAACCATGACAACTACCCCAAGGGCCAGCAGTTCGCCGAGATCTTCGACATCATGGCTGGCACCTTCTTCACCATGGACGGCGAGGCCAGCCGCAGGCAGCGTGCCAAGACCCAGAGCATCCTCAGTGACCCGAGGATGGTTGCCTCCATGGCGTCGAGCTGCGTCGACAAGGTTCGGGATGGTCTCGTCGCCTTGTTGACATCCATGGCGAGCGCCAGGACACCGATCGAGATGCAGGATCTGGCCACGAGGCTCATGTTCGATGTGACGTCCATGGCGGTGTTCGGCGTGGACCCTGGCTGCCTGTCCCCGGACATGCCGTCCATGCATGTCTCGGCTGCCATGGACACGATAATGGAGGTGGCCCTGTTCCGGCACACCGTGCCGCCGTCCTGCTGGAAGGCGATGAGACGGCTCAGGATTGGACCCGAGAGGAAGCTCGCCGCGGCGCACGCGGCGCTGCACGTCTTCGTCTCCGAGATGATGGAGAAGGCGAGGAAGCAAGAGGCAGCACCCTCCTCCATGTCCATGGACGTTCTCTCCTCCTACATCAACGACCCGGACTACAACGCCGACGGCGACCTGATGCATTCGATGCTCATCACCTACATGGTCGCTGGGCGTGACACGGTGGGCACGACCTTGCCGTGGTTCTTCTACAACCTCGCCATGAACCCGCACGTCGTGTCCGGCATCCGCGAAGAACTGGCACCCATTGCAACAAGAACCTGCAATGGCGATGGCGCGCCGGTGATGTTTTCGCCGGAGGACACGAAACCCCTCGTGTACCTGCAGGCCGCGCTGTTCGAGACGCTGAGGCTGTACCCGCCGGGGTCGATCGAGCGGAAGACGGTGGTCGCCGACGACGTGATGCCGAGCGGGCACGACGTACGTGCCGGCGACGTCGTCCTCATCTCGCTCTACTCCATGGGCAGGATGGAGAGCCTGTGGGGGCAGGACTGCCGGGAGTACCGGCCGGAGAGGTGGCTGTACGACACCGACTGTGGCCGTGGCGGCGGCGGCGGCCGGCAAATGCGGTACGTGCCGTCGCACAAGTTCCTGGCGTTCAACTCCGGGCCGAGGATGTGCCTCGGGAAGCACATCGCGATGATTCAGCTGAAGACCATCGCCGCCGCCGTGGTGTGGAACTTCGACGTGGAGATGGTGGAAGGGCAGGCCGTGGAGCCGAAGCTGTCGTGTCTTCTGCAGATGAAGAATGGGTTCATGGTGAAGGTTAAGAAGCGTGCTGCGTAACCGAGTTAACGTTCGAAGAAGCACGCGCGATGCCGGCGCATGCTTGATTTCTTCAGAAGGCATGCATGCGACAGGCTGAGTGTCTTTTAATCATCCGACTGTATAATATGTATGCAAGAAGATTTCCTACTTTAATAAAGGATGTGTTCAGATAGATTTCCCACTCCTACCAGAAATCATTTTCATTTCCGGGCGTCACCTCTGTTCTTCACGGGTGGAAAAAAAATAGGGCCTACTAAAAAGGTTGAGGCCATCTCTGTCGTAGATCACCTGCGAAAACCTCTTTTCTGGTGGATCTCTTATAATTCTATCAATGAAAATACATCTATTTTTATGAACAGCTCCCTACGAAATCAGATTTTAAAAATTAATTTTTCCAGACGGTTCTACATAAGACAAGCATCCTTAGAAACTACTAAAATAAAAAAAATCATAACTCCTTCATCTGAAACCAGATGAAGACAAACTTTATATAAAATTGTAGCTCTCGACGAGATCTACATCTTGCTGATGAAAGTTTTTAAATTTCAGATTAGGGGTTCAAATATTTAATTTTTTGGGTGGTTCTGCGTAAGTAAACAACCCTTAGAAAATGAGAGCACCACTAAAATACGGAAAAAAATGTAACTCCTTCAAATAAAATAGGATGAAGATAAACTTCATAAAATTGTAACAATCAACAAGATCTACAAACTTTGTTGTTGAAAGTTTTTGTATTTGGGATTATTTAGGAGTTCAAATATTCAATGTTTTTGGGCGGTTCTCTTTAATAAAACCACCCTTGAAAATGAGAGTACCACAAAAATACGAAAAAATCATAATTATTTCGATTTAAGTTAGATCATGAGAAACTTTATATGAAAATTTCGGCCCTCAATGAGATCTACAATTTTATAGTTGGAATGTGTTTTTTTACTTTGAGATCGTTTAGGTGGCCAAATATTCGTTTCAAACTCTCATATCTATTTTCATAAAAACATATTTTTAAAATTTTCATATGAGCTCAGATGAAGATATGCTATATATCAAAGTTGTAGACCTCGGCATGATTTACAAGTTTGTAGTTGATGACTTGTTCATTTTGTAACATACCAAAAAATGTAAAAATGTTTATAAGAATCAATTATTTTAATTTGTTAAAAAAAGAACTTCTAGAGTTATTCCTCCTTGTATAGTTGTGCAAAGAAAAGAAAACCAACATATAGGGAAGTAATAAATTAGACATTGTCAAATAAAGATAGCAGTGCATATGAGTTATCTCCCTACACAGCAACGTCAAGCAAGCTTTCACCTACGACAAAGAGAGCTGCGACATGGCCTAATCTCACGAGAGATAGCTTGACCAACAGGAAGTTCGACTAGCCGCATCAACATCTGAAGAAGACGAAATCCCAGCAAAAAAGTTGGCCAAGTCAAGAGAAGGCGATGCTAAGACCAAGAAGATTCTACTCGATCCTTCTGATCCCTCCAAGACTGCTGTAATAGGCGCCGAGCTAGATTGTAAATAGGAAAGCACGCTCATCACCTTTCTACAAAATAATAAAGATATATTTGTATGGAAACCATCCGATATGCCTGGTATTCCGAGAGGGGTGATTGATCATTCATTGAATGTTAAAGAGGATGCAAAACCTATCAAGCAACAACTTCGTCGCTTCGCGCAAGATCGGAGAGATGCTATTAAGGAGGAACTCTCCAAGCTCTTAGTGGCCGGATTCATCAAGGAAGTTTACCATCCCGATTGGTTGACCAACCCAGTTCTAGTATGAAAGAAGACAGGACAATGACGCATGTGTGTCGATTACACTGACCTTAACAAGTCTTGCCCCAAGGATCCTTTCGGATTACCCCGCATCAATCAAGTCGTCGACTCAACCACTGGTTTTGAGCTTCTTAGCTTTCTTGATTGTTACTCGGGATATCATCAAATCAGTTTGAAGGAGTCTGACTGCCTGAAGACGTCGTTTATTACCCCGTTTGGAGCCTATTGTAACTTCACGATGCCATTTGGTCTTAAAAACACTGGAGCTACATATCAGCGCATGATCCAGAGATGTTTACAGACTTAACTCGGGAAGAACGTGGAAGCTTATGTTGACGACGTTGTCATAAAAAAAAAGCAAAAACAAGATTTGATTACCGATTTAGAAGAAACATTTTCAAATATTTGAGCTTTCAAAATGAAGTTAAATCCAGAGAAGTGCACTTTTGGAGTACCGTCAGGGAAGTTGCTTGGTTTTATGGTGTCTCATCGTGGTATCGAAGCTAATCCGGAGAAGATCAACGCTATACGGAACATGAAGCCACCGAGTACCCAGAAGGATGTCCAAAAACTTACTGGATGCATGGCAGCTCTGAGCCGGTTTGTTTCTAAACTAGGGGAATGAGGCATGCCTTTCTTTAGGTTGCTCAAGAAGACAAACGAGTTTCAATGGACACTGGAAACCCGAAAAGCCTTTGAAGATTTCAAGAATTTTCTTACCACGCCACCCGTGTTAGCCTCATCATATCCCTAAGAGCCATTGTTACTTTACGTATCGGCAACCTTTCAGGTGGTTAGCACGGGCCTAGTCGTAGAATGAGAAGAGGAAGGATGAGTCCAAAAGGTTCAAAGGCCAATTTATTTCATCAGCGAGGTGCTAGCCGGATCCAAAACACGCTATCTTAGGTACAAAAATTATTATATGGAGTTTTAATTACCGTCAGAAAATTAGCTCATTATTTCCAAAGTCACTCAGTCACTGTGGTCACATCTTTTCCACTCGGCGATGTCCTTCATAATCGGGAGGCTACTGGGTGTATTGCGAAGTGGGCTTTGGAGTTGATGCCGTTAGATATCACTTTAAAAGCAAGGACATCCATCAAGTCCTAGATCTTGGCTGATTTTGTCACCGAGTGGACCGAGTGCCAAGGAGATGTGCCTATGGAGGTGTTGCAATATTGGACTATGTATTTTGATGGATCTAAGCGAGTTACTGGTACGGGAGCTGGAGGTGTCTTAATTTCTCCGACCAGTGAAAGACTACGTTATGTTCTTCAAATTCATTTTCTGGCTTCACACAATGTAGCTGAGTATGAAGCATTACTTCACGGGCTACGACTTGCTATATCCCTTGGTATACGGTGCATGATCATGCGAGGAGATTCCCAGTTGGTTGTGAACCAGGTGATGAAGGATTGGTCCTGCTTGAACGACAATATGGCTGCTTATCGTCAGGAGGTTCGCAAGTTAGAAGACAAGTTTGATAGTTTGGAGTATCACATGTCTTAAGGCATAACAACGAAGCTGTAGATCAACTAGCTCAGTTGGGATCTAGATGAGAGGCTGCCCCAACAGATGTTTTTGTTGAGCATCTTCACGAGCCGACTGTTGCTAAAAAGGGAACTACTGAAGAGGAGGTTGCTAACCAGGTTTCTATGCTTGACACTGACTGGAGGACACCTTTTATCAAGTTTTTGACTCGGCAGGAGTTACCTAAAGATCGAGATGAAGCAGATGAGTTTGACGTCGTAGTCAGAATTATGTCATGATTGCCTCCGAGTTGTACAGGAGAAGCCCGTCTAGAGTTCTATTAAGATGTGTTACAATTGAGGAAGGCCTACAATTGTTGCAAGACATTCACTCGGGAATTTATGGTAGTCATGCGGCAGCATGCACTTTGGTGGGCAAAGCTTACCGGCAAGGTTTTTTCTGGTTTACGGCGGTAATTGACGCGGATAAAGTGGTTCGAACCTATGAAGGTTGCCAATTTTTTGCTCGACAGAGTCATGTTCCAGCCCAAGAGTTGCAAACGATTCCGCTTTCTTGGCCTTTTGCAGTTTGGGGTCTGGATATGGTTGGTCCTTTCAAAAAGGCTCCAGGAGGTTTTACACATTTGTTCATTGCAATTGACAAGTTCTCTAAATGGATTGAAACTAGGCCGGTTGCTACAATTACTGCAGACAAATCACGTGATTTTATCCTTAACATTGTGCATCGGTTTTGGTGTCTCGAATAGGATTATTACTGACAATGGGACTCAGTTGACTGGAGGAGTTTTTAAAGAATTTTGTCAAGATTTTGGAATCAAGATTTGTTATGCATCAGTAGCACATCCCAGACGCAATGGACAGGTTGAACGCGCTAACGGTATGGTTCTTCAAGGTATTAAGGCCCGAGTTTTTGGTAGATTGCGACCTTATGCTGCACGACGGGTTCAAGAGTTGCCTTCGGTTTTGTGGTCATTGCGAACTACACCTAGTCGGACTACGGGTTAGTTGCCTTTCTTCTTAGTTTATGGGACTGAAGCTATGTTACCGAGTGAGATGAAGTTCGAATCTCTTCGAGTTTGTAATTTCAATAACAAGCGTTATGATCAAGACCGTGTTGACGACTTAACCCGATTGGAAGAAGCTCGCGAAGTTGCACTCGTTCAGGCGGCAAGATATCTCCAAGGACTTCGGCGTTATCACAATCGCAATGTTCGATCATGGGCGGTTTTCGTTGGCGATATGGTTTTGAGAAAAATTCAGACGATGAAGGATAGACACAAACTATCTTCGTTATGGGAAGGGCCTTTCATAATCGCTGAGGTCACTCGGCCAAGGGCGTATCGTTTAAAGCGTGAAGATGGTTCAATTGTGAAGAATTCATGGAATATTGAACACCTTCGTCAATGTTATACTTAACTTCAATTTTTTGTATTATGTTTCTCTCGATTGCCGACTTCAAGTAAGTTGCCTTCTTGAGTTGTCAGTCGGGGGCTATTCATGTTAATAAAGTATGAAGTTTGTTTTGAATATAACTTGTTTGTATTTGGTTTATCATTGTTTTTTGTTCTGATTTGGGCCAAGTGGATAAGGACTAAAAATTTTTTGATGACTTAATCAAGTTTTAGGCTTGGTGACAGTCGGATGAAAATTTTAAGAAATTAAAAGTAAGATTCAAATCATGGCATAAACATAAATAAACTAGTAATTTATAAGTTGGGTAACAAGAGTTTTTTACATCAAGTATCTAGCCCTGGAAGTTCTCTACTACGTCATCGGCTATTTTCTTGGCAGATTCCTGAGCTTCATTTATCAGTTCTAAAGCTTGCTTGTCAGAAGTGCCATCAGCAAAGCCATCTCCTATAGATTTTACATCCACTCGGGGATACAAGGATTTTGTCATCGCTAGAGTCTGACTTGCACTCATAGTAGCAGCATCAGTGATGTTGTCCAGATATCTTTTGGGAGTTGTCCTGAGTTCGTCGAATATCTCAGGAGCATCTTCAGCACTTGTTCCAAGGCCGTTCTAGAAGATCGCGTTTAGAATTGGTGTGGTTGCGTTGGCAATATCATCTCTAATGCTCTCAGCTCTTTGGACTCTTTCGGTAAAGACTTCAAATTGAGTACGGGATTTTATCTTGTTGGCTATAGAGTTGATAGAATTCCAATTATATTAATGACCAGGATGAGTTAAAACAAGAATCTGAGTTCTATGAGGTTACCTTCAAGTTCTGCTATAGCTTTAGCTTTATCCGACTCAAGCTTGGCGTTGTCATTATCTGCTTTCTTCAATTGGGCTTTAAGAGATTCGATTTCGGTTAAATTGGCTGATACATAAAGATACAATGTTAATAGTGATAAATGGATCAATCAAGAACAGATGAGCTAACTTTTCTTACCCCGAATTGAACCACAAAGCTCTAAGTTTGTATCTCTCAGTTTGCTTATCTCTTCCCGCAAGATGGATTCCCTAGCTACGGTTTCCTCCTTGGCTTCTTTGTGCTCTTGTTGAATATTCTCTAAAGAATTCACGTGAGATACAAGCTTTTCCAAGGCGTCAAATTTAGCCTGGAATCGACGGTATATTCTCTGTATCATGAGAAGCAAGTTAGTTGGTTACATAAGAAGCAGCAATTGAAGTATGAGGGGTTTTTTCTTACGTTCATCAGTCGGGTGGCTTCGTTGAGGCTGGCTATAAGCAGATCTCGTTCTTCAGCTTCTTTTTGCTTGTTCAATATGATGCCCTGTTTTTTGCCTTCTGCGTCACGCCACTCGATTTTGATTGGTGGAAGTGAGTCTTCGGCTGATTTCAGTCGGAGAATCTCTTCATCTTGTCCAGTCATTGGTTCTGAGGAAAACGAGAATGATAAAGTTCAAGAAGCTTGTTCAAGACGAAGATTTAATGATTGAGTGACTTACCTGTTGTTGCCTCTGGATGTTCTTGGTCTCTTTAGGTGGCAGCGTTTTCAGTTGTTTGATCCTTATTGGTATCTTCAGTGGTTGATGATAGATCTTCAACAGGTGCTCCTTGGTTGATCGGAGCTTGCTTCTCTCCGTCCGACTGGTTTCCAGTCGGGAGTCTTTGTTCTCGTGTTTGTCCAGAAGAATCCCACTGATTTCCAGTCGAGGGATTCTGACTGACAGTCAGGGGCTCCTGGCTAGTAGTTGTATCACTCGGGATTGAGTTCTGGGTCCCTTGTTTTGCGGTTTTTGGTTTCCCGGCCCTGTAGCTGAAGTTGTTTCAGTCTGACCGATGGGATCGATATCTTGAGGTTTTCTACTGAAGACGATGCATGAGGTTCAAAATGAAGTCAAATGAGTTTTCAATAAGAAAACAATACAAATCATGTGAAGGATACCTATTCGATTTTTTGACTTTTGGAGCCAATCTGGTAGATGGCCTAGGCGAGCTAACACTGACTTTTGGAGTTTGGATTTCTTCAGATTCTTCGTCCGAGTCATCAATGACTAGTTTCCTCTGCTTGCTCGCACGTTTGTTGGTTTCTTCGATTGTGGCTCTCTTGCTTTTCATTTGTGGTTTGATTTTTGGCCCATCGGTTGGTTTCTTGATAGTCGGCTATGTTGGCAGAGTGTCGTGATATACTTTATATGGCCGAGAAATAATCAGGGCATTTGCCTGCAAAAAATATCCTTTAAAAGAGACATTTGCAAGTGTGGCAAGATAAAAGATGTCAAGGTTGCAGAGTTTGCATAACGGAGGAGGTGGCCGATGGATGTTGTAAGGGAGAACTGACAGTTTGTTTTTGTAGTTAACTACGATCCCGGTGGAGAAGATCTTGTACATGCGAGAACGTAGGACTTAGAAATTTAGTGACTCACGATCTTCCCGGTTGGGGTCACTCTGTCCTTCATATACAAAGGCCGGTGTGGTTCTTTCTTTGATAGGAGCCAGTCGAGATTTGATGAAGTGTCGAGTGATTTGTTCTCCTTGGAGTCCCTTATTCTTCATTTCAAGAATCTTCGCCTGAAGGTTATTGGCTTCAATCCAGTTTTGGCCTTCAGACAAGGCATTCCAGTTTGCCCGTTGGATTGGCAGAAGGCCGATAAAGTCGGGCAGGCTGGGAGCAGGGTTAGAGATATAAAACCAGTTTGCGTGCCAGCTCCTGTTGGAAGTTTTCAAAGGAAGAGGAAAATAATCTCTGCGGAGAGTGCCACGAAGTTGAAATCCTGCACCGCCGACAACACATGGGTTATCTTTGGTCGGATGGGCTTTGAGAGAGAACATGAGGCGAAAAAGGTCAAAGTGGGGATAGATTCCAAGAAAGGCTTCGCAAACATGGATGAAGATGGCAATGTGTAAGACAAAGTTTGGGTTTAAATGATAGATTCTGATGCCATAATAATCAAGGATGCCACGAAAGAATTCGGTGGTCGGCAAAGCAAATCCGCAGTAGAAAAAGTGGGTAAAGACCACAATCTCGCCAGTGTTTGGAGTTGGGAATTCTTCGCTATATGCCGGACGCCAGCCGATGATTTCCTTTGCTGGGAGAACTCCCTCTTTCTCCATTTCCTTCAATGTCGATTCCTTCACGTCGGAGGTTGCCCATTGCTCGAAGGGGATTCTTCTCTCCTCTGCCATGAGCGAGAATTGGAGTGGATCAAATACAGAGTTGGAGGATGGGATTCTTGGAGGAGATGGAAGAGTAAGATGGGTGTTGCGGATTTTGAAGGGATCAAAAGTGGCAAGATAGATGGATTCGGCAGATTTCGTGTTCTAGGTTTCTGCAGAGGTGCTTGTGAACAGGAGCGCGAAAGGGGAATTTTTCAGAAGTTGAAACAGCGGGAAAGATGGCGGCACTTCGGTGGTTATTTTATTAGGGTATTGGTAGGTTTTCCCTTGTTTGGGCCGAAGCCCACGGGAAGCTTACAGCCCATATCTCAGGTGTGGCCTGTCACGTGTCTTTAGGGACTTAAGCAAATTTGCCTTGGCAATATGCACGTGTTCTATTGCCCAATACCTTTGAAATCCTTTCATGCGGCAGTTACACAACTTTTTAGAAGTTGGTAAAATGCAATTTGAAAGGTGACAAACAGTAAAGTTTTTCATAACCATCCTGGTAACTTTTCTATAGGTTACAAGAGTTGTTTGGTTTTTTACAAAGAAATTGATTTTATATATCAATGCTATCTTGCCACCTTGGTGAGCTTTTCTGATTAAGACCAATATTATGGCTTAGGCTGGTTATATTTTGGTCATATTCTTTAGGCGGTTGGTAAATCTATTTATGAGTTTTATTAACTCGGATTTTATACCACAAATGCCATATATTTCTGAGGATGGTGAAGTTGTTTGTATCGAGGGGACTCGGGTATGATTGTTTTGGTAGCATGTGCACAATTTGATACCAGTACTCGGGGACATTATGCACTGTGCCTTATTAATGAGGTTATGTGCTATATGATTTTTTCAGGATACTTTTGGCTTTCGCTAAGTATTTATTTATAAGACTACTCAGATGAGTGGGATAATTATAGTTCTTCACTATATGCTTAGTTTGTTCAACTAAACATTTAGGACGTCTCTTGAGGGATACAGAGCAATAGCTTAGCTTTTCTTGATATTCAACCTGATCACGAGATCAATACATAACTCGATGGATACAATTCCCGAAACAGGAGTAGGGTATTACTTTTTTATAGAAGGCCTGAACCTGTATAAATTCCTTTGTTCCACAACCTATTGTGTTTGGCATTTATGCGCTACCCCTTTTCTCATTGCCGAAATTATGTTTCGACGGTAACCGAGTTACGTTCGAAGAAGCACGCTTTTCTTCGGGAAACCGAGTCCCCTTCCTCTTTCTTCTACTTCTAACCCTACTAGATCGACACCTAGGGAAGCTCTGATACCATTGTTAGACACTAGGGTTTGCCTAGGTGCGGATCTAGAGGTCAACTAGCTCATACAGACTGAACAGGGAAAGAGAGAGGGAGAGAGAGAGATACCCGAGTCATTCTTGGAGCTCGACGTGGCCATGGCGACGGTGTGGATTGCGGCGGCGGTGAGCGATTCCCCCCACTTCAGCGTCTTCCCGGATCGAAGGGTTCTAGGGTTTGTGGGGAGCCCGTGTGCATGACGACAAACGTTGGTTCGTGTGCGCCGGCGGCTCCCCTTCTTTTATATCCATCATCCGCCAAACATGAAACAGAAACTAAATTTCTACTTAAGGAGGGTACATAGAGCATGTTCTGCAAATAAAGAATGAAGCCATTATCCAACTCTAATGGATGATCTCCAATAGCTTCATCTTCTGCTTCAACACCATTTGCTACTCTAATGCATCTTTCTCCTCTTGCTAGCATCCTCCTCGTACGGAATCCCTGTAATGAATTTGCAACATGAATAGTCGCACCTGAATCAACCCACCAAGTGGATTTTGAATAACTTACATACAGGGATTCATCTACGAATGTAATGATGTCCTCACCTTTCTTTATTAGATGCTTCAGGAACTCAGGGCAATCCTTTTGAAAGTGCCCCTTCTGCTTGCACCACCTGCAAATGTCCCTATCCACTTCTATACTTGGCCGTGGATGAGGATCACTTTGTGGTGCCTTTCCTTGTGTCTTGGGAGAGGCAACATTTTGACTGTGGTTGATCCTACTCTTGTTCTTTACATAGTTTACGGAATTACCATGAGTCTTGGGTCTGTCTTCTTCTTGCACACACATTGCAATCAACTTCTCAATGTTCCAGCTTTTGGGCAGTGAGTTGTAGTTCACAACAAATGCGTCTTAATCTGAAGGTAGAGAGGCAATAATGAGGTGAACTAGGAACTCGTCAGGGAGAACCAAGTCCATCTTCTTGAGCTTTGAAGCGATGCCACTCATCTTCAAAATATGCTCTCTAACCCCTCTGCCATTGTAATTCATAGTAACTAAGCTCTTGATCAGGGAGCTCGCATAGGCTTCTGAAAAACCAGTAAACTGATTCTCCACCCTCTGAAGATACTCTATGGCGGTGGTGCATACTGGGATTGCTCCCCTTATTGCCTCTACTATTGAGCTCTTGATCACCATCAAGCACTTGCGGTTGGAAGATTCCCACTTCATACGATCAGTGTCGTGCTTATGTACTATTGGAGCATGATCCAACATTCTCTACTTAAAAGCATCTTTGCTCTCACTTTCCCCCATCACTGGCGCACCAGGCTCAGTGGGGCAGGGCTCGGTGAGAGCTAAATCTATTTCCGATAGCGCAAGTGCTATCTCGATCTTCTCTCATCATGAGCCATAATTATTCCCATTAAGGGGCTCAACGGCTGAGATATACACAAGTGGGTTAGTGGCGCCTGAAAGCAAATTAAAGAAATTGAGAAACATTTAAACTCTTGTATGTTTTAATTTAACGTTGGTCAAAATTAAAACATACAAACTACCACATTAATTCTACATCACCGTTGGGCAGAAATAGAACTAATGCATAAACATCATCATAGCAGCGGAAAAAATAAATTACATACATGTTCAGAAGCAATTATTATAATTTATCTACTCTCTAAACAATTGTCACGTTGGTTAAAATTGCTTAGAAATTAAAACAATCATTAAACTTAAAATAATAAAAGCTTCTGAAAAAGGGATGCAAAATAGACTTCTTTTCTTTTCTTTCGGCCACAAGGGACCTAAAATGGACTTCTCCCAGCCTTGCCGGTCGGCCCACAGCCCTTTTTGCGCACGCGTGGGTGCTGCCGCGCGCCACAGGCTGCAACCTGGGCCTGGGCCGGGAAAGCGGCCCCGCGTGCGCTTCCTCTTGGGCCGGTTTCGGCCTGGCCATCGCCGGCCATCTGATCGTTAGGGTTTCGATCAGACGGCCGCGCGCCGAGATCGGGGAAACAAAACCCCCGTCCTTCCCGGCCGCCGCGCACCGAAACCCTAGCCCCTTTCTCTCTTCCCTCACCGGAGCGCGCAGGCACGGCGGAGCGTGGCGGCGCCGTCGCACGACCTCTCGCCGGTGCGCGCACTCACCCGAGGATGAGGGCGCCACCGTCGAGCGGCCTTGCCGCGGTGCCCGGAGCCGCGCGCTTCTCCCCCGGTCTTCCCGCGACATCGGCGACGGCCAGCGGCGGTGGACTGGCTACCCACACGCGTCGGCGAAGGCCGGCGGCGGCGGTGGGCTTCCCGGCGGCGTCATCGACGACCGGCGGTGGGAGAGGTAAGGGTTTTACCCCCTTTTTTTGTTTCAATTCTTTGGCTTTTCTTCGGGAAACCAAGTTCCCTTCCTCTTTCTTCTACTTCTAACCCTACTAGATCGACACCTAGGGAAGCTCTCATACCATTATTAGACACTAGGGTTTGCCTAGGTGTGGATCTAGAGGTCAACTAGCTCATACAAACTGAACGGGGAAAGAGAGAGGGAGAGAGAGAGATACCCGAGTCATTCTTGGAGCTCGACGCGGCCATGGCGACGGTGTGGATTGCGGCGGCGGTGAGCGATTCCCCCCACTTCAGCGCCTTCCCAGATCGGAGGGTTCTAGGGTTTGTGGGGAGCCCATGTGCATGACGACGAACATTTCCCGATCAGGGCACGTGGAAATCGGGGATCGCAACTAACATTGTCCACCTCTCGCAACCCTCTGAGCCTTGACAACGCCCCAGCCGTGTTGTCCCATCTGTTCTACTCAAGGTTGCCACGACATGGAGCCAGGATGAGAAGCCGTGAATACCGATCTCGTGATGTCCCCATTCAACCTATGTCCTAAACCCAGCCAAAGCGCCCAAGTCCTTGCCCAAAAGCTTCAACACACTCCACTCCTCACTTCGCTCATCAAAGGCTGCCTCCATCTACCCGAAACACCGCCGTCTCTGGCACCGGTGGGCGCCCTCGACTGTTCGATGGAGTCCCCTGCAACACTGGCGAACCAAAGCTCACAGGAGACACGAGAACGCGTGTACCACACCGAAATAGCTGTGTGTTTCGATCTTTTGGATGACATGCAAGCCAGTCAATGTAGCGCCATAGCCGTCGTCTTCATCCCTGGCAGGAAGTGCAGCCGCTGCCTGTGCTCCATCTCCCTACACGGTGAGCCAATCCCCATCTCCTTGTGCCCTGAGCATCCTCTCTACCTCAAAACAATCCTTTCCCCCCTGTATCGTTGTAGGACGACCCTGTATATATGGGTCTTAGCCCATATGAAAATTAATTTTTTGGAAAATCATAAAAGCCTACCTCATGTGATTGGCATTCATGTGAGGTTTAGTATCACTTTGCCTATTCTAGAAAAGGAAGACCTCCTTATAAGAGAGGATGCTCTCCTAGCCACTTGAGGCATGTATGGTGGAGAGAACAAGAGGAACACACGTGCACGCTTGCTCGCTAGGCTAAGCGGCACGTTTACGCGGCATACGCATGAATTGTTCGCCAAAATTGGTTTCTCACCCTTGCTCAGATGCTTTGCTGCAAAATTCGGTTTTTTTTTGTAAATTTATCCGGTGCGTAGAGCAGCGTAGAGTACGGATAAGTTACGTGTGACTTATCCGGTTCGGTTACGTTGAGTGGAGATCGTGCAGGCGTATTGATCACGCGTCCTGATATCTCTATATAAACCGAGCCGCCGTCTCCTCGCAACATACGCAAAATCAATCTAGGGTTTACCTCATCCTCTGTACTCCACTGTTGCTCGTAGTCTACTCCGTTCCGCACACCAGCGTGCACCGGCGATCAGGAGAGCAGGTCTCCGAAACCTTTTGCCTTCGACGTCCTACACTAGGAGAAGGCGGCAATAAGGTTTTTGGAAGCGCTTCACGTGACTGCTTGCTAGTTGTCCACCACGGCTCGTCTTTCTCATCTCTCGGGTGCTGCGCGCCATCGTCTACATCTGGTACCGCGAGTTCTTCCTACTATGTAATTCAACATCCAAAACTCTCGGTACATGTTTACAATGTCTCACATATTAGATCTATTCATGTTTTTACTGTCTTGTTTATTTGTGTATATCATATGATGTGCTTATATCATATTTATTTTTACTGTCTTGTTTATTATGCTAGTTTACGTAGTCAATGTCATTTATTTATATAATAAATTAAATCAATATGTGCTTATATATTCATTAATCCAAAATCCTTATTATAGGCACTGTTATTTTACTATGGCTGGTTTTGCCGATGGACTAAGGCCGAATAAATTCACCAGTGTGCACTTCAAGAGATGGCAGATTAGGGTCACTCTGTGGCTAACGGCTATGAAATGCTTCTGGGTTAGTAATGGCAAATCTGATGGAGTTCTCGATGCTGAAAAGCAGAAAGAATTCAAGAAGGCCACTACTCTCTTTGTGGGATGCATTATTAGCGTTCTTGGTGATCGTCTGGTCGAGGTGTACATGCACATGACCAACGCTAAGGAGTTGTGGGATGCACCGAATACCAAATTCGGTGCTACTAATGCTAGCAATGATCTGTACATCATGGAGCAGTTTCATGACTACAGGATGGCTGACAAACGTCCTGTAGTTGAGCAGGCTCATGAGATACAGACCATGGCTAAGGAACTTGAACTCCTTAAGTGTGTCTTACCCGACAAATTTGTGGCTGGGTGTATTATTGCGAAACTACCTTCCTCATGGAGATGTTTCGGTACTGCACTCAAACACAAGAAACATGAGTACTCCGTTGAGAGGTTGATAGCATCTCTTGATGTTGAGGAAAAAGCTCGGGAAAAAGGCACCGTGTGCAAGGGCGATGGTAGGTAGTTTAGTGTCTATGTGGTGCACAAGGCTCCAAACAAGAACAAAGGAAAATTCAAAACCCAACAGACCACCAACTTCAAGAATTATAAAAAGAAAACTAAGAACGCTTTCTAATTAATAGATAATTCTCCACGTCGCTTTCTTCTCGAATCCGATCCCCTTCTAGTAATATCTTCAATCTCCTCAACCGAATCCGACAAAAACTCAAACTGTTGTTTCCTATCGGCAACTTCCAAATCATTTTCAACCGCTACACACCTGCTGATATGTCTTTAGCCAATGTAACTTTTCATTTCTACCTACTAAAATCATGCCACAAAAAGCGCTTCATCTTTAACGGAATATGCCAAATTTCCCCGTTAACATAGAACTTGATAACTCTCTTGATATCATCTTGTCCGAACGGAATCCCATGGTATAGCAGCCTTATGTTTTGTGTAAGATTATTAAATTATAGTGAAAAAACAGATGATCGTGGCTAGCTGTAGTCACCATATGCATGGTCCTGGTCGATCGCCAAAATATAAGACTGCAGCTGCGATCCTGGTCGATGCATGTGGCATAGAGAACAAGTTCTCCTGCTCTTCCCTATAAATTGAGCCATCCATTCTCTCTATGACCATCAGCATACATCGTGTAGTAGCAATAGCATACACATTCAATAGTATTGGCACTAACAATGTCGGCATTGCCACCATTCTTGCCAGAACTACTTATCATTTCCTCACTGATGATACTGCCTGTTCTCTGTAAGATCGTTCTCTGTAAGATCGAATATAAGAACCAAGCCAATCAAAAGGAGGGTGAATGATTGAAACACCAGATAACAAAAACTTTTAGCAGAATTAAAAGGTACCCTCGATAGAGTTCTAGTCTAGCTGACATATGTGCATCGGTTTGACCGGGTAGATGTCCCTGGTCTAACTGCTTGGATGCCACCAGTCTGACCGCCGCATCAATGCCGGTTAGACTGCTGCCTTGCAACCGGTGTGACCATCGAGATCCAGAGAGAAACACACCAAAGATGCTCTTGAAGATACATTAACTTTATTACATTAATATGTGTTTATAAAGTACATATAAAGCACTCCTATCTCAACTCATGAACTAGAATTAAAATCTTGAAGCGAACCCTAACTTTTCTTTTTCAAAAAGTTGATATCTTCTAGCTTCAACCCTTCTTCTATTTATACCCACAACGTAGCTGCCCCCTAGGCACGAATCCAACTAGAACTAGGAGTTCTAATCACATAGGAAATCTACCAAACTACCAAAACAACATCCCCATATAACTCCAAACTCCAATCTTTCCAAACTTAGAATCCAGTCCAAATTTGACTCCACTTTTCATATGCATACAACACCATGTGTATACCATATGAAAACCTTCATCTCCACATGTATTGTTCTTTAGCCTGAGCATCCCGCATGATCTCCTTGACCGTCTGGATCTCAACTTTTCCCAAGACTAGTCTTGATCCATCAACGGCTATACTCCCATGCCCTCAAGCAACATATGTAAATAAACAACGAAGAAACTACATATTCGAGTACAAGTTCGCACCATCTTGACTTATATCAGTAGACAATAATATCATATACGAATAGAAACCATCTAGAACTCATAAAAATGAAGCAATCTAGAAATTTGACGAAAACAATCCAAAACCGACTCTAACCTGGAATTTACCGGTCTAACTGTCAGGCTACCCGGTAAGACCATCCAACCATCACTGGTCTGATCGGCAGCATCTGCCCAGTCTAACTGACTTCACAAAGCCGACAACTCTAATTACAAACCTAAAACACCATTCATCGTATTTTCGACAAACACTCACCTTTGATAATTGTTCATCACATAGATTAAATCAACATCTTGATTTCACATTCTCACCTACTTGTGCATATCCTACTGGAGATCCAAGAATCAGCTGCTCCTAGTGGATTGGCCAATACTGGGGATGAACCCTTCCCTCGTCGCCAACCTGCACAACTTCCATGACTACATTCACCATCGTCATGGCTGGCAGCTTCTTCACCATCGACGGTGCTAAGCCCATCCATCAGCAGCATGCCAAGATCTAGAGCATCCTCAGCAGACGACAGATGGTTGATTCAATGGCATCATGCTGCCTCCACAAGGTCCGGGGTGGCCTACTGCCCTTGTTGACATTGACACTCATGGTGACCATCGGGTTGGGACAACCTTTGATATGCAGGATCTGATCAACACAAGGTCCATGTTGGACTTGACCGCCATGCCGGTGTTCGGCATGGATCCTGGTAGCCTGAATCTTGATGATGACATGTCAGCCACAGTCATGGAGGTAGCTTTGTTCCGGCACACCGTCACTACTACAGAAACCTTAATAGGTGCTGGTTGGGAACTACACAAAGGTGTCGGTTTTACCAACCGGCACCCGGCAAATGGCACTGATGACTAAAGTCACCATTGTCGGTTATATAACCGGCACATATAACAATATATAGGTGCCGATTGTGACCAAAAACAGGCAAGGTTTTAACAACTGGCACCAATGACCCTCTAGGAGCCAAAAAATATCATCTAGGCAGGCTCGAGACATTGAGCCTGCGATTAAAATCCCTAAAAATATAAAGAAATATACAACACAATTCAGAAATTCATAGGATCAACATTCACATAATCCATCAACACATCACATAATATTTACAAAATACAACACATGGATTTTAATTGATTTAGAAATTCTAGACAACTCGCAGCTGTTGTCCACACTGTACGAATCCGCCCACCTGTTGTCCTGTAGACAATTGTCGGCGACGAGATTAGCGATAGAGAGGAGGGTGGGAGGAGGAGGAGGGTGAGGGAGAGGGGACGGGGCAGGGAGATGACGACGGGGGACACAAACCTTTGATGTCGGATGCATCGTCAAGGATGAAGGGACCGCCTGGCGCTGCAAGGTGCCTCCAGATCTGGTGGAGTGGGTGGCGAGGAGGATACTGTCATCGCTGATTTCTTGTCGCCGTCGCCATTTTCGCTAACGACGTCGCCGCTGTCGCTGAGGAAACCTCCACGCCGAGCACCGGGGGCACCATATATAGCACCTCCCAAGATCGGACCAGGGACAGCGAGCGTGGGTGACAACGACGAATACGCGGCGGCTACCGAAGCAGACTCCATGGCTACAAAGCTCCCCGCCACAGCCACAGCCACAGCCGCACCCCTCGCTGAGGAAGACGAAGACGACGATGCAACGACGAGCAGCGACCAGAGGTGGATACATGATGAGGAAGGTGGGAATGATGTGGCCGTTGACGATGAGGATGGCGGTGATGAGGTGGACAACTTGATGAGACCGCCACCGTCACGTAGCCGCCATCATTGTGCCGTCGCACCGTCATCGCCTGGGTCCCCCAGTCAGGAGAGTGAGAGTGGGAGAGAGGAGGCGCGGCGGAGGCAGGTGGGGGGAGGCGGCGATGGGGACGGATGGCAGTGGGGCGGCAATGTGGAAGAGGAGAGAGGAGGGAAGAGATGGAGGGGGCGGGAGTGAGGCCACGGTGTGGAGGATAAGGATGATGACTTGGAGTTGATAAGGTTGGTCTGTTCGATTGGCTCCAGCTAGTTATTTTATGTGTCGGGTTTTTTTTAAAAAAACAACACCTATAATATAATTATAGGCGCCGGTTCTTCTAAAAAACCAGCAATAATACTATAGGTGTTGGTTTTTATTTAGAACCGATACCTACCTCTCCACAAAATGCCAGTTTTTGTTGTTGACTCCCCCGCAGGCTCACGCGTGGGTGGGAAAAGCATTATAGGTATCGATTTTAGCTATTCCGACACCTATAATGCCATACTGCCATCTCCTTTGTGCCTTATTTAGTAGTGCGTGCTGGCGTCTTGCTGGAAGATCTGATGAGAACTTGAGAAGGCTCAATGTCGTTGGCCCAGAGAGGAAGCTCGCTGCGACACTGTCCTCATCTCCCTGTACTCCATGGGCCGGATAGAAGGCCTGTGGGGGGAAGGACTGCCAGGAGTACCGGACGGAGAGGTGGCTCTCCGATGGTGACGGCGGCCGGAAGCTGCGGTACGTGTGGTTACATAAGTTCCTAGCATTCAACTCCGGGCTGAGGATGTATCTCGGCGAGGACATCACCGTTATGCAGATGAAGACCATCACCGCCACCGTGGTGGTGGAGCCGAAGCTGTCGTGCATTTTGCAGATGAAGAATGGTGAAGGTGAAGAAGGGTGCAACGTAACCCAGTATGAGTTGGAAGATTAGTGCAAAGCAGCAGACTGTCCGTCAGTCTGTGTTTTCCAAATGTCATCCCAAAGTATACATATGCAATAGTTATAGCTTTCGCACTTGAATAATGTTCGTGCTAGAAAACAATATAGTGAGGTTTCCATCCTTTTGTTGGTATGGTGATGAAACTCTTTCAAAATATATGTACAACATTTGTGATAAATTATTTGCAAAGTCCATAGTGTTGGAATTAATAGGTAGGCTAAGGGTACATAGAGATTAATTCTTTGAAAAATCAAAACCCATCTTATGAGAAAGCACGCATGAAAACTTTTAGTATTATCATGTCTATTCTAGGAGAAGGAGACATTCTTAGAAACGAGAATGCTCTTCTAGTCACTTGAGACAAACTAGAAAAACACACATGCGCGCTCGCTCACTTAGCCTGGTGAGACGATGCGCGTACGTAGCTTTTTTTTGCAGTTTTGTTTTGCTGCAAAATTTGGTGTTTGTTTTTTGGAAACGTAGTTTTACATGGAAGGGCATGGAGTTCGGATAGATTATGCGTGACGTACTTGATTCGGTTACGCGTTATAGATATTGTGCAGGCGTCCTGATCACTCGTCCTGTTTTCTCTATATAAACCGAGCCTTTGCCTTCGTGCAACACACGCGAAAGCAATCTCAGATTTGCCTCCTCCTCTGTGCTGCGTCGTTACTCATAGTCTACTCTGTCCCACTCACCGACGCTAGAATCTTCGCCTTCGACATCCTGTACTGGGAGAAGACGCTAATAAGGTTTTTCAGAAGTGCTATGTGCGACTGTTCGTTGATCTTCGACAACGGCTTGTCTTCCTCTTCTCTTGGGCGTTGCACGTCGACGCCAACATCATGTACCGCTCGTTGTTTGTGTATTGCATGATGTTCCCCAGCAAGTCGATCCTCTTCCGCAGCAGTACCAAAACCGTCGGTATGTTTTTACCATGTTTTGTATGTTCGATTTGTTTATGTGTAGTTGTCTCGTCTAAACGTCTAGATCGCATGATTTGGTTCTACTAGTATACATGTGCTTATATTTTCATCATATAGTTTTACAATACATGGTTTAAATATGCACCTTTTGCGATAAATTTTATTAAATGATTTAGTTGTATAATACAATAGTTTAAGTATGTAGTTTGTTCGATGAAAGTTTTCAAAGTAAAATTTATTCTACTAATAAATATAGAATTCTCCAGATCTTTATATGACTTATCTACTGCTACATTTGTCTCATAATAGTACTCTAAACGGGGAGTTGTCCATCAGCCCCCTTTCACGTCGTGCGCAGCGTGCAACCGCCGTTCTCATGAAAAAAAACGAGTAACATATGCTTTTCTACTCTAGCCATACTTTCTTCCGACCATTTCCCAGTGACATCGGACCATGAAAAAAAATTGATCTCCATAAATTTTTTGTTGATTGTGATGCCACTAAAACAATACATAATACATAGGCACTGGTCAGATGAAGAGTCAATGTGCCACGTTAACTAAAATCGCTTTGCAAAACGCCGAGGGTTAATTTGTACTGTTTTTAAGAAATTGAAGCGGTCATCATGTTCGATTTTGTAGGTGATGAATGCCGATTATATTCCGCTGATAATAGAGGGACATGTGACGGACTTTTTATCCGAAGTTGCTCGGTCCAGTTTGGTTTGTAATTCTAATTCCCCGTGGGCTTGATCGGGGAAGTGTGGAGTGAGTTGGCTTGGTACCGGGCATCATCTTCAGGACATTGGGTTGGATTTAAGCTCATTAGCAGACCCATCAAAGTCCGAACGAAGCCCTACATAGTAAATTAAATGTTAATATTTACAGTTTTGTTTTTGAGAAAGAATACAAACGAAAACGAAAGTGCTCACAATACGCGCATATTCACCCTATCCGTATGAGCACATCCGAAAGACTAAACTGGTATATCTTGAAATGACGAAGTTATCACGCGCGTCTCACTGTCGACGGGTACGTCGTCTATCACTAAAAGAATAATTAGCCATAAATACGAGCACCCGTGTCAAATCTAGAATTTGAATCCAGATGGGTTGATTTTATCACAAGAAATCTAAACAGTTAAGTTTCGCTTAACTTTACAATATTTGCATGTTTTTAGTTCACAACAATAACAAAAGCAGTAATAACGTTACTCAATGGTTTAAACTGGCAAAATTGTATATTTCCTCTCATTTCAAGCCAGCGCAGGGCAGTCTCGAATCGAGCTTGTTGTTTTACTATCAAAATTTTTGAAAGCCTGGCTCGAAATCTGGTCCGGTCGACATGTCAGACCGGGTCTCAGCAGCGAGAGCAGCACGAACCAAACTCTGCCGCTGCTGGTGGCGGTCCTCCTCGCCGCAGGCAGCGCCCTGAACGAAACCCACCGTCGCTGCCCATTCCGTCTGTTACGAAATTTAGTCATCTTGCTGAATGAAGCGGCAGTAAAATTGAATGAAATCTCTGTTGTGACGGCAGTACAAATGTCAGTTTTGGTCTGCAGAAAAAATGGAACGACAGTGTACAATTATTGTTCAGAAATTGTGGTGTGGTTTACCCGTGAACCATACTACAATCAAAGTATGGAACTATGGATCGCCTTTCCAATCAAATCGGGGAACTATAGAACGCATTTCTTTTCTGTACTCAGCTTAACTTTGCATTGCCCCCATCTATATACATATATGCAAAAGAATGTCTCATCGATCGAAGATTCAAATTTTGATTATTCAATTAGTAAAACTTTTTTTACTGTAGATAAAAAACATTTGCAAAATAATAAACTTGCCATATACACATCTTAAACAATGAAAAATTAAAAAAAATTATGAGAAGAAAAATTTGAAAGAGAAAAAAGGAGGAAAAAGAGAAAAGAGAGGAGATTGAAAGAAGAGGGAGAGAATCAGGATTATCGAGAGAACGCCAATCGGGAGAAAAAAGAAAAAGGGTGAGAAAAAAAAAGAACGCCAATCGGGAGAGGGGCGCGCGCGACGCCAAGTGGAGGCACGCGGGATGAGGCAGCACGATGATGTAGGCCGGTTGGGTCGGGCTGAAAGAGAAAGAGGTTGGGCTGACATAAGGTTGTATAATAGTTATTCTAGACTCACGTCGAATTACATACGGACGACGTATAACCAACTAAAACCAAACTCAAACATAAATGACGTACCTAAATTTCGACGAAAATAATTTTAATTTTTATAATAGTAGAGACGAGGCAAGCATGTGGAGGCTGCCAACGGGCAGGAAGAGATGGATTCATGCTGCTCATTGCTCTTCTCGGCCTGTGACCAGGCGGATCGGTTATACGGCCGATTGATCAATTAAGTTGTAATGAAAGATGAGATTGAAATTTCGAGAGGCTGAATCAATAACGTTTAACATTGGACCTCAAACAGGAGAAAAGTGAGAGTGGTACGGAGAGGAACGAATAGAAAATTTCAGTCATATAAGAGTAAAGTACACTCACGACACATGAACTTACCAGGTGGAGGTAAATATGTACAACAACATACAAATTGCTTATTCCAGTACAATAACTTACTTAGCTCCTAAAAACCTAGTTCAAAACAATTACACATGCAAAATTGATGTAATTTGTAGTTTGTAGTTGCAATAACTTACTTAGCTCGTACGAACCTAGTCCAAAACAATCACACATGCAAAATTGATGTAATTTGTAGTTTGTAGTTGTGCAGACCTGAGCACACTAGCTCAATTTCAGTTTTACATAACATAGCAGTCGACAACTGCTAGCGCAGCAAAGATGTCATCAGGGTACACCACGTTAGATATTTTTTCTTGCATGGATTGTTTTGGTCCGGGTTCGCATGGACTAGCGAATTTGTTGTACCGAACGGAGCAATTTATAAGTTGTTATATCTATATGTATCCATCACGCAAGTTCATATCCCGTAACCGTAATTTACTCTAAAACAAACTTATGCCATGCTCATACGTTACAGACGAATGCTTTTATATGATTTAGTTATATATAGATACATACATACATACATACATACATATATATATATATATATACATACATATATATATATACATATATATATATATATATATATATATATATATATAACAGCTTTAATCTATACCACAATAAAATAACTATTATACATCCTCTTTCACCAACTCCCTGGGTTGGACCCCTCCCACCCTCTAGGCCCGCACCCCTTCCCCCTGATCACGCGCCCTCCCCACACCGCTCCCCCGGGCAGGTGCACCCCTTCCCTCCGAGTGCTCAACCTCCCGTGGTCCCGCCTAAAGCGCTCCCTCTCTCACAAAAATTAGCGTTCTAAATGAAAGAAGAAAGAGAAAACCATTCTTAAAAAACAAAACAGATTGATAAAAACGCATAGCGCTCTCTCCGCACATCGCTCACACCTAGCCCCTCCCTTTCTTCCTTGTAGATGGAGTGAAATAGAGAAATAAAAAAAAGTCCTTTCGGATGAAAATGATAGAATATTACGTCATATATCCCACTTGGACAAATTAGAAACAGTTTTTTCTTATCCTCGTTTGTTCCTTCCTTTAGATAAATACTCAAAATTCCCTTACAGTAATGCAATTTCGAAGTGACCTTCTCTCGTGTTGAGAAAACTTTTTTTCTTCTCCTTTGAATTCTTCTTCATTCAATTCATTTCAAAAATTCAATTGGTACTCAAAATACTTTCATTGGTATGAGCAAGAAATAAGCCAATTTAGTAGTTTTTTTTTCAATTTCTCGTGAAATAAAAAACTTCTCATCCATACTGAGTCAAGAAAATGGCCCACTGGTCTTGGATTTTCATATCAAGAATACAACAAGGAATAAGACCTTTAACTTGAATTCTAATTGATTGAATATAAAAAGAATCAAAGAAGACGCGATGTTTTATTCAGGAATCCCAACGAAAAATACGGCCGGATCCCACGTGCTTTCTTATCTAGTGTAGCACACAAGCTAATGAAAAAAAAACAATATCCAATCACAAAAGGACAAAAAGTGCCTAATCATAAAAGGACAAAATACAGCATGCAAGATACTCATCGTAAGCATGCTTCAGGCCTTCCCGTTTGTTCTCTTTCTTTATATCGATCCCTTATCTTTCTCCCTTCTCTTTTCTTTTATTTTTTCTCTCAACAAAACCAACTTCACCATACAAACTGTATGTGTAGTTGTTTGCTTAATTTTTTTCACTACCATCATAGAACAAATCAATTTACTATGAAAATCATAATTTGTTGCTATGCGTCGATAGTAACATTATCGTCGAAGTACAGTAACACATCATGTTACTGCAAAATTTATAGATTGTTACTGCACTTTTGATCATAACATCTTTGATCGTAACATCATGATGAAAATTATAGTAAGATGGAATAAGTTACAGTAGTAGTGTTATAGTATTACTGTTTTGTGTAGAGCTAAAACCTTTTAAATCTCAATCTCTAGATAGCAATATCTTTCACATCATATCTTGTATTTTTAATCCGTTTGTAGCATGATGTTCGTAAAAAAATGCTTACCGAAACTAGATACATCATGACTATTTTTTTAACGTCGTTACTGCAGAAAGTAAACGTGTTACTATACACATTGGCCGTCGTGTTACTACGCTGTTTTTGCATGATGAGAATTGAAAAGAGGTGGCCGTGAAGGGAAGTTAGTTGGCGGGTTTGACCGGCGGGAGGAGGCTTTGATCGAGATGAGAGGAGGGTTTTGTACCCTAGAAAGAAAGGGGAAGGTGAGGTTGACCCATAAAAGAAGGGTGTAGAATAGTTATTCTACGAGATTGTAAAATTGATTCCCTATACACACACAGCTGTTGGGTATTTTCGTGTGGTAACTTTTTTTGGGAATGCTGGTTTTCTTTTTTGTTGTGGTGGTTTTTGAGGAAAGTATGATGTGGGGAAAGAGGATGCCTAGACAGAAGGAACTTTCAAATATGTAAAACCCCAAAAAGAAATTTTTGGTGTTTGCGTTATAAAAAGCCTAGCAACACCATGCTAGTCATGTGAAAAATGCAAAAGAAATGAGCCTTTCCTAAGAAATTAACGTAAGCCAAGGATGTGGATTACCCATTTTTATTTAATCTATAAGTCGTTTCATAGGTTAACCCACCTACGCCTATAAAGCTAAGTCTAAAGGCTATTCTTGCTCGGTCATGGGCATACACATCGTACGCACTTGTATGTAACAATCATCAATTTATGTTCTTGTTTTAACTCATGCGTGTACTGTCACAATGGCAAATAGATCTAAGTCACCGGGGTCATAAACACAGCTGCATCCTTCGTTTCTAAATAAGTGTAGTTTAGCCTAAGAATTCTCCCTGAAAAAGTGAAGCTGTAAAGTGATTAAAAGACTTCTTAAATAGGATTATATGATGTAGCAGTAGTCCTAGACAGTCAGGTAATACTGTTGTAAGATTTGTCTATATAACTCTATGTATCTATGTAATAAGTGAAACCCCGTGCATTGCTACGGGAGTTTAGTATAATAACAATAAATAGAAATAATATGTAAGTTAGCTAAGGTAGTGTTTGAATCTTCTAAAGATAAAGATGAAGATAAAGATTAAGTGTTTTACGCAAAACGAGGTGACAATAACATATGATTAATTGAGCTTTAATTATTACAAACTTGAAAAATAGATTAATATGATATTTTAGAGCAACTTTCATATAAAAAGTTTTCACATGAAACGTACCGTTTAGCAGTTTGAAAACCGTACCACGAGTATCCAAAGTTTTAACTCATGCGTGTACTGTCACAATGGCAAATAGATCTAAGTCACCGGGGTCATAAACACAGCTGCATCCTTTGTTCCTAAATAAGTGTAGTTTAGCCTAAGAATTCTCCCTGAAAAAGTGAAGCTGTAAAGACTTCTTAAATAGGATTATATGATGTAGCAGTAGTCCCAGACAGTCAGGTAATACTGTTGTAAGATTTGTCTATATAACTCTATGTATCTATGTAATAAGTGAAACCTCGTGCATTGCTACGGGAGTTTAG
Organism: Oryza officinalis; assembly: GCA_008326285.1. Classification (NCBI taxonomy): domain Eukaryota; kingdom Viridiplantae; phylum Streptophyta; class Magnoliopsida; order Poales; family Poaceae; genus Oryza; species Oryza officinalis. Next base: position 12,575,417 of record BDMV01000008.1, read on the forward strand.
TATAATAACAATAAATAGAAATAATATGTAAGTTAGCAAGGTAGTGTTTGAATCTTCTAAAGATAAAGATGAAGATAAAGATTAAGTGTTTTACGCAAAACGAGGTGACAATAACATATGATTAATTGAGTTTTAATTATTACAAACTTGAAAAATAGATTAATCTGATATTTTAGAGCAACTTTCATATAAAAAGTTTTCACACGAAATGTACCGTTTAGCAGTTTGAAAAGCGTGCCACGAGTATCCAAAGTTTTATCCAACTTTTGTTGGAGAAACGAACAGGGCCTAAATGACATAAACTTACATAACTTGATATTGTTTATAATAATTTAAATAATATATAGGATGATGACTCAAATGTAAAAGTTAGGTGATATGGTTTTATGAGAAAAAAGGAGGTAAATAATTTGGACCATAGATTAATCACTAAGGGCTAAAAACAATTAAGGTGATATGACTTAATAAGAAAAAAAAAGAAGGAAGATAATTTGGACAACTGATTAATCATATAAGGGTTAAAAACAGTTGATGTGATATGGCTTAATGAGAAAAGAGAGAAATAATATTAATGAACTGTCAAAAGATAATTTGGGATATAGATTAATCATCTAAAGGCTAAAACCAATTGAGATGATATGTTTAATGAAAGAAGAAAAGGAGGGAGATAATTTGGATCATAAACTAATCATCTAAGGGCTAAAAATGATTGATGCGATATGACTTAATAAGAGAAGAGAGAAATCACATTAATTCAGTGAGGATTAACTATATAGGTATATAGGATACTATAAAAATAATGAAGAGATATATTGAAATATTATATGAACTATATGGGATGATGATTTAATATGTTTGTATTTTAAAGCTCTAAAATTTAATAAATTATAGAATTATAAATAATATAGTATGCTTGCTTAATGTTTATGATGTAATAATTGCTAATGGATGATACTGTGATATTTTTGTATATTGAGTTTTAAGATATAGTGGGTTGTAACTTTATAATAAGATAGGCTAAAAGTTAATAATTCTTGTTCCCCAAAGGAACAAACTTAATTCATGTCCATGTGAACACTATTACATCTTTTCTTTTTATTTTGTTATCTGACCAAAAGTACAACCTTTGATGTGACCATGACTACCATTGATATAACCGTTGCTCACAATATAGGACAATTGGAATACATCGAGATTGAGCCACATAAGTTTTGTAATCCAATTCGACCACCTGCTACAGTACTGACTTCAAACGGCCACCAATCATGCATACGAGCTCCGTTTTGGGTTGTGAGTACTTGATGGAAAGCTCTCGGAATTCTCTTTCTAACGGTAGCCTCATCTTCAAATTCAATCTCAGTTGGCCGCAATCACAGAAACAAGGTGTTGTGTCATCTATAATGGGTCTATGGGCTTGTAACTTTATCTGGGACCCCAGCCCAAGTGGGACCCGAGTAGGGTGCGTCCCAACCTAGTAGAGCACGACCCTAAGGACCTCTTGGTCATCCTTCCACCTCCTTAAATAGCTAGATACCCTTTAGGGTTTCTTGGGTTTTGTTAGATTAAAGTTTTAGTCATTGCTACTTTATCTTGTAGTTACGTGTGTCGGCTAGACCACCAAATTACTTATCTTCGGAACCCTATCTTCTCGTGAGCTTTAATTCCTATTTGCAATTCAGATTGCTTTTAGTTTGTTTTTACTTGTTTTTCTATTTGCTTTCATAAATAAGGTTTATTTGCACCGGCAAGATCAACAACCCACTGAGAGGTGTATTGATCGTTAAGGCGCAACACAACAACGCCTTATACGGTTGTAGTTGGGTCGTCAACGTTTCTCTCAAATTGTAGTTATCATCAACTTACCAAAAGATTGAGACAATCAAATCCCTGAGCGTATCTTGTGGAGCATAGGCATTATCATCTTCTGTCTCCTCGTTTTCGTTCCCTGCTCGTTTTCTCTTTGTTATATATTCATGAAAAGCACATTAGTCTTTTAAAAGTCTTTCTTAATATATCTTTGACTAGCTAAAATTGTAAACAGTTAGGGATAGGGACGGAGGGAGTACATTAAAGTACACACCAAACTCAATCCATGGTTTTCTCCATGTGTTTTAACAATACTAACCATAGAATCATATTGAGAGATATCACTAACAAAAAAAGTACTTTAGTGTGATTAAAAGGTTATTCTTATGCAAACTTTAGTGTGATTAAACAAACCTTTAATTTGTTTTACACCAGTATTTCTAGCGTTTTCTACTCTAATAATATAAACCTAATAAAAAAGTAATGTAGATTATTATCCTATCCTCTAGCTAAATTACTAATTATTAAAAGATCAAAACAAAGTAAATCAACTAGTTAAGCAGGTTACTTACAGCATTTCGTTGAACGAAACTTATATAATATATAAGAAGTGAGTTGAGTAACTAAAGGAAAAATGGGCTAGTGTACTTGTTATCCTGACACTAGCTGAATTATTTCAGTTTCCCCAAGGACAACATGTTGTTTTATAAGATTTAGGGTGTGTTAGTATGGATGCCTTGCCAACTCCTCTTCCTCGTGTTTCGCACGCACGCATTTCAAACTGTTAAACGGTGTGTTTTTTTTGTAAAAATTTCTATACAAAAGTTGCTTTAAAAAATCATATTAATCCATTTTTCAAAAAAAATTAGTAAATATTTAATTAATCATGTGCTAATGAGTCGCTCCGTTTTTCGTGAGGAGAAAATTTTCTTCCTAACATATGCTGCCGAACTAAGCCTTAGTGTCTGAGTTGCAGCAAATTAGTTGGTCTACTAGGGTCAGCAAGCTTTTATCGATGTAAAATCTAATCGGTGCACATGCACGGATTAGTCTTACGGCACGACGCCTGTCGCCGTTCGATTAAAGCCATCATGTGCGCGTGTACACATGCATACTTTAAAAAATTTTATCTCTACACTTTTTAGCCTAAGAGTCAAGGGAAGTCTTCGTAACTTATATAGTACTAGTCAATTGTTAATCTTTGTTTTAAACCATATGTTATTTTCAAGATCCGTTTTAGCCATTGAACTCTACTCAAAATATATGACGAAATAAGTGTAATATTGAATATATGTAAATATTCAAAAGTAATTTACTTAAATGCTAAAAGTAGCTAAGCTACAATGGAAGTAACTTTTTATAGCATTAGAAGAAATTATATAAATATATATGTGTATGTGTCTTAAAAGATCTTCATAGGTGAAGTGTAGATTCACAAGTAAATATTTTTTTTATTTGAGGTAAACCATATATACAGAGAGAAACTATTGTTTTTCGATAAAATGCAATTTATTTTATTTAGAAAGTAACTCTTTAGAAAATATAAGTAACTATTCATAGTATTACAAGTAATTCTTCATAGTATTAAAAGTTACTACGCTCCTATAGGGAAGTAACAGAACTAACTTTTCACATTGTTAGAAGTAATTGCACTATTGAAGGGAGTAACTTTGAGAAAAATAGATAAAATGCAATTTATTTCATCTAGGAAGTAACTCTTCGGAAAATAGAAGTAACTATTTATAGTATTAGAAGTTACTACGCTTCTTTCCAGAGGGAAGTAACTCTTAAAAATAGAACTAACTTTTCACAGTGTTAGAACTAATTGTACTGTTGGAGGGAAGTAACTCTTTACAATATTTTAAGTAACCATGCTACTAAAATAAACTAACTCATCATGATGCTAAAAGTATATGAAGTAACTCTTCACGGTATTAAACTTAACTATAAGAGGGAAGTAGCTCTACATGCTATTCGAAGTAATAACACCACTAAAGGAGTTAAAAATACAAATAAATTTTAAATAATCTGAATATATTCAATATTGGACTTATTTTTCACATATTTTAAGTAGAGTACGATGGTTCAATTTGATCTTGAAAATAATATATGTAAGCTATTAAAGATTTTAAAAATAATAGTGTAATAGTGCTAGACTCTATATCATATAAATTACATGGTGCAAACAAGTGAATGCGTACTGTGTAGGTTCGTCCTTTTCATCCAGACAGCTGTGTCTGGGGATAAGATACGGTGTTTCTATTTTCGAAAAGTATGTTGCGTCGCTGCATAGAACTAAAGCGCTATCGCGCTTGTCGTAATCGTGTCCATCCATTATAAATAGAAGGCAGCATGTTGATTTGGCTAGACGACATTAAGTAACTATCTGACAACAGTGGAAGCATTGTAGCTTTGTTCCTGTCCACAAATCCACGTATGCTCCTAATTTCAGCTCCACGAGGTTAGCACAGTTGGAGGTTAGTAAGTAGAAATTTCCATCATTATTTATACTCCTGACGTACGTTCATAAACCTCCACTCATGTTTAGAATAAGATTTAGTCGAAATTTCAAAATTTTCAAGCAGCTCAATGTTTTGTTGATTCATACAACTATACCACCTGCCTCTAAATAGTTAATAACTTTCTTATTATTATGAAGTCATCAGTGTAAAATACGCTTTAGAAGGTTTGAATGGAGAGATTAAAAGGAGTACCATATATGCTACATATATAGTTAAAACTGCTCTACAACTAAAATAGTAAGGAGGCTATGTGTATAGATACGAATCCAATACACAACACACACATATTTCATGCGAAAAATCTCCTCACATGTGACTTGCCACGAGTGATTATTGATTATTGTTGGTTTAGGAAACCAGCATAGTTATGAGCTGGCACTAAGCCATTTTTGTGATAGCGAAGGTTTGAAAACGAGATATATTATTGGATCAAACCAATACACATGACTGTGCATAGTTGAATGCATATACAGTGATGTTTTTTAAAAACTATATATGTGACATGCAACAAAGGGGACATATAGAAAAAATGAAGTGGTCATCATAAGATGCAAACTTGTTGTGAAGGTGGAGGATATAGGATGAGATGAAACACTACCCCTAAAAACACAATCGATCATTCACTACTACTACACAACAACATTTTGGTGCCGATTGAGAATCTATCTTTTGCTACCGGATTTGTAACCGGCACCTATCAAGTGACATTGATGAGGCATCTTATAGGTGCCGGATATATAACAGGGATCTATAACTCCATAAAGGTGTCATTTATGATCAAGAACTTACAACTATATAGTGTTATATGTGCTGGCTTTTCAGCCACGTGGCTGCATCAAAGGTGACGTTTATTATTGACAACCAGTACCTATAACATCATATAGATGCCAGTTATCAACAAGAACCAGTACCTATATATCGGCATAAAAAAAACTTTGCAGAAACTAGAAATTTTGCTGAAATTCACAGAAATTCAATATTCACAGCCACACACATCCATAGCCACATCCACATATATATGTACATATACAATACATTCACCATCAACATATATATCCCAAATTCCCAAGTCCAAAATTCAACATACATACATACATACATATATACATACATATACATACATACATACATACACACACACACACACACACACATATATAAAAACACAAATACGGCAAATGTGATTGAGCTTAGCGTAGATACCAAAGTCAAAGTTGGATTTCCAAAGTACGGTCCGCTTTCCAATCCTCCAATTATCATGAACATATAATAGAATAAATAATGACATAAACTATTTAAACACATCAAACAAAAAGTAAGCTTACATAATTCACACATCAAGAATTACTTCAACAATTCATGCATAAACACTAAATAAATACATAGCCTTTTTTGTCAAATCTAGCTAGTTGGTTTTTCTTTTCTTCGGAGGCTTCTTTTTCGATGTGCTTGATAAGATGGGAGGAGTAGATGATTGTACTCTTGGTGGGTGTTTTTTGAGGTTGTAAGCGGCAGCTACGTCTACAACATGATTACATATGAACGCACAGAGCTCGTCGGTGAGACCTATGACAAAATGTGGTAGCAAATTGCTTATGTTGAGACCTAATTTTTGCAATATAAGAGTGGGAGGCACATAAATGTACTAAGTAATATAATGGAAATGTTATATTTATGGCTAGTGTCTCTAACATTTTCATACCTCAGCATTAGAGTCCAGATTTTCCTACTATGTAAAATATAGCATGTAGCACATGACGTAGAAGCCGCAGAGATTGGTGCCACCTTTTTGTCTAAGGATCCACTCCTGTTCAAAGATGCGAAATATTGATGCATCCACCGCTAGGGATTCAACTAGGCAAGGCTTTTTTGCTGGCCCGCAATCACTCCCCGCAAAATAGCACACGAATTTGTGGGCGGGCCATCCCGCATAAGGGAGGCAGATTTTTTTGCGGGCAGGTTTCTCTCGGTGCATGCAAAGTATCTTTCATTTTGCCCGGTGTGTTTTGGATCAAGCTTCCGCACATATTCTTCTCCACGTGCATGATGTTGATTACATAGCGGACATCCATGTCTTCCCAGTATGCTAAGTGCCGAAAGACGGATCTCCTTTTCCCAAGAAGCGTCTCACCATTAGATGTGGATGCACGTGCAATTCCCCTCTCCTTACCAAATACAGCGTTGATATCCTTCACCTCCTTCTAGATCTCACTGGTAGTTATAAACTTTGGACATGGTCCCACTTTCACCATCCCATCGAAATCTCTTGTATTTATGTGGTACAAGTGACTTTGTCTAAGGAACCTTCAATGACGCATATAAATGGTCTTCTGACAGTGATTCAGCTACTTGCCTCCTATCTAGGCCATGCATCTCACACATTCTTTCATGTATTTCATCGTCTAGCCTGACGTGTTACCAAGTGTGGGTAGTCTTGTATTGTCATGAACAAAATAACTCGACAGCTGCAGTACTCTCGTCTGTACGCAACCCATATCCTTACGCCATCCTTCCATAGTATCTCAATATCCTCTTCCAGAGGCTTCAAATACACATCAATATCATTGCAAGATTGTTTAGGCCCTTGAATTAGAAGTGGCATCATGATGCACTTGCGATTCAAACAGAGCCAAGGAGGGATGCTCTAGATAATAATAGCCACTGGACATGTGCTATGATGACTATTCGTGTCACCATAGGGATTCATTTCATCTGTGCTGAGCGCAAACCTTGCGTTCCTCATTTCATACACAAAATGCTTTCTGTATTTCTTGTCTATCTTTCTCCATTAGGATCCATTAGCTGGGGGCATTCTTATTTCATCCTTCTTATGATCTTCATGGTGCTAACGCATAAGCTGAGCATGTTTCTTGTTTGCGAACATAAGTTTCAAACGAGGGCAGAGTAGAAAATACCACACCACCTTCTGAGGCACTCTTTTCTTCTTCATTGTACCATTAGTTCCACCATCACAATCTCTACACTTATACCGATATTCCTTGAACACTGGACATTCATTCAAATCAACATACTCACCCCGATACAACAAGCAATCATTTCGACAAGTGTGAATTTTCTGTATTTCAAGGCCAAGAGAGCAGATAATAATTTTCTTAGCTTGGTACATTGTTTTCGGCATTACATTACCCGTTGGAAGAATGGCTATCAACAGTTGTAACAACTCACTGAAGCTCTTATCTAACCATCCATTGCTTGAATTTAGTTGAAGTAGAGATAGGACCACGTTTAACTTGTTGTGCTCCTCCTTACAACAATTGTAAACTAGAGCTTTTGTGTCCTTCACCATGCTATTGAACTTGGAATAGTCACGATCATCTGTGTAAGCCCTGTCCCCGTCGCGCAGCATCTGATTCAAATCAGTTTCACTGTGATCAATGCATGTTCGATCATCATTCTCATAGCCAACATTCTCATTCGGCACGTCACTCTTGCCTGCACTTCCCTCGCCATCCCCATCCTTGTCATGATTGTCAGCACACCTAAAGTTTGGCATAAAACCCCTTCTATGTGGATGTGTATGGACCTGTTGTGCCAGAAATTGCCTGTCTTTCTTGCAATCAATGCATGGACACTATAGGTAATCCGGACCATTCACTGATTTTGTGCTAGTCGCCACGTTGACGAGAGATGTTACTCCTCTGATATACTCCATAGTGTCGCTCGGCTAATCGTACACCCATCGTTGATCCATTAGAATCGATGGGAACCTATGAAATGATTTAATTTACATGTGTGTCATAATCTAAATAATATGGCAAGAAGAGTTAAACAATAATATATTTTTAACCTGGTTCATAAATTATTTATCGTTGTTGGAGAAACGGAAACTGGGGTCCTCATTCCTTCGGGACCTTAGGTTACCGTGGGCCCACACAATCACTCCCTCACACATATAGAATTTATTGCCATCTTAGAAACCACGGAAGTGGAAGGTGACAGCTGACACCGGCTGGGAACTACACCCCCCCTTCAACCGGGGCCCCGAGGCCCCGATGCTCTTTAAAGTTTACTTTTGTAAGGTATTAAGAAGAGTGTCGACACCTATAAGATATATATCTAAAAAGTATCAAGAAGAGTGTGGAGACCTAGAAGATCTACATCGTAAGGCACTGAACTAGATACATCTCAACATCGACATTTCTTGCAAGACCATGTCCATTATAAACTCTTTCATCAACGACATCTTCGAGAAGCTTATCCAAACCAACAAGAAAACCTATGATCAGCAATGGGAGTGCGTGAGGCCCCGCGAATACCTGTGGGCCTTGGGCACGGACAATGCCCCGGGAGCTTAGTGTGCTCGGGGATACAGCGGATCGGGGCACCGTTACAGCCCCAAAACAAGATTTAGACATTTTATTATTATTCCAAAAGGCGGGGCTGGTAGTGTATGCTGCTTGGGCTTGCCCTAGGATCGAAGTTGGCGGTAGTTTGGAATCTTCTCCCGACAGTCTATGCAGGATGGTGGGCCTAGTGATTTGATAACAAGCAGTGACATAAAGTCAAGGCAGAGTGGCACCCAGAGGATTACAGGTCGAGATTACAGCTCGATCGCATGCAAGAAGGAGGTGGCAAGGCTGGAAGCTGCTAGTGATCCACGTCACCACGAAAAAACAAGGGCGGAGCAATGTGTCATACACTGACGGGCAGTGCATAGCATTGCCGTGGAATAATAAGGCAGATGACCAATCCGACGCGTGCTAGTCTAGGTCCACCTGGCCCGGTTTCTTGATAGGTGGCGCAAGAGGCATTTACAAGCTGTCTCGGGCCCCTTGTTCAATCTTCCCGAGGCACAACTGTGAGCCCGGTTGATGGTAATCACAACAGTTAGAGTGATGTGACAGAAGGAACAGTGACAAGACTAGGCATATTCACTTCCCCATGCAAGAACAGGTTGTTGGCTCCACATTGGCTTCACAGATTTGATGCTAGCATAAGCTTCAACATTGATGTGGCAGTTATACCGCGTAAGCAATCCTGGATCGTATGGGACCACCCACCTGTTGTCTAACTCCACACCTCTAATATTGACATGCCATCCATCATCTCTCCTCTTATATAAAGGGTACGAGTCATTCCCTTGTTGTATTGCCTGGTTGAACTATCGAAGATAGTTGAAGCGACACTCACCATCCACCATGCAACCACAATTTTTATTCAGTGCACCACATGGTCCGTGTAGCATATGCTTGATGACAAGACGATGCAGCACAGGATATTTCGCCTTGTCTGGTATCTTCGTGCAAATCACTTTGTCGTACTCATATGGGTTTGTCAATTTACTATTTGACTTCATGATCAACAAGATGTATTCATGTGGTAGTCCCCTCTTCTAAAATTCAGTGGTGTACGCATACGCCTAAATCTCCCCAAAATATTTTTTCTTCACAAATAGATCTAGCATTTCTCGTAGCTTAGCCCTGAATACTCTTGCGACAAGGTCAGGTCAATCCTGTGGTAATTGGCTAGGTTTGAGATTTTTTTTATCTCATCCCAACCCTCTTACCAATCAACGAACCACTTGTCTCCCCAGAAGAAAGCACGTCAACCATGCCCTGCATTGCAAATAACAACATGATCAAATAACTTGTCCGTTGAATCCTAGATATGCGATAGCGTCAATAGTTGTGGAAATATGTTATACCATTTATCTGGTATAGCTCAGCCCATATCTTTTTTTGGTTCTCAGGGTTTGAGTACCAATCGAGTCTCATAGACTCGATTTTGATGTACATGTCAATGAACCACTACTTGAAAAGTCGTCCTCCAGACAAAATGAAGTTTAGAAGTTCCCTTCTAACCTGTAGCCTGAAGCAATAGTACTCCCTCACTGTGACAAATCTTTTCTTTTTCCCATTGCAAGATCGGCTATTAATGCTATTATCATCTTTATTGTCTACATAATTGTCAACAACCTTGTTCTCTATGTCAACACTTACATATTACTATACATATCCAATACATAAGGGCATAAACTTGAAAAATTATTCGACAAAAGTCAAGAGTGTACGTACCCAGAAAATCATCAAAAGTGCTTTCTTCATTGGTACGCACATTAGCAGAAGTTGACGCCTCACAAGATTCAGCCATTTCCACGTCACAAGGATTCTTGTTGGGATCCTCGTACGTCATTTTCAGGTTCCACCCAGTCTCCCCATTAGGGTTAAATAAAGGATACATCAAAGGATCATAACAACCGTGGTTTGCTTTGATATAACTGGGCATCTCACCTTTGGCATGTACCATGACATGCATATCAAAAATTCTTAGTGGAACATCCCCTTCTAACTAGATAGCAACAACATGGGAGGCAGTGGGGCATTATATCTCCATTGGTCAGGCGTTACATTAGTGTTGAGCTCAATCATGTTGTCATCTAGATTAGGCATGGATCTGACTCTATTGAAGGTTTGTACGTATGGGTTCTATGCCAAAATACCTAGAATGACCCGGATAAGGTTGATATCAAGGTCAGGAGACCTCTGAACCCTATGAGCCAATGCATCAGTATCTTCTAAATCATAAAAGTAAAGCTGCATATGGCGAGGCCCTTGAGAACCAAGAACCATATTGTCCAGGTGTTGCACACGAAATGTATACACACTACTACCTGCTACAAAGCTAACTCGGCGGTCAAGGGTCACTCCAAGGCTCGTGAATGAGAAATGAGAGTTGAAGTACCGTATCTGAAATACTTTGCATCGTTATGCACCAAGCTGGTAAACAACCGTATTAACTCGACATGTACTGCTGGAATCTTAACATTTATCTTTCTCTCCCTATAACAGAACCAGGAGACTCGAATTGAAACCTTCTCACGTGGCAGTTTTTGCAGTCTGGCACTTTTTCTAAAATATGGTGTGTCTTCGGCAGTTTATGGTACACATGTGTTGATGAGAAAACATGGCGGCCTGGGAGTTCTGCTTAGCTCCAGTGCAAGTCCAAATCTTACATTCAGGTTCAGGGCATGCCAGTTGGTTTGATCCTGCAACCAACAAGATATACAAAAAAACCAGTTAAATATACGATAGCTAATCGGTCAATGAGCCGATGACGTATCGCACAAACCTAGCCGATGCGATTTGAACGAATTGGCTGTAAGGTGTAAAATGAATAAAAATAAGTAAGCCTAAAATATGTTCCATTGGCTGTAGATGTAATCAACCATGTAATCTATGGATAAAGAATATATCTGATTAAGTCATAGCCGATGACACCATATTTTGGTTAAAAATAGATACAGTATCGACTAATACTCCGATACAGCCTTATACAAAAATATCAATCTAGGTAAATATACCAAGAGCAAGCTTGTTATATTTAAATAGTGTGATATCCTTGTATAAGGGGCAGATAAAAAATGAAAAGCATTATTAAAGGAATTTAAACAAGGCTAAACTGTTATACACTACTACAAAAACCCTCATAGGGACCGGCTTATAGGTGCCGGTTTATTTAAAACATACACCTATTAACCTTTTCCCACCTCCCGCGGTTTAAAAAATAGAGAACCGACCCATTTAAACAACTATAGGTGCTGGTTCTAAAGAAAAACCGACACCAATACTATTGGTACTGATTTTTTAAAAAAACCGGCATCTATAATATATTATAGGTGTCGGTTAATTAAAAACCGGTACCTATAATATATTATAGGTGCCGGGTTTCCTAAAAAACTGATTCGGCAAGTGGACGAGCCGAGCCGACGGGGCCCACCACGAGCAGATAAGACCACTGATCAGCGCACCATCCAGATCCAGCTCGATCGCTCTCCTCTCTCTCACAGTCTCACACCTGCTGCCCCTTCCCTCTCCCTCTCCCTCCCCCATTCCCTCGCTGCCTCCCCTCTCCCTCCCCCCTTCTCCCCACCTCCTCTTCGTCGCGGCTGTGGTAGGAGGGCGCGGTGACGACCGGCCCTCCTCCCTCTCCGGCGGAGGACGCGGCGGCGTCCTGGTGGCGGCTCGGCAGAGGCTGCGGCTGCGGCGGCCGCGTGCCCTCCCCTCCTCTAGATCCAGCGGGAGGGGAGGCTGCGTGAGGGAAGGCCGTGGGAGGAGAGGCAGTGGTGACCTTCGACGGCGGAGAAGGCGGCAGCGGCCTCGGATGGCGGAGGAGGCGGCGTTGCCCTTCCCTCCCTTCCCCTCCCCTTGCTTTTTATCTTGTTGTGTTCATGTGTTCTTTGTGTTCTTGTGTTGATGTTTGTGTTCTTGTGTTCGATGCATCAGCGTCGGCAGCAGGCGGGATGACGACGTCGACAGTGGGTGGAGCAGCGGGATGGTGGCATCGGCAACGGGCGAAGCAGGCTGGGACGGTGGTGCCGACAGCATGCAGTGCGTCGGCGGCAGTGGCAGCGGGTGGATCCGGCGCCGGTACGTTTTTTCTACTTTGAAGGTTCGGCTCGGCTCAATTTGAGCCGAGCTATTTTTTTTGTAAACCGTACACCTTTGAGTCCTCCATATTGGTGCCGCCTCCGTGGTGCCGGTTGGGAAAACCGGCACCTATGGATGTTTCCCAACCGGCACCAATAGCCTTCTGTGTAGTAGTGATATCAGGTAAGATCGGCTGAAACCCCAATGCTACCCTTATTTGCAATCAAGAAGCAGGTTAGTTTTTATAATTCTAGACATGACTAGGGCTGATGCAGCACAAAGTGTGAAAAGAAGCATAGAATCTAAACAATCAAGCTTCTAACTGATTTTCAGGATGGTGGATACCTTAGCTAATCTAAACCAATGAGATGATCTAGCCGATGCCGACAAAACCTTGGGTAAGCTTGGGCCGATAAAAGTAAATCGAGCCATTGATTTAGATTAGCTAAGTTATATGATAATTAGTAGTTGTATAAGATAGATTAGAACATCTAAAGCGATGCACTAATCCACCGGTATAAGCCGCTATTAACAAGCCATATCTCTTATTGGAGATCGAAACCGATGCAGCCCAACTCGAAACAAGAACTCGTCGAAAGTAAAAGGAAAATTCTGGCGATGCGCCGAGAGTACATTGAACTGTTGTTGTTATTTTTACAAGACCCTGGGCATATATTTATACCTGAACTTACATACCTTGTCCATATCGGACACTACTCAAAACTTGCCTAAACAAACAAGTCCTAGGTGGACTCTTACCACGAAAAAAAGAAATAATTAATTCTTATTCCTAATTAATAGATACAATTGCCTCTTTTGGACTCAATTCCTATTTGGCAATATCTTCAAGCTCTTCTTTGAACTTGACACAAACTCAGGTTACCCGTATCGACTAACCAAGTTTGATTCAGGTTACCCGTATCGGCTGACCGAGTCCAATTCCATATCGGTCGATACGGCTCTCAGCCGATGCGCTACTCTGTTTTTGGAAACATCTTTATCCCTTTAAATCCGCTTCGGATTTAACTCCAGCCTTGGTATATCTTTACCAAATTTTGCTGTTAACACATGCCCCCAATTCCAGAGTATAAATCGATATGCTACGGAATTATCTCTTAGATCCACAAAAACCTGGGGTTTCCATATCTTCACTGTTAAAAAACACGAGCTATAAATACCAACGGTTTTGGTTCCAATCTTCACACCGTTAACTTTTCTTCACCGCTTACCAACGCCCAAAATGCGCAAGCCTTCTCTCCCCTCTCCAGTGACCTAGTCGACGATGCATGCTCCATGGCGGCAACCTCGCTGATCCCTTGGCGCTCCTCCTTCTTCAAGCTCAATGGAACCATCATCGACGTCCCCATCGTCAGTTCCTCTCGATTTTATGTTTCATCATCTTCTCCTGCTTACATCGTCTTAATTTAGGTTGAATTTTGCTCTAGATCCCTTTTTCCAATGAATTTTTTAATTTCTTCTATCTTTCTTCAATTATAGAACTTGAAACACTAAATTGTGATTCCTATCCTCAAAGAACCAACTCATTATTTCCTTGGGTCGATAGAAGCCGTAAACCCCTACTACTTCATTAATGTCGAAACCAACAGAATTCCCTTCAGACAGACTAAGCCCAACTTGGCAAACAGTCTTTAGATCCTGGCCCTCAAATTTGGATGGATGGAGGGACTGGTATAAAAGGATATTGACTAGCAAGCAGGCTGCATGGGAGGAAGCAGGAATACCCCAATATTTAGCTATATCCTTAGCCGTCATGAAAAAAGACGGACCAATGTTGTCATCGGCTTCCTACTTTTGCTTTGATACCAAGGGCCGATGACACCCACCTTGCTTCACATCAAGATGCTCACTAGCTTGGACATCATCTCATCAGCTAACCCCTTCACCTTGAAAATCAAATGTGAGCATAAGTTGCTAACCAAGAATGTAGGCGATTGGTCAGGATATATAGCCAACACATCGGCACAGGCCCTGTATCGGACAAATTACATGTAGCCTTCTTGAACCTTCAGTTGGAGAGGTTTGTTTTCTGTGGATCAACTTGTGGCCCAACGGCTAACATACAACATTTGGCCCAAGCCATAGTAGAAAAGAGATCTTTCCCCCTTGGAAAATACCAGCTTGGGGCCACATAACAGATGTCGAGTCAAGCAACAGCCAAGCTCTTAACAGGCAACCCTGTCGGCTATGGATGTCCTTGGTGATTTCTACAACTTTGGCTCAATTTGTACACCATCAATGTTGCCGAGAGAACTCCTCTGTATTCATCAAGCTTCCCCTCAGATTACTCCGACGATGAAGAAGCCAGCAGACGCCGATGCATGTCTTTTGGTGAAGCAGCATCGGCCTACCTAGGATCAGGGCCATCGGCTGAAGCATTCCAAGTATGGTTTGACCACTTTTACAACGGATTCCCCAAGAATGCAAGAATTTGGTTCCCTTATGACAGCTTCACCGATTACGAGCTTCCAGCCGATATGAGGCTAAATGACCTGAATGATGGAACGGACCCTAGTTTTAGGGACAACTTTGTTTCGGCCATCTCACCATGCATACTTCCAACAGAAATATCCCAAGGCCGAAACGTCCAAGTCTCATTGAGTTGTATCACCCTGTATCAGTTGCAAGACAACTGGGTTTGGGCCAACTCCCTATCAACCTGTACTTCTCAAGAAAAATCCAAACCAGAGGAATTGTTACATCAGCTCTTCAGATGGATAGAATATTAAACCTTGAAGGTCCTGTGCTAGGCTCTCTGAATCATGTCAACATCCATCTCTTATGCAGTCAACTGTTTGATAGATGGTGGACTGAATGGAAAAAACACCTCTTTCATCTATCAGCCAGCTTCTATTTGATCATAGTTATTCCTTCAATCAGCCCCTAGGTAAATCATCTTCCTTTTTTGCCTTCACCAATCTCAAATTTTGCTTTTAAACTTATTTAACATATTTTCCCTTGCAGACTGCCAGCACCTCTCCTCCCTCTAGAAGCGTAAGTGGTCAGCCGATTGTATATGCGCCGGCCTTGATGCCTTAAGGAGATTTAATTCCATCTATCATCAGCTTCACTGTCCCCACAGTGGCTTCCTTGCTCCAAGGTTAGATTAGGGAGCCGGTCCCCAAGGTTGCTGGAAAATGCAAGCAACCAATCATCAAGAAGCTTTCAAAGATACTAAAGCCTTGAACTCCCAAGAAATCAGCCGATGAAACCCCTCCTACCGATTCTGACGTTGAACAATATCTGAAGGAGGCAGTCATCGATGAAGAAATTGATGAAGCTGCTGCTGAGATGAGTGATGTCGATAACCATACTTCAAGCAATCCAAGGCCAACCGATACATCTACTCTTGAGAAATCACCTGTCAAGACTGACGTCCAAACCTCACCTCAACCACGTCAACACAAAACAATCTGCAAGGTCAAGGTAAGAAACAAATTGTTTCAGATTTGATTTCCCCCAATATGCTGCTAACAATTGTTTCTCTATAGCCCAAGGCTGTATCGGCTTTAGCCAAGGACAAATACTTCCCGATGCCTCCATTATCTCCAAGTCGTCAGGCTTGCCTAGCTACATCGATAACTTTTTAAAACCCTTTAAACCCCTGGTATCAGCCAATATGACAATCCCTAACACCTACTCTTTTTTTAGCCAAGAGCTCCATTGGCTTCTCCTCATGGATCACGCGATCACGCACCTTCTGCCACCGGCAGCGATCATGGGATAGAACAAAAAACAACTGTTGTTGTTGCTGTGCTGATAACCCAAGTAAACTCATCAACACTCTTTTTATCGGCTCAACTTCAGTTATTTTCTAACAATAACTCTTATCTGCAGAACTTAGCCGATATGTTCTAATTTGACATAAGGCAGTTTTTAGACGAAGATGAAGAAGAAACCACCAGCACAGCCAAATCCCCATTTTCTGAAAGTTTAAGAGCCCAACTGCTGGACATAGCTGATCGGCTCAATGCCTCCTTAGACGCCTTAGTTGCAAACAGCGGGCCGATCAGAAGTAGGTTTCAGGAAATCCAGGACCAACTGCCTGATGAAGTAATCGATGCCATATCTCCGGCAGCCTTCCTTGAATCACATCAAATCAGGGTCCATAGAGCGAGGCAAAGGCTTGCAAATCGGCATGAGCTTAAAACTTTGGAATCAACTATTCAAAGCAGCCGACAGCAAGTTAATGACAACAAAGCTAAGCTTGATAAACTGACAAATGGTCCAGAAATAACTCAAAAATGCATCATCAAGCTTGAACAACAAGAAGCTGATCTTCTGACCAGGCTAGAACAAACTCGCAAAAAAATCACCCAAGAGAAGCAAAAACTAGCCGATCTCCCAAGGCCATCGAAGTCCAGCGAGCAAAGCTGAAGGCATCGGCCAAACACTTGGCAGCCCAAAACAAGGCCTTGAAGCCGATCCCAGGAACGGACGCCAATGACATTAAAGTCATTGAATAAATTGATCAAATTCGCCTACGTGCGTTATCGATAATCCAAAGCTTCTTGGGTTGATGTAATAGTCTTAGGCCTCCAATACATTTTGACTTGAAATACTTGAAATATCTTTGTGTAATATAACCATCGCTTCAGAGCCGATTTTACTTCTGTCTCTATACTTCTGTATTTTGTGAGATTTTGATCTAAGGGCGATAATACATATCAGCCATCTTAAGGCGATGTCAATATACATCGGCTATATCATACATCGGTTAAACAACCAATTATGAATCAATCCAAACATTTGGGTAGTATTTTTTCAAATACTTTCCATTTAATGCTTTCCCAAAAACTTATCCATCATGTCCTTCTAGCATATTCCATTTTTAGGTACACAATGATGAATCTGATAAGGTCCTTCCCAATTAGGTGACCATTTTTCAAACTTGTTATCTCTTGTCCCTATCGGCAAAATTAACTTCCAAATAAGTTCTCCTTCCTCAAAAGTCTTTGGCATAACCTTTTTATTATAATGTCTAGAAACTCTTTCTTTATCTCTCTTGAATTTTTTCAAAGCATGTAGTTGAACCTGCGCCAAATCTTCTAAGTTGTCAATTATCAAGTTGTGATAATCATCGGTCGGTAACTCATTTTGTAAAGAAATCCTCCTTGAGCCGATGTTATTTTCCCAAGGCAAAATAGCTTCATGACCATATACAAGCTGATAAGGTGGCACTTATGTAGCTCCATGACATGCCATCCGATATGCCCACGGTGAATCGGCCAAAGTAGTATGGCACCTCTTAGGTTGTTCTGCAATCTTCCTCTTAATTAGCTTTATCAAACTTTTGTTAGAAACTTCATCTTGTCCATTAGCTTGTGCATAATAAGGAGAAGAATTCAACAACTTGATACCCATACTACCGGCAAACTGAACAAACTCATCGGTTACAAAGATAGATCCTTGATCTGTTGTTATTGTCTGTGGAACTTCAAACCGATAGATTATATATTCCTTAACAAATTCAATGGCATCCTTAGAATCAACTTTTTCTAAACGAATTGCTTCAACCCACTTTGTAAAATAATCCGTTGCCACCAAAATATACTTATTCCCTTTACTTGATGGTGGATTAATTTGGTCAATCATATCAATTCCCCAACCTCTGAACGGCCATGGCTTGATAATTGGGTTCATAGCCGATGTCGGTGCTCTTTTAACTGCTCCAAACTTATGACAATCTTGACATCCCTTGTAATATTTAAAGCAATTCTCTAACATTGTTAGCCAAAAACATTCAACTCTCCAAAGTAACCATCTCAACTTATAGGCCGATTGATATATACCACAGATCCCTTCATGCACTTCACACATAACCACCTTGGCCTCTTCCAGATTTAAACACTTAAGCAAAACCTCATCAATCGTTCGATAATATAAATCATCATCAAGCAGAACATACTTTCAAGCTTTATATTTCAACTTCCTTGAAGCCAATTGAGAAGGATTCTTCAAATAGTTGATAATTTCATACCACCAATCATCGGCATCAACATCTGCTATCTCAATTTCTATATTTTTCAACATCGGCTTATAACCCGATGCTCCTTGAGCTAAATCGTTGGCTTCAACATTTTGTTTTCTGGGAATATGCTTCATAGTGATAACCTTGAAATTCTTCATCAACTCTTGATATTTTTCATTATAAACTCTCAATATTTCATTCTTGCATTCATACTCTCCCAACAATTGATTGATCACCAACAATGAATCACCAATAATTTCAATTGCATCGGCTTCTACTTCTTTCAAAAGCTGCAAACCCTTAAGCACTACTTCATAATCCGCTTGATTATTTGTGTAATAAGGCTTGATTGTAAAAGCAAATTCAAAGCTTGCCCCCTGAGGCGATATAATTACCAAGACGATGCCACAACCATATGTGTAAATAGATCCATCGAAGAATAATGTCCAAGGCATCATCTCAACATACTCAACTGAATTACCTCAGTGTTGAATGATAAAATCGACTATCGCCTGTCCCTTTATTGTCTTAGCCGATTCATACCGAAGATCAAACTCTGCTATAGCAAAAATCTACTTCCCAATCCTCCCTTTCAGTACTGGAGCCAATAGCAAATATTTGACTACATCGGCTTTTCAAACTATTGTGCACTCATTCGAAATTAGATAATGTCTTATCTTTGTACACGAAAAATATAAACACAAGCACAATTTCTCTACAGGGGTGTACCTTGTTTCTACATCCAAAAGTCCTCGGCTAAGATAAAATATTGCCCTTTCTTTTCCTTAAATCTCTTTGAACCAGAACAGAGCCGATAGACTTCTCATCAGCTGATATATACAACTTGAATGAAATGCCCTTTTGAGGTGGCATCAGTACTGGAGGTGAACTCAGATATTCCTTGATGTTATCCAATGCTTTTTGTCGTTTCTCCCCACCCCCACATAAACTCTTGATCGGCTTTCAACCTTAACAATGATCGGCTTTCAACCTTAACAATGGAGTAAAAGGCTCAATCCTTCCTAATAAATTAGAAATAAATCTTCATATAAAATTAATTTTGTTGATCAAGGATTGTAACTTGGTTTTATTTTGTGGAGGCTCAATATCTTTAATAGCATTTCTACTCCTTTGTGTTATTTCGATCCCCCTTTCATGAAACCAGAAAACCAAGAAATTGTTTAGCCGATACACCAAAAGCATATTTGTTAGGATTCATGTTCAAACCATATTTCCTTGTTCTTCCCAATACCTTTCGTAGATCAGCTATATGTCTATCAACTTCTTTAGATTTCACAACTACATCATCGATATAGATTTCAACCAATATGCCGATGAGATCGTGAAATATATAATTCATTGCTCTTTGATATGTAGCACCAGCACTTTTCAATCCAAAAGACATAACAACCCACTCATACAAGCCGATTGCACCAGGACACCTAAAGGCAGTCTTATGAATATCTTCCTCAGCCATAAAAATTTAATTATATCCTGCATTGCCATCCATAAAACTTATAATCTTATGTCCAAATGCAGCATCAACTAACAAATCAGCAATCGGCATTGGGTATTCATCTTTTGGCGTAGCTTTGTTCAAATCTTTGAAGTCGATACAAACCCTAAGCTTCCCATTTTTCTTTATCACTGGTACTATGTTTGAAACCCACTCAGCATATCGGCAAGGCCTTATAAAATTGGCATCATAAAGTCTTGTAATCTCTACCTTGATAGCAATATACATCTCTGGTTTGAATCGTCTTTAAGGTTGTTTATATGGCCGATACTCTGGTTTGATAGGGAGCCAATGTTCTACAATAGATCGACTAAGTCCTGACATCTCATGATATACCTAGGCAAAGTAATCTTTGTATTCCCTTAATAATTCAACTAATTCCTTTTTGAACTCGTTTGACAATTTAGCACTTACAAATGTCGGCCTAGGCCTACCACCATCTCCAATATCTACCTCTTCTAATTCATTGGCCGACATAAATCCTTGCCCCAATTTACCCTCTAAATCATCTATAGTATCTTTTACATAAATATTGGGGCTATCTCCTTTGTCTTCACAGCAAAAGTTGGGGTTCTCCATCACTGATTGGCTGTATATCACAATCGGACACTTTTAAATAATCTCCTTCCCATACTTTTTCTTACAAACAATCAACTCCTTCCATTTCCAAAATAGATAAATCGGCAATAGTAAAATTTACTAACATGTCGGCTTGCACGACTTCTACCTGGTCTCCTTGCCACTGAATCAAACTTTGATGCATTGTTGAAGGAATGCAACAGTTAGCATGTATCGAATCCCTTTCCAATAGCAAACTATATGATCATTTTCTATCAATGACAAAAAATATGGTTGGAATTGTTTTACTGCCTACTGTCAACTCAACATTCAGGACTCCTTTTGTCTCAGATGAACTGCCTCCAAAGTCTTTTAATACCATATTAGTTTTGATCAAGTCTTCTGGAGTTTTACCAAGCTTCCTGAATGTGGTATATCAAATTAGATTGACTGCTGCTCCTCCATCAACTAACATTTTGGACATCGGCTTCCCATTGATAAATCCCTTGATGTATAATGGTCTTAAATGCCGATGCTCATTGTCCTCGGGTTTCTCAAAAACAGCTTGTTCTGGTGATAGTGTTAACTTTGCCAATGATTTCTCAATTTCCTCATCGGCTGAATGTTTGACATACTCTGTCGGTAACACAAACACCATATTGATTGAAGACGAAGCAATATAAAGCCTTTGGCAGATGCTGAACTGTTAGTTTTATCGGCTTTGACTTCATCGGCTGACACAACTTTGGATTTAACACGCCACTCCTTCCTGGTACGTTTCAGCCAATGATCAATTTCTTCTTCAACCTCTTGCATCTGCTCTCTGTTTCTCAACCGTTGAACTCTCCTTTTCTAATTCTTGGTAAAAATTCCAATTGAACACCATTGAGAATTTTGAACTTGCTCTTCTTCTTCATTTTTGAAATAATCTTGATGAATCGGCCCTAATCGTTGATGTACTGATAACCTCTTCTGTATCAGCCGATTCTCAAATTTTGAACTACTTGATTGATGAAAACTACCATGGTATATTGCATCTTCATTACTGCAACCTGCACAATCTTCAACCAATGGTAGTCTCATCCTTTCATTCCAGCAAAACCTAAAGAATTCACACTTCCAATCAGGATCAAAGCAAACCCTATCATCTTGAGAATATGTTTGAATCTGCCTGTCTTGTCTTTTCTAGTACTTGCTGATCAACTTGGTAGAATTGAATCTATTTTGTTGACAAGTCCGATAATCCTTCTTATCATCTTCATTTGTGTGGACCATGTTAACAGGAAAAGAGTGGCCATCAATCTTCATCATCTTTTTACCATCATCAAACTTTATTCTACCTTGCTCTATAGCCGATTGGATTTGTTGCCTGAACACCTTGCACTCATCGGTATGATGAGATCCCGTATTATGCCACTTCCAGTACTTTTTTTTCTTAACTCTTCAGCCGATGGAATCACATGTCCTACTGGAAGTTGGATTGTTTCTCTTGTAGCAATAGATCAAATATGTCAAAATCATATTTTTCTTTTTTCCCAGTATTTCTAACCGATTGGTAAAAAACTGTCTTTTTATTTCTTCACCAACTGCCAAACCAATTTTTGGGTCTTCATCTTCTAATTCTGAATCATAGCTGTAAATATTGTTGACATTGTTAACTTTCCTGGAAAACCTCTTTGTTTCTTTAAATCTTTGTTCATGAGCCGATACTTTTTGAACCAGATGAGCTAAACTTTCAGTCCTATGGAGAAAATCTCTCTCTTATCGACCCAAGTAATCCTTGGAAAGCTAGATCAGCAAGCTGTGAATCGTTTAAATTAAGGCTATAGAACCTGTTCCTCATATCTCTGAACCTCTTAATATAATTTAGAATCGATTCATCAGACTTCTGTCTTATGGATGTCAAGTCTGACAACTTCATCTCTTGAACAGTCCATCCTCTGACAGAATTGTAGGGCAAGGAAGAAAACCAAGTAAATGCCGATCCAGATAATGACAATGGGAAAACTCTAACTCCCAAAGCCTCAATAGCCGATGCCTCCCCACATTGTGCTACGATTCGGCCGACATGCTTATATGTCAAAATATTGTCTTGCCCTGAAAACTTAGAGAAATCTGCAATCTTGAATCCATTTGATAAAGGAACCTTATCAAAGTAGTCTGGTATGGATACCGATACATGATTTCACTGTCCTTAGGTTTCAATCCAAATTTTTCTCTCGCCACCTCTGCAATCATAGCAGCCCATTATTGTTGTTGTCCATTACCTCCAAACTATGGCATTTGCTCATAGCTGTTGAATTGAGGCTGATACTGATATTATGGAACAGGCTCTGGCCGATACTGATGTGGTGATATCGGCTGATGTTGAGAACTTGAATTCTGACCCAAGTATGTCTGGTGAGGTTGATACTAGAAATTTTGTGGCACCTCATGCACATATTATGGTTCAATTGGTGGTTGTGACAAAATCGGCTGCTGAATAGGTTGTTGAGCTACTTGTTCCCTCATTGGCTATAAATTCTGAAACATTCTAGCCGATGTTGGTTATATACTTCTTATCATCTGTGAAGCCTGATTTTGTTGTACTTACTGCAACATTTGCCCCCTCCCCCCATGTATTGGTTGTTGTTGCATCCCTGAAGAACTTGGAATTTCAGTCTTGATGGTTCCGTAAGGGGGAAATACATTGTTTGGGAAGTAAATTGATCCCTTGGCCTTTTCTTCAGCTATAGTACCATCCATCACATTTCTGACCACATTAACCAGTGTATTGACTAAGACATTTGACTGATTAATCAAAGCTTGATGCATTGCATAATCAATTCTGTCTTGCAACGAAACCTTGCCTTGTCATCAACAACTGGTTCTTCTGCTTTTGCTTTGACCTCCTCCTGCGTACTGGTCTCAACTTCAGTCTTTGGGAAAATTACTTTTCCTTTCTGAACCACTTTTCCTTGCCGAGTAACACTGAAGGAATCCAAGTACATCTTGTGAAAAGCTTGTGTTAGTTGCTCCATCTCTGCCTTTTGCTCCTCAAACAACTGTTCAACAATAACCGAGATGATGTTGTCTTCTGTGATCTTAGGCATGATGAAAATCTTGAATTTCAGTCCCACCAGGCATGCCAAAAGCGTGTTGATGAGAAAACACGGTGGCCTGGGAGTTCTGCTTAACTCCAGTGCAGATCCAAATCTTGCGTTCGGGTTTAGGGCGTGCCAGTTGGTTTGATCCTGCAACCAACAAGATAGACAATAGAACTAGTTAAATCTACGATAGCTGATTGGCCAGCGAGCCGATGACGTATCACATAAATCTAGCCGATGCGATCTGAACGAATCGGCTGTAAGGTGTAAGATAAATAAACCTATGTAAGCCTAAAATATGTTCCATCGGCTGTAGATGTAATCAAACATGTAATCTATAGATAAAGAATATATCCGATCAAGTCATAGCCGATGACACCATATTTAGGTTAAAAATAGATACCATATCGGCTAATACTCCGATACAACCTTATACACGAAAATCAATCTAGGTAAATATACCAAGAGCAAGCTTGTTATATTTAAATAGTGTGATATCCTTGTATAAGGGGCAAATAAAATATGAAAAGCATGATTAAAGGAATTTAAATAAGGCTAAATAGTTATATCAGGTAAGATCGGCTAAAACCCCGATGCTACCCTTATTTGCAATCAAGAAGCAGGTTAGTTTCTATGATTTTAGACATGACTAGGCTGATGCAGCACAAAGTGTGAAAAGGAGCATAGAATCTAAACAATCAAGCTTTTGACTGATTTTCAGGGTGGTGGATACCTTAGCTAATCTAAATCAATGAGATGATCTAGCCGATGCCGACAAAACCTTGGGTAAGGCTGGGCAGATACAGGTAAATCAACCCATCAATTTAGATTAGCAAAGTTATATGATAACTAGTAGTTGTATAAGATAGATTAGAACATCTAAAGCGATGCGATAATCCACGGATACAAGCCGCTATTCATAAGCCATACCTCTTATTGGAGATCGAAACCGATGTAGCCCAATTCGAAACAAGAACTCGTCGAAAGTAACAGGAAAATTCTGACGATGCGCCGAAAGTGTATTGAACTGTTGTTGTTATTTTTACAAGACTCTGGGCATATATTTATACCCGAACTTACAGAACCTTGTCCATGTCGGACACTACTCAAAACTTGCCTAAACAAACAAGTCCTAGGTGGACTCTTACCACGAAAAAAAATAACTAATTCTTATTCCTAATTAATAGATACAATTGGCTCTTTTGGACTCAATTCCTATTTGGCAATATCTTCAAGCTTTTCTTTGAACCTAACACAGACTCTGGTTACCCGTATCGGCTGACCGAGATTGATTCAGGTTACCCTTATCAGCTGACCGAGTCTGATTCCATATTGGCCGATACGGCTCCCAGCCGATGCGCTGCTCTGTTTTTGGAAAAATCTTTATTCCTTCAAATTCGCTTCGGATCTAACTCCATCTTCGGTATATCTTTACCAAATTTCGCTATTAACAACATGGTCATGTGGATCATTGATAGCAATACCATAAACACCCTTAACATCAACACGATATCACTCGTATCCATCGTCCTCTAGAACTTGGTTGCCTTCGTCAAAATCATTGTCCGCATCTTCTGTGTCCTCAACACGACCTATAGTAGAATGATGGTTGTTTGTGAATGAGACAATATAGTTTAGTAGATTATACCGATACATTTGAAGATACTTTATTAGTACTCACAGTCAATGTTGAAAGTTGTATTTGAAGGCTCGAATAATGCACTATCAAATTTGACGTAGTCGGTATCTATAATGGTCTGCTGAATATTTGGTATTTGTCTAGTTTGACGTTGTGTAACTCCATCCAGTTACAAGGGAGCAATTCAGTATAATGTATGTGGTTGTGACTATTATTGGCTAGCACTGATGATAGAGGGCAATACCTTGAATTATAAAGAATGTTCTGACCTACAACCGAGGAGTCTCTTCTCTGTCCAAGTATTGAAGTTTTTGTTTTATTGAATTGAGGTCTAGAAGTTTCATTCCTATGTAGCAAGTTAGTCGAGTCATTTGGATCAATACTTTCCTTGACAACTCAATATGGATCTCATACAATGGTAGAACACATTGTTCCATATAGCGACCCTTCATCAATGGTGTCGGAAGAATCTACACAACAAAACAATATAAGAACATTGGATTAAGGACCACGAAATTAAGCAAAGTCATTAAACTTTACCAACAATAGCTGTGGTTTGTGTAGTAGTCCCTCCATCGACATTGCTCAACTTAGCCTTCTTTTGTGCGCGTCATTCATGGACATAACCTTTATGATGTTCTCTTTTTTTATATGCTCGATATTTCAGATCATTGGACATTTTGACTGGTCGTCACATGCAAATGGCGAGAAGTCGACATGTGAATTACATCAATAGAGATTGATTCCGCCTTCCTCTTCGCACTCCTTGCACGCCAATCATGTAGCTTCCTATATTTTTCTTCATTCTTTTCGTTGGCTAATAATTCAGACTGTGTCATATTCTGGAATACAGTTTCAGATGTGACACTATTATCAACTGATTTTGGCTCGGCCTTCTTCTTTGCATGCCATTCACGTAGTTTCCTGTTCTGTTCTTCTCTTTTTTTTAGCTAACAATTCTTTTTTTGTCGGCATCTGTATTACAGTGTCAGATGTTGTTACAGTACCTTCAATAGAGTTTGCCTCAGCCTTCTTCTCTGCGCTCTTTGCGTGCCATTCATGCAGCTTTCTATTTTTTTCTTCTATCTTCTTTTCTTTATCTAATAAGTCAGTTTGTGTGAGTTGTTTTGGTGTGACAAATACGAAAGGATTGACAACTGTGTTGGGCTCGACCTTCTTCTTGGCGCATTGATCTATTTGTATTGCTTTAGTTTCTCCCCTATTACGTTGCACCTTATTATAAGGTGTATTTTGAGCTGCTGGAGTTGTGTTTTTATTTGCAAAACGAAACAACAAGTTCATATATGCCACAAGTGTATATAGAAAACCATAAAAGTTTACAAAATAATAGACATGTGACAACACCTGAAGATACATTTGTTACATCTCTGAAAACATTGCGTCCTCCATTGGCCGAACCATTTGGATCCATACCTAACGGATAAAATATAAATAAACGTGAGTTTGTGTGCGCTGTTAAGGGTCTATGTAAATTGGATTTAAAAATCATTTTAAATTTTGACAACAAAATTATCATTGATGCGACCGGTTTTTAACAGGAAGCCACAAATTGATGCATAGATCATTAGACCACAATATTTTGATTTCATGCTCAACAAATAACACCAACCGATCAAAACAATAATTCATGTATTTCTATTGAAAATAGTTTTGGTATATTTTGAACGATGTGGTGAATAATGCTTTTCACCAGAATAATCTAACAATTGTACTAAAAGTTAGACATGAATTTGGCAAATCACGAAACATAAACACTTTATTCAATCAACCAGATCCATTTCACACTGATCCATTCCCCTTGGTTTTCAATAAACCATGCAAAAAGGTCATGTTACACTATTCATATGACATAACTACACTATCCAGAATACGTCAAAACACAGGGAAATCTCCTATCACCTTGCGACGAGGGTGGTCATGGAGAGGAAGTTGTCGATGGTCTTGTCAACCCTCGCCAAAAGGGCACTGGCGGTGTTGCACAAATTAACACTTTACTTTTAGAAAAGATCAAAGCACTCGCTCGCAGTAACAGAAAATGTGCTTTCATTTTTAGCAATACAATATGGAGTTATGATCTTAAGATGGACATATGCACCAGCACCAGACAAACTGTTAGATAACAACTTTGAAAAGTACCGTATATTTAATTGAACAGTGCATATTCTGTACAAACTACAATGAACAATAGAGAGGGTCCTTTCGTATATTATACTAGGTGAAACCCCGCGCGTTGCTGCGGGAGTTTAATATGATAACGATAAGTAAAAATAATGTATAAGATAGCTAGACAATATAAGCTTACATAAGTTGACGTGGTTTATGATAATTTAAATGATGATTCAAATGTAAAAGTAAGGTGATGTGGCTTTATGAGAGAAAAAAAGGAGTGAGATAATTTGGACCATAGATTAATCATCTAAAGGCTAAAAACAATTGAGGTGATATGGCTTAATGAAAAAAGAAAAGGAGGAAGATAATTTGGACCATAGATTAATTATCTAAGGACTAAAAACAACTTATGTGATATGAGTTAATGAGAGAAGAGAGAAATAACATTAACTAAGTAAAGAAAAACTATAAAGGATATAGAATATTATAAAAAATGATGGAGAGATATATTGAAATATTATGTGAATTATGTGGAATGATGATTTAACATCTTGCATTTTAAAACTCTAAAATTTGATAAATTATAAAATTATAGATAATATAGCATGCTTGCATGATGTTAAATGTGATAATTGTTAGTGGAGGATGATGTGATATCTTTGCACGTTTAGATTTAGGATTTAGTGGGTTGTAACTTTGTAGTAAGATAGGATTAGCGCAGCACATCACTATAAAAATTATTATAAAAATTATTAGAGAGGGTCCTTTTGTAGATGTTATTTGCGTCACGACTCATTACCATTGAACCAAGGACTCAGTAATATTATCATCTTTTTTTTAAATGAAATGAAATTTGAGGAAAAAGATCTAGTCATCTCTAAATGTAAACTTGAGCAACAGTTCATTACTTTCCCTTCAAAATTGCTCTAATAGTTGCCTAATTACATCCAATATACCTCATATCTCAAATTTTGTTGATCTGTAAACAATAGTAAATCAATTTTGCAGCTTGGTCTTGGAGTTTCACAGCTCAGGTTTGGATATTGTTTAACAACTAATAGAAAAATAATAAATAACCCTTCAGTCATGACCTAGATATAGAAATCAGTACCCAAATGTTGATCAACCGGTACGAACAGTAAGGAGTTCTTTTCATACTGCAAGGCATAGGTTAACTTATTTAAACTATTTATCACAAGTAGTAGAGGGTTCATATATGCAAAGATCAAAGCACCCATGAGCTTTATAAAGAATCCTTCGTTTATGTATGAAAGCATTAGATCAAGACAAAAAAAAAGGTGTAGTCAGTATGTCAAAATGACATTGTAATGTTAGTTGGTCTATCAAAATATACGGAGTTCTAATCCATAGGATCGTATACTCAGAAGTCGAATTTTATATAATTATATAAACATGTTACAGTTATAGAAATTTATATTTTTCAATTTCCAGTACATATCAGTGAATCATATATGCATCCACAAGATAGCAACCAGATGCAAGATGTTCTGAGTTGACCATAGTAATTAATTCTAAACCGAGTCCCATCCATACCATCGATCAATTTGTAGGATCAATAGTGAACATTGCACATGGGTTTTCTGAGGACAACCTCTTTTCTTTTAATATGAGTCTTATCATGAGTATATGGAGTTTTGGTTGTACACTCAAAAGTCGAATTTTATATAAATATCAACATGAAACAGTGATAAAATTTGTATTTTCCAATTTCCAATACATAAAACAGTGCAGTGCTCTTGACTATAACATCAGCACGACAAACTCGCACATATAAAACATATGAAATTTCGTCACCAATTCAGAATTGCGTGGAAAACATGAATCCCATTCTAAACAAATCTGAAAACTCTACAATCCAAATAGGAACACCATTATGAAAAATCTAAAAGCTTCAGATCCCATAGCTAGCAAAGTTAAGAAGGGAATAGTGAAGAAACTGGTTGTACCTTCAATTCAGAGAATGAGATTATGAGGAACAGCAGCAGCTGTTCACAGTGATACAGGAATGGATAATCACTGGTGATGCCATAGTCTGAAACGACGGCGAGGCGACGCCCTTTACAGCAGTTGTTCTGCATATGGATATATAAATGACATCATATTTTTCAGTTATTAAGCTCAATTGAGACTCAAAAAAACAGAATTGCAAGCACTAAAGTGTTCAAACTTCTATTTGAAGCATGATTCATAGTCTCTGAAGTCAAAACTTGTAAAATGTGATAGGAAAAATTTGCGCCAGTTGCTATAAAAAAAATAAATATTCGCTTAAAAGATCTTAAAACTAATCAACTCCAAACAAAGATACAGTTGATCAACTCCAAGCAAATGTGTTTTCACAAATATGCAAACAGTGAACCATATAAATGCTAATGGTTTTTTTTCAATAGATGAAGCATGAAATTTCTATGCAAATTATACAGTAAATATGATCTCGTCACAAGTTATCGATGCAAGTTTTTTTTGGCTGGATGGTGTTAGTTACTGGTTTACCTTTAGCAACCCACCAGCCCAAGAAAGACGTATATAACACCTAACCCGATCACAAAACAGCAGAGGGTGTAATATTTTTTCTTTCTTCCTGCTACAGCGATTCTTCTGATGTGCCATTTACAGGGAATAGTTTCAGCATATTTCTTATATTTTAAATGAACAACAATTGTCAGCAAATTATATTTTTCAATCAACAGTATGCTATATACTCAAGCATTTGAAAGTGATATTCTCTGATATGATACTCAGTTATATTATATACATACATATAATACACCTGAATAGTAGGTGCTATAGTGGGATAGAGAAAAATAAATCAGCAAAATTAGTCCATTTGTATTGTTAATTTTCTCTCTTTTCCAGTCCATACTTTCACCCAAATGCTGATTTATTTTCCTGCTTTCAAGAAATATGCATTTGAACCCATTATCGCCATGCCTTAAAATCATCATCGTGGCTTCAAATATCACCATAGTGGTAGCATGGCCAGATTAGTGTTTTTAATTAAAGTTTCATTTGATGTCAAATTTGACTTTAGTACGTGCAAGACATGGTAAAAAAGGTATTTTTAGGTGATGTTTGAATCTCCTGAAGATAAAGATAAAGGTGAAGATTAACTGTTTCACGTAAAACGAGATGACCTTAACGTATGATTAATTAAGTTTTAATTATTATAAACTTAAAAAATGGATTTATCTGATATTTTAGAACAATTTTCATATAGAAAATTTTCGTACGAAACACACCGTTCAGCAGTTTGAAAAGCGTGTCACGAATATTTTATCTTTTATCCGTGATTGTAGTAGGTTCGAACGGAGCCTTAGAACATCTCAATCTACCCCATTGACATCTTTATACAATCTATAAAACATTTCAATCTCCGAAATAAATAACAGCTCAACCTCGATATGCAGCAAGCAATAAAATATCTCCCAATAGCAATTATGTCTTGAGAACCACATAAAACAGGCTATTTCAGTTTATTTTTATTTCCATTCGAAATGATGGTGAGAATGGCAAAAGCTATCCATTATGTGTTCAACATAAATGTACCAAGTTTCACCCTCGATGATTCAAAATGCAATAGATAATACAGTGATCCCAACCTGAAGTCGAAAGCCTGGCTGCTGGTGGATAGCCTCCAGGGACGTGAGCTGTGGCTGTGTGGAGGCGGTCGACAAGGTGGGCAACGGTGTCCGGCCGGTGGAGATCGGGGGCGGTGCGGAGGAGACAACTGAGACGGGCGACAAGGAGCTGAGTGGAGGCGGGCAACCGTGGGCGGTGGAGATCGGGGTGAGAAAACCTGAAATATAACAGAAGGGTCATATATAGGAACTGGCAGCTGATCTCCTGCACAAGTGATATCTTGTGTACATAAAATCAATTATTGAATACTCTATCTTCTAGGAAACTCTAAAAGATTATCCGTTGTCCAACAAAAAAAACAAACAGAACAGATCTTAGCCAGATAACCAGCGATGAATGAAACTGAACTGTATTGCTAATAGCTGAATAAAAGAAACACAAAATGATCACAAAATAAGCACCATAGATGTACTGTAATGATCACAAAACTCTTAAATTGTATTGTATAAATCCTAGCTAGAGGGTAGTCCTAGCAAAAGGGTACTGGTGGCCACCACATTACCGCAAACCAAACAACGGTTCCAATCAATAACAGACAGGGAGAAATATTAGGGATTTACAGTGCACCGAGCGAGAAGGTACTGGAACCCCACCTGAGAGGAGAGGTCGGCGACGGCGAAGATGGTGGCGGCGCGGCGTTGATGTGGCGGCAGTGGAGGGAGACACCAGCGACGGCGGTGTAGGGGGGGACGGTTGTGGCGGACAAGCGCGGTGAGGAGCTGAGTGGAGGCAGGCGACGGTGGGCTGTGGAGATCGGGGGCAACGTGGAGGATTGGGGGCAGCACGGAGGAGATAGCCGAGGCGGGCAACGAGGCGGAGATCAGAGCTGACACGGAGTAGGGCGACGAGGACCCCATTGAGCCTGGGCAAAACAGCTCTAGCGATGGAGATCGGGGATCCGCAGTGCCAATGGCGGGATAGGGTTTGGGGATTGGGGGCGGCGCGACGGCGAGGGTCAGGGGTGAGAATCACGGCAGTGATGGGCGAGGGGCATGGGTGAGAATCACAGCGCGAGAGAGACAAGGCTTGCACGTAAGCATGGAGGAGGAGCATGGTGGGGGTGCAGGTGAGAAGGGGGTGTGTGTGGTGGGTGGGGGAACAGTGGGTGGAGGCGCAGGTGACCGTTGGATCTAATGCGAGATAATCTTGACCGATCAATGAAGTATGAAGTATGAAGGATGTAAACTCTTCGATGGGGTCACAAGTGAGAAGGGGGCGTGTGCAATGGGTAGGGATGCAGGTGACCGTTGGATCTAATATGAGATAATCCTGAGCGATCAATGAAGTATGAAGTATGAAAGATGTAAACTCTTGTTGGTGAACTATAGGATATATATATATATATATATATATATATATATATATATATATATATATATAGAACTATAGGATATATATATATATATATATATGTATGTATGTATATATGTATATATATAGGTAGCGCTAGAGAGAGCGATGCACGCTACACATCACAATGGCATGACTCACAATAAATTCCGCTACCTTCGGCGCCCACCTTCTCACCCCGTATAGTAGTTAAAAAATTACTCAAGGAAGAAAACCATCCCCCGTGCTCAAATACCTCGGTGCAACTCGGTGAGTGAAAAAATTACCGTACATATCTCTATGCAAGCATGAGTGAAAAAGTTACTAGCATCTGGTTGGCACTACCCCAAAAGGCTTCAGTGTTTCTGTGAGTGAAAAAAATTACTTTCAGGTGGGAGTTAGCATCTCATGTTTTTTCAACCGGAAGTTAACATCTCCTAAAAATTTGTTGTGTTGAGATATCGAAGGAATAAATATGGATCCACGTAAAAAAATTTATTGACTATAATATTTTAACGAAACAATATTCTATTTATTTTTTACATGGGGAAACATTTTTTTTACATTTAATCAGGCAACATAAATTATTTTAATTTTCTCACGAACATTTTGTCCAAGCAAGTTTCTTTGAAAAAATACTATTTTGAGTATAACTATGGTGGTCAATTCTTGTAATAAAAAAATAACTTATACATTCATTAGCAAGCTTAGTCAAAATATTACTTATTCCATATGTCCCAAAATAATTTTATTTTTCACATATCCCACACATATCAAAATAGAAAGACTAGAATATCTCTAATTTATTAAATTTTGAATGTAATTATTTCTCTCTTTATCAACTCTCGATACATTTATCTTTTACTTTCATGGGACTCCGATGCAAAATGATTATTTCAACAAGAAGTTATTTTCGGACAAGATGGGATGCCAAAAAACAACTTATTCTCGTGAGTTAAAAAATTACTAACACCTTTCTATTTGGCACTCATCCTATAAGCTCCACTATTTTAGCCTGTGAGTGAAAAAATTACTAAGGTTGGGGGGTGGTGGTAATAGTGTCGTGAGTAACAAAATTACTATGAACCTTCTCAAGGCACCTACTTGGTGAGTGAAAAAATTACTAGCACATTCTTGTTTGGTACTCCCCTGTAAAACCCGGTCTCGATGTTTATGTGAGTGAAAAAAATACTAAGGTTTGAGATTCCAGGGGTGATGGTCATCGGGAAGACGGGGCTGTGTGTCACGCCATCTAGTTTGGTTGAGCGCTACGCGCTCGGTAGTATTTCTCTCTCTATATATATATATAAGAAGAAAATAATAGATAGAAGATTACGCTTTCTAACTAATATAGGGTGAAAGAGGAGGAAGGGGGCGGTCCAGCTGTTGCTGGTCGAGGTGTATATATACGTATGTAAAGGGCGTACGTGAAGATAATATGAGATTTGAAATCGCATATGCGACTAATCTTGGTTTTCTTGATATTTTCATCATTAATTAGTTGAGATATATAGATTTCACGTGGGCACATGATTTGGTTGAGATATTCTATGCTTCCCACGTCCCTCTTCTCTCACGCACGTACATTTTTTCTTTGAGCACGTACATGTGTTTTCTTTGACGATCTAATTGTTAAAAACAGTATTTTCTTTGACGATCTAATGGTTAAAAAAAGTGGATCTATTATATATTAAATAAAAATTGAAGGCTAAATGTGTTTTATTTACTAATTTATTACATAGACACGTGGCAGTATAGGAGCATTTGTAAAGTGACACATGACGACTTATGATAATTTATAGGATGTTTAATAGACTTTTAGTATATAATAGATAGATGGACATGCTACTAAAATCAATGTCTGACAAGTCATGCAATATGCTGGATTTCTACTCAGCAGAAGCAAAATTACCATTCATGTGAAACCTCTTTACCATCTCTTATGATGTCGTGTTAGGGAGTACCTATATGACATTTGATAGTTTTTAGTTGCAAATTTGATATGATCATGACTACTATTGTTAGGTCAACAAAAGACATCAAGATCAAACTGTTCAACTTATGGAATCTAATTCGGCCACCTGCTACAATTCTGATTTCAAACGGTCACCAAATATCTATACGAGCTTCGTTTTAGGCTCATGAGTACTTGACGAAAAGCTCTTGGAGTCTTTTTTTCAATGAATTCAGCTTCATCTCCAAATTTCATCTTAGTCATCAACAATTGAAGAAACAAGGTGTTATATCATCTATAATGAGGCTATAGGCTTGTAACTTCATTTGTGACCCCGGTCCAAGTGAGGTCCATGTGGGATGCGCCCTAATCAGGTGGAGCATGACCCTAGGAACCCCTTGGTTTGTCCTCTCACCTCCTCAAATAGCTAGATACCCCTTTAGGATTTTTTGGGTTTTGTTAGATTTAAGTTGCAGTCATTGCTACTTTACCTTGTAGTTACGTGTGTCGGCTAGACACCTAATTACTCGTCTTCGGAACCTCAACTTATCATGTGTATTTAATTCCTATTTGTAATTCAGATTGTTTTTATCTTATTCTTACTTGTTTCTTTGATTTGCTTGTAGTAATAAGGTTGATTTGAACCAGCAAGATCAACAACCCACGGAGAGATGTATCAATCACTAAGACACAACACAATAACGTTTTATACAGTTATAGTCGGGTCGTCAACGTTTCTTCCAAATCATAGTTATCATCAAGTCACCGAAAGATCGGGACAACCAGATCCCTGAGCGTATCGAGTGGAGCTCAGGGTTTATCAAGTGGTATCAGAGTTTTCGTTGCTCGGTGAGTTTTTTATCTACCTATAACCAAAAAATAGCCATAAAAAAATAGAATTTCATTCTTTACCTAGCCATATTTGTGCCATTGCATTGTTCTTTTTTGTTTTGCTTTGTTGACTTTTACGTCGCATCGTCACGTCGTGTTGCTGGTCTTAGCGTTAGACCATTTAGAGTTTTGAGTTCTAATCATGTTTAGTACCCCCGCCGCCGCCATGTCTTTGTTGTCGTCGGGACCCACAAAAACGAAATCGTCTCGCTACCAGGGTTCTATTTTTCTAGTTTTCAGAAGTTTTTGTCGGTCAGTTTTGAAGTTGCATCTAGGGTTTCTGTCATGTGGTTTGTGTCCTCTCCCGTGGTTTGGTTGTGTCCTGTCCCGTGGTTTTGCTAAAAAAATCAAAAAAAGAGAATAAAAAAGGCAGAAAGGTGCTTAAACAAAAAGAAAAGAAAAGCCACACCAAAAAAAAGAAACAAAAAAGAAAAAAATGAGAAAAAGAAAGAAAGAAAGAAAAGAGAAAATCAGTTGTTATCTTTGAGATTGCTTTCATATATTAGAATTGTGCTTGATTCGTTTCTAGTGCTATATTGTGGTATTGTTTGTGTCTAGGCTCCCGTCTCTAGTATGTTCTAGCCTAGGACCGGCACAGTACTGACTTTGAACAATTATTCAACTTTGCATTATCTGATTTGAGCATTTGCTATTCCTTTGCTACATATTTAAGCCAACACAGAGCTTCATAAATTTGATTGCAGCCGTATAGCAAGTGTTTGCCAAGGTATCGATATATCCAACCTCTATTGGGGTGCTTATTTGAGTCGATGTATGTCATCATTCCGCTTGCATCAGTAAGAACATGTAAGAGCTTGGTTAAAAGCTTGAGTTTGTGTGACATTTGAACCTACACTACCTAGTAGTTAATTGGAGCATGCATATCCATGTGTATATTTCTTGTTTGCTACTAACCATGGCAGTGTTAAGTAAGGGGATACAAGACGGTCATGCTCAACATCGACTTCTTCACCTTCGATGAGATATAGCGACTTCTCTACGTGATGCATATGAGGTACTATTAGCACCAAAATTTGGTAAAGCCCAAAGTCATCATCGGCTTAAAATCAGTATTGGTTTCAGAGTCCTGGAATCGGCCAATGGGAATTATCACTCGCCAGCAGTCGGGTTCTTAGCAGATTTGGTTAAGGAAATTATTCAATTAAAGGAAACTTATCCAGAAGAGGCTGAGTTCAAGGAAGATGTGGCATTACAATTTATCTATTAATTAGGAAGAGTCAGTTAGTTTCCTTTTACTTTTAGAAAAGATTGTTTAGAGTCCGATCAGGACTTGTATCTTTTACTTTATCTTTAGGAAAGTTTGTGTCTTGTCCAATAAGGACTAGTATCTATCCATGGGTATAAATATGTACATCCTGGGTCCATGTAAGATATCGCAACGATCAATACATCTACTTTCGGCACATCGCCACCCTCTTTTCTGAGGTTTTCGTTATCATCGACGAAACTTGGCACCTAACGCAGGGCTGCATCGGCTTTGATCTCCGGCGAATGGGGAAGTCCAATGTTTCGTTGGCCCTGGTGAATGTATTGGCTACATTGGTGTTGTTCAAGGCTACATCGTTTCGACCTCTTGGATCGCTCTAGTTTGATTGATATATTTGTCTATGTGATATGTCAATTCTATCTTTAATAGCATTGTGTTTATAGAAGCATCGGTTTAGCTGGGACTGTCTCGGTTAGGACTGATTTTCTATCTTAGCCGATATTTCTCTACAATCACATTGATGTTTTAGATAAATTTGTTATATCCATCACATTAGATAGATTTATCGGCTCATTGAATATTAGATTATCATATACAATCTCGTCCTGCGTTGGTTAGGTTCGACCTACTAGATTGTTATTGATAATCTCAGTCTTGTTAAGTCGATAGGTTCATGCTAATGTTTCATTGGAGAGTTAGTTGATTTTATTCGATGTGTTAAATTTCTCCTTGATAGTTTTACTGTCTTGGTTAAATTTAATACATGACCACCCTGAAAATCAATGAAAGGCTCGATTGTTTAGATCTTATACTTTCTTTCATACTTAGTGCTGCATCAATTAGGTTTGACCTACTAAGTTGTGCTTAGAATTGTAAAAACTTACTTGCTATTTGATTGCCAATAAGAGTATCATTGGGGTTTCAGCTGATGAGTTATCTGGATGTTGCATCGGCTTATAAGGATTATATACAAGTTGATTTTAGCCAATGACAGCAAAGGTTCCATTGATTATTTAATCATTTGGATTTAACAGCATCGGATCTCCAGCCGACGTATGCTTTAACCATTGGATCAACATTTATTCTATCATATCATTATTAGCCGATTGATTACTATTATCATCAATTAATTGTCTTTACATCATTATTTATCCAAGTTTTGAAATTTACATCAGATATATAGCCGATTGATCAAAACTCTATTGACATTGTCTAGTATCGCTACATCGCTAGTATTGATCCATCGGCTTGTCAACCGATCGGCTATTTGATCGTCAATTTATATATCTTATCAATTACAGGATCAAACTGACTGACACGCTCGCCTTCCATCAATATTTTAGAACCTACACCGGAGCTAAGCAGATCTCCCAGGCCTTCGTGTGTTTCGACATGGTTCGCGTCAATGCAGATTTAGCACATCAACTAGATGTGCATTTTTCGTCAACAGGTACCTGACTATAATTTTGCACGAGTCGAATCTAAGTTGTAATTCTACGATGGTAAGTATGATTCTATTGCTTATATTGATTGGGAGCTAGCAATAGATAATAAATTTGATAAGTATGAATTTTTTGATGCTCAAATGGTTAAAGCTGCTAATAATAAGTTGATCTCTTCTGCATTCTTTCGGTGGAGTCATGTTAGTAACAAACCTGAAACTTGGGATGAATGCAAAACCATGATGAGAAAGCGTTTTGTTAGTTCTTGTTATTGATGTACTCTTCTTGAGAAATTAGAACATCTAAAATAAGGTGATAAAACTATTAGAGAGTACATGCATGAATTTCATGTTTGTATCATTTACAATGGTCTAAAAGAATATAGTGAAAACACAATGCGTAGATTTTTCAAGGGGCTTAATTCTGAAGTTCAGATTATGCTCGCTAATGTGACATATAATCATATTGGACACCTGTTCATATTTTCTCGTAGCATTGAGAGTCAAATCATATCAAATGCGAGAAGGCATGAACAATGTGATTTATCTCATGTTTCAAATTATTCTATATCCTTGTGCAATGATGATGTGCAAATATTGGAGGAACAATCTTTTGTGACTCCTAGTACTAATGTTTTACAGGAAGTTCAGAACATTTAACAAAATGAGGAGAATGATGTACTTGAGAAAAAAAAGAGAAGCATGAAGCACCTGCGATGTCTGAAGAATGTTTGCAAGGTAATTTGAATGATGCTGAGATAAATGAAGGTGAGTATTCTCAAGCTGAGCTACACATGTCCACCTTTTATACTATACTAGAGCAAACATTAGTGAAACCAATTACCAAGATTCTTTTGTCGCAAGTTGATTTGTTTGTTGTTTCTTGTGATAAAGTAGAGTTGTGTGATAATACTTCACTTATACCAATGTCACAACTAGTGAATGAACGTATTATTTCTAGTGTTAGTTTTTTATGTTTTGATTTTAAGCATGTTGTTCACATTGCTAATGAAGTTGAGGAACGTGAAAATTGCTATATTCTTTAAGTACTTTGGGCTATATTCTGTTTGATGACTTTTGTAATCTCGATAATTTGAAGGAGAAATTATTTGCTAAGTTTGATTTGTCATGTACAACTAATACTGTATTTCATATCTTTAGCAAATATAATGATAGAGGAGTATATTTGGTGCACAGATTTTACATATGCTCAGTTTTTGAATCTCCTGTAGTCATAAATCCAAATTGCAAGCTAGAAAGTTATATTATTGCTAATCATGCTAATTCAAGTTTCTCTAATTTTGATTGAAAGAAACAGGTTGTTTCAAATGGACTACACGAAAAGCACCATATGGAAAAATCAAGGATGGTTTTTGTGAAGAAGTGGAGGATGATGTGACCATAGCTACTATTGATACAACCATTGCTCACCTCATTGGTCAGCTGAAAGACATCAAGATCAATCTATCTAAGTTATGAAATCCAATTCGGTCACCTGCTACAATTTAGATTTCAAATGGCCATCAAATATGCATACGAGCTTCATTTTGGACCCATGAGCACTTAATAGAAAACTCTTGAAGTTCTCTTTCCAATAGATCTAGTCTCATCTTCAAATTACATCTTAGTCATCCGTAATTAAAGAAACAAAGTATTGCATCACCAATAATAAGTCTATGGGCTTGTAACTTCATCTGGGACCCCGGCCCAAGTGAGGCCCATGTGAAGTACGTCCCAACCTGGTAGAGCACGATCCTAGAAACCTCTTGGTCGTCCTCCCATCTTCTTAAATAGCTAGGTATTCTTTTAGAGTTATTTGGGTTTTGTTAGATTAAAGTTTTAGCCATTGCTACTTTACCTTGTGTTTGTATCATAATTTGGCTTTTAGTTAGTTCATTTATGAAGCCAAATTATTTAAAAAAGTGTTGAGTGGTTTGCTCGAAAGGTCAGTTAAATTGGTGTCTGTAGGAATTATTGGTTTATTAAGAACATCATATGTGAATTTGATGGGTGGCTGCAGCAATTGATCCTGTCGGTTTGGTGATATGTATATGGATCATGTATGTGCAGCTGAATAGTCTTCTGTTCAGGAGCCAGGACTGGCACCAGAGGATGCAGATGGAGGACAGCAACGATGGCATGCATGCGCATGATGCGGATGAAGCTACAGCAGTGAATCAGATGGGCTGGTACCTGGCGAAGATTATGGAAGATCATCAACCTGATTGCTTGCATGCAGTACGTACCGACTCGGATAGGAAGGAAGGATGGGCACATGGAGCAGAAAAAGGAGACCGATTTGATGTGGCATGCGGCGCTTATAAAGCTAAAGTCCCGACGTCGGCAGAAGACCCGAACAAATTATCAATCGACTATTTTTGTTCTTTACTTTTCTGTGTTTTGTTTCTCATTTTTATGGCTGAGATCAAGCAATCCTAAAATTTGGTTAATCTTTATCGTTTTGTGCTAAAAAACGGTTGTGCTTCTCTACGAAAGTGAGGAGGTTATCCTTTACTAGTTTGCTTGAAAACTAGTCGTTCGTCGTCACGTAAGTACAATATTTATCTTTTTTGCTAATTTGCTTGTAAATTAGTCATGTGATTATACGAAAGTGAATTAATCTCAAAATCGGTTCTGCTACCGGTTTTGATTTATCGATTTTGACGACTCTGTTGATTACATCGTAAATTGTTAGGTGATCTTGTGTTAACCACGAAAAAACGTCAACACCTTTTAGTTATGTGTGTCGGCTAGACCATCTAATTACTCATATTCGGAACGCCAACTTATCATGTGTATTCAATTCCTATTTGTAATTCAGATTGCTTTTATATTGTTCTTACTTATTTCTTCGATTTGCAAAAATAAGGTTATTGCACTGGCAAGATCAACAACCCACGGAGAGGTGAATCGATCGCTAAGGTGCAACACAACAATGTTTTGTACGGTTATAGTCGGGTCGTCAATGTTTCTTTCAAATCGTAGTTATCATCAACTTACTAAAAGATTAGGACAACCAGATCGCTGAGCGTATCGGGTGAAGCCAAGGGTTTATCAAAATTTAAACGACCAATACGTTCGTAAGGGATCAGCCAAGCTCTTCCCTATAAATTAAGCCATGCACCCGTCATGACCATATCAGCCAATACAAGGTGGTAGCATACACTAATACTAATATACATCGATCGTATATATTGTCAGTAAAAGTGAGCTTCATGGCAGAACTACTGATCATCTCCTTGCTGATGATGCTGCTTGCTCTTGTCTTGCACTTGTGGATAGACTGGCCAATTGTTCGCACCCTTCCGTCCATCGTCTCTAACCTGCACAACCTCCATGACCACCTCGCCGGCGTCCTCACCGCGTCCGGACACAGCATCATGACCAGCATGCGGTTCTTCATCACATGTGAAGTCCCCCCTAAAAAAAATAGAACAAGTGTAGATGGTCTGTTATTATGCAAAAAAGAACAAGTGTAGCTTCCTAAAAAAAACAAATGTAGCTTCCTAAAAAAAGAACAAGTGTCGATGGGCTGTTTGTATGAAAAAAGAACAAGTGTAGTTCCAAAAAAAAGAATAAGTGTAGATGGTCTGTTCTTATGGTCTGTTTTTGAGCATTCATCACTGGCCATTTATCAAGAAATCACAGGGTAATAGTGGCAGGAAGAGGACAGAGCAGAACAAGGTAATAGTGGCAGGAAATTTAGAACAAGGTAATAGTGACAGGGTAATAGTACAGTTTGAAATTTAGAACAAGTACTAAAGTTTTAAATTTTTGAACTACTAAAGTCTCAGATTTCAGAACTTATATGCATAGGCAGTCTAATTCAGAATGGCCCCCATTCATAGTAAATTCAAACAAATTTGACACTAAATTCAAACAAATTTGACACTAAATTCATTGCAATTTAATACTTATTCAAACAAATTTGTATGTACACTAATAGATCAATATGTATGAAAATAGTTATATGTATGATGTCAGTACAACAAATTTCATCAATACAAGTTATATGTCAGCATGATACATATAGATAAATAACAACAAATTTATATGTACACTAATATGATCAATATGTATGAAAATAGTTATATCTATGTCAGTACAACAAATTTCATTAATACAAGTTATATGTCAGCATGATACATATAGATAAATAACAACAAATTTGTATGTACACTAATAGATTAATATGTATGAAAATAAAACAATAAAATAGCAATATATGAAAATCAAAATGTAAAACTACAATCCTCCTAAACAGATCAATATGTATGTACACTAATTTGCACTTTGGGGGGCTAGGGATCAACAAGAAGTGGAGCCGCGGGGTCTCACCAGATCTGGACGGCCGGCGGTGTGGCAGCGGTGGATGTTGCCGGAGATGCTGCGGGCGGGGTGGGCGAGGAGGCGGCAGCGTCCAGGAGGCGGCGACGACGACGAGGCGGCGACGGCGAGGCGGCGGCGGCGTCCAGGAGGCGGCGGCGTCCAGGAGGCGGCGGCGGGATCGAGAGGCGCTTGGAGGGAAGAGGCGGCGGCGGCATCCAGGAGGCGGCGGCGGGGTCGGGAGGCGCTTGGAGGGAGGAGGCGGCGGCGGCGGT
The DNA here is from genome assembly GCA_008326285.1 of Oryza officinalis. Classification (NCBI taxonomy): domain Eukaryota; kingdom Viridiplantae; phylum Streptophyta; class Magnoliopsida; order Poales; family Poaceae; genus Oryza; species Oryza officinalis. The sequence continues at coordinate 12,618,151 of BDMV01000008.1, forward strand.
CAGGAGGCGCTTCGAGGGAGGAGACAGTTGTTGGTGAGGAGTGAACTTAGTCGGTGAGGCGCTTAGGAAAAACTTAGTTTTTCTACCGATCCAGAGTCAGATCTGGATTGGTAGAAAACCTAGTCGTAGGTCATCGCCATCGGGCAAAAGCATTAAGCCCGATACGGATGACAATCATCCGTGACGGGCACAAGAATGAAGCCCGATACGGATGACAATCATCCGTGACGGGCACAAACAATAAGCCCGATACGGATGACAATCATCCGTGATGGGTAAAGCTAATACGCCTGATAGAGATAAGATCATCTCTGACGGGCATTATTTATATGCCCGATAGAGATAAGCTCATCCCACTATAGAATTAAAATATTCCTAATCAGTTGTATTTAATAATGATATTTAAGTTATAAAATTATTATAATTAACTTGTACCCAATTTAAAATTGCTATTATATTTTTAGATTGTGTAAAATTTCTGTTAAATTAAAATATGCCTTATTAAATTAGTTTAAAATTGCCATTAAATTTTAAAAAATTATTATAGTTAACCTATGCCTTATTTAAACAGTGTAAATTTGCTATTAAATTTTAAAACACACATGAATTTAAAATATGCAGATCATTAGGCGCCGGTACAAAATACTTCATTACTTATATCTATTTGCAATTTACAGTACTACGAAGACTCTGTTTACAAGGATATGCCTTCCGAATGGTCAGAACGAGCGTATGCCACTTCGTCTTCGGGATCATCGTCAAGGTCGATCTGAGGTCTCACATGAAGATTCTGGTTATATTCTTCCTCATCGACGACGTTGTCAATCCCAACAATTCTTCGTTTACCATCCCTAACGACGTGCAGCTTCTTGTTAGCGGGGTCTTGTATATAGAAAATCTGCTCGACCTGCTTCGCTAGGACGAATGGTTCGTCCGCGTATCCAACCTTGGCCAGGTCCACTAAAGTGAATCCTTCCCTGTTGACTTTTACTCCAGTGCGGAAATTCACCCAGCTGCAACGAAACAAAGGGACTTTGAAACTCATGTAGTTCATCTCCCATATCTGCTCTATGCGGCCATAGTATGTGTTTGATCCAGCTTGATCCTGATATGCATCTATACGGACTCCACTGTTCTGCACTGTACTTTTGTCATCTTGTTTGATGGTGTAGAATGTGTATCCATTGATATCGTACCCTTGCCATGTGTCGACATCCTAGTTTGGGCCCCTTGCCAACCTTCGTATTATCTCACTTGGGCCATCGGTACTCCGTGCGATACGATTCTTGAACCATTCGTTGAAGCGAGTACTATGTTTTCTGTTGATCCACGTATCTGATCGACCCATGTTCTCCTGTCGGACCTTCGCTAGATGCTCCTCAAAGTATGGAGTTACTTCGGCCATATGTTGTAGCACAGCGAAATGAGCCTGTGCATAGGATGCCTGATCGGGTACAATTCTTTTTCTGCCTGTTGTGCCAAGGCCTGCCAACCTTCCTTTGTGGCGAGACGCAGGAACTCCGATAGGATCAGTCTCGGCCATGTAATCGATGCAGAACTCAATAACCTCCTTCGTCGTGTACCCTTCTGTTGATGCAAAAAACACACACTGGCCTGGGAGATCTGCTTAGCTCCAGTGCAGGTCCAAATCTTGGTGAGATGCAGGCGTGCCAGTCAGTTTGATCCTGCAACTGACAAGATATACAAATAGCAGATCAAAGAACCGATCGGCCAACATAGCCGATGTAGTAATTCCAGCCGATCCTGATAACAGTTGATAGCGATAGGGTTTTGAGCTATCGGCTATGTGTTCAATGTAGATTCTGACACGTGATGTAAATAATGACAAAGAGACAATCGGCTGATGATAATATAGCAATAATATGATCCAGTAGAAACCAATCGGCTAATGTAACATGCAATAGATCGGCAATGACTTGATAAAGTGAAACGAAAGTTAGATGTACTCGATCGGCTGTAGATATCAATGATACATAATCTAAATCTCAAAATATATTTAAACTAAGTGATTGGGATAGATCGGACAGGGCGCCGAGACAGTATAAATCACTTATGTCTAAAAACACCTCAAGAGAGAGATTATATATATTCATAGCATAGCCGATGAAGTGAATCTAACATAGATCCAATGCCATAAAATCCACAAGATTAGATTAAATATTGAAACCTTTATTGTCATCGGCTAAATTCAACTTATATGCAATCCTTATAAGTCGATGCAACGTCCAGATAACTCATCGGCTGAAACCCCGATGAAACCCTTATCGGTAATCAAAAGGCAGGCTAGAGATTCATGGTTCTAAGCACGACTTAGTAGGTCAAACTCAACTGATGCAGCACTAAGTATGTAAAGAAACACGGTATCTAGATGATCAAGCCCTTGACTGATTTTCAGGGTGGTAGATGCCTAAGCTAATCTAATCTAGCAAGACGATTTAGTCGATACCAGCAGAAACCCTAAAACGAGAAGCAGCCGATAAAGCTAAATCGAGATGCTAATACTAGATTAACAGAAGACATATGATAAATAGCTAGGCAAATATATTATCCAAACCAGAGCAATCCAAGAGGTCGAATGTACTGATGCAGCCTTAAACGACGCCGACGTAGATGATACAATTGCCTGAACCGACGGAACATTGGACTTACCCCATCGCCGGAGATCGACAGCCGATGCAGCCCCGCGTCAGGTGCCAAATTCCGCCGGTTGATAAATAAACCGTAACAGAGTAAAAGGTGGCGATGCGCCGAATTGTATTGATCGAGAGTTGATTTCTTACAATAACCCCGGGTGTACATATTTATACCCATGGGGAGATACTAGTCCTTGTAGGACAAGAAAGAAACTTTCCTAAAGATAAAAGAAACACATAAAGTCCTTAAGGGACACTAAACACACTTTCCTAAAGATAAAAGGAAACTAACAAATATTCTAATTAATAGATACAATTGCCTTCTTCGGACTCAATCCGCACGTGGCAATCCTCATGAAGCACACCAACCGAACTCGACAATGATCCTGCCATCTCCTTATCAGAATCGGCTACATCGGCTATCTTTGTCCGATTCTGTTTCAGCCGATGCACACCGTAGCCGATTTGGCTTGCAGCCGATTCATACTCTGTTTCTGTAATCGCTTATCTCCTCCAATCGGCTTCGGCTTTAACTCTGCATGATTTACCAAATTTCGTCGTTAACAACCCTTCAATGATGCTTCCCTCCGATTTTGCTCTATTTCGAACGTACGACTTAAGAACTCCCATATACCTCTCAAACGGGTACATCTCCCTTAGAAAAGCTGGACCACATAGTTTTGTTTGCTTCACTAGATGAACAAGGAGATGAACCATGATATCGAAGAAAGACAGTGGAAAATACATCTCCAAGTGACACAAGGTATTGACAATATCAGCCTGCATCTTATCTAGATCTTCGGGATCTATAATCTTCTGACCGATTGCATTGAAGAAAGCATAGAGCCGTTGGATCGTGTGACGGACTTTGGGGGGTAGAATGCCTCTGATAGCAACTGGCAAGATCTGTGTGATTAGCACGTGGCAATCGTGAGACTTCATTCCAATCAGTTTTAGATCCTCCAATTTAACGTACTTACTGATGCTTGCTGAATAGCCCGAAGGAACCTTAATATCAGCCAGACATGACAGCATCGCGATCTTCTCATCCTTCGACAATGTGTGGCAAGCTGGTGGGAGGTACACTCTGCCTGTCTCTTCGTCCGTAACAGGCTGAAGCTCACTGCGAATGTTCAATTCCTGCAGATCTAGGCGAGCATTCAACCCGTCCTTTGTCTTTCCAGGCATATTAAGTAGTAGCCCGAGCAAACTATCGCAGCAGTTCTTCTCTACATGCATTAGATCAATGCAATGCCGGACCTCAAGGTCTTTCCAGTATGGTAGCCGCCAAAATATGGATTTTTTCTTCCACATACCTTTATCATTTCCCTTGCCACGTTTTCTTTTCTTCCCAATCTTGTTAGTTATGTCTTTGACCATGTCGTGGACTTCGTCTCCAGACAAATCCTTGGGAGTAGTTCCAAGTTCTCTCCGACCGTTGAAAATTTTCTTCTTTCTTCTAAAGGCGTGGCGTAGCGGGAGCCATCTCCTATGACCCATGTAAACCATCTTTCTTGATTTCTTCAGCCACCTACTGCGTGTATATTCCATACAGTCAGAGCAAGCCTTCTTTCCTTTCATGGTTTGTCCGGAAAGATTACCTAGTGCAGGATAGTCGTTAATGGTGCAGAACAATAGAACTCGTAGCTTGAAGTTATCCTGACCGTATGCATCCCAGGTTTCGACACCTTCTTTCCAAAGAATCTCAAGACCATCGATAACAGGCTCCAAGAACACATCGATATCATTGCCTGGTTGTTTTGGACCTTGGATTAACAAGCACAACATAATATATTTTCTTTTGAAGCACAACCATGGTGGGAGGTTATAATTCGCAATAAGAACTGGCCAAGTGCTGTGAGAACTGCTCATATCTCCGAAAGGATGAGTGTACCTCCTCTTCGCTAAACATAATATCATTCTTGCAATCTCTACATGGACAACACATGTATTTTGCTATTTCTTCTTCTCCTATCCTCCTCCGCAACGTTCATAAAACTTAAAACGCCATCTCTATACTCCTTGCAATGACATTTTAGAGTTGTCGCATTCATCCAACTTCGATCCATCGCTGCAAAAATTTAATAAAATATTAGTTAACATACTACTAAATTGAAAAAAATTATTACTACCTTCAACCTCCCACCAAAATAGTGAATAGTGGGATAACTTCAGACAACAATCGGGTGGTCCTATTTATAGTGGGCGAAATATATCTCAATCGGCCAATGAACCGACATCTCTAACGGGCGCATAGTTATTCTCTAACGGGCATCAACAAAAAGCCCGACACAGATATGAGTCATCGGTGACCGGCTTTAAATCACAATCTCAATCGGGCCATAATTGTAGCCCGTCACCGATGACTCATATCTCTGATGGGCTCTCTAGAAGGGCCCGATTGAGATACGAGTCATCGGTGACGGGCTTTAAATCCATCTTCAATCAGGCCATATTTGGAGCCCGTCACCGATGATCCTCATCTCTGACGGGCTCTGTAGACGAGCCCGATTGAGATATGCTGGGTCATCTCAATCGGGCCTAAAGCTGAGCCCGTCACAGATGAGTGTCATCGGTGACGGGCTAATGTGTACTTGGGCCTGGAGTATGACTGCCACGAGTACATCTACAACGGTGCAAATTTAGGCCCGATTGAGATGACTTGGTTCTGACGGCCCCAATAGTCCAGGCAATGTGGAGGGCCCGTCAGAGATAAGAGGATCTGTACTAGTGTCAACAAGTTCGGGATGATGGTTGGGAATCTTTCTTGGAGAGATCATACTCGTTTTGTGAAGACGGTTTCCTTAAAGTAGACATGGAAGAAGAGTATGTAGATCGGCATAAACCAAGGAGAAAAACTAACCGCACTAATTATCAAACATTATAGATATGATTGCTTGAATCCTGTTATTGACTTGCAGTTCGCAGAGTTCAATGACTGTTTCAATGAGATAAATTCTAGCTTGCTTACTCATATGGCTGCATTCAGTCCAAAGGATTCCTTCGATTCCTTTAAGCATGATCATCTAATAGAGCTAGCAAAGCCCTATCCGACTGATTTTTGATGCAAGGCAATTGAAAGATCTTGATCATGAGATCAGATTTACATTGACAATGTTTGAGCAGATGAAAGATTTGGAAATTAGGTATTATTTCACAATTGGCTAAGTTGATGGTTGATAAAAAAAACATCTTACTTTTCCTTTGGTCTATCGGCTCCTCAAGCTAGTGTTAGTTCTTTCCTATTGCTACTGCATCAGTGGAGAGATGTTTTTTAGGCAATGAAGATTGTGAAGACAGCACTGCGGAATCGTATTAGTGATGAATTTATGAATAATGCTATCTGATGCTTCGTGGAGCCAGCTTTACTAGCTACAATTCCAAATGGATGACGTGATAGCTATTTTTCAAAACATGGGAACTACTAGTAGGGTGGATGTAGAAGTATAATAGGTAACTATTGTTAACATTTTATATTTTTGTTGTCATATATTGTTAACTTGTTTAGTGTATTATGCATGCTATTAATCCATTACAATCTACTAGCCTATACAATCAGTTTGTCTTACATTTTGAGAGTGACACCGGTGACTATTTTTCCTAAATCCGCCCCTGGCAGTGCCTACCGTCCCACTTTCACCGAGACGCCGCCCCATGTCACACCCTGAGGTTCTCCCAAATCGTAAAAATTAAATTTAATAATTTATCTGAGAAATTGTTGAATTAAATCTGGAGAAAAACCCAATTAAATAATGCATTAAAGAAGTGGAAATGGCAAGGTGGAATTTTTCCTGAGTTCCCCATGTCAAAATACATTAACAGGATTTTTAGTGGAATTTTCAGAGCCCTAAAAATAATTCTAACTAATTAAAAACCCTCAAGCGCAATAAATAAATCCCTGGGAAAAATTCCTTTTCTTTTTCCTTTTCTTTTTCTTTTTCCTCTTCTCGGGCCGTCGGCCCATTTTCCCCTCCGGCCCAAGCCGAGCCGCGCGCTCCTCTTTCCCCTCCCGGACCGGCCCAGCCGGCCCAGGCCTCTCCCCCTCCCGGCCCCGGGCCGCCTCTTTTCCCCCCCCGGCCCAAGGCGCCGCGCCTCCCCGCGCCTCTCCTCCTTCCCGGGCCGGCCCGAGGCCGCGGCCCGAGCCGCCCGGAAGTCCGCCGCGCCTCCCTCGCGCCGCGCCCGCTGACGCGTGGGCCCGCGGCCGAGTCCGCCTCCGCCACGGCCGGCGCCGCCGCCCGCCGCCGCGTTTCGCGGGGAGTCCGCAACCGCCGCCGCCCTAACCCTAGCCGTGCGCCGCCGTCGCCGAAGCCGCGCCGCCGCCTTTTTCCCGCCGTCGGTAAGCGCCGCCGCCGCCCCTTTTTCCCCTCTCCGTCGCCGCCGTGCGCCTTCGGGCCACCGCCGTGCACGCCGCCGCTGCCGCCGCGCGCACCCGCCGCTGCCCCGCCGCCTCCCGTGCGCCGCCGCCGCGAGCCGCCGCGCGGCCGCCGCCCCGCCCGCGCCGCTCGGCCCAAACCCTAGCCGCCGCCGCGCGCCTCAGCCGTCGGATCGGCCACTCGGGCCGATCCCGACCGTCCGCTCCCGCCGCCCGTCGCCGTGGCCGCCACGTGGCGCCACGTGGCCGCCAGTGCGCCGCATGCCGCCGGCTGACGTCAGCCCTAGCCCGGCTGACGTCAGCCCTAATCGCCGCCGCGGCTGACGTCAGCCCTAGCTCGGTGACGTCAGCCTGACGTCGCCGCTGACGTCACCCTACGGGTTTATTGCGCAATAATTAATTAAGGATTTTTCTGTTTTAGTAAAAACACAGATAACTTCAAAAATTCATAACTAATTCATCCGGACTCCGTTTTAGTCCGTTCAAGTCTCAGAAAATTCATAAAAATGCAGAGAATCCATTAAAAATAGTTTTATTCTTTGTTTCAGTAGACTTATAGCATGTATTGTTGTTTGCTTTGTTTGTCGTGTAGATTCCGGTAATTCCGATTCTCCGGTTTACTTCGAAGTCGTTGCCGAAGTCGACCCAGCGCAAGAGCAAGGCAAGTCATACTTATTCATTTGATCATGTTGTACCTAAATTGCGAAACAGTCTTATTTTTCTCTAAATACTGCATTGTTTTATAATGTCATCTATGGGATAATTTACCTATTGTACTCAGCCTTATATTGCAATTACCTTATTCCTTTGATAGCTTGGGAAATAATTTGAATAGTTGCTATAATAGAACTTGCTTAGCCCTGCTTAGAAACATTAGCTCACAATTGGGTTATTTAAAGCTTCATTAATACTTAATGATGGTTATTTCATGTTGGCTCGCGATGGTTAATCGTGGGTGATTTAATTAAATGTTTCAACTAAAATATTGATTAATGGTGGGTTGTGAGCACATGGTTTTGATGGTCGTGCTCATGACAATTAAGGACCGGTTCGCGGGAAACCCTGGAAGAATTACCGTACTTTCCACAAGCCAGCGTGGGTAATGGCTGGATTCGGAGTATAGCTTTTTCCTAGCCGACGTTCCCCGGAAAGGGTGGGCGTGATGGAGTTGAGTCGGCCGGGGATATACCGGTTGCTTGGCTGCCGGATTCACCAAGGCACGAGAGGGGGCTGCCCGTTGCCGGGAAGCGGAGCGGGGGCGAAACCTGAGGTGTGGTGCGATTGGTTAGGAAGGGTTATGCGAAGGGTCCTGTCACAGCTCCTTTTCCAGTGTACCGTGGTGGTATGTTGGCGCACAGTAATGTGTTGTAGGACTGTGTCTTGTGGGTACAGTTGTACACCTCTGATCAGAGTAAAACTATTCGAATAGCCGTGCCCGCGGTTATGGGCGATCAACCAGATTCACCGTGATTAGTTGAACTCTTAAATAATTTGACTTAATGGAAATGGTTTAGTTCAGGTGGATGGTTGGGCCTGTCGCAACGTGGTGTAGCGTTGGACAGTGATGGTTTAATTATGATTAATTAATTCAACTGTTTTACTGTTTTCAACTATTGTTTTTAAATGCGTATTTTATGCAAAATAACCATTGCAGCTCTCCTTCGTTATTACTTGCATCATTATTTTCCTTTCCGGTATGACTTGTTGAGTACAGTGGGTAGTACTCAGTCTTGCTTTATTTTTCCCCACACCAGAGTTGGAGGTTGTTTCAGAGGAAGACTTTTCAGAAGAGTAGGCTTGTTGCTACCGTCGAGGAATGCCTGTGGTTTGGAGTCGCTACGTTGCGAGTGTTTAGTTCATTAGAATAGTTGTTTCCTTTTTCCGCTGCAGTTTTGTAAGAGATTTATATTGTTTTGTAAGACGTGGATCTGTATGGCAACTTTGTCATTTGTGTACCCTGGCTGGTCCTGGACAGGGATTTTAATACACAATTTGCTTTGGAAATTCTGGTAGTGAATTTCTGGGCGTGACAAGTTGGTATCAGAGCCGACCTTGACCGTAGGACAAGCCAGCTGGAAACCTTAAGAGCCCTCTAAAATTTTTCATGTGCATTTTCCCTTAAATTTTAAATTGTTTTGGGAAAAGTCCGGGAACTGTGGTCTTTGGGATTTTTGAAAAAAAAAAGGGGTTCCTTGCATAAAAATTTTCTTTTTGAGCATATGTTGAGTCCCGTTCCTTTGCCCTCTGTAGATGGCAGGTCATCCCCCGACACACCGTGGTCAGAGTATGGAAGGCTTCGTGGCAGAGCTTGCCCGTATGACTTTGGTTGTAGGATACCTTGAAGCGCCGGAGTACACCACGATCGAGCCTCTCAGTGGCGAGTTCCCGTTTCGAGTTCGTTTGGAAGTACATGGCTTCGTGGGCACCAATCTTCCCAATATGGTGGTCACCGCTTCAGGAGGATCTGATGAGCACGCCTGTCAGGAGGCGGCTTACTTGATGATGGCCAGGATGCGAGAACTACACGACTACGCTCTCCACAACTCGGCGTACCGTTATCATCCTCGTCGCGGTNATAGAACTCGTAGCTTGAAGTTATCCTGACCATATGCATCCCAAGTTTTCACACCTTCTTTCCAAAGAATCTCAAGATCATCGATAACAGGCTCCAAGAACACATCGATATCATTGCCCGGTTGTTTCGGACCTTGGATTAACAAGCACAACATAATATATTTCCTTTTGAAGCACAACCATGATAGGAGGTTATAGTTCGCAATAAGAATGGGCCAAGTGCTGTGAGAACTGCTCATATCTCCGAAAGGATTCATGCCATCCGTACACAGACATATCCTCATGTTTCTGGGATCAGCAGCAAAGTCTTTGTGCATTCGATCGATATTCCTCCATTGAATCGAATCCGCAGGGTGCCTTAGCAAACCGTCGTTCCTTCTATCTTCGGCATGCCAACGCACTAACTTTGCTTCCTTGGGGTTGGCAAATATTCTCTTGAAGCGATCAATGATAGGTAGATACCACACAACCTTCGCCGGACCACCCCGCTTTGACTTCTTTCCCTCCCCCGCACTTTTCTTTCGCTTGTATCGAAAAGCCTTGCACATAGGACAAGGGAGTACACCACGATCGAGCCTCTCAGTGGCGAGTTCCCGTTTCGAGTTCGTTTGGAAGTACATGGCTTCGTGGGCACCAATCTTCCCAATATGGTGGTCACCGCTTCAGGAGGATCTGTTGAGCACGCCTGTCAGGAGGCGGCTTACTTGATGATGGCCAGGATGCGAGAACTACACGACTACGCTCTCCACAACTCGGCGTACCGTTATCATCCTCGTCGCGGTAGCTCTTCTACCAGCAGCACCTACCGATCTGCAGCGGAGGAGAACGACACTACCTTCGGACGGATGGTCACGGTGATGAAGGGCCTGGACAAGATGCACGCCGATCTCCACAAGGCATCCAAGGCTCTTAATGACCAGAAGTTGATCAAGATCGCCCGCTTGGAGGATGAAGTCGCACGGCTCAAGGCTGATAATGCTAGGTTGCGAGTGTTTAGTTCATTAGAATAGTTGTTTCCTTTTTCCGCTGCAGTTTTGTAAGAGATTTATATTGTTTTGTAAGACGTGGATCTGTATGGCAACTTTGTCATTTGTGTACCCTGGCTGGTCCTGGACAGGGATTTTAATACACAATTTGCTTTGGAAATTCTGGTAGTGAATTTCTGGGCGTGACACCCCACTACGCTGACTCCCTGCCGCCGACCCGTCGTCTGGCCGCTGGGACGCGGCCCCGCCCTCAGCCACCTTCTAGCCGGTGAGAACCCTAGGATGAGTGGATCTGAAGAACTTCGTCAGTTCTACTGCTCGATAGAACCTGGGTGTATGACCTGTGCACGATTAGTTTTGTATTGAATATATTTTTTCTTTTCCAATCATACCCCGTGAGATTAACGGTGGGATTAGTTTGATACCTGGTTAGAGATGATGGTACCTGTATCTATTCAAGGATCGAAAAACTGCTCTTGTGCAAAACAAAAGGAGAATCTAGTACGAGGCTGACCACCAACCGATCAACCGAGATGTGTGTGCTTGCAATGGACTGCTAACCGTCTGCATGTCACTACAACGGTATCCCTCATCTGTGTCGGGCTGCAACCCACATCTGTGTCGGGTATGGCGCCCGACACAGCGCAAATGTCAGTGATGTGAGGAATCATCTCAAACGGGCATAAGTCCGTCACGGATGAAGCTATCTCAATCGGGCCTCAACTAATGCCCGTCACCGATAGCTTTGATCGAGACGACCAGTCAAATTATAGCCCGTCACGGATGACTATCTCAATCGGGCTACAACTATAGCCCGTCACAGATGACTGTATTCTCAATCGGGCTTTAACTATAGCCCGTCACAGTTGACTATAACTCAATCGGGCTTTAACTTATAGCCCGTCACCGATGAGTATGACCACAAAAAAAATAAATACTGTTTTTTGGCTAGCCTCAGGCCTGTGCTAGCCATGCCCGCTGCAAAATAACAGAAATAATCCCAGCATCCCCATCTCAACATTCACATATATTCATATATATTCACACATCCGAGCATCCCCATTCACATATGCCATTCACATATATTTTACAGAAATAACATTCATATTCACACATGCATACTGGTCACATGCATAGAGATAACAAATATAATAAACATAAATATTACATAATAACATGTGTTTGACAATTCAAACAGGACGTTAAAAAATGTTCATCACTTACACCTGAACCCTAAACATTCCTTTAGGGTGAATAATTTCGCGGAGGATGAAGTCGGCCAATCTCCTCACGAATGTCCTCAAAGCTGCTACCCGGATCCTTTGAAAATTTGTCCTACATGTACATAATTCAAAATTAGTCGAACGATCTTTACATACATATACATATATATATATATACACTTCAATTTAGTTACTACATGTCAGGAATGAGACCACAAACCTCCAATTCAGCCAAAGTCTTCACCTTTTCTTTGCACAGAAGGCGCATGTTGTGGCAGACATGGAATCCGCACTGGTCGCCTATTTGTTGTTTGACTGGGAAGTCCTTCTTGTGGATAAGAGTGTCTTGCCCTGTCTTTCGAAGGCCTCCTTTTTGCATATATTGGCCCCATGCTTCATCTATTGCGAGTTGAATCGGGGTCCAATCGTACAGTTGCTTGTCAATTTTGGAGTTTAAGTAGTGGCATGTACTCCACTTAGGCGTTATTACCAATAGGATCCAATGTCCACTACGGCATTAAATTAGTTAAAGTTAACACTAAAGCTAGACGTGTAATGCAATGTATTTAGGGAACACACTTACTATTGATTGTAGGCGCACATGATGTACTCCTTGTCTTGTCGGGCCCAGAAGGTGTCAAACAAGTAGTTTACCATTCCACTACGGTCCCCTTGAAGATTTGTGACATTGACTACCTGAGGATCAAGGAAGGCAACTTCCGGTGCATTCTTGAGACACCACTTCCAACTCAACCTACACGCAAGCCAAACGCTCTTATAAGCATGTTACACGGATTGAGATGAATAATTTTCGTGAGCAAGAGTACTTACAAGGAGTAGCACTTGAGGAGGGTTGTGTCCACCGAGCGGAGCCTGTAGAGGTCGAACAGATCCTTGAAGTCTATCACGATAAAATTTGATGGCCCAAGGAATGGCGCTCTGGCGTATTCACCTATTATATCATTTTCTCTATTTTTCCTCCTCACGTTAGATTTCTCCATGTAGTACATGTGTAGCTCCTTGCAAGCGGGGCCCATCGTTGCTAGAACGTCGTCTCCAACCAATGGCATGCCTAGTTGGTAGGACGATGGAGGTACGGGCTTCCTATGTGTGACGGGCCCCTTGGTCAGATCTAACTTTGTTGGAGCAAGACGTGAGAGGTGCAGCTTTCCTTTTCCTCGCACCCCTGCAGCAGGTTTTTCGATAACTCTTCTCTGGGGGGAAGAATGCGCCTTCCTGCTCTTCTTCAGGGGTGGGGGTTTAGTGATCGTCATGCTATCGACCTCCATAGGCTCGCCCCCAAAGTCCGTGCTGTACTGTAACTGGACATCGTCAATTTCATGATGACCGGGAGCTGGAGGGGCTGAAGGAGCAGGGGTACTTTGTACTATTAGACGACCGCTTGGCGTAGTGCTTGGCCTCGGGATCACCCTTATCTCAATGAGGTCCTTGGGCCATTGGATGAAGGTTCCACGTGCATTTCCAAGGGTTAGGACCTCGTCGTTTGGTGCCAGAGGGAGGGGGAAATGATCGAATTCGGGCTTCACCGAGTCAACTTGCACTTTCGCATAATCAGCCCTAAGTTGTGCCCCATGCACTCTTGTCTCCGGGGTCGGCTTGAAAACAAGGCCTTCAGCTGCAGGAACCGAGAAGGTCGGCACCACCCTTACTGTCAGGGTGCAGCTAGTTGGTTCCTGCGATAGATTCATAAATATTGTCAGAATAGTACTTACCATATGGTTTCGTTAAGAACTCTATTCGTACTATATTATCGTACCGTTATTTGGTCAACGGCGGCGGGGACCGATGGCAGATCTTCCCCCGCCTCAGTTGATGCACAACTGCTGCGCCTCTGCGTGGGACTAGCTAAATCTTGTTGCGTAGCAGCAGCGGCAGTCACCGGGAGATGTTGCTCTTCTCGAATCTCTTGCCTGATACGGGCCCTCATCGATTCAAGCTTTTCGTCGAATTCAGAGCTCAATTCGGCTCTGACCTGCTCCCGGATCTGGGCGGAAAGGCGGGCATCTTTCTCCGCCTTCGTGACTGTCCGCTTCTTGTACTGCCACGCGTAGTCTGGAAATCCAACTTTCCATGGTACGTTTGCGCCAAGTCCCCTTGTCCGTCCACGGTGTTCCTTGTTGCCCAACGCTTTACTGAGGATGTCGACCTCGCGTCTTTGAGAACTGACCTCTTGCGAGGCTTCTTGGGAGGCAACCAACTCCTTCTGCAGTTCAATTGAGATCGGATTCAATGAAAAGTTCAGGCTGAAACAGTACGAACAAATATTGAGATTAGGCACTTACTATATTATCGTACACTTGTTGATCTTGGGGATTTGGAAGCGAAACTGTCCCATCGTCATTCTTCTGGTACCTCGCCCGCGCCCAATTCCTTGCACGTGGGTGTGGGATATCGGCAAACACCGGCGGTGTGTTCGCTGCTGCTGCCGCTTCATCCTCCTCTTGCCATTCCTCTAGCTTCCCGACATATCCTGCGGTGCCTAGCCGGTGCGGGTGCACGTTCCTGGCCTGCAGTGCTCGAAAAGCTTCGCTTCTGGCCCGGGATTCTGGGGTCGACTTCTTCTCGTAGAATTGCTCCCAAGCTTCAGCCGTGATGAAGGGCCATTGCTCTGTTGGATCAGGGGTCGTCGGATTTAAGACAAACTCCGTGACCAGCCTGCTCTTGAAGTTCTTCCAAGCATTGCCCATAGTCTTGAAAGCAGCCCGCTTGAGACGCTCCTCGTCGGCTGCAGGATACTCAAAGCGTTCCTTGAATTTGAGCCAAGCTGCGTTCTTCTCCGCTTCGGGCACATGCTTGATGTCATCAACAAGGATTGTGAAGTTTTCCCTCCCTAGGACACCGCACGTCGACCTAAACTTGGCGAGGACAGTCCGAGGACGCGTCGGCAGTCCAACCTGGTTAACCTCTGCTATGGTGTACCGTTCCTTAGGGATTTTGTTCCCTGTCCTACGACTCCGTGCCCTTGAGGACCCACTAGTTGTCGTCGACATTGGTTCACCTTGCTGAGACATCGTCTAAATAACTTAGAAAATAACAAAGTTAATTTCACTAAATACGGATAAAATAACCTAAAAATTTCACTAAAATAACCTAAATTAACTGTATTTTCATTAAATTAATTCAAAATCACTAAAATCACTAAACTTAACTAAAATAACCTACATTTCACTAAAATCACTAAACTTAACTAAAATAACCTACATTTCATTAAAATCACTAAAATAACATAAAAGTAAAGTATTTTCATTAAATTAATTCTAAATCACTAAAATCACTAAACTTAACTAAAATAACCTAAATTTCATAAAATCACTAAATAACTAAAATAACTAAGGTAAAGTATTTTCATTAAATTAATTCTAAATCACTAAAATCACTAAACTTAACTAAAATAACCTAAATTTCCTAAAATCACTAAACTTAACTAAAATAACCTACATTTCATTAAAATCACTAAAATAACATAAAAGTAAAGTATTTTCATTAAATTAATTCTAAATCACTAAAATCACTACACTTAACTAAAATAACCTAAATTTCTCTAAAATCACTAAACTTAACTAAAATAACCTACATTTCATTAAAATCACTAAAATAACATAAAAGTAAAGTATTTTCATTAAATTAATTCTAAATCACTAAAATCACTACACTTAACTAAAATAACCTAATTTCATTAAAATCACTAAAATAACATAAAAGTAAAGTATTTTCATTAAATTAATTCTAAATCACTAAAATCACTAACTTAACTAAAATAACCTACATTTCACTAAATCACTAAACTTAACTAAAATAACCTACATTTCATTAAAATCACTAAAATAACTAAAAGTAAAGTATTTTCATTAAATTAATTCTAAATCACTAAAATCACTACACTTAACTAAAATAACCTAAATTTCACTAAAATCACTAAACTTAACTAAAATAACCTACATTTCATTAAAATCACTAAAATAACCTAAAAGTAAAGTATTTTCATTAAATTAATTCTAAATCACTAAAATCACTACACTTAACTAAAATAACCTACATTTCTCTAAAATCACTAAACTTAACTAAAATAACCTACATTTCATTAAAATCACTAAAATAACCTAAAATTAAAGTATTTTCATTAAATTAATTCTAAATCACTAAGGCCGGCCGGCGGCGCTTGCGGAGGAGGCCGGCGGCGGCGCTGGCGGACGAGGAGGCCGGTGGCGGCGGGTGGCGGCCGAGGAGGCCTCTGGTAGGTTCTCTGACTTAGAAAAAATTTCGTGCTCTCAATCGGGGCCTCTGCTAGGGTTCTGTGACTTAGAAAAATTTTCGATCCAGATCTAGATCAAGATTCAGTGTTCTGTGACATCTCAATCGGGCATAAACAAAAGCCCGACACGGATGACTCATCCGTGACGGGCTCTACTGTAGGCCCGATGGAGATGACGTCATCTCCATCGGGCCTACACTAGCGCCCGTCACGGATGATAGCATCCGTGACGGGCCCTAATTTAAAGCCCGATAGAGATTACGTCATCTCTATCGGGCTTTAAATTAGGGCCTGTCACGGATGCTATCATCCGTGAGGGGCGCTAGTGTAGGCCCGATGGAGATGACGTCATCTCTATCGGGCCTACACTAGAGCCCGTCACGGATGATATTTGACTCCTGTTCATCATTGACCTGAACTTTAAGTAAATAACTGCAAAAAAATACTTCACAATGAGAATTCACTACTTTTTCATTACTCACAATAATTAACTTATTATCCCAAATAATTAAGTGAAGTACAATAATTCACTAAATTCGCAATAAAAATTATTACAAGTTGCACCAATTTACCTAAGCTTTTTTTACTAATACAAAATACTTCATGTGTACAACGGCTTGGGTCACAAGGTTATGCCTTCCGTATGATCTGATCGAGTATATGCCACAGGCTCTTGTGGATCATCGTCAAGGTCGATTTGAGGTCGTACATTAAGATTCTGGTTGTATTCTTCTTCGTCGACGATGTTGTCAACACCAACAATTCGGCGCTTGCCATCCCTCACAATGTGCATCTTCTTGTCCGCGGGGTCCTTTATGTAGAAAATCTGCTCGACCTGTTTCGCAAGTACGAATGGTTCGTCGGCGTATCCAACCTTGGATAGATCTACTAAAGTGAAGCCTTCCTTATCGACTTTAACACCAGTGCGTATATTGACCCAACGGCATCGAAACAAAGGAACCTTGAACTTCACGTAGTTCAGCTCACAGATCTGCTCAATGCGGCCGTTGTATGTGTTCGACCCCACTTGATCCTGGAAGGCATCTATACGGACTCCGCTGTTTTGCACTGTGCTTTTGTCATCTTGCTGGACGGTGTAAAATGTGTATCCATTAATATCGTATCCTTGCCATGTGTCTATGGCCCAACACGATCCCATTCCCAACAAGTGTACAGTCTCATTTGGGATATCCGTCGACATGGTGACACGATTCTTGAACCATGCGTTGAACCGAGAGTTATGTTCTCTGGTAATCCACGTCTCAGATCGACCCGTGTTCTCCTGCCGGATTTTGGCTAAGTGCTCCTGAAAGTATGGGCTAACTTCTGCCATATGTTGGAGCACAGCAAAATGAGCCTACCCGTAGGAAGCTTGATCGGGCCTAATTCTTTTCCTCCCGATTGTGCCAGCACCTGACAACCTTCCTTCGTGACGAGACGCTGGAACTCCGATAGGCTCGGCCTCGGACATGTAATGCACGCAGAACTCAATGACCTCCTCGGTCGTGTAGCCTTCAATGATGCTCCCCTCCGGTTTTGCTCTGCTCCGAACGTATGCCTTCAGAACTCCCATGTACCTCTCGAACGGGTACATTTCTCTTAGAAAAGCTGGGCCACATAGTTTTGTTTGCTTCACAAGATGAACAGGGAGATGAACCATGATATCAAAGAAAGACAGTGAAAAAAACATCTCCATGTGGTAGAGGGTATTGACAATATCGGTCTGCAACCCATCTAGATCTTCGGGATCTATAACTTTCTGTCCAATGGCATTGAAAAATGCGCACAGACGTTGGATTGTATGACGGACTTTCGGTGGAAGAATGCCTCTGATAGCAACTGGCAAGATTTGTGTGATTAGCACGTGGCAATCGTGCGACTTCATTCCAACCAGTTTAAGGTCTTCCGATTTGACGTACTTACTAATCCTCGCTGAATAGCCCGATGGAACTTTAATATCTTTCAAGCACGATAACATTGCGATCTTCTCATCCTTCGACAGTGTGTGGCAAGCTGGAGGGAGGTACACTCTACCTGTCTCTGCATCTGTTATGGGCTGGAGTTCACTACGAATGTTCATTTCATTGAAATCAAGGCGCGTGTTCAACCCGTCCTTTGTTTTGCCGGGAATATTCAGCAGCAGGCCAACCAAACTCTCACACACATTCTTTTCTACATGCATAAGATCAATGCAATGACGGACCTCAAGATCTTTCCAGTAAGGTAATCGCCAAAATATGGACTTTTTCTTCCACATACCCTTGTCCTTTGCCTGACTACGTTTTCTTTTCTTCCCAAACTCGTTGGTTATGTCCTTGACCAAGTTGTGGACCTCATCTCCGAACAAATCCTTGGGAGCAGGCTGAAGTTCTCTCTTACCGTTGAAAATATTCTTCTTCCTTTGAAATGCGTGACGTAGCGGGAGCCACCTCCTATGACCCATATAAACCATTTTTCGTGATTTCTTCAACCACCGGCTGCGTGTATGTTCCATGCAGTCAGAGCATGCCTTCTTTCCTTTCACGGTTTGGCCAGAAAGATTACCGAGGGCGGGATAGTCATTAATGGTGCAGAACAGTAGAACTCGTAGCTTGAAATTCTCCTGACCATATGCATCCCAAGTTTCCACACCTTCTTTCCAGAGCATCTCAAGATCGTCCATAACAGGTTCCAAAAACACATCGATATCATTGCCCGGTTGTTTCGGTCCTTGGATTAGCAAGCACAGCATAATATATTTTCTTTTAAAGCACAACCATGGCGGTAGGTTAAAGTTTGAAATAAGAACTGGCCAGGTGCTGTGAGTACTACTCATGTCTCCAAAAGGATTCATGCCATCTGTACACAGACATAGTCTCATGTTTCTGGGGTCGGCAGCAAAGTCTTTGTGTTTTCGATCGATATTCCTCCATTGAATCGAATCCGCTGGGTGTCTTAGCATACCGTCGTTCCTTCTCTCCATGGCATGCCAACGTACTAAATTTGCCTCCTTGGGATTTGCAAATATTCTTTTGAAACGATCAATGATAGGTAGATACCACACAACCTTCGCGGGACCACCTTACTTTGATTTTTTTCCTTCGTCAGGACTTTTCTTACGCTTGTATCGAGAGGCCTTGCATACAGGACAAGCATCTAACTCCGCATATTGCTTGTGGTACAATATGCAGTCGTTTCGACAAGCGTGAATTCTACGGACCTCTAACCCCAGGGGACACAAAACCTGCTTTGCTTCATATGTCATCTCGGGCAATGTGTTCCCATCAGGCAGCATGGCTTTCAAAATTCCCAAAAGCTCTATGAAACTCTTGTCTGTCCATCCACTACTTGCCTTCAGCTTCATTAGGTCCAAGGTAGCTGATAATTTGGTCTGCTTTGCTTTGCATCCGGCGTACAGAGGCGTCTGCGAGTCACTGACCAACCTGCTGAACTTTACGGAATCTCTCTCGTTGTAAGCTGGATCCTCAACGTCACGTAACATGTCTTGCAGCAGATCATGATCAACATCAACCATTTCACCACCTAGTGGAGAAGGTACAAACATGTCATGCTCATCTTCATCTTCCTGATTTTGCGCACCAGTACTGTCTGCAGTAGCACCACTTCCTGATTCCTGCTCTCCATGCTTAACCCAACATGTGTAGCCCTCCATGAATCCTCGTTGTATCAGATGAGCGTGTATGTCCATTCGGCTATCAAACATATTTTCATTCTTGCAATCTGCACATGGACAACACATGTAATCGCTGTTTCTTCTTTTCCTATCCTCCTCCGCGACATTAATAAAATTTAATACCCCATTTCTATACTCTTGACTATGACGTTTCACAGATTTCGCATACATCCAACTTCGATCCATCTCTACAGAAATGAAAAAAGAATCAGAGAAACATCTTATAAGATAAATACTGCTAAATTCATAAAAATTGATGAATTTTCTAAATTAATGATTATTATTTGTCACTTACCTTTATGAATTTACTCTTTGGGAAAAAAAAATTTCGCCCCCTCCAACCTCCCACCAGAGTTGTGAATAGTGGGATACAGATACTCTGAGCGGTTGCGGCTATTTATAGTGTGCACTAACAATCGGGCATATAAGGTATCTTTATCGGGCCTAAAAAAAGCCCGTCACAGAGGAGTGCCATCTGTGACGGGCTTTGTAGATATCTCAAACGGGCATCAAGATGGGGCCCGTCACAGATGATTGTCATCTGTGACGGGCTGCAATTACAGCCCGATGAGATATTTAAGGTTATCTCAATCGGGCCTTAAGTTGGGGCCCGTCACAGATGATTGTCATCTGTGACGGGCTCTAACTACGGCCCGATTGAGATATTTAAGGTTATCTCAATCGGACCCTAGTTTAGGCCCGTCACAGATATGTGTCATCCGTGACGGGCTTCAGTTCTATGCACATTTAACATGTCTCTCCGACCATATCTCAATCGGCCTCTTTTTAGGCCCGTTTGAGATGTTTTCTTTGTGACGGCCCGCAAAATCCAGTTATATTATAGCCCGTCACAGATGAGAGGATCTGCACTAGTGTGTGCACCGTACGGGTTGTTGATGATGCACTCGAAATTGATCGAGGTTCAAACAGAATTAAAAATTAGTGGCATATGTCAATTTCTGATTATTAACTAAAAATTGATGCCAGAATCAAGGGATGAAAGGTCTGTGTTGCTTCCACAGTACGGACATAGCCAATATGGTAGGTAGGTGCCAATATATGCAATGGTCCATCCTTGTTTGTTGTTAATCTTTATCTAAAAAAAGCCTGATGTTGTTATTAGTAAAAAGAAGGGTCTAGTTATAGTTATTGTGCCATATTTTTCAGAAAAAAATAATCAAATCGTTTTTACATTACAAATTACCTATATTTACATTGTAAATTTCAAAAAATACACTATAATTATATTGTAAATTTCAAAAAAATACACTGTAATTATATTGTAAATGTCAAAAATTACATTGTAATTTTTCTATTGCATAACAAAAAGTAGAGAGAGTAACGAATAGGTATACGAATAGGCACTCATGTTAGTTCCAAACCACAAAAGCAAACGAGTGGATCCGTACAATTAAAAATCAAGGGCTAAAAATTTGACTGTAATCGTCTAAAGGAAAATAGATATGTCGCCATAATTTTAGCTAGTCCGAAAAATTAAGCGCCTTCTTAAACAACAAAGTGTAGGTTTGAGGGAGAAACGAATGAAGTTAAACTACAAAATGTACTCCCCTCCATCCCAACTTGTAGGTTGTTTTAGACCTTTTATTGTCTCCAATACAAATTTCTGACAATACGAAAATGTTGTACTATGAAAGTATATTGCACGAAAATTCCCATTTCTATTATCTTTCATGTAAACAAACCCTATAATTTTACTATTATTAATGCATTGTCACTAGTTCTCGATGGCCACTCTTTTCGTATTTAACTCCCAGTTGTGTACTTATGTTAGTGCTATATGTCGGAGCTAGCAGGTTCATAAAATTATCGGTATTCATGCTTCTTGTATATATATGACTATACAAGAAAATGATCATATCTATCAACTAATGATCAGTTGTAAAGTCAGGACTCACACAGTTATACTCCATATCGCCCTCATTTTCCAAATATAAGTTAATTAATTGTTTTGGATGGCACTTTTTCATATTTTTTGCCAAACCAATTTTGTCCCCTCACAAATAAACTACTCATATTTCCAACGTAGTATGTACTCCTTGTAGCTGTGGCCACTACCCCCACTATCAACTCTTAACTTTTTTTTAAGAAAAAAAAGTAACATTTGGGGCAAGAGAGCCCACATGTTAACTACTCTCATCAACTCTCTACTTTTGGTGGGAAGAAAAATAGATTAGAGTGGAACTAAAATGGTTCACATGTGATTAACAAATATGTACAATAATTAAAATATGATAATAACATGTTAATAATAATTTTATTTAAATAAAATTTCGTTGCAACGCACGGACAATATTCTAATTTAAAATAAAATGTAACGAAGTCATTTGAGCTAAGTATAGTCAGTTAATAGTAGATGAGAAGTACTTGATGACTCCCCCGTCAAAATTTAAATCCTAATACCCATAAAAATATTACGCAAATGATTACACTTTCATGAAGAAAAATCAATGAATTCTAAGTGGCGAATCTCGGAAAACAAACCTGAAGTCCCCTGTACATGTACCTAAATAAGTAAATTAAATAACAGTAGTGCCTCCTATGCCCTTACAAGATTAAATTGTGACTCAATGAATCAATACAGCGGACACCCAATATGAAAAATTGGATGGGATAGATATATAGTGTGTGCAGTGGTTATAAGTTAGTCACGGCATTAATCAGTGATTTTACTATAAATTTGTCAACATATTTTTTTCTAAAAATTTATAAAATGTAAATACAATATAATTTTAGTGTAACATTATTGTAACTAATTGCTTGTAACTTTAACATAACTTATATATATATATATGTAACTTTCACGTAATTTTATATTGTTAGATTTGCTTTAACATTCGTGCAAGCGAAGAAGGAGAGAAACATAGCATGTGGACATGTAAGGGATTTGGTCCTGCAAATTGCGCTACCACTACATTAAATGCCAGCTTTATGGAAATTTATATACAAGATATATATTGTAGTTCAATGCAAATTATAATTTAATTATACTATATCATATTATATTTATATTTGATAAATTTTTAAAAGAAAATTTATTGACAGATGCCCTTATATTAATCAATTGCAAACAAGAAGCTGGTCTCGTCTAAGGAGACATTCGATGCTACTCTTTCCCTATAAATCAATCCATCCTTCCTCTCTTTGTCCATCACGTACACATGCACCTAATTGTTGGTAGCATACACATACAAAATACAATGGCACTGACACCCTTCCTGCAAGATCTTCTCGTATCATCACTGATGATACTCCTTGTTCTCTTGTACATAGCGTATTGGAGATCAAAGTATCAGCAGTTGTTCCCAGTGGACTGGCCAATAGTAGGATTGCTCCCTTCCCTCGTCGCCAACCTGCACCGCTTGCATGACTACGTCACCCACGTCCTCGCCGCCTCCGGCCAAAGCTTCACGGCGAACGGCCCGGCGGCGACCAACATGCGGCTGTTCGTCACATCTGACCCTGACAATGTCCGGCACATCTTCACCTCCAACCATGGCAACTACCCCAAGGGCCACGAGTTCGCCGAGATCTTCGACATCATGGCGGGCGTCTCCTTCACCCAAGACGGCGAGCCCTACGTCCGGCTGCGTGCCAAGATACTGGCCGTCCTTGGCGACCCACGGTTGGTTGCCTCGATGGCCTCCTCCTGCCTCGACAAGGTGCAGAATGGTGTTCTCCCCTTCTTGGCCCGCATGGCGACCACCGGGGCACCGTTCGATATGCAGGATCTTACCGGAAGGCTCATGTTCGACGTGACGTCCATGGCGGTGTTCGGCGTCCACCCTGGCTATCTGTCCCCTGACATGCCGCCCGCGCACGCCGCCGCCGCCATGGACACGGTCATGGAGGTGGGCTTGCTCCGGCACGTCGTGCCGGCGTCTTGGTGGAAGGCGATGAGAAGGCTCAACATCGGCCCGGAGAGGAAGCTCGCTGCGGCGCATAGGGTGCTCCATGGCTTCGTCAGTGAGATGATGGAAGCGAGGATGAAGGCAACGCAGTCGCGGCACCGCGATGCCACCGCCGCCGCTGCCGAGGAGCAACAAGATGCAGCACCCTTCTCCGTGGACATCGTCTCCTCCCACATCGACGACCCGAAATACAACGGCGCCCTGCTGCAAACGACAGCAATAGCCTACATGGTCGCCGGCCGTGACACCATCGGCACGACCTTGCCCTGGTTTTTCTACAACCTCGCCATGAATCCGCACGTCGTGTCCGGCATCCGCGAAGAGCTGGCACCCATTGTCGCTTCGGGGAAAGCTTCTCCCAGTCCCAGCATTGGCGATCACACGACGGTGATGTTTTCGCCGGACGACACCAAGACGCTCGTCTACCTGCAGGCCGCGCTGTTTGAGACTCTGAGGCTGTACCCGCCGGGGCATATGGAGCGAAAGACGGTGGTCGCCGACGACGTGATGCCGAGCGGCCACGAGGTGCGTGCCGGAGACGTCGTAATCATCTCGCTCTACTCCATGAGCAGGATGGAGAGCCTGTGGGGGAAGGATTGCCGGGAGTACCGGCCCGAGAGGTGGCTCACCGACGACGGTGGCCAGCTGCGACACGTGCCGTCGCACAAGTTCCTGGCGTTTAACTCCGGACAGAGGATGTGCCCCGGCAAGAACATCGCCGTGATGCAGATGAAGACCATCGCCGCCGCCGTGGTGTGGAACTTCGACGTGGAGATGGTGGAAGGGCAGGCCGTGGAGCCGAAGCTGTCGTGTCTTTTCCAGATGAAAAATGGGCTCATGGTGAAGGTGAAGAAGCGGCTAATCTGAAGAAAGCTTGCACGTACACGCATCTCGTCTCGATCGTCAGATTTGTGCAAGTCATCTACATACAAGTCAAATATCCTACTACTTGAATAAGGAATAAAGTGTGTGTTTAATAATTTGCAATCCCTCCAGTCATCTCACACCCGGAAATAACATCTATTTGGGATTAATCTTGTATTAATATATCTTCATCCAAGGATCAGCTAGGATACATAAATGACAATGTTAATTTGTTACTGTAAAATACATGTAATGAAAGTGGTATAGTACTTATTACAAAGGCAGTTTAGGTTTTACAAACAGAAAATGCAGTACGTCGTGGAGAGCTTGTTCAGTGTATCGGTTTGCTTTAGATTAATGTATTGTTACTAGTTTTGTTGTTTGTAGTTTTTTACAGGTACTTAGCTAAATAAAATGAAATATATGACTTTTGGAGTAAACCAGGACTGACAAGGCCTGAGTTCCTAGTCAGCTGGCCAAGGTAACACAATGCATAGGAAAAAATAGAGTGGGGTAATTTTTAAGATTGATTTTGATTAAACGTATAATAAGGTAAATTGATCATTTTTACAATAGATCCTCAGGATGAGAGGCTTCTCACCTAAATTGCGCGAATGGATAGCGGCTTTTGTACAAGGGGGACATGTTAGTATAAAGGTTAATGATCAAATAGGACCTAATTTTCAGACAGGTAAGGGCATAAGACAAAGGGATCCGTTATCTCTAATCCTTTTCAATATAGTGGTTGATATGTTAGTTGTTTTAATTAAGAGGGCCAAGGAAGATGGCAAATTATTAGAGTAGTTTCACATCTTGTAGATGAAGGGTTATCTATTTTGCAATATGCTGATGATACTTTAATTTTTATGGACCATGATTTAGATAAAGCTAAGAACATGAAACTTCTACTATCACTGTTTGAAAGGTTGTCTGGTTTATGAATTAACTTTCACAAAAGTGAACTAATCTGTTTTGGGTAGGCAAAGGAATATAACCAACAATACTCCCACATCTTTCGGTGTCGATTAGGAATGTTTCATGTAAAACATCTTTGGTATTACAATACATTTTAGGAATCTAGGTAATAAGGATTAGAGAGTAATTGAGGAAAGAATTGAAAAAAAGTTGAGTAGCTGGAAAGGTAAACATATGTCTGTGGGAGGGAGATTAGTTCTGATAAACTCTGTGTTATAAAGTTTAGCCATGTTTATGATTTCTTTTTTTAGATTCCAAAAGGAGTTCTTCAAAAAATTGATTATTGTCGATCACATTTCTTTTGGCAAGGCGATGATCATAAAAAGAAATATATATTAGCAAGATGGGATATCATCTGTTAACCAAAAGAACACGATAGACTTGGGGTGCATAACTTACGAATTTAGAATTAGTGTTTACTAAGTAAATGGTTGTTCAAGTTGATTAATGAGCAAGGAGTATGGCAAAACTTGTTGAGGAGAAAATACTTTAAAAAATAGACAATTACCCAAGTTGAGAGGAAACCAGAAAATTCTCATTTTTGGTCTGGTCTTATGAAAGTTAAGAGTACATTCGTAAATTTGGATTCCTAGGTGATAAATAAGAGAAATCAAGTAAGATTTGGGAGGATAAATGGTTAGAAAATACTTCCTTTAAGGATAGGTACCCTTCTCTTTATAATATTGTTCGAAGAAGAAATTCTTCAATTGCAACTATTACAAGCTCTGTTCCACTTAAAGTTTTTTTTCGAAGATTGTTGGTTGGTCAAAACTTAGCAAACTTCCATAAATTAGTTGCTTCAATTGTGATATTCAATTGAACGATGAAAATGACTTACTTACATGAAAACTATATCAAAATGGTCAGATTTTAGTTTGCTCTATGTATCTAAATCTATTGAATAATGGACATGTTAAGATGAATAAGGTGTTTATGGAAACTTAAAATGCTTCTTAAAATAAATATTTTTTATGTGATATCTATTCAAAATTCAAAGGAGTAATACTAACGAAAGATAACTTAGCAAGAAGGAACTGGAAAGGTAGCCAGAGATATTGCTTCTGTATGAAGAATGGAACTATTCATTATTTATTTTTTGAGTGTCATTTTGCTAAATTTCTCTGGAGATCAGTTCATATTTATTTTGGCTTAATAACTCCAAATAGTATCCCTCGTATATCTAAGAATTGGCTAAGGGTATTGACTCAAAAATCAAAAAACTTATTCTAGTAGGAGCATCTGCTATATGCTGGGCTCTATTGATTAGTTGAAATGATATGGTTTTTGACTAATCCCCATTTAAATCTTATATGCAGATACTTTTCAGGACAATATACTGGCTTCGGTTCTAGACACAACTATAAAGATATGTGTCGAAACCTGATTGCAATAATAAGAAACAGGGGGTAGCGCACAAGTGCTAAATACGATGGGTTAGTAGACAAAGGGATTTAGACAGGTTCAGGCCTTCTATCGGTAGGGGCAGAGGGAATTTCCGGTGGAGCGGTGAAATGCATTGAGATCGGAAAGAACACCAACGGCGAAAACACTCTGCTGGGCCGACACTGACACTGAGAGACGAAAGCTAGGGGAGCAAATGGGATTAGAGACCCTAGTAGTCCTAGCCGTAAACGACGATATTTTAGTAGGTAAATTAACGCCTCAGATAGCGAGCGAATCGTCCTATATCGTGGAAGCTAGATTATTACGGGCCATATTTGGTCTTGAGGTATCCACTTCAAAAGAAACTTCTCTCAAACTACCGATAGGTGGAAGAGGGCGTGTTATCGATGTGAAATGGATCCAGAGGGATCCCCTCGACATAATGGTTCGAGAGGAGGTAGCAGGATCCACTCAAACACTACAGTGGAAGTGTGTTGAATCAAGAGTAGATAGTAAGCGTCTTTATTATGGTCGTTTCATCGTGAGACTGTCCCTTGGCCCGCGGGTCTGACACAAGGTTAGAATCCGAGCTCTTCCAGAGTGGTATCTCACTAATGGCTCGGGCCCCCCCGGAAGGGGGCCTTCTTCGCCTTCCACCTAAGCTGCGTAGGAAAGGCCCAAAGCCAGTCCTAGGGAACAGTAAAGCTTCATAGGTTCTTTCTGTCCAGGTGCAGGTAGTCCGCATCTTCACAGACATGTCTATTTCACCGAGTCACATCCCCTCTCTCCCACTTCACACCTCGGAACGCACTGTTCTTATAGAGAGAAAGGCGCTTTCCCATCTTCTTAACCCGAAATGAAATGGCTGAGGAGAGGGAGGCTCCTTTTGGGGGGTACCCCCGGGCAATTGAACTACAATCCCCGCGGGGCGTATGGCATACTTATTCTTAAATGGAACCATAAGAATATTCGCCTGTCCTACTCTAAGAAATAGACGAATCATATACTACATACCCTCGTATCGTATGGGGGTATAGTGGTTTTTTCTGTACGGAAATTAATCCAAGTCATAGTCAAATTTCTATCTACTTGTATTATAGATAGAAATGCGAATCATTTTCTCGAGCCGTATGAGGAGAAAACCTCCTATACATTTCTAGGGGGGCTTCTTTCCTTGTTTATGCTTCGGATTGGAACAAATGACTCTAATTCGTCCATGCCTACGAATCAGTCGACATTTTGTACAAATTTTACGAACAGAAGCTCTTATTTTCATATGTCTGTATTCCTTTCTTAAATTATGAATTTACTCTTTTAGCGGAAAAGCCTTATCCATTAAGAGATGGAACTTCAAGAGCAGCTAGATCTAGAGGGAAGTTGTGAGCATTAGGTTCGTGGAATATCATCGATCTTACCACAACATTCTCCATTCCTGAAAAATTCCTCATTGGGTAGATTCTATCAAAAAGTCCCAGTTCCACTTTATTAGCCTATCCTTATATGCTCCAAGGGTTCAGCCTGCTACTATATCCAATCCATCCGAGTTGTCCCAATAAAGCGGCCAAAAAGGCTTGCCTGTTCTTAGTGCATAAACCCTTGTGATCATTTCACGAACTTTGTGTAACTCTTCCACTTCTAGTAAAAATTCTGGACGTATATCATGATCGATACAGAAATCGATCAAGTCATCCGTTCCTTTACCCAAGAAAAAGTATTTCTATTTTCCATGTCCAATCACAGATCCCGGAATTTCTACAATAAATTAGATAGGTAGCTAAGCTGTTTTCCAACCAAGCGAATTTTCCGCAACCATGCATGAATTGAGTTAAGCTAAAAAAAAAGACTATTTTGAAAACTAGTCAATTCAATGATGACCCTCCATGAGAATCTAGGTATGTAGACACATGGATCCATACATCTCGATCGGAAAAGAATCAATAGAAGGAGAATCAGACGATATCTTTCTCGAAACAAACAAAAAGGAAAAGAAAGAGAAAACAGAAATCATGATCAACTAAGCCGGCTAAAGAAATAGTAGGAATCCCCAAAATGGCACATTCCCGAAGAGCTATATACTCTTTTTGCTGATCGAGGATGATCACAATGTCAGGCAACCTCGTCATATATTTGATCCCGCCGAGATATCTTTGCAAGGTAGATAATTGTGCGCCAAGCCGCGCCGCCGCCGGCGCCGCTCCGCCGACCGTGGCGCGCCGTCGCCCGGCCGGCCGCCTCCCCTAGCCGTCGGTTCCCTCCCACTCGGCCTCTCCTCCAGGAAGAACAAGAAAGAGAGAGAGAAAGAAAGGAAGAAGGAGAGAGAAGAAAGAGATAAGGAGAGAGAAGGGAAAAAGGAAGGAGAAAAAAAGAAAAAGAAAAGAAAAGGGGGGTGGGACCCACCAGTGGGACCCACATTTTATTCTCTCCCCGCGGGCCATTGACCGCGGACTTCCAAAAAGTCTACATCACGTCCCTCCATTGGGCCACCCGACTACAAGTCTATAGTTAGTCCCTCATCTTTCGTTGGGCCAAGCCCAAGGAATCAACCCCTATAGAGTTTATAATATCTCCTCCAAACTTCGGGCCAAAACCCATCCACCAGCCCCCTTCTCCATAAAAGTTCAATTTGCCTCCCTCTACACCTCAAACTAATCCCTAGAAGTCTATATTGAATCCCTCCCTCATCACTAGGCTAAAGCCCAAGCTCTCCCAAAATAAAGTCCAATATGCCTCCCTCTGAGCCTTAGCCTAGGAATATTCTTAGGAATATTCCTTTCAATTCAATAAATTCATTTCCACATTTCAAAAAATCCATTAATCTTCCAAAATTCGTATCTCCTCAACCGTAAATCCGATTGACTCCGTTCAGCTTCCATAATTTTTCTAAAAATGAGATCTATCCAATGGCACAATTAGTTATAATAGTTATTATATGCTTTATAGGGTTTTGGATGTTTTTCTCTTTTTGATCGCGTAGTGGACGTTTCGGAGTTGCACCAGACATGGATTTTTCTCAAAGAATTAAAGACCAACAATAAGGCAAGCCACTGTTCGATCATATTGCTCCTAGTTTATAAAATGTGTTGATTGCAAACTTGCATGTTTAGCGTACACAATTATTTTGATCGGCCATCGGTCTACAAGCACACGACCGACGGACCAACCTATGTAGTTGCATTATTTTCCGTAGGACCTTGTTAAACTTAACCATTGTCGCTCCACCATAGCAGTACCTCGATGCTTGTGCTCTCTGGGCATAGGTATCCTCTTGCACCATTTGTTTATATCAGGTTTATACATGGTTATCGATGTGGACAAACTTGGGTTGTGAAAGGTTTATAAAACCCGACTCGAGGAGTCGGTGACTTTGAAAATAAAAAGATTTTATGGGAGAAAACTTGCAGTGCGAATCCTCTCCTGTGTGGTTTGGTTTCGTAGTCGCGCATAAGGACCAATTCCTTTGGGTTTTACATCCGAGCATCTCACAGTACGACCACATGGGTAGAATGGGATGCCCCTACATGAGTAACTAGCTAAAACATAGGTGTCTAGCATGTTGGCAGGTGAGGAGTACCGGTGTGGTGAAGTTTACAGCAATCTCCTACAGTGGGGATGTGTCGGGGGTCCATTCGGTGGGGCCTGAGTAGATGAGGGCCTGAAATTTGGCCTGATGCTTGGTGGAGAGATTCCACCCATCTATGTGACACGGGACATTTATGGTTTGGTTAGGGAAAGGCTTTGTCACGAACTTTCGGTACCAGCCAATATCGGTGTAAGCTTCGCGTCTTGTGGGAAAAGCATACAGTCTCTGCAGAGGTTTATTTGAACTGTTCGGATAGCCGTGCCCACGGTCAAGGCGAATGTGAGGTGATGCCCATAGCGTAGATTTGTTTTTAAAACTTATTTAATAAATTGGTTCGTGGGATGGGAACCGTTACCAGAGTCCTTTTTTGTGACGGACAGCCAGCCTTCATGTTTGAAAACAGGCCTGTGTGACCTGGGGTGTCGTTTGGCACCATAGGGTCGAGAGGGCCGGTTTAGGGGCCGAGATGGCCGTGTTTAGGTTGGCAGGACGAGAGGACCGAACCCAGAGTTGTTAACCATGAGACTTGGTTAACAGATGGTTGTTGGAGAGAATGTTGGTTTATGTTTTGAAAGTGAAAAGAAGCTAATAAACAGAAAGTTATTTTGAAAACCTACACTTAGACCTTTAAAAGAAAAATATTTTAAAATGATTTGCTAAGCAAACTTGGCCCTTCTGTGAAGCTTGCATATACACATTTCCTAGTGGCTTGCTGGGTACGAAAGTACTCAATCCCCCATTGTTGTTGTTTTTCTCCTCTTGGCTTAAGTTCAGGAAGAAGCTGAAGGTTGGAGTTTTGTCCCTAAACCCAAA
The DNA here is from genome assembly GCA_008326285.1 of Oryza officinalis. Classification (NCBI taxonomy): domain Eukaryota; kingdom Viridiplantae; phylum Streptophyta; class Magnoliopsida; order Poales; family Poaceae; genus Oryza; species Oryza officinalis. Next base: position 12,649,450 of record BDMV01000008.1, read on the forward strand.
CTACTGCCGGTGGATTTGGTGTCCTAGCTTCGCTAAGTTTCGCTGCTGCTGACTCTGATTGGAGGTTGCAACTCAGGGATTACCCGAAGCTGCAACGTAAAGGTATATTGTATTTATTTAAATCTTGCATTGATTCATCATGTTACCACTGGTACCAGCATCGTTATCCTGGGACTGGTACATGTTTTGTTGTTCCGTGGGAAAGCGGTTCACCGTTCTCTTGCAGCACGCCCTTCTCGGTGCCATTTGTACAGTAACGCAGGGACGGGGTGTGACAAAACCGAAGAACGAGATTTGCTTGTTGCCAGTCTAAATGAAGCCACTCGACTAATGAATGTAAGAAGAAAACCCCTCATACTTCAATTGCTGATTCTCATATAATCAGTTGACTTACTTTTTTGTGATGCAGAGAATATACCGTCGCTCCCAGGTCAAATCTGATACCTTAGAAAAGCTTGTTCCTCATGTCAACTCTTTAGAAAATATCCAACAAGAGCTTAAAGAAGCCAAGGAGGATGCTATAGCTAGAGAGACTGTCCTGCGAGAAGAAATCAGCAAGCTTCGAGATATGAACTTAGAACTTCGTAGTTCAATTGGAGGTAAGAAACGTTATCTCATCTGCTCTTGATTAATCCGTTCAGCTCTTTTAACTCTATGTCTTCATGTTCTAGCCAACTTATCCGAGATTGAATCCCTCAAGACTCAATTGAAGAAGGCAGAAAATGATAATGCCAAACTTGAAACAGACAAGGCTAAAGCTGTAGCTGAACTTAAAGGTAATCCTCATAGAACTCATATTCTTGATATAATTTGTCTTGGTCATCAATGTAATCAGTATATTGTTGATCTTGCAGCCAACAAGGTAAAATCACATGCTCAGTTCGAAGTCTTTGCTGAAAAAGTCCAGAGAGCCAAGAGAATCAGAGATGACATTGCTAACGCAACCACGCCAATCCTGCCAGCAATTTATCAGAACGGCCTAGGAACAAGTGCTGAAGATGCACTCGAGATCTTTGACAAACTCAGGACAGCTCCTAAGAAGTATCTAGATAACATCACTGATGCTGCTACCATGAGTGCAAGTCAAACTCTGGCAATGATGAAGTCACTCTATCCCCGAGTAGATATAAATTCTATAGGAGATGGCTTTGCCGACGGCACTTCTGATGAGCAAGTCTTAGAACTAATAAATGAAGCTCAGGAGTCTGCCAAGAAGATAGCTGCTGATGTAGTCGAAAACTTCCAGGGATAAATTCTCAAGGTAAAAAACTCTCGTGATCCAACTTGTAATTTATCAGTTTATTTATGTTTATGTCCTAATTTGAATCTTGCGTTTAATTTCTTAAAAATTTTCGTCCGACTGTCACCAAGCCTAAACTTGATTAAGTTATCAAAAAATTTTCAGTCCTTATTCACTTGACTCAAGCCAAAACAAAAAACAATGATAAACCAAATACAAACAAGTTATATTCAAAACAAGCCGTAGACTTTATTGATACGCATAGCCCCCGACTGACAACTCAAAAAGACAACTTACTTGAAGTCGGCAGTCGAGAAGAACATAGTACAAAAAATTGAAGTTAAGTATAATATCGACGAAGGTGTTCAATATTCCATGAATTCTCCACAATGGTCCCGTCTTCACGCTTTAGTCGATACGCTCCTAGTCGAGTGACTTCAGCAATTATGAAAGGAACTTCCCATAGCGGAGATAATTTATGTCTATCCTTCGTCGTCTGAATCCTTCTCAGAACCATATCACCAACAATAAATGCTCGTGATCAAACATCATGACTATGATAACGTCGAAGTCCTTGGAGATACCTCGCCGACTGAACAAACGCAGCTTCACCTTCTTCCAGTCGGGTCAAGTCATCAACACGGTCTTGATCAGAACGCTCATTATTGAAATTGTGAACTCGAAGAGATTCAAACTCCATCTCACTCGGCAACATGGCTTCAGCCCCATAAACTAAAAAGAAAGGCGACTGACCCGTGGCCCGATTAGGCGTAGTCCGTAATGACCACAAAACTGAAGGCAACTCTTGAACTCATTTACCAGCATCAGGGCGCAATCTGTCAATGACTTGGGCCTTAATACCCTGAAGAACCAAACCATTAGCACGTTCAACCTGTCCATTGCTTCTAGGATGTGCTATTGACGCATAACAAATCTTGATCCCAAAATCTTCACAAAATTCCTTAAAAACACCTCCAGTGAACTGAGTCCCATTGTCGGTAATAATCCTGTTCGGGACACCAAACCGATGCATAATATTAAGGATTAAATCTCGTGCCTTATCTGCAGTAATTGTAGCAACCGGCCTAGCTTCAATCCAATTAGAAAACTTGTTAATTGCAACAAACAGATGTGTAAAACCTCCTAGAGCCTTTTTGAAAGAACCAACCATATCTAGACCCCAAACTGCAAAGGGCCATGAAAGTGGTATTGTTTGCAGCTCTTGGACTGGAATATGACTTTGTCGAGCAAAAAATTGACAACCTTCACAGGTTCGAACCACTTTATCTGCATCAGTAACCGCTGTGAGCCAAAAAAACCTTGCCGATAAGCCTTGCCCACCAAAGTACGAGCTACGGCATGACTGTCACAAATTCCTGACTGAATATCCTGCAACAATTGTCGTCCTTCCTCAGGTGTAACACATCTTAACAAGACTCCAGACGGGCTTCTCCTGTACAACTCCGAAGCAACCATGACATAATTCTAACTATGATGTCAGATTCGCTCTGCGTCATCTCGATCTACGGGTAACTCCTGCCGAGTCAGAAAATTGATAAAGGGTGTTTTCCAGTCAGCATCAAGCATGGAAACCTAGTTTGTAACCTCTTCTTCGATGGCTCGCTTTTTAGCAACAATCGGCTCATGAAGATGCTCTACAAAAACATCAGTCGGGGCAGCTTCTCGTCTAGAGCCAAACTGGGCTAATTGATCTACCACCTTATTGTTGTGCCTTAAGACATGGGATAACTCCAAACCATCAAACTTGTCTTCTAGCTTACGAACTTCCTGACGATAAGCAGCCATATTGTCGTTTAAGCAAGACCGATCCTTCATCACCTGATTTACCACCAACTGGGAATCTCCTCGCACAATCATATGACATATACCGAGAGATACAGCAAGTCGCAGTCCGTGAAGTAAAGCTTCATACTCGGCCACATTGTGTGAGGCTGCAAAATGTATCTGAAGAACATACCATAGTCTTTCACCGGTCGGGGATATTAAGACAACTCCGGCTCCTGTACCGGTAACTCGCTTAGACCCATCAAAATACATAGTCCAGTATTGTGGCTCCTCCATAGGTACGTCTCCTTGGCACTCGGTCCACTCTGCCACGAAGTCGGCAAGGATCTGGGACTTGATAGATGTTCTTGCTTTGAAAGTAATATCTAACAGCATCAATTCCAAAGCCCACTTCGCAATACGCCTAGTAGCCTCCTGATTATGAATAACATCGTCGAGTGGAAAGGATGTAACCGAATAACTTTGGAAATAATGAGCTAACTTCCTGACGGTAATTAAAACTCAATATAATAATTTCTGTACCTGGGGCTAACGTGTTTTGGATCCAACCAACACCTCGCTAACAAAATAAATTGGCCTTTAAACTTTCTGGGTTCCTCCTTCTTCCTCTCGTTCTACTACCAGGACTGTGCTGACCACCTGAAAAGTTGTGGACACGTAGAGTAGTAATGGCTCTTGAGGATATGGTGAGGCTAACATGGGTGGTGTTGTGAGGAAATTCTTGAAGTCTTCAAAAGCTTTCTGGGCTTCCGGGGTCCACTGAAACTTGTCTGTTTTCTTGAGCAACTTGAAGAAGGGCATGCCTCGTTCCCCGAGTTTAGAAACAAACCGGCTTAAGGCTGCCATGCATCCAGTAAGCTTTTGGACATCCTTCTGGGTACTCGGCAGCTTCATGTTCTGAATGGCGTTGATCTTTTCTAGGTTGGCTTCAATACCACGGTGAGACACCATGAAACCTAGCAGCTTCCCTGACGGTACTCCAAAAGTACACTTCTCTGGGTTCGACTTCATCCTGAAGGCTCGAATATTTGAGAAAGTTTCTTCTAAGTCGGTGATTAAATCCTGTCTTTGCTTGGTTTTGATGAAAACATCATTGACATAGGCTTCCACGTTCCTCCCGATTTGAGTCTGAAGGCATCTCTGGATCATGCGCTGATATGTAGCTCCAGCATTTTTAAGGCCAACCAGTTGGGGTAGTAAACTTCCTTGATGAATCCAGCCGCCAAAAGCTTGGCGAGTTCCACCTTAATAGCATCTCTTCAATCTTGTGCGAAGCGGCGAAGCCGTTGTTTGATAGGTTTTGCATCCTCTTTAACATTTAGTGAGTACTCAATCACCTCTCTAGGAATACCAGGCATATCAGATGGTTTTTAAGCAAAAATATCTTTATTATTTTGTAGAAAGTTGATGAGCGCGCTTTCCTATTTATAATCTAGCTCGGCGCCTATTACATCAATCTTGGAGGGGTCAGAAGGATTGAGTGGAATCTTCTTCGTCTTGGCGTCACCTTCTCCCATCTTGGCCAACTTCTTTGCTAGGATTTCGCCTTCTTCCGATGTTGATGCAGCTAGTCGGACCTCCTGTTGGCCAAGTAATCTCTCACGAGATTGGGTCATGTCGCAGCTTTCCTTGTCACAGGTGAAGGCTTGCTTGACGTCGCTGCGTAGGGAGATGACTCCATTAGGTCCAGGCATCTTCATCATCAGATAGGTGTAGTGCGGGACTGCCATGAATTTGGCAAGCGTAGATCTTCCAAGGATTGTGTGGTAAACTGCTTCAAAGTCGACGACTTCAAAGTTGACGTTCTTTGTACGGAAATTCTCTCGAGTGTCGAAGGTTACTGGAAGAGTGATTTGCCCGAGTGGCGTAGATGACAGCCCTAGGATGACTCTATGAAAAGGGGTTGAACTTGGCTTTAATTTGGATCTTGAGATTTGCATCTCGTCCAGTGTCTTAGCGAAGAGGATATTGAGTGCGCTGCCACCATTGATGAGGACACGCTTGAGCTTGACATTGCGGACTACCGGGTCTAGTACCAGGGGATACCGCCCCGGGTGAATCACTCGGTCGGGATAATTCGAGCGGTTAAACGTGATAGCCACCTCCGACCATCGTAGGTAACGTGGGACTTCATGTTGAACTGCATTGATTTCTCTATCAGTCAATTTCTACTTCCGCTTTGATTCATATGCTAGTGGCCCTCCAAAAATGTGGTTTAACTCGGTCCTGTAGTCTTGGAAGGGTTTTGAGCCACCGTTTGCATCGTCCTTCATGGTTCCTAAGGTACCGGCTCCGTCTGTTGGCTTTTGGAGTTGGGCAGCGTAATGCTCGGCGTACTATTTGTAGATGAAGCAGTCCTTGGCCGCATGTTTATGATTCGGGTGATGAGTGCATTGAGCGTTCATGATCTTGTCGTAGGCGCTGACGTGTGGATGTTGTTGTTGGTAGTTTGATGTTGCGACGACCAGATCTTCGGGCTTACGCTTGCGATCTTTTTAGCCACCATTGCCGTTGCCGTTGCCGTTGTCGTTCTTAGGGCGCCAGTTACTCCCGGATTGCTTGTCTTGACGTGATGCTTTGATTGCATCATCCGACTTGGCGTAGGAATTGGCCGTCTCAAACATCTTCTTGACTGTCCTTGGAGGTTTGCGCCCGAATTTGCCGATTAACAACTCGTTACGAACACCCTTCTGAAACGCGGCTATGATGACGTCGTCGGTGATGCTAGGAATCTTGTTTCGCTTCTTCGAGAAACGCCGAATGTAATCTTTTAAGGACTCGTCGGGCTTATGGATTACGTTGTAGAGGTTGAAGTGAGTCCCGGGCCTTTCAAAGGTACCTTGAAAATTGGCGATGAAGTGATCCCAAAGCTCGCTCCAAGAATCGATTGAAGCCCTTGGTAAACTTGCGAGCCAATTTCTGGCTGAGTCGGCGAGAGCGACGGGCAAGTAATTTGTCATGGCCTTGTTATCTCCTCCTGTTGCGCGAATTGCGAGAGTGTAGACGGTCAACCATGACTCAGGGTCGGTTTTGTCGTCATATTTCTCAATCCCAGTGGGCTTGAAACCACTCGGCCAATTCACTCGACGCAGGTCCAGAGTGAATGCGGGTACTCCTTCGTCGCAGTTATCGGGGGAACTCCTTCGATCTTCATAATAAGGCTTGTTGCGCTCGCGATAGCACCGGTCGAGTACCTCCCTCAAATCACTCGGCGCAGGCCTTCGAGAGCTGCTCTGGTAACTGGAGCTATTGTCATAGCGAATTCAATCATGGACGGGTGGTCGACCGTGACATCTCTCGCGAGAGTCAGCCGACTAGTCTCGACACTTCCAGGTTGCATGATGACGAACGTCGTTAGATTTGCCAGGGGTCTTGCTGTGCTCAGGTCTCTGGTAATCCTTGGATCGCAGCGGTGGTAGACGGCTACCATCGGGTGTTTCAATGATGGACTCAGTGACTCCCCGAGCAGTGCCCATGGGAGCGCCAAGTGGGGCTGTAGCAGCGACCATGATCTTGACTTTGTCTAGGATTGGAGTTATGTTGGGGGGTGCTACGTCCATGAAGGTTTCGATGAGGGTGAGTGCAGCGACCGCGTTCTATTGGGGTGTTAGGAAAACGTTGGTGTTGTCGACTCGGATCTTAAGCATGGCGTCATGGGCGGAGCGCCCAGCCGCCCTCAGATCTCGCCTTCTCTTGTCGTTATCTTCTTTACACTTGAATTCCTCCTCCTTACGCTTGCACTCCTCTTCGAACTTGGCTCGTTCCTCTTCCGCAGCCCTGTGGGTCACGGCCGAGTCGGTCCCTCCTATTTCAGCCATGAGAACGTCGAAAAATAGCGGAGTGTAGTTGTCGTCGAAATCGGAGTCGTTGATGTCCTCCGTGGAGATATCGTAAAGATCATCGAAGTCAGAAGAGCTGATGTAGTCGACGATCTCTGTGGATGAGCACGATCCGAGAGGTTGAATTACGACGACGATCTCCCTGGAGCCTGGACCGTAGTGCGGCACCGATGTGAATAATTCTCCCGAGTGGTTTGGATCCGACTCGGAAGAAAGAAAGTCAAAGAAGGTCTCAGCGGCGTTTGGTAACCCAAACGGCGCCGAGTGGTTTTTTCCTCCTGACTGGTTCGAATCCGAGTCAAGGAGAGAAATCTTGTCGAAGCTGTCAGTGATGAAGTCGAGGCTGCCGAAGCGGTACGCCTGTCCTGGTAGGAAGGCGAAGTCGTCGATGCCTAATGTAGATCCCATCGCGCTTGTTGGCGAGATGAAAACTTGACGCACCCCTACCTGGCGCGCCAACTGTCGAAACCTGATTTCGGCAATAAGAAACAGGGGGTAGCGCACAAGTGCCAAACACGATGGGTTAGTAGACAAAGGGATTTAGACAGGTTCAGACCTTCTATAAAGAAGTAATACCCTACTCCTATTTCGGGGATTGAATCCGCTGAGTTGTATATTGATCTCCTGATCAAGTTGTGTATGAAGAAAAGCCTAGCTAATTGCTATTGCCTCTATGCCCCTCAAGGGACGTCTTGCCCTCCTTATATAGGTTCAGAGGACAAGCTCATAAGTCGGAGACCAACCTACATACGATATAGGACTCCTAAGCACTATCCATAACACTCTCGACTTAGAACTATAAGCCGTACCTTAATACACAAGGCAACGTAATACTTAAGTCCTAAGCCTATTACATGATTATCACTCATAACCTATCCCCTATAATCAGTCAGATAAGCTAGCCATGTGGGTATATGGTACCCATAATCTCCACAATATGATGAGGACAAGAAACTAATACATACTGTGTGCCAAAACTTGGAGTAAACGGTCATGCAGACATTTGCCAACTATGGATGAAGATTTACAAATAGAATTGGATAAATGTATGTCTTCTCAAGTGTTGGAGTTATTAGTCTTTGCACTTTCAATTTCTCAATTTTATTTGCTCTTTGATGAGCAGATGTTGGCGTAGAATTTCGACCCACCTCGCAACAAAACGGGTTCCACATTTCCACGGCGGCCTGGGAGGTTTGCTTTACTCCAGTGCAGGTCCAATGGCTTGCCTAGGTACGTGTAGGGCGTGCCAGTTGATTTGATCTGCAATCAACAAGACTAAACAAGTAAACCACATTAGAAACGATGGCCGATCGGCCAATAGGCCGATGTTGCATCGTAAGAGTCTAGCCGATAGGGCAAAGCTATATCGGCCTACTTGAGGTTATAACATAATGAGATTGGTAAATAGATCTAACCCCATCGACCCATGCTAATATGTTTGTGGCAATTTAATGGAATCGGCTGATGAGAGATGCATGAAGATAAATACACCAGCTGAAGCTCTAGTGCAAACTTATACAAGCCAATCGGCCAATACAGACATACCAATCACAGAGAAACCCTAAGAATACCCTGTAATAAATATATTTATATTTAACGATTTGCTCGTACAAGTGACAAATACATGCAAAAACATAAATGATCGCATGCATTAGGTAAGACCGGCTGAAACCCTGGTGCTATCCTTAATTACGATTAAAAGCAGGCTTTGAGTTAAACCTCGAAACACGACTAAGGTCGATAGCAACTCAAAGTGTAGATCGAGAGTTAACACAAAGAAAATCAAGTCGTTGATCGCTTTCGGGGATGGTAGACGCTCTAGATAATCTAAATGAGCAAACTAATTCGATCATTGTCGGCAATAAACCCTAAAACGAGTTAACCGCTAGCGAGACAGAATTAGGAAGCCACATCAAGATTAGCCAAAACATGATAAACGACGATCACATCATCAGGGCTTAACGTGCCTAAAGCGACACGCTAGCCCGGCGATGTAGATCATCGGGTACGAGTTCTTACCTCTGCTCTGGGGAAGCAAGAACTCGTCGGAAGCTAACCTCTTGCGAGGGTTGGCGATGCGCCGAAGTAGATTGATTCGTGTTTGATTGATTGAGATTGAAAGAGATTCTATGTACAAGCTACCGGGATATTTATACCCGAGATTACAACATTGTCCACATAGGACACGATCATATCTCTAACTAACAAACAAGTCCTTGTGGCGGACTCTTGCCAAAGATTAGATCTAAACTTACTTAATTTACAAGATACAATTGCCTAAAACTGAGCCTTATCTCTATTTGGCAATCTCCTTGAAGCTTATCTCGAGCCCAAACCAAGCCCATGTTGGCTTTATCAACTTTCTGACTCTATCGGCCGATAGCCGTATTGAATCCGAATCGGCCGATACACCCTTTCTACTAGCGCTTCTCCCAGTCCGATTCGCTTACTGAGTCCGATACGGTAACTGATTTGACTCAGAGCGCTCCTTCTTCTCTGCATCGGTTTTCTCTTTCCTCTCCGAGTAGATTACGAAAATCTACTGTTAACAGCGGACTATATAATAAGTGGTTGTAGTTTCTTTGAAGCCGAAGACCAAATGTTATTCCGTTATGTTAACACCAGAATTTGGTAAGCCCCGAAGTCCTCATCGGCCCAGGATCTATATCGGCTCAAAGCTAGTATCGGCCTAGAGTTCTACATCAGCCGATGGGGGTTATCTCAAACCAACCACCAATAGCAGTCGGATTCTTGTTAGATTCGGGAAGATCTTATCCAGAGAAGACCGAGTTTGAGGAGGATGCGGCTTGTATCTCTTAATTAGGAAGAGTTTGTTAGTTTTCTGTTTTATCTTTAGGAAAGTGTGTTAGTGTCCGGCAAGGACTTTATCTTTTTCCTTTTATCTTTAGGAAAGTTTGAGTTGTATTCTGTTAGGATTTTTGTTAGCCTATGGGTATAAATATGTAAGCCCGTAGTTCATGTAATTTTTATCACACGATCAATACAACTTCGGCGCATCGCCAACCTTTTACTTTCGTCTTCTTCGGCGAGTTCATGCCCTTCTCACGAGGGGTAAGTCTCGTTATGGCTGCCTGCGTTGTCGGGGCTAGGGCTTCGTCGTTCTGATCTCAACAACGTAAGCACCTATTATCATATATCTTAGTCAATCTGGTTCGGCTTCTCGATTTAGTCTTATCGGCCAGATTCGCTTTAGGGTTTATGCCGGTATCGACTAAATCGCTTTGCTAGATTAGATTGGCTAAGGTATCCACCACCCTGAAAATCAGTCAAGGGCTTGATTGTCTAGGTTTTGCGTTTCTTTTCATACTTAGTGCTGCATCAGTCCAATTTGATCTACTAAGTCGTGATTAGAACCGTAATCTCTAGCCTGCTTGTTGGCTGCCAATAAGGGTTTCACCGGGGTTTCAGCCGGTGAGTTATCTGGACGTTGCATCGGCCCAAGAGTTTTACGTATAGATTGGATCTGGCCGATGACAACAGAGTATTTATTGTTTATCTGCTTGTTGAGAGTTTATGCCATCGGACTTCTGGCCGATGTGTGCTTTAATCTTCATATCAATGTTTATCTTATATTTATCTGGATTATGCTACATCATCATGTTATCGTCAGCCGATCGTCTCTATATAGATATTTGTTCAGTACATCGGCTGGAATTGTGCCATCGGCTCATCGGCCGATCGGTTGTTTTGGCTATCGGCCTATCGGCCGATACGTTTTTGCCCTATCGGCCTATCGGCCGATAGACTTTCTGTTATGTTGTTTTGCATATCTTGTCAGTGGCAGGATCAAACTGACTGGCACGCCCGCGCTTCATCAATTTTAGGACCTGCACTGGAGCTAAGCAGATCTCCCAGGCCTTCGTGTGTCCGCACGCCGGATCCTCATCGGCGGTACGGATTTGGCGTCAACACATTTTTGGCACGCCCAGTGGGACCGTGTTTTGATTGAAGATTTTTACACGGCGCGTGGAACCCACGATCACAACAATATGTCTGATCAAGAAGTCAAGGCCAAGGAAGAACAATCTCTCAAGCTGGTAGAGGAAGAAGAAGAGCTGATAGACGATGAGACGCTTCAAAAGACTGTTGATGAAATCGTTCGTCGTACTGTGTTTGATCGATCTGGAGTTCTGGTGAGTACATTACATGGTTTGATCGAGAAGATAGTTCCCAGAGTGATTGCCTTAAGAAATCAGATTGGGGGGCAAATCGACGAACAATTTCAGCATCATCGGCAACAGCGACATTGGCTTGGGGGGCAAATAGATCAGCATCAGCCTGGAGAGCCACATCAACAATATCGGCCAGAAGAAGCTCAAAGATATCAGTCTAAAGAAGATTGGGCCGATATGATTGCAAAAGTAATAGAGGAACAGTTTGGAATTAGACCTAAGGGACAGATTTCTGTGTATCGGCTGCCATATCCCGAGTGGTTTGATAGAGTTCCACTTCCAGGCCGATACAAGATTCCAGACTTTTTCCAATTTTCAGGGCAAGATGATATATCTACGAGGGAACATATCAGCCGATTTTTAGCTCAATGTGGGGAGGCATCGGCTGAAGAAGCTCTGAAAGTTAGATTGTTTCCATTGTCTTTAACTGGATCGGCCTTCTCATGGTTTTCATCATTGCCGCCGCATTCTATCAGAGGTTGGGCCGATCTTGAGGAGCAATTTCACCAGTACTTCTTTGCTGAGAATAATGAGTTAAAGTTTTTAGATTTGATATCAGTCAGGCAGCAAGAAGGGGAATCGGCTGTGGAGTATATTCAAAGATTTCGTGATGTCCGCAACCGATGTTATAGCTTGAGCCTAAGTGATGAACAACTAGCAGATCTTGCGTTCCAAGGGTTGTCAGCGCCTATCAAAGATAGATTCTTTTTCCATGAGTTTGACAGCCTGGCTCATCTAATACAGAAGGTGTCGGCTTACGAGAGCCGATGTCAAGAAGAAGAGAAGAATCAGTTTTGGGGCGATCAAGGCAAGGGTAATTTTGAAGCATGACTTCTCATACTCCAAAACTGGGGGGCATGTGTTAACACCAGAATTTGGTAAGCCCCGAAGTCCTCATCGGCCCAGGATCTATATCGGCTCAAAGCTAGTATCGGCCTAGAGTTCTACATCGGCCGATGGGGGTTATCTCAAACCAACCACCAATAGCAGTCGGATTCTTGTTAGATTCGGGAAGATCTTATCCAGAGAAGACCGAGTTTGAGGAGGATGCGGCTTGTATCTCTTAATTAGGAAGAGTTTGTTAGTTTTCTGTTTTATCTTTAGGAAAGTGTGTTAGTGTCCGGCAAGGACTTTATCTTTTTCCTTTTATCTTTAGGAAAGTTTGAGTTGTATTCTGTTAGGATTTTTGTTAGCCTATGGGTATAAATATGTAAGCCCGTAGTTCATGTAATTTTTTATCACACGATCAATACAACTTCGGCGCATCGCCAACCTTTTACTTTCGTCTTCTTCGGCGAGTTCATGCCCTTCTCACGAGGGGTAAGTCTCGTTATGGCTGCCTGCGTTGTCGGGGCTAGGGCTTCGTCGTTCTGATCTCAACAACGTAAGCACCTATTATCATATATCTTAGTCAATCTGGTTCGGCTTCTCGATTTAGTCTTATCGGCCAGATTCGCTTTAGGGTTTATGCCGGTATCGACTAAATCGCTTTGCTAGATTAGATTGGCTAAGGTATCCACCACCCTGAAAATCAGTCAAGGGCTTGATTGTCTAGGTTTTGCGTTTCTTTTCATACTTAGTGCTGCATCAGTCCAATTTGATCTACTAAGTCGTGATTAGAACCGTAATCTCTAGCCTGCTTGTTGGCTGCCAATAAGGGTTTCACCGGGGTTTCAGCCGGTGAGTTATCTGGACGTTGCATCGGCCCAAGAGTTTTACGTATAGATTGGATCTGGCCGATGACAACAGAGTATTTATTGTTTATCTGCTTGTTGAGAGTTTATGCCATCGGACTTCTGGCCGATGTGTGCTTTAATCTTCATATCAATGTTTATCTTATATTTATCTGGATTATGCTACATCATCATGTTATCGTCAGCCGATCGTCTCTATATAGATATTTGTTCAGTACATCGGCTGGAATTGTGCCATCGGCTCATCGGCCGATCGGTTGTTTTGGCTATCGGCCTATCGGCCGATACGTTTTTGCCCTATCGGCCTATCGGCCGATAGACTTTCTGTTATGTTGTTTTGCATATCTTGTCAGTGGCAGGATCAAACTGACTGGCACGCCCGCGCTTCATCAATTTTAGGACCTGCACTGGAGCTAAGCAGATCTCCCAGGCCTTCGTGTGTCCGCACGCCGGATCCTCATCGGCGGTACGGATTTGGCGTCAACACATTATTAAAAAAATGCCAGCCGATCTTATTTTCTAAAGGAATGCGGCTAAGCTATGCGGCCATTTTGGTCAGGCTAGCCAGACTCCGCCTGACCTTCTCCTCCTATTAAGTCCCAAGGGGCTAATAACTTCGTAAGAGGGTCGACCGACCTAAGTAGGCCAGCCAGTCCAATCCACTCTGCTCCAACCAATTTCAAAGCCGTAGCATCCAATGCTCCCAACCGTAACTAGGAAGCGATCAAGGAGGAAATCAACCTAAAGGAGGCTCGTCCGACCACTCACATGGCCGGCTTATCCTAGCTAGCTGGTCGACCATTTGAAGATAAAATTTTACACATAGGTATAAAATTATTGGAAGTACATGTATACCGGCCATTTGAAGATGGGTGCACCTCAAGCTTGTTAATTTGTACAGGATACATTCCCATTGAACATTAGTTTCGATTTATATTTTTTTTCTATCGTTTTAGGGTTTTATTAACCCCAAACATGTTGCTATGTTTACTGTGTTTAGCCGAATGTTGTCCAAAATAACAAACATCGAAATGATAGTAATAAATGCCTTGTAAAAACATAATAGTAATCTATAATTCAATTCTACGATTTCTAAAAGAAAATAAATATGTGTCCAACTTGACATAAGGCACAATATCAGTGTTCTCTATAAGTTGCACTACAAAACCAACAACAGTCTTCTGAAATTCTGTTTTACAAGCTGTACACATCTTTAAAAGAACTTCTGAAATTCATTTTAAAGATTGATAAGTTTTGAAATTTAATTATTCTTATCAAATTGTTGAAATGAAATTAAAACAAGCAATGGATAATGCGGCCTTAAAGCGACTTTAAGTGATGGCAACTTTAGTAACAGTGCCAAATAAAGAGACCAATTGTCAATAATATTAAATATTAAGCAATTCAATACAATTAACTGAAAGTCGTACATCCTTGAGCATCATTTCCCATACTTGCTGTACAGATGTTATGGCCCAATTAGTGAACTGATTTTTTTCTAAAATAATAGAAGTATTATGTCTAGCGTCTGCACTAAGTAAACCAAGTAAGACTGCACACATCCTTAAATTTAAATTTATTGACGTATTACGAACAAAATGGCAATCAACACTAAGAAGGCAAGATAAACAAAATGGTGATAACTAGTCGCCAACCAGTAAATTACATGATATCTGGTAACACCTAAATTTGACATCTAGACACGAAATAGGAAAATATTACCAAACTTTGAAAAGGACCGGGGTTTTTTCACAGGGCCAGTCTGACCATCACCTATGGGCCAGTCTAACCGGCAAAATGGGGCCGGTCTGACTGGCTAAGTTCGAGTCCAAGTCGAATTTCGTCGGATCTTAGGTTTCCTTGCATGGGGAGGTGATTTTTCGAGTTCTAATTGATCTCTACCTCAAGTTTGACGTGTAGGAGGTCCTGTCGGGGGCAAGACCAACCCCATTATAAGGGTCAAGCCTGGTTCAATTGGACAGATAATCTACTTTCAACACAATTAGCTAATTGAATCGCTTTTTTCAATATCACATCTTCTTTTTGCCTAGTTCTAGCCTAGTTTTGTCCATCTTTGTCAATTTGTGTCGTAAATCGTCCACCTTTGCTATGAGAGTGTGATATCCCTTTGTAGGTTTGTCTTGTAAGCCTTCCATTCGCCCATGAGATAGGTGTTTATCCTTTGTTTCATCTAAATCGTCTATGCTAGCCGGTTTAGCTTTACAAAACCCATCTTGATTTAGCTTTTGTTAGTTTAAGGTGGTTGGTGACTCCATATCACCGCAAGGCATTTAGGTGTCCCGATCGTGATTGTCTTCTTGCCAAAAATGTTGCCAACACGTTTTTTGGCGACTCCGGTGGGGATGACTACATCGAAATCATCACCAAGTGCAAAGTTGATCCAAACAACATCATGCCCATCGCCATGGAGAATTTGACTGAGGAGCAACTCCAAGAACTTGAGAAGCAAAAGTCAAAGCTGGAGGAGGCGGTCCTAGCAAGCTACATAAGACCCGCCAAGGAGTTTTCCGAAGGACCGGCCCTCTACTCCGAATCATCTCTGATGAGATAAATCCCGATGACGTAGCCCTTCCTATTCAAAAGCTCGTTGCGAGTACCATAGATGAAACTATTAATGCTACTTATAATAACAAACTTGAGGTCGCTATGAGTTCCTTTTTTGATAAAATGGTTGAATATATTTTGACTTCCAAACTTGGTCCTCTCATGACCAGTTTGCCGCCATCTAGTTTTTTTCCTAGTACTAGTAAAGCCCATGTACATCACATATATAGAAAAACCAATAGAGCGGGTAGTGGTAAAATCAAAGTGTGTTTGATTCTTTCGTTGTAATGAACAATTGGCATCTGAGGTTATTGATTTTGATATTTGGAGATTATTGGCAAAGTGGCTTGTGAGATGATTGAATTTTCAGACAGTGAACAAGGACTGTTGTTTTGTTGGGTCCAGTCAGACCGGTGGTATATGGCTGGTCAGACCAGCGGTATGTGTGTGGTCAGACGGGCTAGCTTGCGGTCTGATCGGCCGACCCTATGTCGGTTTCGGTTTCGGATTGTTTCATTGGATATCCGTGGTTAATTCGTGTTTATGGCTTCTAGATGGATACTATGCGTATGTAATATTGTTGTGTGCTAACAATGAGTCAAGTTGGAGATAGCTTGTGCTCGATATGGTTTCTTTGTTTGATTCATGTGTAGGTAATCTTTACGTCTCGGGAGAGTATTGCCGGTGATGGATCGGGAGTCAACTTGGAGATAAGGTGATGTCCGGACGGTCAGATATCATGCGGGATACTTAGGCTAAAGATCAATGCACGTGGTTGGTGAAGATTCCATATGACATACGATGGAGATATTGTGTGCGGATGGGATGCGGAGTTGAATTTGGAAGGAGTCCAAAATTGGTACAATTGGAATATGTAAAGTTGGTTTCTTGTACGGGAAGGTTTCCTAGGTGGATTAGGACTTCTTGTATGAATTTGGTTCGTGGCTTTAGGCTGCCTACCTCATGTATAAATAGAGAGGGAGGGTGTGGTCTTCCGGGATTGCTTTTGCAGAAGCATTGAGTTGTGAGTTTAGTTAGGGTTTCGAGTTTAGTCGAGATTTTTGTGAGGAGTGCTTTTGTTGCACTTTGTAAACATAGAGAGAAGTAATAAAGTAGTCATCTATCAATTGATCTTTCACCATCAATTTGAGTTGAAAGTTTTAAATTTTAAATTGAATGTTTTGAATTTTGAGATGAAAGTTTTCAAACTTAAATTAAATGTTTTGAATTTTAAGATGAAAGTTTTTAATTTTGGGTTGAAAGTTTTCAAACCTAAGTTAAGTTTTCAAATCTTGAATTGAATTTTTTTAAAATTGGAGTTGAATGTTTTCAAATTCGAGTTAAAAATTTTTAAATCTTAATTAAAAGTTTTCAAATCCAAGTTAAAAATTCTAAATCTTGAGTTAAAATTTTAAAATCTTCGCTTAAAAGTTTTCAAATCTAATTTGAAAGTTTTCAAATATGAGTTGAAAATTTTCAAATCTTGACTTCAAAGTTTTCAAAAATGAGTTCGAAGTTTTCAAAAAAATTTGACTTGAAAGTTTTCAAATCTTGATTTAAAAGTTTTCAAATCTGAGTTGAAAGTTTTTCAAATCTAAGTTAAAATTTTTATTTATGTATTTTTTAAAAAAACTATTACTAACAATTATCATTAACACTAATTAGCATCATCAACGCTAATCAACGTTATTAGCACGGGAGAGGTGATGTGTGTGGCACGCCTGCTAGCCAGCCAGCTCGCACACATCCATTAAGAGCCCCCCACTATATAGCATATCGGGCCAAAGAGGATTTTATCAAGTAGGAAGAAAGGGAAGCGGATATAAGATGTGGAGGAATGCGATCTACCACATGGCGCGCCCACATGTTTTCTAGTCTCGTCTCATGAATTGATGAGCGCGGAGACGGGTCAACTTGAAGAGGCCCACAACAATAAGATGGGTTGGGGTTGGAAACATGATTAGAGTTAAAACTCAGGTGGTAAAACTTAGCGTCGAAACCTGATTTCGGCAATAATAAACAGGGGGTACCGCACAAGTGCCACACACGAAGGGTTAGTAGACAAAGGAATTTAGACAGGTTCAGGCCTTCTATAAAGAAGTAACACCCTACCCCTGTTTCGGGGATTAGATCCGCCGAGTAGTATATTGATCTCTTGATCGGATTGTGTATGAAGAAAACCTAGCTTATTGCTATTGTCTCTATGCCCCTCAAGGGACGTCCAACCCTCCTTATATAGGTTTAGAGGGTAAGCTCACTAAGTCAGAGACATAACTACATACCATATAAGACTCCATAGTATTCCTGACTTAGGACTATAAGCCGTTCCTTAATACACAAGGTAACGTAATACTTATGTCCTAAGCCTATTACATAATCATGACTCATAGCCTATCCCCTATCGACAGCCAGATAAGCCAGTCGTATGGGTATATGATACCCATAATCTCCACAGTAGCCCCTGAGACCTTCACAGTCGACGAGATAACTTTGCCTCGAACTAAAATAATACTTAGCCGAGTACCTTCTTTGCCGAGTACCTCCCTCGTCGAGTGCTACCACCATCTCTGCCTAAGTCTCCCGAGTGCTTTATCATCCAATAAGAAGGCTGTGAAGCGCTAAAAAGTCATGAAAAATATACCCAGATGCATCGACTAGATGCACCTAATTAGGTATAGCCCCCGACTATGTGTTTAGTTGAACAAACTAAGCATATAGTCAAGAACTATAATAATCATACTCATCCGAGTGATATAAATAAGTGCTTAGCCAAAGCCAAAAGCAATCACAAAAATCATATAACACATATCCTTATAATCAAGGCATAGTGTATAAGACCCCGAGTACTGGCAAGCTTACGCTATCCAAGTTGTTCTGCCCGAGTCCTCTCAAAACACACAACTCCACCATCCTCAGGAATATGCTATATTGATAATAAAAAATCCGAGTTAATAAAACCCATAATAGATTTCCCAATCATGTAAACAATACGACCAAAATATAATTAGCCTAAGCCATAATATTGGTCTTAATCAACGAAGCACACCAAAGTGGCAAAGTAGCATTGATATAAAATCAATTGCTTTTAAAGAACCAAACAACTCTAACAACTTATAAAAAAGTTGCTAAAATAGTCATAAAAAACTTCACTGTTTGTCACCTTCCAAGTTGCATCGCACCAACTCCTTAAAAAGTTAAATAACCAATCTATGAAAGGATTTGAAAAGCACTGGGCAGTTGAACACGTGCATATTGCCAAGGCAAATTTGCTTAAGTCCCTAAAAGACACGTGCCAAGCCACACCGCAATTATGGGCTGTAAGCTTCCCATGGGCCTCGGCCCAAATATGAGAAAACCTACCAATACCCTAAAAAATCACTGAAGCGCCGTCGTCTTCTCTGCCGCTTCATCTTCCAAAATTTCCCCTTTCACGCTCCTGTTCACAAGCGCATCCGAAAAACCTAGAACACGAGCTCACCCAAATCCATTCATCTGGATACTCAAAACTCCATCAAAATCCACCGCGCGGACCCTGCTCCTAACATCTCCTCCAAGAATCCCTGCTCCCAGCACCTAATTTGATCCCCCACAAACCTCTCCCATGGCAGAAGAAAGAGAAATTCCCTTCGACCAATGGGCAACCTCGGATGTGAAGGAGTCAACTCTGAGAGAGATGGTGAAGGACGGAGTTCTCCCAGCCAAAGAGATCATCTGCTGGCGCCCAGCATACGGCGAAGAGTTCCCAACTCCGAACACTGGTGAGATCGTAGTTTTCACCCACTTTTTCTATTGAGGATTTGGTCTACCCACTTCCGAATTCTTTCGTGGTATTCTTGATTACTACGGTCTCAAAATTTACCATCTACATCCAAACTCCATACTGCACATTGTCATTTTTATCCATGTGTGTGAAGCCTTCCTGGGAATCTATCCCCATTTCAACCTCTTTCGCCTTATGCTCTCTCTTAAGGCCCACCCGACTAAGGATAACCCTTGCATTATTTGCGGCGCCGGATTTCCACTCCGCGGTACTCTCCGCAGAGACTATTTTCCTCTTCCTCTGAAATCTTCTAACAAGGGCTGGCATGCAAACTGGTTCTATATCTCAAAACCAGCCCCCAGTTTGCTCGACTTCATTGATCTCCCACCAATCCAACGAGCCAACTGGAATGCTCTGCCTGAAAACCAAGACTGGATGAAAGCTAACAATCTTCTGGCTAAAATCCTTGAAATGAAAAATAAGGGTCTCCAGGGAGAACAAATTACTAGGCACTTCATCAAATGCCGACTAGCGCCTATCAAAGAAAGATCCAAACCAGCATTTGAATATGAAGGTCAGAGTGATCCCAATCAGGAGGATCGAGAATCCCTGAATTTCTAGGTCTTGTGCGCTCGCATGTACAAGATTTTCTCTTCTAGAATCGTAGTAGACTATAGCAATAAACTGCCGGTTGTTCCCTACCATCTTCATCAATCTCCTCCTCCGGTAAGTAGACTCTGAATCTTAAACCACTTTTCAATCTGGCCATGTTCTTCAATGTTTCTTAAGAATATTGCTTGCAGGCAAATGTTCTGATTATCTCTCGGCCATACAAAGTGTATCAAGAAGATATACCAGCCCAGCCGACTACCAAGAAACCAACTAGCGGCCCAAAGATCAAACCCCAAGCTAAAAGCAAAAGAGCTGCTGCTGCTGTTAAGGAAACTAGCAAACATGCCAGCAAACAAAGAAAGCTAGTTGTGGATGACTCGGACGAAGAATCTGAAGAAATCCAAACCCCAAGGCTAACATAAGCTCACCCAAGCCATCCACTAGATCTGCTCCAAAGATCAGGAAATCCAACAGGTTTCTCTCACTCAACTGGCATTATCTTCTCATTGAAAACTTACTTGATTCACTTTGATCACTTCCTATCTTCTTTTGTAGAAAACCTCAAGACATAGATCCCACTGGGCAGACAGAAAAAACAGTTCCATCTTCAATGCCAGAAAAACCGAAGTCTGCAGAACAAGGGTCCCAGAACCCTCTCCCGAGTGAAGCCATCCCCGATCAAGAGCCCCCGACTACTAGTCAAGCTTCCCCGACTGAAAACCAGTCGGACTCTACCAATCAAAGATCAACTCAAGAGCCCCTGACTGAAAACCAGCCAGACAAGGAGGAACAAGGCCCAACCAATCAAGAAGCACCAGTTGAAGCTCCAGCATCAATTACTAAAGAAATTAATAAGGATCAAACAACTAAGAATGTCGCCACTCAAGAAAACCATCCTGATGCGACAACAGGTAGACTTCAATAATCATTAGATTCTTGTCTTGATCATATCTTCTGAATTCCATCTTATCATCCTTAGAACAAACAGCTGGAGAAGAAGAAATTACCCGACTGAAATCCACGGAGAACTCGATGCCTCCAATTAAGATCGAATGGTGCGATGCCAAAGGCAAAAAGCAGGGCATCATATTAAACAAGCAAAAACAAGCTGAAGAACGCGATATGCTTGTTGCTAGCCTCAATTAAGCCACTCGACTGATGAACGTAAGAACGAATTCCTCATATCTCAATTGCATAACCTCTTGTAATCAACTAACTTAGACTTTATAATGCAAAGAATATATCGTCGCTCACAAGCTAAGTTACGTACTCTAGAGAAGCTTGTACCTCATGTCAACTCTCTAGAAAACATCCAGCAGGACCTCAAGGAAGCCAAAGAGGAGGCCGCAGCTAGAGAAGTTGTCCTACGGGAAGAAATTAACAAGCTTCGGGATATGAACCTGGAACTTCGTGGTTCAATCAGAGGTAAGAAAAATTAACTCATATGTTCTTGATGAATCTATTCGGCTTCATTAACTCCAAATCTTCATGCTTTAGCCAATTTAACTGAGATTGAATCCCTCAAGGCTCAGCTGAAAAAAGCAAAAAATGACAACGCCAAGCTTGAGTCTGACAGAGATAAGGCCTTAGCAGAAATTGAAGGTAACCTCGGAAACTCATATTCCTTAATTCAACTCATCTTGGTTATTAGCATAATCTGAATCATATCAATCTTGTAGCCAACAAAGTGAAATCCCGTGCTCAATTTGAAGTTTTTGCTGAGAAAGTCCGAAAAGCGGAAAGAATCAAAGACGATATTGCCAATGCTGCTACGCCAATCTTGTCAGCAATCTACGAAAACGGCCTCGGAACAAGTGCCATTGATGCTCTAGAAATCTTCGACAAACTTAGAACAGCTCCAAAAAAGTACATAGAGAATATTACTGATGTTGCTGTCATGAGTGCAAGTCAAACCCTGGCGATGACAAAGTCACTCTATCTCCGAGTAGACATAAACTCTATAGGAGATGGCTTTGCAGACGGCACTACTGATGAACAAGCCTTGGAGCTAATCAATGAAGCATAGGAGTCGACCAAGAAGATTGCTACTGATGTAGCTGAGAATTTCCAGGAATAACTTTCTGATGTAAATAACTCTTGTAATCTAACTTGCAGATACTCAATTTATTTATGTTTATGCCCTAATTTGAGTCTTCGCATTTAATTTCTTAAAAAATTTTGTCCGACTGTCACCAAGCCTAAACTTGATTAAGTCATTAAAAAATTTTTAGTCCTTATTTACTTAACTCAAATCAGAACAACAAACAATGATAAACAAAATATAAACAAGTCATTATTGATAAAAAACTTCATACTTTATTGATACGCATAGCCCCCGACTAACAACTCAAGAAGGCAACTTATTTGAAGTCGGCAATCGAGAAGAACTTGATACAAAAAAATAAAGTATAATATCGACGAAGGTGTTCAATATTCCATGAATTCTCCACAATAGTACCGTCTTCACGCTTCAAACGATACGCTCCTGGCCGAGTGACCTCAGCAATTATATAAGGTCCTTCCCACAATGGAGATAACTTATGTCTATCATTCGTCGTCTGAATCTTTCGCAGAACCATATCGCCAACAATAAAAGCTCGTGACCAAACATTACGATTATGATAACGTCGAAGTCCTTGAAGATACCATGCCGACTGAACCAATGCAGCTTCACGAGCCTCTTCCAGTCGGGTCAAATCATCAACTCGGTCTTGATCATAACGCTCATCATTGAAATTGCGAACTCGAAGAGATTCAAACTCCATCTCACTTGTCAACATGTCTTCAGCCCCATAAACTAGAAAGAAAGGCAACTGACCCGTAGCCCGACTAGGCGTAGTCCGCAATGACCATAATACTCAAGGCAACTCTTGAACCCATCTTCCAGCATAAGGGCTTAGTCTATCAAAGACTTGGGTCTTAATTCCATGAGGAACCATACCATTGGCACGTTCAACCAGTCCATTGCTTCTGGGGTGTGCCACCGACGCATAGCAAATCTTGATTCCAAAATCTTCACAAAATTCTTTGAAAACACCCCCAGTGAACTGAGTCCCATTGTTGGTTATAATCCTGTTTGGAACACCAAACCGATGCACAATGTTCAAAATAAAATCTCACGCCTTGTCCACGGTTATTGTAGCAACCGGCCTAGCCTCAATCTACATAGAAAACTTGTCAATTGCAACGAATAAATGTGTAAACCCTCCTGGAGCCTTTTTGAAAGGACCAACCATATCCAACCTCCAAACCGCAAAAGGCCATGACAGCAGGATTGTTTGTAACTTTTGGGCTAGAACATGACTCTGCCGAGCAAAGAACTGACAACCTTCACAAGTTCGAACCACCTTGTCTGCGTCAGAGACCGCCATGAGCCAAAAAAACCTTGCCTATAAGCCTTACCCACCAAAGTATGTGCTGCAGCATGACTGCCACAAATTCCCGAGTGAATATCCTGCAACAATTGTTGTCCTTTCTCGGGAGTAACGCACCTTAGCAAAACTCCTGACGGGCTTCTCCTATACAATTCCGAATCCACAATGACATAACTCTGACTACGATGTCGGATTCGCTCTGCATCGTCTCGATCTTCAGGTAGCTCCTACCGAGTTAGAAAATTGACAAAGGGCGTTCTCCACTCGATATCAAGCATGGAGACCTGGTTTGTAACTTCTTCGTCGGTGGCTGGCTTTTTAGCGACAGTCGGCTTATAGAGATGTTCTACAAAAACATCAGTCGGGGCTGCTTCTCATTTAGAACCAAACTGGGCTAATTGATCTGCCGTCTCATTGTTGTGCCTTAAAACATGAGATAACTCCAAGC
The DNA here is from genome assembly GCA_008326285.1 of Oryza officinalis. NCBI lineage: Eukaryota > Viridiplantae > Streptophyta > Magnoliopsida > Poales > Poaceae > Oryza > Oryza officinalis. Next base: position 12,672,981 of record BDMV01000008.1, read on the forward strand.
CATCAAACTTGTCTTCTAGCTTGCGAACTTCTTAACGATAAGCTGCTATATTGTCGTTTAAACAAGACCAATCCTTCATCACCTGATTTACCACCAATTGGGAATCTCCTCGTACAATCATTCAACGTATGCCAAGAGACACAGCAAGTCGTAGCCCATGAAGTAAAGCTTCGTACTCGACCATATTGTGTAAAGCAGGAAAATGTATAAGAAGAACATACCGTAGCCTTTCCCCAGTCGGGGAAAACAGGACAACTCCGGCTCCTGTACCGGTGACTCGTTTAGACCCATCAAAATGCATGGTCCAATATTGCAGCTCCTCCCTAGGTACATCTTCTTGACGCTCGGTCCACTCGGCCACAAAGTCAGCCAGAATTTGGGATTTTATAGATGTTCTAGCCTTGAAAGTAATATCCAATGGCATCAATTCCAGAGCCCACTTTGCGATACGCCCAGTAACCTCCCGATTATGGATGACATCGCCGAGTGGAAAAGACGTGACCACAGTGACCGAATGACTTTGAAAATAATGGGCTAACTTTCTGACGGTAATTAAAACTCCATATAGTAATTTCTGTACCTGGGGGTAACGTGTTTTGGATCCGGCCAACACCTTTCTAATGAAGTAGATTGACCTTTGAACTTTTCGAGCTCGTCCTTCCTCTTCTCGTTCAATGACCAAAACCATGCTGACCACCTGAAAGGTTGCGGAAACGTAGACTAGCAAAGGCTCTTGAGGATAGGGCGAAGCTAACACCGGTGGCGTCGTGAGGAAGTCCTTGAAGTCTTCGAAAGCTTTCTGGGCCTCCGGGGTCCATTGGAATTCGTCTGTCTTCTTAAGCAACTTGAAAAAGGGCATGCCTCGTTCACCAAATCTAGAAACAAAGCGGCTTAGCACTGCCGTGCAGCCAGTAAGCTTCTGGACGTCCTTCTGGGTACTCGGCGGCTTCATGTTGCGAATAGCATTGATCTTCTCTGGATTAGCTTCAATGCCGCGATGAGACACCATAAAACCAAGTAGCTTGCCTGACGGCACTCCAAAAGTACACTTTTCTGGGTTCAACTTCATCCTGAAGGCTCGAATATTTGAGAAAGTTTCTTCCAAGTCGGTGACCAGATCTTGTCTTTGCTTGGTCTTGATGACGACATCGTCGACGTAAGCTTCCATGTTCCTCCTGAGTTGAGTCTGAAGGCATCTCTGGATCATGCGTTGATAAGTAGCTCCGGCGTTCTTGAGGCCAAAGGGCATCGTGATGTAACAATAAGCTCCGAACGGGGTGATAAATGATGTCTTCAGGCAGTCGGACTCCTTCAAGCTAATTTGACGGTATCCCGAGTAACAATCCAAGAAGCTTAGAAGCTCACAGCTGGCGGTTGAGTCGACGACTCGATCAATGCGGGGCAAACCAAAGGGATCCTTAGGACAGGACTTGTTGAGGTTGGTGTAGTCTACACACATGCACCATTGCCCTGTCTTTTTTCGAACCAGAACCGGGTTGGCCAACCAATCGGGGTGGTAGACTTCTTTGATGAATCCGGCCGCCAAAAGCTTGGCAAGTTCCTCCTTGATAGCATCCCTTTGATCTTGGGCAAAGCGGCGGAGTCGTTGTTTAATAGGTTTCGCGTCCTCTTTAACATTTAATGAGTGCTCAATCACCTCTCTAGGAATACCAGGCATATCAAACGGTTTCCAAGCAAATATATCTTTATTATTTTGTAGAAAGGTGATGAGCGCGCTTTTCTATTTGGGGTCTAACTCGGCGCCTATTACAGCAGTTTTGGAGGGATCAGAAGGATCAAGTGGAATCTTTTTCGTCTTAGCATCACCTTCTCCTGACTTGGCCATCTTCTTTGCTGGGATCTCGCCTTCACCTGATGTCGATGCAGCTAGTCGGACCTCCCGTTGGCCAAGTAATCTCTCACGAGTTTGGGCCATGTCGCAGCTTTCCTTATCGCAGGTGAAGGCTTGCTTGACGTCGCTGCGCAAGGTGATGACTCCATTGGGACCGGGCATCTTCATCATGAGGTAGGTGTAGTGCAGGACCACCATAAACTTGGCAAGCGTAGGTCTTCCAATGATTACATGATACGCGGCTTCGAAGTCGGTAACTTCAAAGCTGACATTCTCTGTCCGGAAGTTTTCCCGAGTGCCAAAGGTGACCAGAAGGGTGATTTGCCCGAGTGGCGTAGATGACAGCCCTGGGATGACTTCATGAAAAGGGGCTGAACTCGGCTTCAATTCAGATCTCAGGATTTGCATCTCGTCCAATGTCTTGGCGAAGAGGATGTTGAGAGCGCTACCGCCATCGATGAGGACACGCTTGAGCTTGACGTTGCGAACCACCGGGTCTAGTACCAGGGGATACAGCCCCGGGTGAACCACTCGGTCAGGATGATCCGAGCGGTTGAACGTGATAGCCACCTCCGACCATCGTAAGTAACGTGGAACTTCAGGCTGTACTGCATTGATTTCCCTGTCGGTCAGCTTCTGTTTCCTCTTCGATTCATATGCTAGTGGCCCTTCAAAAATATGGTTTAACTCGGTCCTGTGATCTTGGAAAGGTTCTGAGCCACCAGCTGCATCGTCCTTCTTGGTTCCTGAGGTGCCGGCTCCATCTGACGGCTTCTGGTGGAGTTGGGTGGCATATTGCTCGGTGAACTGTTTGTAGATGAAACAATCTTTGGCCGCGTGCTTGTGATTCGCGTGATGAGTGCATTGGGCATTCATGATCCTGTCATAGGCGGTGACTCGTGGACGCTGTTGTTGGTAGTTCGACATTGTGGCGACCAGATCCTCGGGCTTACGCTTGCGATCTTTTTGGCCATTGTTACCGTCGCCGTTGCCATTACCATTGTCCTTCTTGGGGCGCCAGCTACTCCCGAATTGCTTGTCCTGCCGTGAAGCTTTGATTGCGTCGTCTGACTTGGCGTAGGAGTTGGCTGTTTTGAACATCTTCTTGACTGTCCTTGGAGGCTTGCGCCCGAATTTGCCGATCAGCAACTCATTGCAGACACCCTTCTAGAACGCGGCTATGATGACATCATCGGTGATGTCAAGAATCTTGTTTCGCTTCTCTGAAAAACGCCGAATGTAGTCCTTCAACGACTCGTCGGGCTTCTGGATGACGTTGTAGAGATCGAAGTGAGTCCCGGGCCTTTCAAAAGTGCCTTGGAAATTGGCAATGAAGTGGTCTCAAAGCTGGCTCCGCGAGTCAATCGAACCTCTTGGTAAACTTGTGAGCCAATTCCTGGCTGAGTCGGTGAGAGCGACGGGCAGGTAGTTTGCCATGGTCTTGCTGTTTCCTCCTACTGCGTGAATGGCAAGGGTGTAGACGGTTAACCATGACTCGGGGTCGGTTTTGCCGTCATACTTGTCAATCCCAGTGGGCTTGAATCCACTCGGCCAATTCACTCGACGCAGGTCCCGAGTGAATGCGGGTACTCCATCATCATAGTTGTCATGGGAATCCCTCCGGTCTTCATGATAGGGCTTGTTGCGCTCGCGATGGCACCGGTCAAGTACCTCCCTCAAGTCACTGGGCGTGGGCCTTCGAGAGCCACTCTGGTAGTTTGAGCTATTGCCATAACGAATCCGATCATGGACGGGTGGCCGACCGTGACCTCTCTTACGAGAGTCGGCCGACTGGTCTCGACACTTCCAGATTGCGTGATGACGAGGGTCATTGGACTTGGCGGGTGTCTTACTGAGCTCGGGTCTCCGGTAGTCCTTGGATAGCATCGGTGGTAGGCAGCTACTGTCGGGTGTCTCAGCGATGGACTCGGTAGCTCTCCGAGCAGAGCCTGCGGGAGCGCCGGGTAATGCTGTAGCCACGACGATAGTCTTGACTTTATCTAGGATTGGAGTTACGCCGGGAGGTGCCACGTCGATGACGGTGTCGATGAGGGTGAGAGCGGCGACCGCGTTCTGTTGGGGTGTGAGGAAGACGTTGGTGTTGTCAACTTGGGTCTAGAGTATGGCCTCGTGAGCAGAGCGCCCAGCCGCCCTTACATCTTGTTTTCTCTTGTCGTTGTCTTCTTTTTGCTTGGGCTCCTCCTCCTTGCATTTGAGTTCTTCCTCCTTGCGTTTGCGCTCCTCTTCGAACTTGGCTCGTTCCTCTTCCACAACCCTGCGAGCCACAGCTGAGTCGGTCTCCGCTACTTCGGCCATGAGAACATTGAAGAATAGCGGAGCATAGTCATCGTCGAAGTCGAAGTCGTTGAGATCTTCCGTGGAGATGTTGTAGAGATCATCGAAGTCGGAAGAGCTAAGGTAGTCGGCAATCTCAGTAGATAACCACGATCCGAGGGGTTGAATCATGATGGCGATCTCCCTGGAGCTCGGACCACAGCATGATGGTGATGAAGAAGATTCTCCCGAGTGGTTCGATCCCAACTCAGAAGATAAAAAGTTGGAGTAGATCTCAGCATCGTTTGGTACCCCGAACAGCGCCGAGTGGTTTTCCCCTCCCGACTGGTTCGGATCCGAGTCAAGGAGAGAAATCTTGCCGAAATTGTCGGTGATGAAATCGAGGCTACCGAAGCAGAACGCCTGTCCTGGAGGGAAGGCGAAGTTGTCGATGCCTGATGCAGATCCCATCGTGCTAGTCGGCAAGAAGAAGAAAACTTGACGCACCACTACCTGGCGCGCCAACTGTCGAAACCTGATTTCGGCAATAATAAACAGGGGGTAGCGCACAAGTGCCAAACACGATGGGTTCAGGCCTTCTATAAAGAAGTAACACTCTACTCCTGTTTCGGGGATTAGATCCGCCGAGTAGTATATTGATCTCTTGATCAGATTGTGTATGAAGAAAACCTAGCTTATTGCTATTGTCTCTATGCCCCTCAAGGGACATCCTACCCTCCTTATATAGATTTAGAGGGTAGGCTCACAAGTCGAAGACCTAACTACATACCATATAAGACTCCATAGTATTCCCGACTTAGAACTATAAGTCGTTCCTTAATACACAAGGTAACGTAATACTTAAGTCCTAAGCCTATTACATAATCATGACCCATAGCCTATTCCCTATAGACAGTCGGATAAGCCAGCCGTATGGGTATATGGTACCCATAATCTCCACACTTAATATGGAGTACATAAAATCTAACCATGGACGATAATAAGATTAGGGACTCTTGTGCCCACCCATTCTGTCTCGTCCTAAATGGGTCATCAGTCTTTGTCCCTTCGAGCATGTGTAATGGTTTGTATGTTTTCCATGTAATTATTTTTTAAAATGCTAAATCTACTACTACAAAACATCACATGGAGACCGGTTTTATAGGTGCCGGTTTGCCTAAAACCGATACCTATAAAACGTTTTTCACCTTTTTACAAAATAAAATAAAAAATTGGTACCTATAACCACTCATTTATACTGGTTTATAACAAAAACTGACAACAATAGTTCACCAAGTTATAGGTGTCGGTTCTTATAACATAATCGATACCTATGGACATCACATAGGTGCCAATTCTAATAATAAACTAGCACCTATAAGTCCGATGACAAAGGTACCGGTTTTTATCATGAATCGACACATATGAACATCACTTATATGCTAGTTTACAATTAAAATCGCCACCTATGAGATCATAGGTGTTGGTTAACAATTAAAACCGATAACTATGATGACGCAGCTTATATATATAATTTTTATCTAACTTTTTCATATAAAATCAGATAAAAACAAATTTTGTATCAAATTTGTAGAGCTCGACGAGATCTACAACTTTATAGTTGATGACTTTTTGATTTAAGGTCATTTAGATGTCGGAAAATGTGTTACAAGGTCTCAGATCTATTTGCATAAATGAATATTTAAAATTTCTAAACTATCTCGGATGGAGACAAAACCTATATGAAAGTTGTAGATCTAGATGAGATCTATATTTTTGTAGTTAACAAACTTTTTATTTGAGCTGATCTATGATGTTAAATATAGATTATAAGTTTGGATGATAGTAGTCTCAAAATAATAGCATTTGTTTTCAAGACAACAAGTGTTTATAGGTAAGATAGTAAGGAGACTTTAGATGTAAAGAGAGTATGGATAAAAAAATCATTCCCCTTGTGAGACTGAGGGGAGTGTGACAATATAGATGCCTAATAAAAATATTAAATATTTTTTCGTTTTTTAGCATATGCAAAAATTAAAAAACAGGTGTGCATTATTATAGTTGTCGGTTCTAAATTAAAACCAATACCTATAATATTACATAGATACCAGTTCAAGAATCAATAATTGGTGTGTGCATTAAAACTAAAACTGACACCTATTCTAGTTATCATTTTAGAGTTTCTCAAAGTGCGAGATCTATCGTTAACAGGCTCAATAATAAAGAAATATAATTGCTAACAAAATGGGAACGACGCACATTCTAAAACTTAAGAAGAAATTTCATACTAATCAAAACGCTACGCACATAGAGATTTTCGGACGTTTGCTGCTGCCTCGTTTGGATAGAAGAAGTCATCTCGCTCGACCACGTGTGTAAGTCAGGAACCTGAAATGAAATCCTAAAAAAAGTTAATTACAGTGTGATCCACCTTTTATTACTAAAGTTTTATTTTGAGTTAGCTTTTAGCTAATATTTTCACTTTTGAACTAGATAAGATTATGTTACACTTTAGACTATCCCAAGTTACTTTTGTAGTTTCATTATCTATAACCTTATAAAGAATAGGCTACATGGAAGTTGGGTAGATTACCGGTTAACGTGTGTTCGATGTAGTTAAAGTCATTGATGCGCTCAAGAAAAGTTTTGGGTGGTCTAAAGTAACCTAGTTTAAAGTAAAAAAGATGAGTTAAAATGTGATTCAAAGTGAAACTTGGGCATTATAAAAGGTTGTCCTAAACATAATTTATTTTTTAAAAAAAAAGGAAGACCACGTAACGGTATACCATTGCAAAATGGAACAGTTAATGTTGTTGACGTCAGCACAATATCGTAGGTATCGGATCTGATAGCTCTGATACTAAACATGATACCCTGTACTGTAAGTATCGGATTTAGTAGCTCTGATACTAAACATGATACCCTGTACTATAAGTATCGAATTTAGTACCTTCGGTAACAGACATAATACTCCATAGGTACCAAATCCGTTACGTAGATATCATATACTGACGTCAACATGATACCATAGATATCAAATATGGTACCTCCAGTAACCGATATAATACCATATAGGTACTAGATTTGGTAACTAGATAGCATGTTAACATGAGCATGATATTATAGATATCAGATCTAGTATCTATAATATCTAACATGATATCCTGTAGTTATCAAATCTGATACTTACATATCGTATCGTACTGATGTTATCCTGACGTCAAAAATTTCGATGAATCGATATACCGTTTCGTATCTGAAAAGAAGAAAAGGAGGACTTTTGAAACGAAATCCTAGTGGATCCCGGTCCAGCCAAACGCGGGCCCAAGGGTAGTCAGCCCAGATGGACCGGCCCATATGGCAACTCGATCTCAGTACCCCCAAGCAGAGAGGGTGCGCCGGCGCCGCCGCCGCCGCCGCAGATGCGCGGTGACGCCGGCGCCCGCCCCCAGGCTTCAGCGAGCCCGGACGGCAGGTCCAGCCGTCCAGGATGGCGGCCATCTCGTCGGCGTCTCTGCGCACTGGTATCCTGCTCCCCTTGTTCGATTTGATTCGGTTCGGTTTCTGTGAATGCAATCGCAAACAGTAGTATCGGAATGAAAATCGGTAGACTTGGGAACTGCAATCTTGGTTGATGTTGGTGTCAGAATGAAGGTCGTATTGTTTCTCTATGTTCTGTTCATGCCTTTTTTCTTGTGAAACTCATGCTTAATTTCATTTATGTTTCCTTTTTCATGCAGTTCAATGGCTGGCCATCCAGTGCACATTATAGGACTATTCCGTGAGCCCACAGCCATACAAGGCATGCCAAAGCATATGGAATGGACTCTTACTCATTGTCTTCTAAGCACCATTATCCCTGGATGCAGAGGAAAACAAAATTAAAAGGTATTTGCTAGATTGCAGTTTCCTGAAGATTTTGAACTTTCTGGTCAGCTAAAATTGCACATTTGCTAAACCTAAAATTTTTCCAATGTTACGTAAAATGTAAGCCTAGATTATGTTTACTGAAATTAATGCATAAATGTTTTTCCTTTATTTTTATCAAAGTCTGAGTATTTTACATTTAAATTACACAAGTCCTGTCAACTGTAAATTTATTTTATGTCTATGTGTAACTAAGCCTTTATCAGTTCTAACTTAGAAGTTAGAACAATTCATTGTTCAACCTTTTATCCAAGTAAGGGATAATGCTTAAAGTTAAACAGGGAATCAGAGGAGTGATGACTGATGAGAGTGGTTACATTTCCATCAAAGGGATGAAAAAAGTAACTGAACCGAAATCTACACGATAAAATTATATATCTTAGGATTGTGATAGCTTTGCTCCTGCACAGTATATATGGTCCTCAAACAGAAGAAAACTCCTTTGGATAACACCATTGGCATGTAACCTTAGAGTCAATAAAAAAGGAGATAGAAATTTAGAATATAATCTTATGCTTCTTAGTATTTGGATTGAATGATTACAGAGCGTATTTTCTATAACCTCTGCAGTGATCCATTATTGCCGAGTGCATGGTGCCATGGTGATATGGATGGTAATATACATCTAGAGCAGTACTCAGTACTGATAAAATAGAATAAACAGAAATCCCTTGTACGCATGGAATCAGTGTATCACACTCCGCTCTTTAGCATCATTAGCCTTTAATTATAACCTAATACCAAAGATTAAAGGCAGAGACTTGAGATCCATTTCCTTGTGAGAGAGACACAGTTGTTCAGATCCTTTTCTTCACTGTCATCACAAAAGCATGCACGTCCCCCAATACCCATCTTCTTCCTGATGGTGCTCAAAGTTCCCACCATTAAAAGCAAAAGTGATCAGTCCATAACTAAACATCATTAGTATAAGCAAGTAAAACGCCTCATCCTCCTCCTCTGGGCAAACACACCATTCTGCACAGAGGTAGGGACTAGTGCTGCTGCTAACTGCATCCACTAGCGGCAGCCATGGCAGGAGTTGTGGGGTTGTTGGCTACGGCCGTGGTGAGGGAAGCGGGCACTAAGCTAGGCGCCGCCATTGGAGAGCAGGTAACAATGTTGTGTGGTTTCAAGGAAGACCTGGAGGACATGAAGGACATGCTGGAATCCATGGCAGCGGTGCTAAAGGATGCAGAGAGGCGGTCAGTTACGGAGGAGTCAGTGTTGCTGTGGCTGAAGCGGCTCAAGAATGCGGCCTATGACATCTCTGACATGCTCGACGAGTTTGAGGACAAATCGAAGTCTGCAACTGCTGGAAAGGTACATAAGTTTGCTAGCTTTAGTTGTATCTAGTTACAAAGGCACATATACATCTTAATTCATTGCAACATAAGCATCCTGTCGGTGTGTTTCCTAAAACAGGTCCATATGTTTCCTAAAGGCACAGATACATCTTAATTCATTGCAACACATTACTTTCGTTTGAAATCAGCCCAAATTTTCCGCATGTCAAATGTGTGTTGTGATGAGCTGTCATTTGTTTGCAAAACCGGTCATGATTCTTGTTTGAGCGAGCCCTGCTGGCCTGGTAACCTTCTTGTTTGAACTGGTAACCTTCTCATTGAGTGAGCCCTGCTGCTGCTTTCTCACTTTCCAAGCAGGCAAAGTCAGGCTCAGGAGAGAAGGGGCATTAAGTCACATCCATCTATTTTCTTTTCTCAACGGTTAAGAGGTGATGATGCCATTGAGAACCCGTAGGCGCTATTGAATGGAATTGTTGGGTTTGGCATGGTTATGGGCCATTGCTGGGTGCTAACCATTCTTGTTAGATCGAATTACAACAACCAAGCCTTTTGAAGGTGGGGTGAATGGTAACAGAAGAAAAAGAAACAAATCTTGTAGAATGAACTTTTACCTAAATTAGAAGACAAAAAGATAACTCTTTTCAATTTTTCCATATGGTTTTCAAAAAATCAAATAAAATCGAGCTAAAGCATAAAACCAAATGAAACTAAAGCCATATAAAAAAGAGCAAGGTTACCACACTGTCCTTTGCATGAATATGATCATTATCACATCAAAGTCAGGGGCGGTTCTGTGGACCCTGGACCACCCTCAATTTTGACCCAGAATGACCTTTCTATTCAAATTTGACCCAAATCCACTTTATAGGCATGACCCGTTAGACTATTTCTATTGTATTTTTGTAATTTTTGATCGAAAATGCTAGTTTTAGTGGAGTATTTGAGCAAATTTTGCATATGTAAATTGAGTCTTCGGCGTTTTGAAATTTTGGAGCGTGGAATAGGACCACCCAAAAAAATTTCCTGGAGCCACCACTGATCAAAGTGTTTACAAAGTGCGTATAAAACACTCATCTCTAATATGAACTGCACTCTATATGAAAGAGCGAAGAGTCTAAAACCTAGGTTTTCTCTCTATATAGGTGTCTTGCCCAATTACTCTCCCTCTAGTGTTTATGTGCCCTTAACCTCTATCATCCAAAAATGACAATAAATTTTGGGACGCATTGCATATTATTCACTGTCATCATGGGACACAATGTACAAGTTTGATAATTTAGAACAGATGAAATAAAACATTAAATATTACCTTAGTATAAAGGTATTTTAGGCCTGAGCCTAGAGAAAAACAACAGCCACGAGAAACGGGCCAATGACTCCACTTTATAGGCGCTAATTAGGGTATAAGCCATGACTCCTCGTAGGACTTACTTAGCTCTATTCTGAAGATGGGACATGTGTTGAATACAAATGTACCCAACAAGGTATAAGAAAAAATGCACATAATGCAAGGGATATAAGGAATGGCATAATAGGGTTTATTTTCATGTAAAGCCATAGTTCAACAATTCACTAGTTTAAATCATATTTTTAAACACGACCCTGTTCTAAGTCATAATTATGATATCAACCATGCTGTGAACCCACGCAAACCTGCCCAGGCTAAACCACTTGAATATCCATCATGATTCCATCCTCTTAGGCTCTTAGTCTAGGAGTAACAATGCTCGGCCTTAACCATTGCTTTTCATGCTTCGGTGTGTGGGAAGCAGGTGTGGTAGTTGGATACAAGTGAGTGACATCAGCAAGAAACTATATTGTCCAATGGGCGGTATGACGTGGTCTAGCATCCCACTACTCCACTATATAGAAGCACTAGAATTGGTTTGGTTGAGTAAAATTACCTTGCCATGAAAATTCAAGTAAAAAATTGGTTAATCATTTTAAAGCATGATGAATTTATAAAAGAAAATACTCCAGGTCATATTTGAATTTTTCTTTGAAGGCTTTTATTGTTTGAGATTTTCTTTTTGGTTTTTAATAATTTCTAAAGTTCTATTTAAAAGGTGGTTTTTAATTTCGGGGTGAATTTTTCAGGTGCTACAACCTCCAACACCAAGGACTTCTAATCTTACTAGGATAGGATTCCATCGCATTCCAACTCTTTTGCGATATTTCTAAGTTTAGACCCCCTCTAAATTTGAAATAGGACTCCTACTTCAACTAGGACTAGGATTTCCTCGCATTACAATTATTTCAAACTTTTCAATTTTGAACTTTCTCCAAATTTGACTCTTTTTCCATAAACGCACACCTCCTATGTACACCATATGGAAACCTTGATCTCACGTGCATCGTTCTCTAGCCCAAACATCCCTCATGATATCCTAGACTGTTTGACCTCAACTCCCTTGAGTTTAGTCCTTGATCTGGTCACTAACCATGCTCCTCTGGCCTCAAGCAACTTGGAACATCAACGAAACCATATTCAGAGCACAAGTTATTCCTAACTTAACTCAAATTAGCGCGACAATGATATACTTCTTTCGTCCCAAAATATAAGCATTTCTAGAGGTTTTCCTGGAACTTAAGGAAGTGGGTAGAATTGAATGTTGGAAGGTTGTGATTGGTTGATAAGAGAGAGAGTAGATAGAGACATTAAATAGGAGATGGTTGTGATTGGTTGTGATGAGGGGATAGCTTGAGAAATAGCTACATTTTTGGACAAATTTGAGCTCTACCAATAGCTACATTTTGAGACTGAGCGAATACGTAACATACATAACCATTATAAAACCATAAATATTAAAATCAACTTAGATCAAAATCTTCACAACTTAAATCATCAATGAAATTCTTTGCTACATCTACATGTGATCCACCAACGATGGTGCAAGATGACACGGTTGGGCCAAGCATTCTTTCCACCAATGCAACAGTGTAGTCGGGCTGAGCATTCTTTTCGGTGCTTCCATACTTAACAGTTGGGCCGATCCACTGATCTCACCAGCTAAGATGAGCTGCATATTGCTTTAGGTCTAGGTCCATCAATGACTAGCTGTCCACCCTCCTTGGATTCAAGCCAGTGGCAGTTATAGCTTGATTGACTGGTGGTAGTGTCCTACTTGGAAGCGCCTCTTCTAGTCTAGTGGAGATCGAGGCAGATCAGCTACTGTGGACCTATGATAGGATGTCAATCAAACCTTCATATATACTGGTTGGATCTGCCACTAAGATATGGCCTTTACTGGTTGGATCTGGTGGTGTGATCTGGTTTTTATTGGTTAGATACAATACAAGAAGTTTGTGTTGAGGTGTGGTCGAGCATCCCTTACCTCCTCTAAAGTGAAAATCCTAGGCGTGGCCTTCATTGGTTGAATTTGGCGACGGTTTCAACCAAGTGGCTTGTCCTTCTTGAAGATGTTTCATGGACAATTTGGTACTTGTGACCCTGTTTGAAAAACTCTTTTAACTTGTCCTTCACTATTTTGGATCTTGTGAATGATACAAGTTGTGTCTTTCTTCGTGTTGTTGCTACGACGGTATAGACTTCAAAACCTCATTGCTTCATAGCCGTCGTGATTGTTAGGATCTCTTGATTGGTCCTGAGGACAGGGCAAAGTGGTTATTTTTAGGGTAGCCTCCATGACAATTTGTTTGTCATGTTGATGGTATTGTTTACTGCTCTGGTAAGAAGCTTTATGCTTCCTGATGTAATGGTTGTGTGTATCCCTTGTTGGTATAGATGCCAGAAGTGCCTCCATTATAAGAAAACCAAGAATACTTATGAAAGTCAATACGATTAGTTGAGAGTGTAATCATAACTAGTGTCATTTTGCTGTCACTACCATAAGTCAATACTCAAAGCCTTAAGAAATCGTCAATCCATTCAAAATTAAGTATGGACTAGGTGTTATATATAATTCAACAAGAGGTTACAAAGCTAGATATTTTCTTCCATAATTTTCTATTTCACCTGAACATACAAATAATATTTTTTTCCTAGATGAAGACGATGCTCTCTTGTTTTGCAATTGCATCCAAGATTACCATGGCTAACAAGATGAAAAAGATGAGAGATCAACTGAGAAAGATCAAAGAGGGTCATGAGGCTTTTAGACTCACACCTGACTCCACACCATATAATGAGCATCACCATCCTGATCCACGAGAAACAACATCGAAGGTGATTCAATCGTCCATCATTGGGAGAGACAAAGAAAGAAAACAAGTTGTGTCTTTGCTATCAGCAAGTGACAAGGAAGACACAGTAATTGTGCCAATATATGGGTTTGGGGGCATTGGGAAAACAGCTTTAGCCCAACTGGTTTTCAATGACACCCAGTTCAAAGGTTATGACCACAGGGTATGGGTCTATGTGTCCCAGGTATTTGACTTGAAAAAAATAGGTAACACCATTATTTCTCAAGTGTCAAATAAAGGAAATAAGAATGAATATACCAGGGAGAACATAAATGGACGCCTTTGTGATCTATTAGAGGATAAGAATACTCTGATTGTTTTGGATGATCTGTGGGAAACAAATGACTTTCATTTAAATGAGTTGAAGCTTATGCTAAATTCAAAAGGCAAAATAAAAGTCTTGGTGACAACACGCAATGAAGATGTTGCAATGAAAATTTGCACACATAAACCATATAGGCTAAATCCCCTGGACTCTGCCATGTGTTGGAATATAATTAAGCAACGCAGTAATTTTGAAGCTAGAGGTGATAAAGACCATATCGAGCAAGTTGGATGGATCATTGCCAAGAAATGCAGAGGTGTAGCATTAGCAGCCCATGCACTTGGTTTCTTGCTATCTGGAATGGACCTCGTGGAATGGAGAGCACTGAGCAATAGTGATATTTGGACTGAAGCTTTTTCTGATAATTCAGTGTTGCCATCCTTGAAACTAACTTACAAGAATATGCCACCATATTTGAGATTATGCTTTGCGTACTGCGCCATCTTCCCTAAAGGTCACAATATAGCTAAAGCAAATCTGGTTCACCAATGGATTGCTCTTGGTTTTATTGAGCCATCTAAAACATTTTCAGCCATACGACTTGGCGAGAAGTATATCAGACAACTCGTTGGGATGTCTTTCCTTCAGCGTTCCATGTTGCGCACTGTGAGTTACCATATACCTCAATAGGAAAGCAATGTTTTGCCTGTCTTAAGTCAATTATGAAGTACCATGCATTTGTAAATAAGTAAAAAAAATGAGTCCGTGCATACTCACCTGCAAGGCTAACACATTACATGCACTCATATTTGCCCCAAATAATATGTTAATTGTATTAGTAAGGCTTGTATAATTTATCTTGTCAAGTATGTTTATATCTTTTGGGATATTAAGAGCTTTACCTTTCTAAAATAAGAAATGGAAATGTTAAGAAATTGCTGGAAGTACCGAATAATGCCCATTAACATAACGAGAAAGGTCATATTTGCCACATACTTATTATTTACTCTACAGTTCACTGAATTATTACTAAAACTGCAACTAACAAAAAAATATGCTAGATATCATTAACATTACAAATTAAAGTAATAGAATAAACTATGTTAACAGTGTAGGGGTAATTACGATCAATAGGTCTACTTGATTTATTTTTTAGGATTCCCACACAAAACAAGTGGCATGAGAGCAATCATCTCATTTCTTTAAGGGGTTGAATTGTTCCCCAAAAAACCAAGATAAAGATACCCCAGTCAGAAACCATAGCAAGCAAAAAAAAAAAAAGAACTAGTAAAACCTATGCAAACAAGATATTGCAATTTTTATATTTATATCTATAATATTTAAGAGGTCAAACACAGTTTGTAATGATGATTTTGTTAGGTATGTGTTTTCAATGAACCTGATGGTACTTTACATTTTTGTTCATGTAAGGAACAAGAAGTTTTCACCATGCACGATATGGTTCATGATGTTGCAAGATCGGTCATGGATGAAGAGTTGGTTTTATTTAATGACACAAAAGTTAGCAGTACCACAGAAAAAAAATTTTGCCACTATGCATTGCTTGAAAATTATAGCAAGTCATCAAATCTATCAACTATATTGCCTGCCACGTTAAGGGCACTACATACTTCGAATTGCAGCAAATTGGTGCTCCAAGGTGACGAATTTTCATTCACAAAGTTCTTACGTGTTCTAGATTTAACTGAGTGCTCCATAAGGATTCTCCCAAGCTCTATTGGCAAATTGAAGCAGCTGAGATTTCTTATCGCTCCAAACATAGGAGATAATGTGTTCCCGAAGAGTATTACTCTGCTCCTGAAACTAAAATACCTTGACCTCCATGGATCTTTTGGAATTTCAGCATTGCGAGGATCAATTAGCAAACATGCTTGTCTGATGCATCTTGACTTATCTGGTTGCTCTGATATCAGAGTTATGCAGCCAGAAGCTCTATGTGGCCTCACCAAACTGCAGTTTTTGAACTTATCATGGTGCTCCAGTCTTCAAATACTACCAGAAAATATTGCAAGTCTTGCTGAACTACAATATTTAAACTTATCAAACTGCTACCTTCTCAGCCAGTTACCATCTCATATTGGGAGCCTTACTGAACTACAATATTTGAACTTATCAGGTTGTCAGCACCTTGTAAAATTGCCAATGTCGTTTCGGAATCTGAGGAATTTGGTACATCTTGACCTATCAGGCTGCTCCAGGGTACAAGATTTCAAACAAGTCTTGGGTGGGCTCACCAAACTGCAGTATTTAAACTTTTCAAAGATATTTGGTAGAACCAGAGTGGGTGATGATTGGGATGGTTATCCTGAAACTCTCAGTACTCTTGACAATCTTGAGTATCTAGACCTTTCTTGGAATAGCAGGATTTATTATCTACCAAGAAGCCTTGGAAACCTCAAAAAGCTTCAAACATTGGACCTTTCACACTGTAGGTCTCTGAGATCCCTCCCACACAGCATAGAATTAATTGACAGTCTGGAGTTTCTAATAGTTGTGGGGTGCTCAGATGAACTTAAGGAGTATTTGAGAATATCTCAATTCAAGAATATTCCAATCTCATTACCACACTTCATTGTTCACTCTATTTCTGGTGATTCCCGCAGCAACCTTCATATGCTTGAGGATATAAATCCTGTCAGACTTGAAATAAGCTGTCTTGAAAATGTGAAGTCCATAGAAGAAGCACGAGGAATTGAGTTGTCAGAGAAACAGGAACTTTCAACATTGACATTTCATTGGACTTCAAGGGCTGACCGACTTTTGGAGGACAAGGATGTTTTGGGAGAACTAATGCCACCAAGAGGTCTGTGGAATTTAAGCATACAAGGGTATGATAGCACAACCTTTCCAACTTGGTTCGTAGGCATCTCCCATCATCTTCCAAGTCTTGTTAAGATTGAGTTGAAGGATTTGCACAGATGCAGACACCTGCCACCACTGGGACAGCTGCCAAACCTGAATGAAGTGCATCTCCAACAGATGGACAGTCTCACAAAAATTGATGGTGGTTTCTGCGGTGGCGACAAAGGCGCATTCCGCAAACTGGAAGTCTTTACCTTGAGGGATATGAAACAGTTGGAAGAGTGGAGCACAACACACAGTAAAGGTGGTGAGGATAGCATAGAGTTCATGTTCCCTATGCTAGTTACACTGTCAATAAAGCTTTGTCCAATGCTTAGACTGAAACCATGCCCACCTATGTTTCGCAACTGGCTCATATCAGAGAGCGACAAGGTTATATCTTCTTGGGGTGAGATCAGACACCAACCTGCAGCCAGTGTCAGCCATTCCTTCTCTTCTTCTTCCCACACAAAGTTGGAGATCAAAGGAGGTGGGGTTGCAGTGGATGAGTGGAGGTTGCTTCACCACCTCCCCACCCTCCAAGAGCTGGAGATCTCCTGGTGTAAAAATCTGTTGCATCTTCCAGACGCCATCCGACATCTTCCGTCCCTCTGGTTGCTAACTTTGACCTCCTGCGAGGCCATACGGACGCTGCCGGAGTGGCTGTGTGAAATGACCAGCCTTCAGAGCATCAGGATTTGGGGGTGCGAGGGCATCAAGTCTTTGCCGCAGTGTATAGAGAAACTAACCAATCTGCACACCCTCAAGATTGACCAGAACCGTTACCTGGGCCGCTGGTGTCTGTCCAGGGAGAAAGGGGAGCTTGCCCACATCAGAAATGTCGTAAGAGCACAAATTTTCTATCTTATCCAAATTCCTAATCCGAATTTTCACTACATATATATTCGTATACTCCTTAATTGTTTCTCATCACATCAAACAAAAATGAAAATTGTTTGCTAAGCAGTGTTGTCTTATGTTTAGGATGTCGACACGGGTTTAACAGAGGCTCTGATGAAGCTTTTCGCTGAAGATTTCATGTCTACCGACTCTTCAGAGTAATTGTTCTTTGTGGTCGAAAGTATGTAACAGGCAAGTCTACAGTAACCATTTATGTACACTCCATTTCATAATTTTGACATGATTCACTATTATCAATTGATGCCACTCTGTACAAAATTATGCATGTTTTTCCTATTGTCCTTAAAACCAACTAGAAGGCATGAACTATCATGATAACTGCATATCTCTTTCTTTCAAGACCTGTCGTGTTTGTGTCGTGGTCGGCATTACCTACCAGGGGCATGCCAAACGCATGAGATGGCACCACAGTAGCCAAAGGCCAGTAGGGCTAGTTATCAACTAAATTTGTTGCATTAGTTTGGATCCTTTGAATGTTTTATTACATTCTATTGTTAGGCGCTAGTAATTTGAAAATCACATGAGTAATAAATAGATAAACAAAGGTTATAAATCTATATCTCTTTTTCTACATTCTTTTCTTCCTCCTGCAACCTTCCCTCCTGCACATGTTCCTGCTATCCTTACTACAGGGTATGCAATTTTCACCAACAATGACCAAGTAATAATAACCCAAGGATTCAGAACTGCCATCCGTGATTACCAAGTGACAAACCGTGCACAAAAAAACCTCGTCATTTTATAGTCCCCAGTCGTACATTGTCCCGTTACTTTCATCTAAGGGCTTGAAATTGAACACATGAGGTAATGTTTAGGTTCATAGCTAGGATTAGGATTAGACTTTCTTTAGGACAAAGAGAGTACGTGTCATTTAGTTCATCTTTTTTCTAGTCACAGTTACTTTTTAAGCTCTTATTATTTCGGGCATGCAGCATCAATCAAACACACAGTTAGGCCTGCTAATAGGATGTGTTTAAATGGATCCAATGGGTTGGATTGTCAATTGGATTTGGTTTCGGGGGTGGGAATGGATTCTATTTGCAACTTAACTGGGTTCGATTGGGTTGGGTTTATCAAGATAGCTGGTCAGATGAGGGTTGAAACGGATAGAGAATTTTTGAGTTGAACAGGGTTATCCGTGGATCACCCTCAATCCCTCGTCTCGTTCCCAATCCATCGCCGACACGGTGAACAGAGGGCAGCTCACGTAGTAGCAGCCATTGACTCCCTCCTTCACAAGCTCCACTCCCTCTTCTGCCACCTGTCCACCTCTACCTTTCTCCTCCTGGTTCCTCCTCCATTGGCACCATGCTTAAGGTCACCTCCGCCGGTGGCACCGATGGCTCCTCTATTGGCCCTCCACGGAGAGGTGTTGTGGGATCAGCTCTTCTAACTTGTAGCAATAGCCACTTCAGCTTACACATTCCCCTTTCTAACTCTCTCAGGGAGTTACACATGGAACTTCAGGCTACCTGATGAAACAAGTGTTGCATCGTCCAAGACTGTCTATCAGGTGTCAGTTTTTATACTAATCCAAGTCTTGATAATGTATGTGCTACTAATTCAACATAAGTAGCTTGTCTAACACCATATCTTAGATGTCATGTGAAAACTAGGTCTAATGCAAGACCTAATTCCTTTTAAAATTTATTGTCATGTTATTATAAGTTGAGAGTTTTTACCGTCCTTGAAAGGAGGCAATACAAAATCCGTGCCGTCCATCTCCCATAATCTCACGACAGAAATTTCTCTGTACCAGGTGGTACTATGCCCCATAAAGAGGAGGTACCAATTTCGTGTTGTGAGTGAAAGGTAAATTTCGCATAAACATTCTTTTCCTACCTCTAGCCTTCTATCAGGCTAAGACGCACATCGAGCAAAAACCTTAGATAAGTCCACATGCTTGGATCAAATCCACAACCACCGACCAGGAGTTCGATGGCGATGTCTATGAGCATCAACTCCAATTCCCATGGAGATGCCGATTCTCATAGAGTTCGACACCGCCGATGGCCATAAATGCATTCCACGTTCAACAAAACAACCTTCTTCACTGTCAAAAAAAGCAAAATAAGCTTCTAGCGGCACACAATAAGAACAAATGACTCTTATAAGTTTTACTTGCTATGATATTTAAACTCTCTATGTCCCAAAATACTTGTCATTTTAGATAGTTTAGCATAGATTAAGATTAAGAAAAGACTATAGTGCCTCTCATTAAATGATGTATGGTTAGAAGTGAAGTAGTAGTTGAAGGATATAATAGAAAGAAATTTAAATGAAAGGAGATAAATGGGACAAGCAGTACTTTAGAGTGACAAGTTTTTTTTGAACAAAATTTAAATCTAAAAAAACAACTATTTTGAAACAAAGCTAGTATTATAGACGCTATTGGGATTGGCCTCAGCGGGAACTAGGCACTACTTGAATGCCTGGTATTATGGTCCAATAAGTCCACGTAATCCCTCCAAGAGAAAAAGTGATGCTTAAACCAACTTGGTCCTTAAAACATGGCTAGCTACAGAGTACAGACTAGTCTTGCTTATTTTTCTAGCATATCTGGCAGAGCAATTATATTAAAAAAAAACTAGCAGAGCAATACAATGACAATTGCTAGATTTTTCAACTTTTTATCCTTTTAAAAAAACTTATTTTATAAATAGATCCTTAAAAAAACTTATTCTAAAAATAAATCATTTCCATGGCGCCAACGTCATGGTCCAATATAACGGCCCTGTCCTTCTTGCCCTCCAGTGAAAGCTAAGTAACTAATGTGAAAGTTCTTTTCTATTACAAATAGGCATCATCATGTTGGATCATGACGTTAATGACGTTAACGTCGTGAAAATGATCTATTTTTAAGGATTTATTTGTAGAATAAGTTTTCTAACAGAATTAAAAGGTGAAAAATCCAGATGATAATTGTAGGTTCTATCTCCTATAGAAAATTTAATCCTGTCACCATATTTATATCAGTTGTAATATGTAGTTTAATTAACCTGTCTTTTGGGATATGTGTTTTCATCCGACGCGTATAATGTATTCTACTGCGGGGCTATTCAATAGGCTGCGGCTACGCTGTTGACTTGTGTTTGCGGCATTGTTCATACCGATTGCGGCACAGCCGCAAACTTGCACCGCAACCAAGCAGCTACAGCCCCTATTTTACTATCCCCATCTAAAAATATTTAACGACGACACCGTTACAATTAGTGGCATTTGTGTCAAAATTTTTTTTACTGGACAGAGTATTTTCAAAACGGTTTTAAATTGGTCGTGCACAATGTACATTTCACATACACCATCTTATGCGTGATCGAGTATTCTCTAGACATGTTTGGAAATTGAGAGAGAGAGATATTTCCCACGTTTGAAAATTTTCGGAGGCAACAAATGCTTTAAAAAACACTTGACATGCACATTTTAACCATTCAACACACAGAAGGATATCGAATCTACTCCTAATTTAAATCTGCCGACCTAGGCACAACACAACAACTACAACAACTACAGTAAACATGTTCATTGTATTCTATTTTTTTACTACACGTATTACAGCATAGATTTCATAAGAAACCTATGTTCACACACCCTTAAATATAGAGGTTATACAAAACAAAAGAGCAAGGGTGGGCACATCGCACATGGGACACAGCATATAGTAGTTGCTGTAGCTTGAGACGCGTATAGTACGTACTACTTTGTAAAAAAAACAATCCTAGCTAGCTTGAACTTAAACATATGTTTTTATGAGACGAAGGGATACATAATTATGCTTCTAGAAGAATCCTGGTTGAGTGGTTGGTGGGTGCACTCGTGGTCTCGTGCCCTGTCTGCGCTGCCTTGTTGTCATGCGACTGATGACTACATTCGCTGCATCGGTGACGATGAAAAATCAAGCGTGAAGCGTAGTATATGATTGGTACGCCACGGCTTGCTCACGTGTACTCCTTGTCCGTTTTCTTCGGTGTGCACGGACGGACGTGGTCAGCCCCGTTCTTTCCAATTTTTCAATTAAGAGATACAGATTTTATCTTAATACATATTAACATGTTTTTTAAACTGTTAAACGATATATTTTTAATAAAAAATATATAAAAATTATTTTAAAATATCAGATAATATATTTTTTAAGTTTATAATAATTAAAACTCAATTAATCATACGGTAATTATTTTCTCGTTTTGTATGTGCTAATGTCATTTTCATATGCATTTATCTCAAACATCATCATAGTAGCACTACCTATGTTTTTTTTCATTCGACCTTAATTAGTTTAAAATTGAATCAATCAACGTTAATAAGTAAAAACAGAGGGAGTAGTAGATAAGATTAAGGACAAAACATGGTATCAAGTGTTCGATCCTTACTAATATATAGTCTGATAGTCTTATTCCTCCTAATTACCGTTACTCGTTCACTTTTGTAGCCATGAACCACATAGGATGATATGACTATGAAGACGTGATCGTTCACTTATGTCGACCAGGCACGAGATTGTGGGAATCCCGGTTAATGGTGTCTAGCATGCCGTTGGACGGTGGTGGTCATGAGTATTCGCTGATATATATTGGGGTTGCTAGAAGATGAGATTTTATGCTTGTCTTGTAGGATTCAGCAGTGGCTTGTTTGTTTGATAGATTCAAGATGAAAAATATGAGCTCGATATGATCCTATATCGTTGAGAAAGAAAATATGGATATCTATCCAGAGATGCGCTAAGACATATAACGAAAAGATGTAAGAAAATACACACGGACACAGAAAATTGCTAATTAAGAAAGAATATCAAACCGAGGTAAATTGGAAAGAGATATTTACAAAAAAAAATATTTTTATAGAAGAAATCTCAAATTTAAAGTGACATTTAAGGTGGTTTTTACTATTTTCACTTCTTGTTCCTTTGTAGTCCAAACATATGAGAAGGAAGCAGCACACAAAGACTAGATTCTGTCCTCCTCTGCCGCAGAAGATCCCACCCCAACCGGCCTAGTGCATCATTATCGTCATCAAGAGAGACCCAACGTGTAAGCGTCATCAACCTCCACTTCATTCCACCTCACGACGCCTCCCATTCCCGTAAAGAGCATACGCAGGGCAAAGTTCCTCAATGCTGGTAGTCTCAGACACCATAAAAAATCTGATATAATATATATAATATATTATAGTATTAATTATTACAAATGTTTAAATTTAGTATCAGATATAATATATCATAGTATTAATTATTACGAATCTAAACATAATATGTCATATTAGATTGATATTTTACGAGACGAAAAAAATAGATTAATTCACGAGATGTACATAGATGTACAATAGAGGTTTACGAAGGGCTGACATTTAAATATTACGGTTCAGCCTTAGTTTTTTTTTCCATTTCAGTGGAGAACTTGAGATAATTCACAACTATGGCCTAACCCCACCTGTCAGTCACCATTCTATCTTTCTTTATTATTTATTTAGTTAAATTTTGCTATTTATTTTTGGGATTTGCTAAACCTTTGCCTGCTGAAATTTTTCATTTTATCAGCTGAATTTTTGTTCGTCGAATCTTTTCCAAGATTTGTGCTTGCGTTATCGGGCCCACCAGGACAACTCGGTATGAACCCGCTTTATTTTGTAAAATCTAAAACCAAAAGAAAGCACACTGCATGTCATCGTTTCCTTCACACACACATACAAATAAGCACAGTTTTCTCCACACCTACGAGGGAAATTTAACTATTTGTCATTTTGAATTTGGCAATTATGCAAATGTCTTTCTTATGTTTGCTTTTATTTTTTTCATTCTAAGATGATGACTTCTTAATTACTATTTGTCATTTTTGCCTACATGACATGTCAATGTCACCCAGGGTAAAAAAGTATGAGACCCATTAGCCATTAGTCAGCCTCTCCACTTTTCTTCTCTCTCTTCCGATGTGTCCTAGTTGCGTCGTGGCCTTCCGCTCATGAGGCCAATCATCTCGCACCGGCGGCCGCCGGGAAGGCCCCTTCTTCTCTCCTTCCGGTCCAGCCATAGTCTCTCCTCTCCCTTCCTCTCTCTCCCTCTGAGCCGAGACTCGAGAGAGGCCACGCGCCGACGCACCCCCGAGGAGCCCGTTCGCCACCACTCCGCCTCCTCCACCAACACGAGGAGCCCATCCGCCGCTGCTCCGCCTCCTCCTCCTCCGTCGTCATCGTCGCTTCACCTTCTTCGTCGTCACTCCACCTCCTCCACCACTGCGAGGAGCCCGTTTGCCGCTGCGCTGCTCTACCACCGCTCCACCTCCTTCACCGCTGTGAGGAGCCCGTCCGCCACTACTCTATCTCTTCCGCTGTCGCTATTGCTCCGCCTCCTCCACCGCCACGAGAAGCCTGTCTGTTGCTGCTTCGTTTCTTGACCAGCGACGATGCCAAGGATATCCACTTTGACCTCTCCACCTCCTTCGCCTCCGGCCCAGCTTCAGCCTAGTACCCCGCTGCCGCAACCAAGCCGCCAGGAAGGGGAAAAATGGCGGCGCGTCAGCGTTGCCGCTAGGACGGCCATGCGCGCTTGGTGTCGCCGCCGTGTTGGCCATGCGACGGGAGAAGGAGGTCGTCGGCATCTGCTTGGTTCATCTTCTTGTGGGCGCCATCAAGTCTGGGGACCACGTACTCGCCTTCGCATGCCCGGACGACATGCATGCCGAGGAAGAGGGAGAAGGGTGGCGCGTCGGTGTTGTCGTTGTCCCTGTGTGAGGCCACTGGGATGATTGTGGCTGTGGCGCCTCCACCGTCGATGGAGACGAAGAGAGAGATGAAGTAGAGAGGCTGACTAGTGGGTCCCATATCTTTTTACCCTGGGTTGCCACCTTACATGCCATATGGGTAAAAGAGACAAATAGTTAAGGGGCCATCATCTTAGAGAGAAAAAAATAAAAACAAATATAAAAAATATTTGAATAATTGTCAAATCTAAAAGTGGCAAATAGTTAAATTTCCCCACCTACGGAGAGGAGAGAGGAGGAGGGATTGGGATAGTTTGTGCTCGTCGTAGGCGGCGATGCGACGTCTTCTCCGGCGGGGAGAATCCCTGAGCTTGGCGGGGTCCATGGAAAAGGAGTCCAAGGTGGTCGGGGAGGTAAATCACGGCAGTTAACTTCCGACGGTGTCGACGAGGCTTGAGGCCTTGGTGGGTGGCGGCGATGGAGCTCTGACACTTCTCATGCCGGTGGACCGTGGCCCGTGGGTGGGACGACCAAGGCTTCTTTATTTTTTTCTCAGCCTCCACCGATTCCTCCTCCTTCCTCGCGAACTCGCAATCTTTCTCATCCCCTCCCCTGACGCCCACCTCCTCTGCTCCTCGTTATCGTCATCCTCGCGGCATCCAGCGTCGAATCGGGACAGCGTCGCTGTCGAGGGGGAGGAGGAGTCGCGGTTTGGAGAGTTCGATTCGGTCTCTCGCTTTTTTTTTCTCTCTCTCGTCCTTTAATCCGGTGAGTATATTCCTAACCCGTCTCGGTTCGCTGCATGTTCGAATTTTTTTCTCATCCTTTTTAATTGGATTCGATTAGGAAATTCTCTCTGCGGTTTTCTCTGTTTCTTGGTCCACTCTCTCGCCGCCGCCGGAGAGGTGGACGCGGCTACCCATAGACGCTGCAGCTCGGCTCCTATAGAGAATCGCGCGGCGGCAGGATCCAGGAAGGCCGCCGCCGGGAAGCAGGCCGTCTTCTCTTCCGCGTCCCGGATTTTCCGGCTCAGGTGAGGACGGTGGCTGTGCATAGGCTGCATCTTTCATTGGAATTCGCTGCTTTGCTTATTGGGAAGAACAATCCTGTTTTCCTGGGTGTTCTTGGTCTCCTCGTCCGCTCCCGAATTTCTGGACCATGGAATTCCTCGATCTTTGTTCTTCTTTCGCTATATTGGGACTTGAGCACGCGGATTCAAATTGTTTTGCTTCGACCAGAGATTTCGAGCCGCGGAAAACCTCCAATCTTGAGACGCGCCCCGTTGTCTTGTCCGCCATCGCATCATCGGAAAATCGTGGCTAGTAACAGGATTCCAATAACCTTGGAGCTTCTAACCTTCAGCTCGCTGTCCTAAAATCTGCTGATATCCCGCTTTTGATTAGGCGATTTTAGAGCAAAATATTCATCTTTCTGTCAATTTTTTCCGTCGATAGAAGGATATGTGATGATTCTATTCAGTTCGAACCGAATTGTTTGTTCTACCAAGTAAAGTCTAGCATTACTTTTTTTTTATTTATTAGTTGAATTGAATTTGATTGGTGGGTATTGGGTAGCTCATGTGTAGTGGTGGTGTCTCATTTCATTATTGACCACCCGTTCCTATCACTTTCCCAGTAGCCTTACAAGCTTACAGATTCCAAAGCACATGCTCCCTCCCCCATTTCTTTACTTTATTTGTTTGCTTTGAGGTTTCCCTGTTTATGCTACTACATGAATGATGTGTGTTTCATCACATGGTCAGTACTGTCATATTCTTGGAGATGTCCTCATTATGGTTTCTTTAATGTGTTCTTGTTTTGCTATGTTTGTAGATTCGAGAAAATACTTGCTGAGCTTTGCCTATAAAGTAAAACAAATAAAGGAATATGAGATCAGTAGTTCGGTCGCTTCGCCATCTCCGGCGATTCGCCCAGTTCCATGTAGAGAGACACTCATCAGTGAACAGATTTATCAGGCAGCAGAATGCTCTAATGTTGAGTAGTTCAGCATCTTGTTCAATGAGGACATTATGTCATAAT
The DNA here is from genome assembly GCA_008326285.1 of Oryza officinalis. Classification (NCBI taxonomy): domain Eukaryota; kingdom Viridiplantae; phylum Streptophyta; class Magnoliopsida; order Poales; family Poaceae; genus Oryza; species Oryza officinalis. The sequence goes on from BDMV01000008.1 coordinate 12,699,320, forward strand.
AGAGAAATTGGCAGATATGTGAGTCCAAGTGTGGAATTACTGCGGTCCAGGTTTTCCACTGTTGCAGCTGATTCAATCAAAGGTATATTCTTGGACTCGTTTGTCTTCTGGTAGAGACATTTCATTCAACATATTTCCTTTCCCAATTTGTGTCAGATGTTGCAAGAGGTGGTCCGATGGTGGAATATGAGAGGAGAATCGCATCAGGGGAGCTTGTGGATGGTGATAATTTTCAGGTTGTTGCACTGGTCCTGAATCTTTCCTTTTAAATTGTCCAACTTCCTTTAATGTTTGGTGTAAGATTTTTCTTGCCATTTTTCCACTTTATACAGATTGACACTATTCAACAATTACAAAGGCTCTATGATGAGCTGGTTGAGAATGAAGAAGCTTGCCAGTTGGATAGATACCAGTCATCGGAGAAATCTGGAAGGTAAGTGCAGTTAGAAAACACAGAGTTCTCATAGTTTACCTGGTAGTGAATGCTCCTAAGTCCTAAACCTTCTTATTACTGTTTGGCAGGCGTAGATGGCTATGGTCCCGCCTCATTACCCAGCCTTCTACCTATTCTCCTGTGAAGGGGCTGTATATGTATGGAGGTGTTGGTACTGGGAAGACAATGCTTATGGACTTGTTCTATGAGCAATTGTAAGTACCTCAACCTAGAATCTATACATATTTTATTGGTGCATCCTTGAGAAGTTGAGATAAAGAAGTTATGCTTCACAGTGCAGATACTAATTAAATCTTATACACAGATTGCTCATTAGTAATCCATCAGTGTGCAAGTATGTGTAATGCTCTTCGATGACATGAAAACTCTCTGCAGAATATCTCATAAAGAATCTTCATGGCAATTATGCAGTCCTCATTGACCTATTTCCGTCACCCTTTTTGCCTCTCTACTTTTTACTTGTTTATTACTATAATCCATATATAATCTGCCTTCATGGAGAAGGGGCATACAGAAATAGAACCCTGAATCAATGGATAAGTATTGAAAACTGACATGGTGAAAATTTTCAAAATGAAGATGGCATGTCCGCACGTTAGTTACAGAATCTTAACACATGAGTTCCAAAATAATTCATGTGGACCAAACCGACAATAACTAGCTCAAAACCTTGTCAGAATCTTAACACATGAGTTATGCTAATAAATTGGCTTAAATCACTCTTCTTAGGCACTAAGATAATGAGAGAATTATTAAGAGCTACACCTGGTTGAGCTAAAGCTCTTGGATTATTAATTGAAACCAGTGAAGCTTATAATTTATTACATAACACGTAGGAATTTTCTTTATTATATTCCAGCATTATTTTAAAGAAATGCACTAAATCAACCTGGGTCAAGAGCTTTGTCCATTCTGGGATTTTCAGCATAAAAGGACGCTAAATGGAGTAAACATAAACAGATCTCTTAAATATTTTGGCTCTCTCTTTGCAGTTGTTTAGAAATGAGTAGGAAACATCACGCAGTATCTTGGCTAGTCCAAGCTCCATAGCCCTATTTGCTAGATTGGAGCTTATGGTGATCATGATGATTTAATAATAAATTAAATAATTATATTTCTCCCTCTTGAAGGAAAGTACCTGGAAAAAAGCATGTTGTGTCCAGTGTTATCTGATCGTCCGATTAATCGTCCTGATCGGTCCCCTGACTCCGATCAGGGACATTCATTCGATCAGCTCGATCAGAAATCTGATCGTCCGATTAATCGTCGATCAGGCACAATTAATCGTCGATCAGAGCACCTATCGATCGCTTTTAGAACAAGTGTTAGGGTTTAGCACATGTGAATATGTGTTACTACTGCTGATTGCTTTGTACTGTGATTGCTTTATCCTAGGGCAAGTAAGTGACCATTTTGCCATCAATTATTAGTACTGTGATTGCTTTATACTATGCACTATATAGAATATAGGTTCTGGTATGCATAGTACCGATCAGGTCGATTAATCTTCCTGATCGGTCCCTTGGTGATCAGGATCGATCAGCGATCAGATAACATTGGTTGTGTCTTCCTTTCGTCTTTTTATGAGATAACAGTGTTTGCATCAAAACAATTTCACTGTGTGGTAAAAGAAACACAAAATTACTTTTTCATTACTTGATTGTTTTTTTTGGCAGGCCAGCTAATTGGAGAAAGAAGCGCATTCACTTTCACGATTTCATGTTAAACGTTCATAGTCGTCTTCAGGTACTTATGTGGATATAATATGCATAACTGGTTTTCTCATTTTTAGCTCAGGCATATATTATTGAACATTCATCTATGTACAGATGCATAAAGGTGTTTCAGATCCCCTTGAGGTTGTGGCAGCTGAGATTTCTGATGAGGCCATCATATTATGTCTTGATGAGTTTATGGTATGTGTATGCTTGTCGAAATATTGGATTGATAAGTATGTGTCTTGTTAATAAATTCAAGACATTGTGCAGGTAACTGATGTTGCTGATGCTATGATATTGAACCGGCTATTCAGACATTTGTTCAGCAAAGGAGTTGTATGTGATTTTTTTATTCACTTATTCCACTTGAGCAACTTGCAACAGTACCTTAGCATTTCATATTAATTATCTTGCATGATGATTTTTAACTCAGATTCTTGTTTCAACTTCTAATCGTGCTCCGGATCAGCTTTATGAGGGTGGTTTGCAGCGAGACCTTTTCTTACCTTTCATTGACACGTTGAAAGTATGAGTTAGTTTTACAATTTTTACTGTCAAATGAATTTTATAATATGCTAGTTTACTGGACTTAAGTTTTGTGAACCATTGCAGGAAAGGTGCATTGCACATCCCATTGGCTCTGCAGTAGACTATCGTCAATTGGGTTCTGTATGTTGCCTTTCTTTTCAATATATTACTGTTTGCTTTTCTTTTAAACCCTTTCCTTTCCTGACATCGTTCCTCTGATACATGAACAGGCTGAACAAGGTTTCTATTTTGTTGGAAAACAATACAGTACACTTCTTAAACAGAAGTTGCAAACATTAATTGGAGATAAGGAACCTAAACCTCAGACAGTTGAAGTTGTTATGGGACGGCAATTGCAGGTCTTTTATTGAGCTAGTTTTGTTCCAGTTATAAAAATGATGTTATTACTGAACCTTAATTCGTTGCAGGTTCCACTGGGAGCAAATGGGATTGCATATTTCCCATTTGAAGATCTTTGTGATAGGCCTTTAGGTGCAGCCGATTATTTTGGGCTGTTCAGTAAGTATACTGGTGCAATGCATTTTCTCAATCAGGATTTACAAATGTCTATTATTGACATAACATAATTGTTGCCAAATTGTTACTATGCAGAAAAGTTTCACACCTTGGCACTTGATGGCATTCCTAAGTTTGGGTCTCAGAACCGAACAGCAGCTTATCGGTTTGTCACATTGGTTGATGTAAGATCATTGTTACGTTATTCTATTATTTTTCATGTTTAAGTTTGCATTGGCCTGACTGCTTAGACAACTTTTTATAGTTATGACTTCGAACTACTAGACAATAAGCACCTTGAATCTGATAGCCTTATAAGCAAAGATGGCATTTGCTTGCTTCTGTTTAGTACTAATGCACTAAATTTTCTTATGAATCTTGGACTCTTGGATATATTTTATTATTATATAATGCTGCCTCTGTTCACGATTGCAAAGCATATATTTTGAGTAGTTTTGTCCATAAATATAAGGCTTTTCTCATACAACTACGCAAAAAAACAAAGGTATTTTTCCCTCCATACCCCTAATAAATATTCAACATTACTTTATATTCCATACATGCATGCATTTAATAGAGCCCTTAAGAGATACTAATTCTGGGGTTAGCCTACATCCTTGCTTTATTTGCAAGATGAAATATGCCTCGTATGTTAGATGGGCAGGTCAGAGTACAAATTCTTATTGCCGTTAGAAATTATTCTTGAGCGTAAACAAGAACAAAATTCATGTTAACCAGAAACTTTGTTTGTTTAATGTGGCATAATTAATCTCATCTCTAATCACCAAGGAAATTATGACGTTTCAGGTTATGTACGAAAACAAGGCAAGGTTATTATGTACAGCAGAGGCTGCGCCAATAGAGCTATTTGAGAATGTAGTGACAGTTGCTGAAGCACGAAAAATTTCTCCTAGATCTTCACGGTCGCAGAAAACTGATGATCCTGACTTGTGTGTGGACAATGAGCTAGGATTCGCCAAGGATCGAACAATTAGTAGGTAAAGTCTTTGTGATATTATGCACAATGGTTTCAGAAGGCAATAAGTTTTAGGTCCAATCCTGGCATCATTTCCCTTTTTTTCTTTATGCAGGTTGACAGAGATCAACAGTAGAGAATACTTGGAGGACTTTGAAGCGAAATTGCAACAGCCCTTGCAAGGTGTAGATAATGGTATTGATGTTGTACTAGCATAATTAGCAGCAAATTTTCTCATATGAATTACCTCCTGGCTTACAAAATGAAGAAAAAAAATGTTGGTTTTCCAACGTGATGCATGTAAATTTGCAATAAGCCCTGTGAGAAATTTTGCAAACAGGTGGGTGCTCCATAAAATGTAACACTTGTAGGGAAAAGAGAAAAAAATGTTGTTCTTTCTTCTGAAACATGTGCTGTGTCTTTTTGCCGCCTCTCACTTTCTATTGCCATGTATATGACAAAACACCAATGTCATAAAAATAGAAGATGTTAGTTTCAGTGAGTGATGAATATTGTCAGAAGTGGAAAGAACAATTTGGCCACTGCTAACAATGCCTGGTTCCTCGTCAATCATAGTTCATCAAGTTATACATTCTGAAATGGGAATGGATACTTGAAATTCATTTTCCCTGCATTTTATAAGACCATTATGTCTCGTTCTAGATCAAACGGTACGAAGCTAATGCACATCATTGTTTATACATTTGCCGTAACGTTGCAATCCACATAAATAACAGAACCCACACAAAGATTTCAACAAATTTGGATTGTCAATTAACAAAAGGTTATTGTTTCTTTATTGAAAAATCTGGTTGTCACATCTTTTGGGTGTATCAAGAATTTCTTTCTTCAACGATTGGCAACGAAAGATGAGGCAAGAAACAGGGAGATATGGATGTCGGATTCTGTCTTCCCTAAAGAAGAGAACGATCTTCATACTCCACTCGTGAATTGATACTCCCTTTGTCATAGAGTATAACAACTTTTAAATATAAATTTGGACAGGTGTATATTTAGATTCGTACCTAACAATTGCTATATTTTAAAATGAAGGTAATACTTCTTGAAAAGTTTTTTTTATGACATGCCTAGTATAAGATGCAATGGTGCTCTGTTTTGGCTACAAGATCTTTTAAGGAGCATCAGTTCACAAGTACTCTGTTTCCCTTTTTTGGAGTTTGTGTGCATTTGGCCCAGTGCATATTTTGGTGCAGATGTCGGATGCTTTGATGTGGAAAATTTGTGGCGGGATGCTAAATGTTGGGTGCAATATAGATTTATGGATTGAGCTTTGAAATATAAAATTTCTACTTTGTCTAATCTGCAGTCTAGAACAATTGTCCAATCACAGAAAGTAAGACAGATGATGTTGTTAAAAAGAAGTTATTGGTTATTAATGTACGATTAAGTAGCAAGAGAAACCAACTATTGAGTTTGTGTTTACTTGATTGCCTCTATTTATTAATAATAAAGCATCTCTCTAAGAGCATGAACAATGGTGTGATGTTGCTATTTGAGAGAAGCATCTCTTGGATGATGTAGAGACAAAATAAATATATGAGAGAAGGATAATGTCGTTGGTTTATTACCGGAGAACTTTATAGCTCATATACATTCGATATAATATATAGAACTAAAATTATTAATTATAGTAGAGATAACCTGTTATATGAATTATCTATTTATCGTTTAGATATGACATGGAAAGATTGTACAGACAACTGTCTAAACCATGCCCTAATATTGCTAAACAATTAGTAATTCAATATTTAATCAACAAGGGCATAACTAGATCAATTTTAGCTAAATTCAGTGAGTCATAGGAGCTACTGTGCATAGTAAATTTGCATAACGAAACACAGCTGACAATGGTAGCCACTGACAGAAAGCAAATGCATGCTGCCGTTTAGCACAAAGTTAGTGATAAATCGAGCTTAATTAGCACTAGTGTGCGCCTCTTGGTGCACCGAAAGGTTAGGTCACTGTAGTCGCTTTCTTCCTCAAGGAGTGAGCCAGTGACCCACACGCTATATGTCGGTGCTTTTATAGACTCTTCTCCCTCTTTTTCTTTTCCTTTGTTATCGTACCAAAATTTTAATAATAATAACTATAATTAATATGAGTCTTTTATGACTTATTAAATATTCTCAAGCTTTTCCGGTTACTGATTGGGCCACTTGGTGCTTTTAACCAATGGTGAAAAAAAAAAGAGAAAACTTGCCCACGTCCAGTAACTTCTAGAAGACCTTCACGGGATGGAGTTTCTTTTCTATTAACCTAATGTTGTGGCTGCCGGCTACTGATTGAAACACTTGGTGCTTTTAACATTTGAGAAAAATCAAGGATTTACCAATGGTGAAAAAAAGAGGGAGAAAACTCGCCCACGCCCAGTAACATCCAGGGTTTGCATTACCGGCGGTAACCGCGGTTACCGTCCTTACCGCGGGGGTACGATAACACTTACCGCGTAGTACGGTTTGATGAAGTTTGATCGAATTCAAAAAATCAAAAAAAATCAAAAAAAATGGTGAAGGTAGTGCTTGATTTCTAGTGTATTATGGTGAAGAAATTTGTCGAAAAAGAGTAATATTTATTCAAATTTGAGGGCAAAACAGACAATCAATTAGGAAATAGAAAAAAGAAAAAAACCATGGGCCGGCCCATGCATTGTTCATATGACCCATTAAGGCCTAATCGAGGAGCAAATATCTTCTCCCTATCTTTATCGTGCGCTCTCTCTGGTCTCTCTCTCCCTCTCAATCCTTGGCACGGCGACGCCAGAAGCGGCGGAACCGCGCCAGATCCGTCGCCACCGCGTCGGAGAGCGGCGATACCGTGCGGTAGCGCGCGGTATGACGCGGTAACCGTCCCCGCGAGCACCCGCAAGGTAACCTTCTCGCAATCCTCTCTTACCGCGCGGTATGGGACGGTTACCGCGCAATTTGCTATGGTTATCGCGAGGTATTGACCGGTTACCGTCGGCTTATTGTGCGTTTTCCAGGAGCTATATCGTGCGGTAACCACACAATATCGCGCGGTAACCGCGCGCAAAACCATGGTTATCGCGCATAAATCCACGGTAACCGCATAGCTTCCATTTTGTCATAAATTTTTAATGTAATGTCAAAATATTAAGATGTCACTAGGTGTTATATGTATGGCTATAGCTATATTTTTGGAACATTTTTGGCCACATAAAAAGTTTGTTGGTTGCAGGTTAAGAAAATGTAGCTTATAAAGTTTATGAGATTAGTCTTTCATTTAACGTATGATACATATATAACCTCTGGACCTATGCGATGTCATTAAGCTAACTGTAGCTATAGCTACATGTTAGGATTATATGTTCCATTTCATTATTTATAGAGTTTGTTATTTGTTAGATGAGTTATTATAGTTGATGTAAATTTATTGTACTGACAATTAGTTCATACGGTTTGCATTACGTAAGGGTAGCTATGCGGCCTTGGTGATTTCATTTTTAATACTATACTTTTTGCGTATGTTACAGGGTGGATATGGCAGATAGTAGGGACCCGGTGTGGGAGCACGGGAAGAACATAGCACCTGGATGGCGTTGTAAGTATTGTCATCAGAAAAAGGGCAGTGGTGGAGCAACTCGACTTAAAATTCATTTGGCTGGAAAAGGGAAGCGGGTTACATATTGCAATTCAGTGCCTCCAGATGTCCGTGAATTCTTCAGGCGCGAGTTGGACAGGATAAAAGATGCAGGTGATAATCGTCAGAGTGAGAGGTCAAGAAGGGTTGAAGCAGCAAGGGTCAATTATTATGACCTACCAGGTGATGTCGACGAGGAGGAACAAATGGAAGCAGCCATGCAAGCCTCACGGCAAGAGGCAGACTTTAGGAGGGGTGTGGAGGATCGAGGTGGCACATATGAGCATGGCGGTGGCAGTGGATCCGCTCAGCCCGAGGCACGGAAAGGTAGAAGTAACCCAATTGCCAGTTTGTTACGAAGGGCTACATCTCACAGGGAGTCACCTGCTGTGAGAGATTACAACCTGTCGTCTGCCAAGTCCCCTGTGCAAACACGCATTGATACATGATTCTTCACAAAGAAGGGGAGGCAAGCTAGGGAGGCCATTGTTGAGTCGTGGGCAAGGTTCTTCTATACCTCCAGCATTCCTGCAAGAAATGTTGATAATCTATACTTTGTCAGCGCCGTTCGAAAGACACAGAAGTGGGGTATGTATGCATTTCATACGGATTTACATTTTTCTAACAGGTCACACACTAATTATTTGGCATTTGTACATTGTAGGTAAAAATATACCTTTTCCAAGCGGTAGGGAGATAGATGGCAAGTACCTTGATGATACAGAGAAGAACGTGAAGAAGCAATTCGATAGGTTCAAGCGTGATTGGGATGAGTACGGTGTTACTATAATGTGTGATTCTTGGACAGGACCGACGGGTATGGCGGTCATCAACTTTTTGATATATTGCAATGGAATCATGTTTTTTCACAAGTCCATTGATGCCACGGGCCAAAGCCAAGATACTAACTTCGTACTGAAGGTGACGACGTTCATTCAACAATTTAGCCTCATATGATAACATCAAGTTTAGTGTCTGAGATTTTGTTTTATTTTGTGATTAACTCATGCAGGAGATAAGAAAGGTGGTACGCGAAGTAGGCCCCCAACATGTCGTTCAGATTATCACTGACAATGGGTCTAACTACAAGAAGGCTTGCAGATTGCTGCGGCAAGAGTATCCAACAATTATGTGGCAACCTTGTGTGGCGCACACAATTAACTTGATGCTTAAGGAGGTTGGAAAAATGCCAGACCATGAAATAGTGATTGCTAGTGCGAGGAAAATTTGCAGATGGCTATATAATCATTCCAAGATGCATGCCATGATGGTGTCAGCTATAGGTGGTGAACTGGTTAAGTGGAATGCTACACGGTTTGGCACAAACTACATATTCCTTCAGAGCTTCCTTAGGAGGCGAGATCAGTTCATGCAGTGGATGGCTTTCTCTGGGTTCATGCAAAGCAAATTCAGTGGCACAACGGTGGGTAGGTATGCACACACATGCCTATGTAGCATGACTGGTGGGAGAACTTAGAGGCAGTAGTCAATTCAGTTCAGCCGATGTACTCCTTCCTTCGGTTTGCTGACGAGGACAAGAACCCCAATTTGAGTGAGGTTCTTCTAAGATATTAGTTGTTGAAAATGGAGTATGATAGTCTTTTTGCGACTTAAAGGGATAAGTTCGAAGCATACATGAAAATTGTTAACAGAAGGATGCATGACCTCACCAATGAAACTCTAATTAATGCCAGTAAGTAGCCGTCATTACATAATGAGAAAATTGATATTGTGTGACTCTCATCGATCTTGTTTCATGTTTTGTAGTTGCGGCATTGAACCCTAGGATGCACTACACGTACTCTCCAAGTGCCTCCGTCTTCCAAGACCTCTGTCAGGCCTTCGAGTGGATGACGGACATCGATACGGCCGCTGCCGCTTTGCTGGAGGTTGAGATGTATCGCCGTAAGACTGGTGAATTTGGGAGGGCCCTTGCAAGAAAGATGGCCACCGATGGGAAAACTTCCCCTGGTATGTTTTTAATCATAAAACTATCATATGTCCTGTTGCTTTACACGTATTCAGTATTGTAAATTGACTTGCAACTTGGCATGCACAACACAATGGTGGTCTATGTTTGTCTCAGACACGCCGAATTTGAAGAGGCCTTCATTGCGTATGGTTGGTCAATGCTGCTCTTCAAGTGGATGTGAACAGAACTGGAGCACATTCGCATTCGTACATACCAAGGTCCGTAATAAACTTACCCACAAGAAACTCAACAAACTAGTTTATGTGAACTACAACCTTCGCCTGCGAATTCAGTAAGCAAATGCCCAAGTTAGGAAGGAGGACAACGATCCCCATCAAAGACTAGCGAATCTATTATTCTACGAAACTAACAATCAGATTAAAGAATGGATGGACAATGCTCGGTCCAATGCTAGCCCAGAACTAGATGAAGACTCAACTGAGAGTGACGCCCCCGTGCCTAGTCCACATGTAGCCAACCTAGTGGACTTGACTGACTTGCGCAAAACCACAGGAGCTTCTACTATTGCAGAGTGGGCTGATGCGAATATAGGTGACACTCATATTGGAAAAAGGAAGACTCGACAGCCACCAAAAGCACCTACATCCAAAATAGTTAAGGGCAAAGGTCCACAGTCGAGCAATGTTAATAGCGATGAAGAGACTCAAGAAAGCCCAGACTACCAAGAGTCCAATGATAGTAGTTCAAGAACTGATACAGACGACGGAGACAACGGTGGTCAAGGAGACCAAGGCACCACTGAAGTGCCTCCTAGGGGTCACACCCAACAATCAGATCGCCACAACCCTATTCAATTCACTGGTGCGATGTACTTCAATTACCATTTAAACCTTTACCATGCATTTCACTATTGATTAATTTTATTTCTACAATTTCATTTGCAGGTAAGGCCGACTTCACTCACGCTACTCAGGACCATGATCATGGTGCTCCAAGCTCTCAACGAACTACCATTTCACCAAGAGGCCAACAACAACGACAACATCTTGACATACCACAGGATAGCTACAACTCATTCAGTGCCTCTAGCATTGAAAGTGGCTATCCAATGTATGCGTACAACCGTCCCCAACCTTCTGATTATCCCCCTCCTACATGGGTGTATGAGTGGCAAAAGCCCAGTGGTATGCTCAATTGTATGCTCAGTGGCAAATAACAGCATCATGGATAGGTCAAAATTGGGAGAAATACAAGGCAGGGTTGCTACACTCGCATGGTTTGATACTCATGTCCACAAAGGAGTACAACATGACATATAATCAGTGGAACGCATAGCTACGTTCTATGTTAGTATGTCCTTGTCTATTTCCTTTGATTGAAAACAGAACTTCTATTTTGATGTTACTTGTCACATGAACTATCATATTGTGGACTTTATATTATGGACTCTATTGTGAGCTCTATAATGTGAACTATATTCATTTAACCTGTGAACTCTATATCGTGGACATTTTGACATGTGGACATGTGGACATCATGACATCTTGAGATTGTTGATTGTTGTTGTTGAAATATTATGTTATGAATTGTTCAATTGATTTCAAGTCCGTATATAGAAAAGATCATGCCAAATTTTTTATTATATACCCACAAGTATCCTACATATTTTAATTATTATCCTCAAATTCTACACATATTTAAGTGTTTCTCTAATTTTTTTTTATTTTTTTCATTTTGTTTTTCTTTCGACCAAACATAGAGCGGTAACCGCTTCAAACCGTGTAACATACCACTAAAACCACTTAACAGGCTATGTAATATTAATGGTTGGTAAAATAAAAATCTCCTCTTTTGTGTTTTATAAAATTCTCTTCCTTAGGTTTTTGTTTCTTTTATGCATAAGCATTGTAGGGACTTAAGTGAATGAACTCAATGATTAAATTATCAAAAATAATTTAAAACATTATAAAAGCTGGAAGAATTCAAATAGAACAACCCAGGTGTGTGGAGTAACCTATAAATTTTGCAGGGTTTTATCACCTTATTTACTTATTCAAACAAATCACACAATTAAACTAAAAACTGGAAAAATTTCAGATTCTCTGGAGCATACTTGGGCACTCCATTAAAATTTGACCAAAAATATTTTGGTTGGGGAATCTGGTTCAGAACATAGAGAAAATAGTATTTTACTATTTTGCCATTGAACTCTATACCTAAATGCCTCTGGAAAATATTTTAATCGGAGGGCAAAGTTGGAATCTAACAGCAGTTTTGGACTTAGCTTATTTTCTAGCTCTTTCTCTCCCACACACAACATTCACTGCCAGGTGGGCCCAAGCCTTTGTGGGACCCACTTGTCAGTTGCACAAGCATGCCCACATCACCCTAGCACCGCTACCACGCAGGACACGCAGGCACCACGCGTCGGCGGTGCCGAGCGCCGCTCTATCTCTATCCCTCTGTCGACCGCCATATAAAGCCACGCCGGCTGACACACATCCGCTTCCTCTCGCCATTGTTCCATTTTGCAGAGAAGCCGAGAGCGATCGTGTCAGGATTTCGACAAACTAAGGTGTCTTCTTCGGCGCCGGCGAGCTTGTCACCGTTGTTCTGCGTCATCGGGTGCGTTCCAATCTTGGTTAAACTGCGTTCCAAGCTCTTTGTTCAATGCCGTTACTAATCCCTCAAAGAACCATTGATTTGGTGTAGCCCATCTTCGGGAACGCGTATTGCATCAACTCAAGCCACTGGTGAACTCCGAGCGCCGCCGTGGGGATCAACAACGTCGCCCGGCCCCAAGAGTCCACATTCGGCCGAGCTGCTTCGCCAACATCCTCACCACCTCAAGACAACTGAGAACCCCAAAGGAATCGAATCAAGAAGCTTGGAATCGGGAGATCCCCTTTCGTCTTCCTCACCTCCGGCCGCCGACGTCATCCAGCTCTACCTTGCTCTCTGGTGAGTCTCGGGGCGATTCGTCTTGCATTGAGCTATTCCATGCCATCACTAATCGATGCATGTACTCCCCCTAGATAGCTTGGAACCAGAGGTACATCGCCGATGACAACCGTCAAACCGCGCCGCCATCGAGACTGGACCGGGTGAATGGAAGTTCACCGGACATCGTTTACACGTTGGTGAGCTCCCTAGACGTCCCTAGCACCACATGCATACTCGCTCGCACATAGATCAAGCCGCAAACTCAACGTGCACATGCATGCCGAGGCAAGCCGCCGCCTATCCTGCTGCCGCCATCGTAATAGGTCACCATGGCTCGCAAGGTGAACCTTGATAGCTTCGTCTAGGAGTCCTTTACCTTTTTCTCTATGGTCGCATTGTCTGTAACCCTGCCGTTCACCGCCGGAGACGCCGCGAAGTTCGTCGCCGCGCTGCCGCTCTGCCTTGTCTAGGCTGGAGTATATAACTGTGAACTATTAAAACCTCCAGGGACGTTTTGGCAAATTAGTCAATCACTTACATGTGGGGTCATGACCTAAATGCAAATATACAAAAACCTGAGTACTCTTTTGGTTAAAAGCATATGCCACGTGCTAAGGGACTGCGGGATCTATTTGCTAGGACCCTAGGGGCTTTAGCGCAAAAGTGCAGTCACTGACTAGTGGACCCGAGTTCTTTTAGATTTTGGAAAATCTAAAGAAAAGGAGTAAAATGTTTTCTGATGAGCTGAAAAAGGATTTTAACTTTGGAAATTCATAATAAATTCATTATAACTCTAAAAATTTCAAACTAAATTTTGTTGGGTTCACATTTTTATGCTCTATAATCTGTAGTACTAAACTTAACAGAATCTTAATGATTTATGTCTCAAACATTTGAAATTTGCATATAGGCGTTAATTAATTAGTTCCAACTTTGAAAATTTGTAACTTTTAAATGGAACTTGATAAAATAGAAATTCTTGCACTAAAAATCCAGTCATCACAGTATCTTTCCACCCTAGGAACAACATTTATTTTAGAGCATATTAAAATTTTCTTTTGCACAAATGTAACTTGGATTTTACGTGTATGTTTAGACGATGACCAAGCTTTCGTTGAGGAGGTGCATTATTTAACTGAACAGGGTGTGGAACAAGAACAAGGCAAGCCACCTTCCTTTTTCCTTTGACCATATTGATCCTATATTTGAAGGTTTAAAATATTAATTGCGAAGATGCATGGTTAATTTCCAAATTAAAAAGATTGGTAATTTAAATTAATGTAGCTAAACCTAAAAACTTGCATGATATCCATTTGAAAAACTCCACTTAATATTTGACACCTTCAGGGTATTATATGTACTATTATCTTTTGATAAATTTAGTGTACATGAAGTATTGACATGCTAGCTTAGCAATGCCTAGATTAAACTAATACTATCATTATGGGCATTCTATTATTTTAAAACTTGTTGTTTTTAAATATCTACAAACTGAAAGTAAACATGTATTTATTTGTGAACTAAAATGAGAAAAAGATTATTTAAGTCTTGGGCAGCAAGTGGTACACATATGGTATTTAGTTGTGTATCGATAGGGGGAGTGTATGCCTAAGACATTTAAGGACTTCACTCAATGTCAGTCACTTGTGTTTATAGTACGACCAAATGTGCTATTATGTGGTAGCCATAGCTTACTAAGTTGTCCATGGTTTAGTCTTGCATTATGGTAGGCCGTTGTAGTATGAATTAGTCTTAGCGATGATTCATAGGAACTACCTATTTACCTGTATGGTAGTTTAGGCGTTTAAGTCTGTCCAATACAACGATACGGTGCCTCATGGTAGGAAAGGATGTTTTCGCTACCATGGTGTTAGGCTCAGGCGTGGGCCCGCCTCCTAACGGTTCTAGGTCATATGCCTAGGACGGAATCATACCTATCGTGCTGGTGCAAGGCTAAATCATGAGTAATGTAATGACTATGTTATGAGTAGTAAATCGGGTACTTCGGTATCACGTGACATGTTTTACATGATTACTATTTTACATCATGTGGATATAGTGTACGGGCTCTGCAGAGTTTAAACTAACCGGTTAGCTGTGCTCACGGTTATGAGCGGCATAAGGATATGTGTTGAGTATAGACGTATGCTTTAATCTTTGCACTTGTTATCTTTAAATTTAAGTTTTTATGAAATGATGTGGGAAATGATTTGAAATGATTTATATACTTGATGCTCTGGATAGTACCATGTAGTATATAATGTATGATAATACTTTACGAATATGATGCCATAATGATATACATATATTTGCTGAAATTTACTTGCTTCATACTATTTAGAAAAAGTTCTTGTGAAAACAAATCTTGCTTTATGCTGAAAATGAGCAAACTTGAACCATTCCTTTGATTATGCCATGCATGTATGTTAGGATTGGCGATGCCAGTACATTATTCATAATGTACTGACTCTTGCTACTATTGTTGTATCCTGCTTTGTATTTCTTTTAGTTTCAGGACGGTTCTAACTAGGGTCTACTCTAGTCGGTTGCATAAATGGTCTTAGGTAGAATAATACTTCCGCGGAACCACTAACTATTTGGCCAGTCGGTCATATGTAAAATTATATAAAGACTCCGTATTATCTATGTATTAGGACTACCTTATTTGGATACCAAATGCTAGATGAAAATGTGTTGGTAAGTTCTATGTTGATAGGACTTGCTAGGACATGAGTAAGGATTTTGATCATTGGAGATGTTGTAGAGCTCATACAACTTGGTCAAGTCTCCTGGATGTGTAACACATCTGGTCACCACCCTCGAGTGGTTTGACGGGCACATTCCAGGCTAAAGTTGACTAGCACGCGTGAGTCCCAGCGATATCTCCTTTGCTCAATATTCGGTACCTCAAAATTTATATTGATGATGTTACTTGTGATTCCTTTCACATTTAGGCTTGAATGGCTAGTATGCGTGTATGGATCCCATTCACCGAGACTATGTGATAATCACAATTGGCATTGGAAAATATAAGTTTCGGCGTGTTCGACAAACCGCGCGGTTACCGCGATAAACCACGCGGTAACCGCGGTCCATACCGCAGTTTTCCTAAATTTTTGAATTCAAATATTTGAAACTCGAATTTGTCACGGTTTTTGACGGCGGTAACCGTCGTACTGCCGGGGTGCGATAACCGGTCTCCAAACGGTTTTGCAAACCCTGGTAACATCTAGAAGACCTTCATGGGATGGCGTTTCTTTTTAATAACCTAATGCTGTGGAGGGTCATATATATTAAACCGTGTTTTATGTGAATGGTTAATGATAATACCTTTGTCAATAAATACCTTGATTGCCTTTTTAATTTCACAGACTACATTTCTAAGAAAAGAAAATCCTGAATATACTAAAATGATTGCTCTTTGAAATATGTGAAGCGCGATGATTAGCGCATCTAAAAAGGCTAGCTGTTATTTTTTAATATAAAACAATGAATTTAGTTCTAAAGTAATCATTCCAGACGATTATTAGCGTATGAGCAAGTTTCGTTAAAGGAGATTTTTAAACAGGTAGCCAAGACCTGTGCGTTGCAACAGATTTTCTTAGAGATTATAAAAATATTTTCAAGTTTTTACCTAACATCATGTACCTGTTAATTATAAGCCATAACAAAATTTAAATTTTAAAAGTTGATTTTTAAGTTCTTTTTTATTGTGATCATTTTATAGCATCGGGTTTAGAACCACAAACAATATAGATATAGGAGTTTTAAAAGATATTTTTCTCCATTATTTTTTCATGCTTAATAAGTCAATTAGACATGTTATAAAAAATATTATGGTTCAAATCATGTCCATTGTTTTATTTAAACAAGGTTAAAAATATATGTTGTGCCCATTTCCTCCCATGGACCTATGGTTCCCACATGTCACTTGGTTAGGTGGTGACAAAACCACCACCGCTGCCATTACTATAGATTTGCTACATGGTATAGAAAATAGAAACAACAATCATTTAAGAGTGCATATAAACAAGAAACATTTTAATTTGTGAAACTCACATCCTATTAAACATGGTTTTTAAGAAAAATTAAGCATATATTTTATCCTATTAGATGAATGTAATTACTTTTTTCACACAAGCGTATATTATATCCTATGTTATCAATGTACGTTTTTTATGGGATTTTAAGGGAATTGAACTTATTGTTTATAAAACATATACATAGTAATTTCTATGTTCGATCCAACTGTACTTTATATAATATGCACCAGGTACAAAACAGCGAGCACGCCAACAGGCGCACTCATATTCTAGTGAGGTATAAAAACAAATACTCTATTGAGTTTTTAGCTTGATAATCCTCGTATCTCCCTCTCCCTCTCTCTCCGAGGGGTCAAATTTACACCGAACTTAGTCAATATCTCTCTAAAATGGAATTACCACCACATTGTTAAAAGTAAAACAAATAATTATTATCTAAACATTTCTAATCATCTAAAATGTGGTCCCCTTATTAGATAATTACTCCCTCAACCTAGCTTGAAACAGATTATTGGCCAAATTATAAGTGGATTATTAGCTACACTATTTTACAAATAGATTAAATATTTTGATAAATAAACTTAACCGATAGCTTCTAAGATATCTAAACAAAACAGTGGAAGAAAGTTTTATAAGAAAACATATTTTCAGATGTGGAGAAAAAATAATCTGCGACAATAATTTGGTAAAGCAGGTGAAAAGAAGAAAATAATATGATGTTGACATTTGAACACAATGTTTGACTACTCATCTTATTAAAAATTTAGTATAAATATATAAAATATATGAGTCATGCTTAAATACTTTTAATCATAAAATAAGTCACAACAAATAAAATAATATAAATAATATTTTTAACATGACTAATAGTCAAATGACAAGCTAAATATCAACAGTAATTACAATTTTTAAAAAGAGATAGTAGCATTGCGAGTAAATCCCGTCTCCAAACAGGCAAACAGGTGAAAAGGACGCAGCATTGACGCCACCTTTTTGTGGTGTCGAGGCGAGGAGGGCACTCCCACGGATGGGAGGAGATAAGAATGGCTAAAAATACCTTCCTCCACCACCATGCGGCTTGGCTCGGTTTACAGGGTATTCATTTTTTTAAAAATTGATACCTATAATAATTAATTAGCACCTACAATATATAATAGGTGTCGATTTTAAAAAACTGATACATATAATATTATTGTTGGTTTTTCTCTAGAATGACACATATATTTTCAAAGGTACCGGTTATATATTTTTTTTCAATCTACGAAGGTGGAAAAAATACTATATGTGTTGATTTTAGCTGTTTCGGTATCTATAGTGCCGACTCTTTTGTGTTTTCTATAGTAGTGCATTATTGTCCGGTGGTATATAGGGGCATTCAAATTATGTCTTGGCCTCAGCTCTATTGTGTTGACCACTTCACCAGAATGTGATAAAATAAACAGCGGATTTGCCAAAAAAAAGTTTGACTGATCCAAAATAAGTATTTGATATATAAGGGCATTCAACTGCGTAAAGACCGAACTTCCCCAATAAACAACTCAAAAAGATGCTTATAGGATTAGCAATTGTCTGCTCTCTATGCATTTTGCAGTTATACTTGGTATTTGCAATTTTGCATTTTGTCACCCACTTCCCCTAAAATTCAAGAAGTTTTAACAGCCTTTTTAAACACTATATTATGTAATTAAAAGTTGTGTGTAGATGTTAACAGTTGAATCTCTCGCAAATCATTATAATTGTGAAATGATTAGTTTCCTAAAGTAAAAAATGATGTATAAAAATATTACAACATGGGCAAGGTAATTAACATTTTTAATAAGTGTGTTTTTGTTATTTTTCCACCGTCTAGTGACTTTGTTATTAGTGATTTTTAAATTTGCGTCAAATATAGGCACTATCACTAAAGGTTTTCTTATTTTATCATCCAAGGAACAGAGGAGGCTTTGTTGACTAGCAGAACGACCACATGAAAGATTTGTGATAGACTATATTTTAGTTGTAACATCGAAGAAATCTGTAGTATGAGCACAAGAGCAGACATGTATATGCTCTCTCCGTCCCATTTTGCCTTTCTATTTTATCTCAAAATATAGAAGATTTTATAATCCAAGATAATACTTTATTAGTTAGTCCCTACCTACTAATTTTTGTGCTAGCTTATTCAACTTTGTATTACTTCGAGTTTATTTCTTCAACTACCAACACGTACTTATGCTACTTTCTTATTTTTCATAAAAATGACATAATCCTTTATATTAAATATAAAACGGAGTATTAAATAGTGTTCACGGTGATGCCTACTAATTACAGTCACATAGGACACATCAAACATTACATAGCAGGATGTATTTACAATTAGTACAACATGCTTATAGTCCTCGACACTCGTAATAGCCACGAGAGGTAGTAAAGTTGTGAATTAAAAGTATATGCGTAGAAGGAAAATGAACAAAACAAGGCGGCAAACAGGCTGATCATACCAACAAAGTAGCATTTAGTACTTATATATACACAACCCCTAATTTGTGGTGTTTTACAGAGTTGTCTTTGACATAATGATATAGATAAAAGGAAACGATATACGTACTGGTCTTCTTGTGTATGTTATGATACATAGAGGTGATCTTATCCACCCAAAGGATTGGGCAACCGCCTAATCCCACTCCTCATTCAGAAGGAAAGAAATCAAACAGTTGCTCACGATGGTTCGGCGCTCCTTGGCAACGGGTGCGATGGTTCCCAACCGTCGCGCCTACGATTGTCACTCCTTCCAAATCTATAAATTTAATCGCATTGATCAATACAGTACTCTTGACTCATTCGCTCAATTCTCTCTCACTCTCTCTCCCGCAATATTTTCCAACACGTTATCAGCACTTTCGCTCTCGCGAAGGAGAAGAGAAGAAGAAGGAAATCATCGAAAAGGTACTATGCCTACCTTCAATTCGATGATTGATGTCGTTCTCGGCCTTCCTCACCATGATCGCGCTCACCACCTTCGCCATCTCCTCCGTCGCTCAACGAGGAGTCGCCACCAACACCACCATGGGTGCCGGACTAGGGTTGGTGGCCGCCGCCACCACCCTCAGCGCCACATCACTGTCGCCGTAACTCCGGTCGCCCCTCCTCCTCTGCGACCTAACTCCGCCGGCAAGCCGCCGGCGGACAAGGGAGGACGCGGTGGCGGTGGATGCGGGCGATGGCGGTGGCGAACCCGACGGCGCCAAGATGGACGGCGGAAGTGGAGGAGAAGGGGGCGGTGCAACGGCGGCGACGGAAGAGGCAAAGCAGGTGGCGATGAAATGGGCGGCGACGGCGGATATGCCAGGGGACGGTTAGGGTGAAACCCTAACCCTAACCCTAACCCCCCTTCCCCTCGTCTCTTTTGGCCGGACAGGCCAACGGCGCCACTGGGCCGGACCGGATTCCCAGCCCAAGCCTAGGACGCCCCGGCCTCCCTCCCACCCACGCCCCTCACTCCCCCGCGCCATAGGCCGGTGGCCTCTCGGGCCAGCCCACTTCATCACGCGGTGGTGGGTTGAATCCTATAGATTGTGGCCCACCACCCAATTTATCATTTTCTTTTAGTTTTTATTTTCCTTTTTAGCAGTATTTACAGATTAGTCCTTATATTTCTGATAATTTAGTTTAAGCGGTTCATCAGCTGTAAAAAATTATGTAATGGTCCTTTAGACCCCTGATGTTATATGTTATTTAACATATGTGTTAATTTAATACCCTGCTTTACTACATTTCATGTTGTCTTAATAAAATGCCTTTTGCATATTATTTCAAGACACGCTCTACTTTCTCGCTTTGTTAATTTACAAAATTCTTTAAATTTTGTATTTTAATTTAGCAAATTCTCTTAATTATGTATAACATGATTAATGGAGGATTTAATGCATGTTCAACTACATATTTTGACTTGGAATGAAACCACATGTAGATGGAGACCTATACTTTGGTCACAACAACCATAACCTAGGCAGTGAGTATCTCGCCTATTATTAAGTGGTCTACATCTTAAGATGATTACCCAGATGAAGTCCTACACATTGACCACAATGGTCATAATCTAGGTAGCGAGTATCTCGCCCATCACAAAGAGGTCTACATCTTACGATGATTACCCACATGTGTTATTCCGAGAATATGTTTTGAAAATATGAGATTATTTGAAATTTGGATGCGCACAAGGTAGTGGAGTTCTAAACATTGGTTGCGGTATATTCATTAGAATATATTTGCCTAGAGACCATGTTTTAGGAAGCGAGTAAAACTTGCCCACTATTAAGAGATCTACTCCACTATTTAATTACTTGGAGATTATCCACATTGTGCCTCCTAATTTTGAATTCTAACTCAAATTGTAAGGTTTATTACCTACACTTTTCGAAACATAACAAATTATGAGGTCTTACTTTTAGCATTGAGATTACAACATCAATATCATGTTTTTATTAATTTACCTCTGTAAATTAATAATGTTAATCATGATTGTAGGGACATGGCAACTAAAGATTTCGATGAACTCGCCCTTGATGGGAGTAACTACCCAATTTAGGCTTTGGATATCAAAATAAACTTTGCCTCTCGTGAGATTTCTAATGCAACTGAGGAACCCAACGATGGGGATCCACCAATTAAGGATAGGAAGAGAAACACTGCCGTTTTCCTTCTTAGGCTCTATATCCATAAAGATCTCAAACATGAGTATATGTTGGAGACGAGCCCACTCAACTTATGGAAAACTCTCAAAGAGTGTTATGATCAGCAAAAGGAACTCATCTGGCCTGAGGCTAGTTATGAGTGGAGTCAATTACGCAGAATACAATCATGTTATTCATAACATTTGCTCCAAGTTGAAGTTTTACGAAAAAGAGCTAACGGAGGCAGAGAAGATAGAAAAAACTCTATCTACTATGCTTCCGAAGGACAGGATACTGAATCAACAGTATCACCCCAACAATTTTCAGCATTATTCTCAGCTTATACACACATTGACTCAGGCAGAAAAACATCATGAACTTGCTGTAAAGACTGCTCAACAGCGCCCCCCGGCTCTACCTCACTATCTGAGGTGCACTTCAATGCCAAAAATAACGTTGAAAATAAGAAAGAATTCAAGGAAAATTCTTTGAATAATCCTAAGAATTCAGCTGGCAAACGCAAACGCAACAACAGGCGCAAATCCAATAGTCAAAAAAAAGAAAAAGAAAAGGGTAAGGCACCACAACCTCGTGGTAACAACAACAAGCATTGCAACAGGTGTAGATCTGACAATCACGTCGCTAAAGATTGTCGTATCCCAAAACACCTTGTTCTCCTGTATCAGAAATTCCTCAAGGAGAAAAAGTCTTCTAAGGAACCAAGATTTGAAGCTCACTTCAATCTTACAAATGAAGAAAGACCTAAGGTTGAAAATTCTCAACAGACTCCTATTGAACAGAGAACAACCTCAATCTTTTCCCAGAGAATATTGTTCCACTTTCTGCGATGGACGACATGCTCATTGAGTACTGCTTAATGGACCCGCTTGGAGATTTACTTTAATCTCAGTGCGTCCCACTTGGAGATGAAGCTTCTTTAATCTCAGTGTGTTTGAGACAATGTATTAATATCCCATAGTATGTCAAACAATAGTTGTTGTAATAAGTAGATAAGTACAAACTCCCTTAAGTTTTAAGGTTGTAAGACTTGCTAGTCATTAGAGTATGTACCTTTAAATATTTGTAAACATCGTACTATGTATTTGATGTTTTAATTATTGTATGTATGTGTATGTATTGAATAAAGAATTCTTCACTAAGCAATTCTTCTTTCACTATAGACGTCTAAGGATATCGCTCCGATTGGAGAGGAATTATGTCTTGTGGACAGTGATACCACAAACTCTATACTTAGTGAGATCAAATACTTTCAAACTCTCAAAAAGAGATAAGGCAAAGTTTTGACCACTAGACGCGATACTGTGATAGTTGGCTTTGGATGAGCAACTATTATACTCCCAATGGGTACACAAATTATAATTGAGGATGCCTTACTGTATCCCGATTCAACCCGTACCCTACTAAGTTATAGAGATATTCGTCAAAATGGGTTTCACATTGAAACCCATACGTATAATCGAGAAGAATTTCTTCTCTTAACAAAACAAAACAGATATAGCAAACGCATTTGCGAGAAAATTCCATCTCTCACATCGGGATTGGACTATGCATACATTAAGCCTGTTGCACATGTTTCTATAAAGTAATTTTTTAAAATGTTGATGCATTCCACACTTGGCATGATCGACTTGGGCACCCCGGTATCGAGATGGTGAGAAAAATTATTGGCAACTCTATTGGTCATCATTTGATCACTAAAAAATTTCCCAAATCCTCTGATTTTGTATGCACTGCATGTGCTACTGGAAAACTGATTTTGAGACCCTCTTATCTCAAAATTAGAGCCGAACCACTTAAATTCTTTGAACGCATTCAAGGAGATATTTGTGGCCCTGTTGTGCCAAAATCTGGACCGTTCAGGTACTTCATGGTTTTGATTGACGCATCTACTAGATGGTCTCATGTGTGTCTTCTGTCGACACGAAACCATGCCTTTGCCAAACTAATATATCAAATTATAAGGTTGAAGACAAGTTACCCTCAACATAGGATTCAATCAATCCGTATGGACAATGCTGCCAAATTTCAATCTCATGCATTCGATGATTATTGCATGATATTAGAAATTCAGGTTCAGCATTCTGTTCCATATGTCCACACACAAAATGGTTTGGCTAAATCACTGATCAAAAGAATTAAGCTTATTGCTAGACCATTATTGATGAATTGCAAATTACCTTCATCGTGGAGTCATGCTGTACTGCACGCTGCTAACTTTGTCCAACTACGACCAACTGCATATTATGAAACTTCCCCAATACAATTAGTACGTGGAAATCCTCCAAGTAATTCCCATTTGTGTAAGTTCGGTTGTGCTGTATACATACCGATCCCACCACCACAGCATACTGCTATGGGCCAACATAGAAAAGTGGGGATCTACGTGGGATTTAAATCTCCGTCGATCATAAAGTATTTAGAACCCTTAACAGGTGATCTATTTACTGCCCGGTTCGCTGACTCTATTTTTGATGAGAAACATTTCTTGGCATTAGAAGGAGACTTCAAGTACCAGAAAGAATGTCAGGAAATTGATTGGGATGCCCAAGGTATTCCAGCCTCAAATCCACATACTACTGAAACTGAACTTCAGGTTTAGAAAATTATACATTTGCAAAGACTTGCAAATAACCTGCCAGTTGCATTTGCCAATTATAAAGATGTGACTAAATCTTTCATTCTCGCTCAGAATGCGCCAGAAAGAGTGGAGGTACCAAATAAAACCACTCAACTCTCACTCACTAAAAACAGAAAAAGAAGTATGGCCACTAAACGAGATACAATTGCTAATAAGCAAAGAAAGATGGTAAATGCAAACCAACTTTTAGTTGGTACACACCAAACTGATACTATATATCAAGCAGATCGTGATAATCTGCAACCTAGCTCGGTGGTGCACAATGCTGAGCCTAGGAATTCGAAAGACCATAGACACATTGTTTCGGGAGATCACAATGAGTCTATAAGGCTTGATGAAATTGCCACCAACTACTCTGAAACTGGAGAATCTTTTGATAGAAGAGCTACAACTATCGACACCTATTTTTCCGAAGAAATTGCTGAATGCCTCCAAATTGATCCATAACCTAGGTCTATAAAATAGTACCAAAAGCGCTCTTACTAGAACAAATGGAAGGACGCAATTGAAACGAAATTAACCTCGCTTTATAAAAGAGATGTATTCTCGGCTGTTATGCCTACTCCTCATGGTATCTTCCCTGTGGGATACAAATGGGTTTTCATCCGGAAACGGAATGAAAACAATGAGGTGGTGAGATATAAAGCAAGGTTTGTAGCACAAGGTTTTACGTAAAGACCTGGCGTTGATTTCAACGAAACTTATTCTCCGGTTATGAGTGGTATAATTTTTCGATATTTAATATCATTGGCAGTACAAAATCATCTATCTATGTAGTTGATGGACATAGTGATAGCATATCTTTATGGGTCACTTGATTCTAATATTTACATGAAGGTTCCTGATGGAATCGATATCCCGAATCAGAAGGTAAATCGTAACATGTATTGTATTAAGTTGCAGAAGTCGCTTTATGGCTTAAAACAATCAAACAGGATGTGGTACAACCGATTAAGTGAATTCCTTTCTCTAAAGGGATACACTAAAAGTGATGATTACCCGTGCGTCTTCATAAAAAAAATCTCCCACAGGTTTTTGCATTACCTCAGTATATGTCAATGATCTTAACATCATTGGTAATACACAAAATATTGATGAAGCACGTCATCATTTAAAGACGAAATTTGAGATGAAGGATTTGGGTCTACAACTTAAGCATTTACCTTCTGGAATCCTTGTGCACCAAAGTGCCTATACCCAGAAAATATTGGAGAAATTTAATATGGATAAGTCATATCCTTCCAAAACTCTTATGGTGGTTCGCTCTCTTGACGTAGAGAAAGATCCATTTAGGCCAAAGGAAGATGAAGAGGATGTTCTAGGACTTGATTTTCCATATCTCAGTGCTATTGCCGTACTCATGTATCTTGCAAATAGTACGAGACCAGATATTATTTTCATGGTAAATCTATTAGCAAGATACAGCGCTGCTCCTACCAAACGCCATTGAATTGGAGTTAAGAATGTCTTCTGATATCTTAATGGCACCAGATATCTAAGACTTTTCTTTAAAAAGGACCAAGATCTGATTTTAATTGGGTATACTGATGTTGACTATCTATCTGATCCTCACAACGCCAGATCACAAACAGGATTCGTATTTTTACACAGTGGGACTGCTATTTCATGGAAGTCTTCTAAACAGACTCTTGTAGCTACTTCCACCAATCATTCTGAAATAATTGCATTATATGAGGCATCACGTGAATATGTATGGTTTCGCAGAATGATTAACCACATATTAACATCTTGTGATATTGGTTCATTAGAATCACCTATCATTATCTATGAAGATAATGTTGCTTGTGTTGTTCAGATGGAAACTAGTTATATTAAGAGCAACATCACTAAGCATATTGCTCCTAAATTATTTTATCCTCATGAGTTTCAGCAACATGGAAAGATAAATATCTTACAAACTAAGTCATGTGATAATTTTGCTAATTTATTCACAAAATCTCTACCATGCTCCACCTTCTTTAAATGTGTCGAAGGAATGGGTATGAGACGACTTAAAAAATTACAGAATTCAGGGGGAGTACCTCTCTCTGGGAAATAACCTATTTTCGTTATATTATATTCTTTTTCCTTTGTATGAGTTTTACCCTTTAGGTTTTCTCATTAAAAGTTTTTAATGAGATAATATCAACATAAGTTATATGTCTTATCATTTTGTTTTTTCTCACTAGGGTTTTTTCTAAATGGTAACTATAGACATTGTACTATTTTTGAACCATACTATGAGTTTTACTCATAAAAGTCTAAAAATAGCTAATAATATATCATGGTTCTTCTCCTAATTTTTCTCACTGGGTTTTTGAGGAGTTTACCTGATGTATCTAATATACTAATTATAATTATTTCTAAGACTATCTTTACAGATATCTGGAACAATGATCAAAGCTAGATTCGATCAAGAGAGAGTGTTATGATATATACGGGTGATCTCATCCACCCAAAGGATTGGGCAACCACCTAATCCCACTCCTCATCGAGAAGGAAAGAAACCGCACGATTGCTCGTGATGGTTCGGCGCTCCTTGGCAACGGGCGTTATGGTTCCCAACCATCGCGCCTACAATTGCCATCCCTTCCCAATCTATAAATGTAATCACATTGATCAATAAAGTACTCTTGACTCATTCGCTCAATTCTCTCTCGCTCTCTCTCCCACAATATTTTCCAACAGTGTACACACCATACACACCAACTAACAAATTTCAACAAAAAAATACAAAAAAAATTATTCATATATTTTTAGTAGTATTATATCTATGTGTGAAGTCTCATCTTAAAATTCATTATATATAGGGAGCAACAAAAAAGACAAAATTTTGACATATTTATACTCTCAAAACTGTTAGAATTTTTATTTTTTTTACGGCTAAAATATAATGAATTTAAGATTAAGACTTTACACATAAGTGTAATACTATTGAAAATACTTGTATAATTTTTTATAAATTTTCTAGTAAAATTTGTTAGTTGATATGCACGGTGTGTACACGAAAAGACATGTGTGCATAGGATACGTTCCTTATATAAAATACTCCCTCTATCTACAAATATAAACATTTCAAGCATTTAAAATTTAACCATAAATATAAGAATTTTCAGAGAACTATTTATCCCATCAATCAGTATTATTTAAATTTCTTTATCTTATCTCAATCACCTTCTCATCTCTAATCATCCTTCATTTAACGTGAAGTACAAAGTTTTTTTTATGAACCTTAATATTTGTTAAATAACCCAAAAATACATAATTTATGTAAAGAGAGTACGCCACAAGAATGCCATCTAATTAAACACGGTTACACGATCACAATGCCGCTTTGGCTACAACAAACCAAGAAATCTCACAGACATCAACTAGCAGCTCTGAAGTTCATACCCAATTATTTCTCAAACATTACCTTTGTCCGTTTCTTAAGCACATCGTACCAACAAAAAGTAAAGGCAAACAGAATTGACAGAGAGAAACATGAGAGAACACACCAACAATCCTAGTAAGGACCTATCCGTAATAAAGGGTTGTTTAGATTGAAGCTAATTTTTATTTACCCTAAATATTGCTAACTTCGAATATTTGGTTTGATTCGAAATTTTGCCCACCCAAATTTAAATTTAATATCACTAATTTTGGTTATACAGAAACTTGCTAATCCTATCTTACTATAAATTTACAACTCACTGAATCCTAAAACTCAACAAGTAAAGATGTCATATCATCATCCACTAATAATTATTACATCTTAAACATCATGCAAGCATGCTATATTATCTATAATTTTATAATTTATTAAATTTTAGAGCTTTAAAATTCAAACATGTTAAATCATCATTCCATATAATTCACATAATATTTAAATATATCTCTCCATCATTTTTTATAATATCCTATAAACCTATATAGTTCATCCTCACTTAATTAATGTTATCTCTTTCTTCTCTCATTAAGCAATATCATCTCTTTTTTTAGCCTTAGATGATTAAGCTATGGTCCAAATTGTCTCTTTCCTTTTCTTCTCTCATAAAGCCACATTACCTTGTTATCATTATATGTACTATTTAAATTATCATAAACTATCTTAACTTATATAAGCGTATGTCATCTAGCTATCTTATACATTATTTCTACTTATTACTATCATACTAAACTCTCACAGCAGCGCACAAGGTTTCACCTAGTATTTTAAACTAATTGGATCCAAACTAAATAAGCTCTTACTAAATAGGCAAGACACAAGAAGACATAAACAAAAACCAATCCCAGTAAATTAGTCCAATGCAATTCCACCTTCGTCTCCATTTTTAACCCACCCTCCTCTCTCTCTCCCTATTCTTCTCTCTCACAAAGGCACAAACCGCGTCTCTCCCCCCTCTCTCTCTCTCCGCACATCCATCCTCCTAGAGAGGGAGCGCGCGCGAGGAGGAGGAACAAGGGATCCTCGGATCGGGACTAGGTGAGGTGAGCGCTCGATCCATCTCCCATTTTCTCTCCTCGGATCTGACCATCTTTCTTGCCTTTGTTCTCTCTGTTGTTTTCTCTTTCTTTTCTTTATTTTTTTTCTTCTTCTTTCCCCCTCCCTGTTCTTGGTCGATCGGGGATTTTGCTACCGCGAGGCCGACCCTTCTTGCGGTGGTGGCAGTGGGTAGGACGGCTGCTCGATCCCCCTTGATTTTATTTTTTTTTTCAGATTAGATGTGTAGTGTAGCTTGTACCTCGCATTGCGCGCCCAGTGCGTGTTTTCGTTTTCTTTAATTTGGATTTGATCCGGTCAGCTAATTTAGTCTTGCGAAACATTGCCGTTGATTGAAAAGAAAGGATAGAGACAAAGATCTATGCGTCTCATATGCTTCGCGTAGAAGCAAATTTAATAATCGTCATGGCTTTACCTACACTTTTTTTTTCTAGTTTTCGGTATATTATTATGTGGATGTGAGGGATGAGATGCATCTGTCACAGAATCATCTGATCATCGCGTTCTTGGATTGGAATTGGAATTGGAATTTGGAACCAATCTTGCCCGGATTCACTATTTTTAGTGCGGCTGGCCGCTGTTGTATTCAACGAGTTGTGAGCTTCTGGAATTGGAGGGACAGAAGATTGGCATGTTGATTCTTGGTCCGAGCATGCTTACCAATTGGCAGGAAGCGCCATGCGAGCAGTGAACTGTACCAAGAGATGTGAGTTTCTTGCCTGGATCTGGAGCCATCACTAAACAAAAGAAAGCTTTCTTTGGAATTCAACCACAAGTGAGAGGTTTATGCGGTTCCACTGTTGACAGGGATAGGGATAATGCCGCATGATGAGTCATTTTCATTGCAGACTGCACACTCAACGCTGTGGGTTCCATTGTTCCACCTATGGAAATTCCACGGTCGAGGCAGTGAAAATGGAAGATGTGTGGTGGACTAGTGGTTCTATTCCACTATGTT
The DNA here is from genome assembly GCA_008326285.1 of Oryza officinalis. Classification (NCBI taxonomy): domain Eukaryota; kingdom Viridiplantae; phylum Streptophyta; class Magnoliopsida; order Poales; family Poaceae; genus Oryza; species Oryza officinalis. Next base: position 12,728,801 of record BDMV01000008.1, read on the forward strand.
TTTGTTCTGACTTTTCCCCCCTTGATCTGAAAAACTCATATTAAGGTCATATATGGTTTGGTAGTCCTAATTGTTATGTATTAATGGCCAGATAGAGTGGTGGACTAACATTTTTGATTGGTAGGTGCATGCTTAAAAACTGTGAATGCGTGTAATATTAGTGTTTTTGTATGTTTTAGTTTGGATAGGCATTTTAATGAACCCTAGTAATAGTATGACAGATCCATGCCCTTTAATGTCATGTAATATTCATACAGTAGAGGATAATTGTTTCCACTATTCAGATATGATGGTTCAACCATTTGTCTATTATTAAAGGTCTATTGTAATTTACAAGTGGACTTGTTTTTGCTTTCTTGGTAAACTTGAGTGGGAATTTCCTTGAGTAAGATCTAGATGTATGGAGCATGCTATTGATAATATCTAGCCTAAGAAGGCAGTAGAACTGTGAACTGTTATTACTGGCAATGTTTCAGTTTAGCTTTAGGTGATCAACACATGTGCATCTCATACTTTCAGATGTATCTCGCCAAGCATGATTTTTTTTCAGCGGTAACTTGCAATTGAGTTCTTGTTGAGTTGACTTATTAATTTATTATCACACCATATGGGCATATGTAAATTGTTGAATTGAACATTTGAAAGATGTTATTTTCTTAATGCAATCTTTCTTGCTAGTATGTAGTTTGAGAATATGTGTTTACTCACCTTTTTTTGTCGGGGCAGGATTTGAACGAGTCGGCTTGTCGCCACCATGGTTCTTGATTCATTATCATCTCCTCACAGGAGGTCACAGAACACATTTTTTCTATCATCCCCAAAGAAGCTTCAATCATCAAAGGATGATGTCGGCAGTTGGTCTGCACTGGTTGAGCGGCATCGCTTCCTCTTGACAACACTAGTGGTTCTTGTCTTCCTGTGCACCATCTATCTGTACTTTGCAGTTACCTTGGGGGCACCTGATGCTTGCTCTGGATTAGCGGGCACTGAAAAGGCTGTATGTCGGGCAAAATCTGCTCTTCGACATGGAAAATTGAAATTTTTCTAACCCTATCATGCATGCTCTCGAAGACCAAGTTACCGAGGTTTACAATGCGCCCTTCAGGTCACCCACAGCTTATCTTCATACATTGAATCTGTATATTTTGTGGTGGATGTATTGCTTTGTATTCATGTTGTACTTTGTTAAGAAACCTGCTATTCAGTAGTTGCAACAAATCTAATAGTGATAGAGAGAATTTTTGTGTTGTGTAAACGGTATAAGGTAGGTCATCATATTATTTTTTTGTCATGGTGTGCTAAAAACACCATGCCATTACTAATCCATCCAGGAGACCCTGGTACTGTCTCCATCCGGGCATACTGTAATTCATTTGAAACTGCATGATACTATCAAGTGTTAGTAGTGATTACCAAGAAATTTCACAATCTTAGCTTGTTCTTTTTTGGGTTTCTATCTCCTTTCTTGAGATGCTGCGGATGTTCGCCTCGTCATCGTCAGGCTGTAGTTCTACTGTAAAATTTTATGCTTGTGTTCTGTCAGAAGCAGTACAGCAGCAAAAGTGGTTCTATCAGAAGGTACTATTCCCCTGTTCCATAATATAAGTGATCTAAGAATTTAAAATTTATCTTAAAATATAAAAAATTTTGTGCCTCATACCTGTAAAAACACAAGAACACATGGGACGGGGTTTAACGAGGGATGTCATTCTTTTTACTTCCTCTCCCGTTCTAAAATATAGTAAACTAGTATTATTTTGTTTTAAAATATATACTATCGATACTCCCTTCATTTCATATTATAAGTCGTTTGACTTTTTTAGTCAAATTTATTTAAGTTTGATTAAGTTTATAAAAAAATATAGTAGTATTTTCAACATAAAACAAACATATTATCAAAAATATATTCAATGATAGATTTAATAAAACTAATTTAATATTTTAGATGTTGCTAAATTTTTTTATAAACTTGATCAAACTTAACAAAATTTAATTAAAAAAATTAAATAACTTATAATATGAATCGAAAGAGAAGTACAAAGCAGAAGTGGCACAAATCTGTTGACAGATAGTAGTGCAGACAGTGGAGGGCCAACGGAAACAAGATGCTTCTGTCGTCTTGTCATGGCAGATCCTAAGCAAGATGCCATAATCTTGTGACCACCGCAACCACCCATGATGGATGCTGTTTGGATTTGCTGTCACCAGGGGACTTAATTATGGGGTTAGGCTTTGTTTGGATGCTAAGAAGATCCATGACACTCCACTGGAGCTCCAGATCTATCACACATTCCCTGCTTAACTACTGACACCGATAGTGATAGCTCACTGGTTTAGGGTTTAGGTTTGATTATTCAATAATGGAGATGGGCTACTCAGTTTCACCACATCGGTTTTGCAAGTTTTCACTCTCTACTAACTGTGTTCCCCCTGTATGCAATTTATTTATTTACCTTTTACCTCTCTCAGCTTTCTTGAAGTCCCCATTTGAAACCTAATCTTTGGCCCAATTCGGGTGTTCTGATTAAACTTATGTTTTGCATGCTACGTTTCTTCTGGTTTTCTTCATGAAACTTTAGCTCTACTTGCGACAACTTTTAGCGGTTGTAGCTATTCCTGCTCAACAATGCAGATTTTCCCCTCCAATTTATGAAAATTTAGCTGTAAAATTCGTAAAATAACTAAATTAGTAGCCATAAACTAGCGAATCTCAGCTTTTTATATGGTTTGCAGAGTCTCCGGCTCTTCTAATAGGGCCTTTATATTGTTTGGATTAGTAAGGAATAAGTCTATTTTGTCTTTCTCATATCTTGCCTTTAGTCGAAACGCATCCCTCAATTGTAAAACTAAATATAACGTCTTCCCCATCTTGAAAAACCGGTACAAATTGATTTCTCGGATGGTTTTGTAAGTGGTTTATATTGACGTGGTAGGTTGACTTGGTTCAAATATGCTGATGTGATAACCCAATCATTAAAAAAAACTGAAAATAGAAGTGGGTCCCACATTAAGCGACAAAGGGTAAAATAAAAATTGGTAGGCCCACTTGTCAGCCTCATTTCTTGTTCTCTTCTTCCTCCCTTCTCTCTCTCCCTCGCAGCTGCCGCCGCCACCGCTGCGCATGCGCGGAGACCGGTTTAGCCGCGCGGCGGCGGCGACGACCGTCGATAGATGGTGGCAGTGCGCGAGGGGAGCCTCTTAGGGCGTGAAGATCCGTGACATCCAATGCTGGTTGGCGAGCGCGAGTGTCAGAACGCACACGAGGCTGGCCGCTGGCGAGCCCCGACGCGCGGTGCGGGCCGAGGAGGTCATAAGTAGGGCCTATGGCGATCCGCCCCACCAGTGTCGCCGAGATCGAGCCAGCGGCCGAGTCGGACGGGGCTAACACGAGCGTCGCCTGCCTACCCACGACCTCGAGCTCGAGATCCACAGCCGCCGTCGCGTGCGTGTCCAAGAAACTTGTCATTTCTAGCTATCTCAGCAAGTGAAGAAGCTCTAGCTCGCATATGCATTTCAGCAATGCTACTCATCTGGCGACTGAACAAGCCAAAAGAACCCCAAACAACTTATTAGATTAATTACTCACATATCCATCAGCCAGATTTTGGACTATACATATAAATGTGTGGATTAATTTACTGAGAGAAAAATGAATAATTACGGGTTTCTTGTACTCCAAATTCAAAAGTTTGTGTACATACATGTCAAGGACGACACCACTAATAGACTAGCTTATATTAAGCTTACGCTTTGTAATTTTGCTGTATTATAGTTTTTGTTTGTACTGCAAAAATTTTGGCTGAAGTTAAGTAGAGGGACGACGGAAGAATAATCATGGCATTAACCGCGCTCAGCTAGCTAATCGAAGGCAAAACAAATAGAATTTCATCGTCGCACTTAATTAATTTGCTTCGAAAATTAAAGATCCAAAATCCTATTATGTACATATGCATGTAGTTGAAGGCTCACAGAGCCAGACAAATCAGTATTGCAAATGAGGTTCTCTAACTCTACCAAAGATGCCTGCAGAGGTGTAGAGAAATTAATTAATCATGGCATAGCTAGAATCATCAATAATCATGGCATTAACCATGCAAGCTGCAGCTAGCTCTTGCTACCTTAGGGAATCCCATGCACTGCTGCTAGCCATATGCTCGAGGCCGGTCTCCGCGTGCTGCAGGCGAGGCGTCCCCCGACCTCGAGCTCGAGATCCACAGCCGTTGTCCGTCGTCGTGCTCCCGCGCTGCCCACTCATGTGCCGCCGCAGCCTCCCCCTTACCTTGCCGTCGTCAAGCTACCATCGTTGGAGAGAGGGGCCGGAGTCCGAGGACGCTGCTCCTCCCTCGCAGCCGTTCCGTGGAGTCCAGATGGGGGAGCTCGGGCTTCGATCGACGCCATGGGCGCCATCTCCGAACAGCGCGGCGGCGGCGGCGAGCCACGACGCGATGAGGAAGGAGACGGCGATGAGGCAGCCAGCCATGGCAGTATAGTCTCATGTGTTTTGCTTACGTGGCAGGTTGACTGGTCCCACTTCGCTGAGTCACCATTGGCCGGACCCACATGTCAGGGATACCCTTTCTTCTTCCTCCCATCCTCCTCTCTCCTCTACTCCCATCATTCTCCACCTCTCCCCACTTACCCATTTCTCTCCAAGGCAGCGGTCGACGGCCGCCGCCGGCGGGGGGAGGGGCAGCGGCGGCGCCTAGGCGGTGGGAGAGAGGAGACAGCCGGTGGGTGCTGCAGCAGCAACCGGCGGTGGTGGTGGTGGACGGCCGGGACAGCCTCATCACCTGGCTGGACAGCGAGTTCGCAGCCGCCACGACCTCCGCCTCCTCGGCAGCGGCACTTCCACACGGCTGGTCCATATTGCCTGCCGCCGTCGCGGCGCGTGCTGCAGCTCCAGAATTTGGCCTAATGTTCTTGAACTCCTCAACTTGGGTTAAACAAAAGGAGGAAATTAATTGGTAGCCGAACAATGGAGTCCTCGTCGTCGATGGAGAAGCCACGAAACCTTAGTGGCTCGCTGCCAATGCCCAACGTGCAAGCTCTTCGACTACTAGCTAGCCAGTGATTAATCAAAATTATTAGTACTAATTACTCATGAGTAAGCATGCATGGCATATATATGGTAGGTGGTAACCACGGAATCAGCAAGGAGACGGCGGAGGAGATGAAGAGTGACGTCATGGGCTTCTTCAACCTCCCACTGGCCAAGAAAACGGCATTCGCGCTGTATGCGTCGGGCGTAAGCTCCATGTCCCGCTGCATCTCCCGAAGATGTCGAGTACAGCGAGATGGTCGCCGTTCCCGACGAGGGCGTGCGCTCGACCCGATGAGGCAGCGCCGACTCCGGATCACGGACTTGCCGCGGCGGCGCCTCTCCTCGCTGCCATGTCCCGCCGAGTTGGCGACGCCGTCTCCGACGCTGTGGAGCACCAGCTTCGGCCGAAGCCCCGCACCGGTGAGGCAACTCCGACGGGGAGAGAAAGGTTTTATATTTTTTCGCCGGCCACCTCTCCCTTCCCTCCAGGCTCGTCGGCCGCTTCTCCCTCGTCCCCCTCTCCCCCTCCCTCCCAAGCTTGACCCTCCTAAACTTGGGAAGAAAAAAAAAAAGAAAGAAAAGGATGCTGCATGTGGGCCTCACATTTTTCTTCTCTTACATGTGGGTCTCACATATTTTTTTTATTTTTTTCTGTCTAGGATATCAGCAGAGAAATCAGGCATTCATACTGTTATTGATATGAGACCCAAATTACACGGTTTGTGTGTAGTTTAGGGATGAAGATTTTTAATATTGGAGGTAAGGGATATGAAACAAACTCGACATAAAGTTGAGGGACACCAGTGAACTTATTCCCACTAAAATCCAACCCAACAAATTACAGCCCAGAACAAAGCCCAGCCCAACAACTTATAGCCCAGAACAAAGTGAAATGAAGCCCAACCAAATTATCGAGGCCCAGCACGGCCCTTCCGACGGCGACCACAAACCTAGCAGATAAGCCCATCCACGGATCGGGTGGCTCCCGTTTGCCGCCTAACGGCAACCTCCCCACCCAAAAGTAAACGCCGTCACCTCACCCTTCCCCGCCTCAAACTCCCACGCCCAAATGGCCCTCACAGCCGCCGTCTCCGTCACCGCGCCGCCTCCCACGCTCCGCCGCCTCTCCTCCTCGACGACGACGAGGGTTCTCAGGGTCTCCGCGGCGGCGATGGCGGCGGCCGCGAAGACGGCGGTGCAGCCGGCCGTGGTGGTGGGCGGGGGACGGGTGGGGCAGGCGCTGCTCTCCATGGGCCAGCGGGAGCGGACGTGCTCGTCGGCCGCGGCGAGAAGGTGCCGGAGGACGCGCCCGGCCCGATCCTTGTCTGCACCCGCAACGACGACCTTGACGCCGTGCTCGACGCCACCCCGAGGTCGCGGTGGCGCGGTACGTACGCCCCTCTCCCGGCTCTCCTCTCCTTTCCGTCTACCGCTCCCCCCCCCCCCCCCCCCCACCTTTCTAGTCTAGCTTGTGTGGCTGTATGCTTTTGATAATTGATTGGTGTCTGTGGCGTTCGATCGCATGCATTTTCAGCCCAAATTGCGCACGGATTGAACGAAGCTGTGTGAATTGAAGTATTTAGCTCGATTACTCAAAGTTACTTAGACGTTCGGTTTCAGCTCTTAATTTAGTATTTAGTTCGCTCGTGAGTGATGCTCCGCTAGTCCTATGAAAATATTCGGGATCCCTTTCATGAATGGATGGTTTTGCAGAGGAGTTGGTCTGCTCATAAATTGATGGATTAAGAACATGTTTTTGGTAATTTTCAGATTGGATCAGCTAACTGATGTCTGACAGTAATGCTCACAATTCTGGATAGTGGATATTAGACACGCATACATGAAGTGCCTTAGAAGTTTGATCATTAGCAGAACTGTCAATGCATTTGTAACTGACGTCATCCTGCCAAACTATGAGTGTTCACTTCCTTCTTATGCATGAACTGGTGTAGAATGAATGAGTCACTATGATTTTTCCATTCCTCCTAGCATTGGTGTGTGCTGTACTTTCTGAGCTAAGACTAGAGCAGATTTGGTGTTTTTCCAGAATGGAATGTTGGATCCTTGGTTTGAGAGCAAGGGACTATTGGATGCAAACCAGGTACTGGCCTACTTTGCCGTGTCAAAGCTTGGTGAGCCACCAGTGGACGGGATTACTGACACTAATCCTGAGGGGCTGACTGCTGCATTTGGAAACTGGGCTCCAGCCGTGGCTGCTCGCCTGCAAAATGGTGGGCTTACCTGCAAGGTGGGGTTTACACGATTACATTAGTTGTAATTCTAGCTGATGCTCATAAATTGCAATTCTGCGTGCCTTCATCAACAGATTACCATCATGTCTATTAAGATTTGATTGTAAATGCACAGTAAGGTGAAGGACCATTGGTAACAAAGTGTAGCAAAAATGCACTCACATCTTTGTTTGTGCTTACAGCACATTGTAATGGACAGTGTGTGCACATCATAAAATACTCAATTGATTAACAATATATTCTTGTCATGTCATGTGTACTATTTTAAATAAAATGAACAAAATGCCAACGGTCAACAAAAAACAATGAACCTTGTGCTGTTATATACTGCCAAGCATATCCATTTGTTGTAAGTAATCCTGTTGCAATTGCTGACTGGAAAATCAGGTACTTGAAAAGGAAGCATTTCAGAAACAAATGCTAGAGAAACTGATCTGGATTTCAGCATTCATGCTTGTTGGAGCCCGTCATCTAGGAGCTACTGTTGGTGCGGTCGAGAAAGAATACCGATCTGAGGTAACCCTTATTCCTTAAAACTTTAATATATATTCTGTGTTTCTTTCTCTCCATTAGTTTGAAGCATAGAAGGCAGTAAGTTCCCAACACAACAAATCATTGAGATCCTCTGCAATATGCTGGTTTCTGCCAAGGCATATATTACTTGCAAGCAAAAAGAAAAATGAAATCATTATTTCCTGATTGTACTTCCTGCATAAAATTGTCCATTATCTCCCATACTTTGCTCGTCCGCTTAAGAGAATAGCTATTTATGATTTAGTTTGCTTTGATAATTTTGGTGGGAGTGCCTGAAGATAGAGACAGAGTCGTACGTGCAAGACAGGATTTTTCACGAGCAGGAACGTGTTCACATGTGACCAATAGTAGCCAGTGAGGTGTTTGTTATCTTAGAGATGAGATTATATCTACTGTTGTTAACTATGTCCTTAGTTTTATAGATAAATTTCTTGTGAATCGAGTTATCTCTTCTACAAAAGGAAGGACTAAATCTCTTCTCATTGACCAGACATGAGTAAACAAACAAGTCCCCTGTCTCTATACTCTAGGTTATTCTTGACCTATTCGTCCCCAACTGGTGTGCTTCTTTGCCTAGCCACCATTCTACTTTAAGTTGCACCATATAATCTCTCTTCGATGAATACTATCCCCATTGTGAATCAAGGTTCACAACATATTCATTTATGTTTTTGTTCTCACAGGTTGCCAGCCTGATAGCAGAATTGGCATCTGCTGCAGCTGAAGAAAGGGGGCTTACATTTGATGCAGGCATAGAAGAGAGACTTTGCGCATACTCCAGAGCTGTTGCACACTTCCCAACTGCTGTAAAAGAGGCAAGTCCTGCCTATCATAAGCTATCTAGATAACAATTAAAAATTGCCTATTCTAGTGCCTTTTAAATTAAAATGTAAGCTTTTAATGGAGCAGTTCAAGTGGAGGAATGGATGGTTTTACTCTCTCACTGAAAAGGCGCTCGCACAAGGAAAGCCAGACCCATGCCCACTCCACACAGCTTGGCTCAAGGAGATTAAGGTCATATAAAGAACTTTTCTGTACAGAAGATATGGCTTCGAGTCATGTTGATGTTATCCATATAGAGAAAATTGCATAATCTGATAAACTACTTTAGGTGCCCGTTTGATTCGTGTTTAGTTAGCCTGTTATATTAGTAATTTCCATGTAACTTGTGCCACAATAAACCTTTCTATGTGAAAATTGAGTGCTCAAGCTTGTCGTTATAATGGACGAAGTTCGTCATAGGCACCATATGCATATGATGTTTGCTGTCACTACTGTCTGCTGGTTAAATTAAATTAACGGTAATTGCTACAGTATTACTGTCATTCTACCGTACTGAATAGTAACCATGCAAGATCTAGACCATCCAATCAGGATCCAACAGTGGCTACAGCAACTGCTAAGGTTGCAGGTGCTATAGCCGCTGCACTGGATGCTGCTTGTTTACTGACAAAACTTGAGATGCTTGAATAACTTACCGCCATTTTTATCCTTTACCAATGATTTCCTCACACAGTAATAATAAATATTCATCGCTTCTCATTATTCTCATCCTCTTCACTTTGGAGGTGATGCCTCATGTAGTTTCTTTTCCCCTGAAGCATTATACTGCTAAACTCAACTTTCTTGACAGAACAATGAACTCCACATCTTTAAGGAAAGAACATTGCGTCCCCTTTTTTTTTCCGGTGACCACACCACCATACAGCTACACGGGTAGTTGGTAATTGTCCAGAAAATACAAACATGCAACAAATCTTTTACATAATCTTATTTTGTAGATGATCAACTTGGCGAAAGAAAGCAAATCTCCATGGCTTAAACAAAAGTAGTACCCCAAACCACAACCAAAACCCAAAGACCAGCCCAGCTAATACCGAGTAAAACCAGCTTAGGATTGCAATCTCCTGATTGTCTTTATTTCCCCCTGTCAATGCTGATGTAGAATCTGAACCGTTTGAACATACTATGTTCAACGGGAAGCCACATAGCCCAAAGTTGTTGCTATATATTGATGGATCCGCAAGTGTTCGGACTTGATAACCAGATGGTATCTCCCCTGATAAATGATTGTTCGATAGATTTAAAGAACTGAGAGACATCAATTCTGAGATGTTTGAAGGAATGGAACCGGAAAGTTCATTCCAAGAAAGATCAAGTGACTCTAGAATCTTCAAATTACCAATCTCTTCTGGGATAACACCAGATAGACGATTTCTCGATAAGTTTAGGAACCTCACACCTTCAAGATTGCACAACCCTGGAGGGATCTCTTTAGAGAGATAATTGCTTGACAAATCAATACCTGCCATGAGTGCAACCGTTCCTTCAAAAGTATGGTTTTGCCTCTTCCAGTTTATGCCGATGCGATCCGTGTATGTGTAATCAACAAATCCACTCAAAATCTGGTGTCGGATTTTCCATGGCAAGTTGAATTCAGTTTTTGGTTGTATCATGGATGTAAAATTGGCGAAACTTCTCGGTATTGAACCTACCAAATTGTTCATAGCCAGGTCCAACAATTGGAGATGAGAGAGTTGTGATAGTTCCCAAGGAATACTCCCATGGAACATATTGGATCGCAGAATGAGAAACCTTAGTAAGGGATTGCAAGCTCCTATCCATGAAGGAATCGTGCCAGAAAAATGATTGCCACCAAGATCTAGAATTGTTAACCTCTTGCATCCTTCTAGGGCCATTGGATATCCCCCAGTGAGGTTGTTGTTTGCCAGATGCACTGATTCAAGTGATGAATTAGGGTAAACCGACATCGGAACATCCCCAGAAAAAGCGTTGTATGACAAATCCATGAACACTAGGTACTGCAAGTGCCATAGGCAGCTTGGAATTCCTCCATGAAGTTCATTGTTTGACAGGTCCAATATTTCCAGAGAATCTTGGTGACAAAATGCCAAAGGAAATTCTCCTGTGAACCTGTTGTTGGCCATCTCAATTGAGACAAATTGCCTACTGCCAAGATCACTTGGTATGGTGCCACTGAACCTATTATTGCTGAGGTCAATGCCATAGAGACTACTGAGGGATGAAATGCCTGCAGGAACCTCACCCTCTAGTCGATTCGTGCCGAGATCGATGATTCGCAGCGCTGTCAGACTGAAGATTTCTGGTGGTATCACACCTGAGAGGTCATTGGAGAAGAGGCCCATCACCTCCAGCTCTGTCAGGTTCCCAACGGAATGTGGAATCGGACCCGTCAGGAAATTTTGTGATAAGTACATAGACTGCAAGCTTGCCAGCCTTCCAATCTCCACTGGGATTACGCCGGTGAACTTGTTCTTGAATAAACGTAAGTGTTGCAGCTTCGTCGCGTTGCCAATCGTCAGCGGGATGCAGCCGGTGATCGAGTTGTTCTGAACACGGAATTGTGTGAGTTCTGCCCAGTTGGTGAACAATTCTGAGGGAATGGCTCCGTCCAGCTTGTTTCCTGACACGTCGAATACTCTCATCCTCCCCATGGCAGAAAGCGACCTGGGGATCGGCCCGTACAGTCCATTGGAGGACAGGTTGAGGTAGCTCAGTTCTTGTAGCATCGCCGGTGACGACGACGGCAGGGCGTCTAGTATGTGACCGGAGAAGGTGTTCTCCGAGAGGTCGAGGTATGCCAGGTTGCTGCTGTTGGTAGTAGAGACGTTCGCTGGGATGACGACGCCGGCAGCGCCGGTGGTGGTGATCATGTTGTTGCGGCGGAGATCGAGCCTGGAGAGCGCCGGGAACGCAGCAAGGTCGAGCGCGCCGAGCGTGCCATGGAGCCCTGCGTCCGGGAGGTTGAGCTGTGTGACATGGCCAGCGGCGTCGCAGGTGACGCCGTGCCAGGAGGAGCAAACGGAGCTAGAGCTGGCCGGTGACCATGTGGTCAGCGGAGACGCTCCGTGTCCGCCACCAGCCAAGGTGGACTTCCACCGGAGGAGGGATTCCGCCTCGCCGTGCTGTATCGTCGTCGAGCTGGACGACGGCGGCGCACACAGCAGCAGGAGGAAGGAGATGCAGTGTTGGATGGATTTGGATGCGTGGTGAGCCTGTGACCGGAGAGCCATCGATCGCATGGTTGGGATTCCAATGTGAGTAGTACTGTTTACTACTCGCTGGCGATCGGTACTAAAAGTCAGCGCGCCATCGCTTTAATTTTTAGATGGCCATAGAATAACCGTTTTGTGAGTTTCTTGTTTGGTATCCGATAATGAATATATGAAAACGATATTATGATAACAAATATTGAATATTTCATTAAATGGAGATAAAATCATTTATTTTAAATTAATAAGACCAACTTACTCAATAATCCGTGGATTTATATATTATCATAATGTGTGACACGGTTCTAAAAAAAATAGAAAATACAAAACTTTTTCTTAGTAAATATGTTATAATCTTGAACATGATTAATAAAATAAGGGTATGTGATTATAGTCAAACCATTATTTTTCTTTCCGTTGGCACGCGCACTGTGTAGCATGTGTGTCCTATTTAGAATTAGTTTACAACACATAAATTCTAAAATCATAATTTTAGAATCTGTAATTTTTTTATGGATTTTGTTTCTTTTTTTTCTCCTTAGTCATTCCATTCATCATGGATTGAAGTGAAATTTCTATAATTTCAAGGTAGCTGATACTATGTACTCACTACTGTGCCAGTTGGGAAGCTTCTAGCATCTGCTACATGTGGTGCTGAAAACTTTCTTTTTTTAGGAATTTTTTCTCTTATATAATTCCTATATTTATCTCAAAGATTAATGTTGCCACTTGGCCCAATCGGCTGGCAGTTCCACTGCCAGCTTTAGAAGTATTTAGAAGGATTGATTGATGATTGATTGATATAGTGGATGGATGAACTGATAATGGTCAAGGCAAAGAAAGACGTGGCTGCCACGAGTACTACTGTGTGACGGATGAACTGATAATGGTCAGTCTTGCGAGACTTGTACTACACAATTCATCCTCCTTAATAATGATAGCTCCTGTGCTACTGTTATTTCAAAGACTATCGAACAGGCAACGCGAACTTCGCACCAGCTTTCACCCATTGGCGAGCTTCCTCCGCCAGGTCTCTGCGTTTAGACGAGCTATAACTCCTCTATTTGAGTCAGCCGGAGATGAATCCTCCTCAACCCAAGCCTCCTATCCCATTCTCCGAGAAAATACCACTCCATTCAAGTGGTTTCGATAAAAAGCTATTAAAATGCACAGGAAAAATGTCACTCATTACATTACCTTCTGTTAAAATGCCAATGCCACTTTGAAGAGTTTTCAAACCAAAACGCCCCTGGCTGGCATGTGGAGAGAGAGGGAGAGGGAGAGGGAAGCGATAAGCTCGTAGTGCTGGATGGGGATGACGGGGTGGAGGGATGTCACGCTCAGAAATTTAACCAAATTTTCAGACAATTTTATGTATAAGTTTCTGTTCAGGAATCAAGTCAGGGTACACAGAACGACAAATTAATATACATATCCAAACGTAAATAAAACGTAAATATTTACGAAAGAGGCACTTAGATTGTGTTCTTTCCAATGAGTTTCCAACTCACCTCTCTCATTTTCCACGTGTATGTTTTTCAAACTGCTAAATAATGTGTTTTTTGCAAAAATTTTCTAAACGAAAGTTGCTTTAAAAAATCATATTAATCTATTTTTCAAAAAATTAGCAAATACTTAATTAATCATAAGAAAATATGTCTCTCCGTTTTGCATCTAGTCCTCACACCCAAAGAAAGCAGCAACAGCGAAAAAAGCGATTCTAGCAGGGTTTCAGCTCCACTCCACAGGCAAAACCTTAACTAGGGTATAAGCCTTGGTCCACTAACTTCGTCTTCAGCTCAAAAGAACTACACTTCTGAAAAGGAAAAAATAGAGACGTGAGTATAACCACCGTATTTAGCAAGCCACACCAATGATGCAAACGTGCAAGGAGAGACAAACGAAAACAGTTATTAATTAAGACAAGATTAAATCTCCACTGAACAACGCATACCACGTTGAACAAGCCCAACCAAACCACTTGAACAATATCAGTTCATTAAGTCAAGTTAATTAATAGTGGGACTAATCACGATGAAGCTGGTCGATCGCCCATAACCGCGGCACGACTATTCAAATAGTTCTACTCTGGCCAGAGGTATACATCTATACCTACAAGACACGATTCCACGTATGTTGCCATGCCCCGAAGTACCACCATGGTACTGCAAAGAAGAAAATCGTGACAAGACTTTTCGCATAACCCTTCCCTAACCATCCACACCACGCTGAGGTTTCGCCCCCACCCTTAAACCGGGGTGGGCAGCCCCCCGTGCGTCGCGGTGAATTCGGAAGCCGATCAACCCTTAAACCGGGGCCAATCCAACTCCCTCGTGCCCACCCTAGCCTCGGTGCCTAGGAAAGGGTCGAGCTATACTATAAATCCAGTAGTTGCCCACGCTTGCTTGTGATAAGCACGGTAAGTCTTCTAGGATTTTCTGCGAACCGGGCCATAATTGCCATGGGTGCGACTAGCAAAACCATACACCCAGGGCCCACCATTAAGCCATATTTTAGTTGGATAATTACGACCAATAAAACATGATCAGATGTCTCGAACTCACAGCTCATCAAGATGCTAAATGTAGATAGTGTAATTATCCCATTAAGTGAGCTAGTGATAATTAAGCATGGCTAATCATATTATAATTCTAGCAAGGTCAACATAATCGACACAAGCTAGTCAAATTATCATCCAAGTTTGGCAGAGGATGGACATCAAGTAAATGTCACAAGCGAGTAGGTAAGTAATCCCATAATCCCAACATAATTAGCAAAACATGTAATTCATTTGTAAACGGTAAAACATTTTATAAAGTAGGTTCAACATGCTCAAGGGGAATGTGTGACTTGCCTTGCTTCTTCAATTAATCTTCTGAACTCTTTTCCTCGTGGTTGCGATCTTTCAAAATGATGGATTCTACACATTGGCCAGCAAAACAAGGAAAAACCCTAATAAAAACCAAATAAACAGTACATGAAAAGTAAACAAATATGTAGAGCTCAATTTTAGATGAATTTTGCAAGTTGAATGGCTCAATTTGGAGTTCGTATGAATTAGGTATGAATTTTAGAAGTTTTGAGCCATTTAAATGGATTTCTGAAAATTAATACGATTTATTGCTCAATTATTCATTATCTTTACAAAGGAAAAGGCGGCCGCTAATGTTAGCATGGAGCGCCGGCACCGACACGCGGACCCACACGTCAGTGGGTCAAGGGAGGGCGGCCTACCATGGACCGAGTCCACGGAGGCACGGGCGACACGGGACAGCGCCAGGGCGCCACGCAGATGGCCCGGATCCACCCGAGGGCGAATCGGATGGCCACGGGCAAAGGGGGAGGTGCCAGCTGGCCGGCCGGCCGGGACGCGGTGACGACCACCGGTGCGGCGGCACGCACGGGAGGCAATGGAGGAAGGTGTTGAGGGGGAGAGGAGGCTCATCGAGGGCGCCGGCGAGGTGCCACGGCCGTGAGAGTTCGACGGCGAGGATGATGGCAATGACGTCTCTACGGGGAGGCGAAGCGGACGTTGGTCCGACGAATTCTAGCGAATGAGAAGGAGAGACCGAGGGCCGGTGGGACCTAGGATAGACGGAGGCGGGGTTAGGGTGGAGCGGCAAGGCAAGAAACGCCAGGGAATGACGGCCGAAAGCCGGCTACGAGGGGAAGAGCTCACCTCGCACGGCGGGGAATGGACTCCAACGACGAGGAGCTTGGATGAGGGGGAGGTCGGGCTTTCCCTCGGTGTTGCGAAGACGGAGAGGAGGCCCTGAGGCCTAAGACGGCCTGGGATGGCCTGGAATGAGGGTGCGCGGCTGCTAGAGCGCACCGGCGAGCGGCGACGAGAGGGAGTGGCGCAGGGAGCACGGGAGAGGGTGCGGGGAGCTCGGGGAGAGGGGGAAACAAACGAGGGGAGCTCGGGGAGTGTTTTTATAAGCTTGGGAGGCGGTGAGGTGGTAGGTGCGAGGCGGATACCGGTGATGGAGTGGGACGACGACGTGGAGCTCGTGGGGTCAAACCGGCACCGTTCTTCGCGGGGAGAGTAGGGGAGATGATTGAAGTGGTGGAGACGACCCACGTCCGTGCGGTTGTAGGCCAGGGTGGGACCAAGAGCGTGCGAGAGAAGCGGCAACGTGGGGATGTGACTGGTGGAGTGGGGTGGATGGAGGTAGGGGGAGAAGCTGACAGGTGGGGCCCACGGTCCCACCTGTTGGTGAGAGGGAGAGAAGAGACCAGGCCGGGGAGGTAAAGTGGACTTTTGCGTGAGGGGAGGTGAGCTGGGCCAAACGGGCCGGACCGGCGGAGAGAAAAAGGGAGAAGGCTAGGCCGGCTCGGGGAGAGAGGAGGGAGGCAAAACAGACTTTGAGAGAGGAAAAAAAGGGTCGAGCCACGAGGAGAGGGAAGGCGCGAGCGGGCCGGGTAGGGGAAATGGACTTTGGCCAAAACGGCCCAAAGACCAGAAGGGGAGTTAAATTTGTTTTTCATTTTGTTTAATTGATTAAAAGAACTTTGTATTATATAAATTACTTCTTGAGCTTCGAAAATTCACGGGAAATTTTAAAGAGTACTTTAGAGCATGGAGAATATTACAAAAATATTCCCAGCCATGATTTTTAAAGGAAATTTTATTTCCCACATTAATTTCACTTGTTAATTTGCTTTTAATTTTAATTTAATTTCTAGAAATGGATTATTAAACGATTTTTAATCCCGAACGAAAAGCGGGGTGTGACAAGGAAGGAGGAGGAGGCGATGATGCGTCGGTTGGGACGTGGACCACCCTCTTTGGCTCCTCGAAGAAGCAACGAGGGCACAGCCTCCAGCGCTGCCCGCCCACCCACTCGTCGCACGCTGCCTGCATGCACGGTGCTCGCCGCCGCTCGCTGCACGCCGCCTCCAGCGTCGCCCACGCTGGAGGGCTTGCCTAGAGGTGGTGACGGCGACAGGAGGGATGATGGGGTTTAGGGAAAAGGAGGTGGCGACGACACGCATGGGGAGAGGAGGACCACACTCTTCGGCTTCCTGGAGGAGCGGCGAGGGCATGGTCTCTAGGCAGCCTACCCCCACGCTGCTTGCCGCCACCTGCCAACACGTTGTTGGGCATCACTCACCATCACATCCATCACTCCCAGCTCCCAACTCCCTCTCTCTTCGCATAGCTAATCAAGGGCATTTTGTTCTTAAAATCAAAGTGGCATTTTAACCCGAAGGCAGTGTACTGAGTGGCATTTTATCTGGTGCATCCTATTGTGTGGTCTTTTATCGAAACCACGCGAATGAAGTGGTATATTATCCGTTTTCTCCATATTCTCCCCCATCACATAGGCATTTAATTCTAACCCCAAATCAGAGTCAGATCCATCACCATTTTCACCATGGCCAATCATAGCTGAGGAGGACTGCCTCCAACAAGTGAGGTAGAGGATGTTGACCATGTCTAATTTTTTCCCAGCTTAATAATAATAAATAATACTTACAATAACAAAATATCTACAATTAAATGTGCTTGTCTAGGATTGAGATCCTTTGATGTAGAAGTAAAATCGGAAAGACGTGGTGATCGCTGACATGTGTGAGCCCACGCCGTCCATGGGTCCACACATTAGTGATCGCAGAGGTGGGACGTTACGTCAGATGAATCTCTCTAGCTTGTCCACTGATCTTAGCCTGGAGGCTGAGCTCGGCGACGCGGCTGATGGCGTCGCACGACACATCGTGGCAGGATGAGCAGGCGGAGCTGGAGCTAGCCGGTGACCAATGTGGTCAGCACAGACCTGCTGTGTCCACCACCATCCGACTGTTGACATGCATGCAAAATTGATTCACACGACAACACGATAACCGTAGTACTTTCGTGATGATGAACGGATGCTTTTTCAAGCAAAGTAACAAAAAGATTATCCTCTTTTGTGAATTTAATCACTGAGCACAAAACAGTAAAGATGAACCGCATCTCTGATTGATCGAAGAAGGATGAAAATAACTGACTATGATAAAAAAAACAGCGTGTAGCGGTGTGGCAGCCTGCCAAGCAGCAATTGTGGATTTTGGTGAAGCGTTCTCACCTCTCACGAGGACACATACCTTTGTTAATATAGCCGGCAAAACACAGCAGAGAATTATATGCAAGTTAGTTACGAAAGATAAGGGGATGCAATCCTATCGTGAGCTATTCTATTCTTATCCTGCTATCTTTAGATAGATGCATACAAACTATATCTAACATCCCCTTTCAATCATAACTTACATAAGTTGAGATTGTATTTAAACATTTCTAACATAAAGCTTTTGTAAACCCGTAAGCAACTTGATCATTGGTTGAGATGAACCTCACTTCCAAAAGTCTTTGTTCTACTCTTTCACGAAAAAAATGATAATCAACCTCTATATATTTTGTTCTAGCATGAAACACTGAATTCGTAGATAGATAGGTTGCTCCATCACACCAAATCTGAGCTGCCAGTGGAGAAGAAACTTCCATTTCTTTCAAGAGAGATTGAATCTAGATTATTTCTGCCGTCGTATTTGCTAGGGATTTGTATTATGCTTCTGTACTTGATCTAGACACCGTAGTTTGCTTGCGCTCCAAGATACTAACTTACACCCAAGAAAGACTGCAAATCCACTAGTTGAGCGATGATCATCAACACGTACTTCATGCTCAGTCAGCATCAGAAAAAGCACTAACTAAAGTAGATGACTCTTTCTTGATTTTCAGACCGGTACCAAGAGTATGTTGTAGATATCGGAGGATCCCTTTTACTTCTGTCCAGCGATCTGTTGTTGGCAACTGGAGAAACTGACAAACTGTGTTCACAGGGAAGAGATATCTGGCCTACTAAGAGTTAGATACTGAAGTGCACCAACCACACTTCTATAACATGTTGAATCTTCTGGTCCAAGAGGTTCTCCTTGCTGTAAAGATAACTATTCCGACGTGCACAACAGAGTCACCGCCAGTTTACAGTGAAACATATTTACTTTCTTAAGCAAATCTGATGTGTATTTATTTTGTGACAGCAAGATACCATCTCTTGTTTTTGACACCTCAATTCCAAGAAATAATGCAAGTCACCAAGATCCTTTAAAGCAAAATCTGTTGCAAGATTCTTAAGTAATGCTGTTACTGCACTTTGTGAAGAACTGGCCACTATTATATCATCCACATATACTAACGAAACATTGTGATTGATCCTTTGTTATAGAAAAATAGTGAAGTATCAGCTTTGGAGGAAATAAAGCCAAGTTGTTGTACCTTCTGACTTAACCTTTCAAACCATGCTCTTGGTGCTTGTTTGAGACCATAGAAAGCCTTGTCTAGCTTGAGTACATGATATGGCATTGATTTGTCTTCGTATCCTGGTGGTGGTTGCTTCATGTAAACTTCCTCCTCAAGAATGCCATGAAGGAACTCATTCTGTACATCAAGTTGCCTAAGGCACCATCCTCTACTAACTGCAATAGACAAGACTACTTGAATGGTTGCAGCTTTAACTATAGGACTAAAAGTATCCTCGTAGTCAATTCCATACCTTTGCTTAAAACCTTTTGCCACTAGACGAGCTTTATACCTATCAAGAGAACCATTAGCCTTCCTCTTGATCTTGTATACCCACTTACAATCAATTATATTTCTTCCTTCTTCAGCTGGTACAGGATGCCAAGTTTTGTTTTTTTATTAGTGCATGGTACTCACAGTCCATGGCTTCCTTCCATCTTTCATCTGCCAGTGCCTCATCAATATTTTGTGGTTCTTCTGAAACAGTCAAGATTATACCTGATGTGGCCGTCGGTGTAGACTTTGGGCTTGATAATTCCACTCTATGACCAAGTGTGTGGCCGTGGTGGTTCTGGAGCCACAGAAGATCTGGATTCTCCTGCTCCGGCTGATGAAGGTTGTGCCTCATCATGAGCAGACGCACCCTGATTGGTCGAGGAAGCGGACGCACTCATGTCTGCGGAGAGCGCACTCACACCGGGAGAGACAGGCACAGATCACGACGCTTGCATTGGTGATCCCGAAGGCGATTCACTTGGGATTTTTCCTATTGTGTCAGGGAGATCCTCCTCGTGTCCAGCGCCATCATGCTCCATTATTTCATGTGAATTCTACTCATAATTTTCATAAAAAACTGCCACATTTTCACTAGAATTATCAGTAACATCAGGAGGGTTAGTATGCACATTAGTAAATTGATCACTTAGCACTTCACCCCCTTGATCAGAATCAGGTAGGAGATGTGGGAAAAGAAGAATCTCAGAGCGAAGGAGTGCACCTGCATCAGTATGGAGTTTTGTGAAAGGAAAAATATTTTCATCAAAGATGACATCCCGAGATATGTAAACTCTACCCATGGAAACATGAAGGCACTTATATCCCTTGTGCATGCGGGTGTAGCCAAGGAAGACACATTGTTGAGACCGAAATTCTAGTTTTCTAGAGTTGTAAGGTCTAAAGTTTGGCCAACATGTGCTCCCGAAGATGCGAAGTGTGGAATAGTCTGGTCGTTTGTTGAGTAACCTTTCTAAGGGTGTAGAGAATTGGAGGAGTTTGGTGGGTGTTCGATTAATCAGATGAGTGGTGGTGATAAGAGCCTCATCCCAGAACTTGAGGGGCATGGCGGCGTGGGCAAGAAGGGATAGCCCGACTTCAAGGATGTGCCAGTGTTTTCGATCGGCAAAGCTATTTTGTTGATGAGCATGAGGACAAGATACATGGTGTGTGATTCCTATTTTGGAAAAATCGGAATACAATTTCTCATATTCTCCTCCCCAATCACTTTGCATGGCAATAATTTTCCAGTTTAGAAAACGTTCTACAAGAGCTTGAAACTCTTGAAACTTTTGCAAGACATCAGGCTTATGTTTGATCAAATAAATCAAAGTGAACTTGTTATAATCATCAACGAAACTTACATAAAATTTCTTTTTGCCCACAGAATCAGGAGCAGGACCCCAAACATCCGAAAAAATAAGTTCTAAAGGAGCAATAGAAACACTAGATGACATAGGATAGGGGAGTTGATGACTCTTTACTTGTTGACAGGTATCGCACACTGACTCATTATTGGACTCACTGGAATACAAAAGATTATTCTTAGAGATAACTTGTCGAACAATGGCATGGGATGAATGACCTAGCCTATCATGCCACCTAGCTAAGGAGGGTTTCGTAGCACTGAAGGCATGCTTCTCCGTGGTATAAGTGTCTCACGTCTGCCTCGAAGCAGAGTTTTCCATGTGATTAGATCCTTCACCAAAAAGAATTTTGAATGAATCTCAAAGAATGCATGATTGTCAGCAGCGAAACGACAAACAGATATTAGGTTTTTTCTTGCATCAGGTGAATAGAGAATTGAGGTTGAATTTGCAATGGGGAGTATGAATTTGTGTGTGACCAGTATAATTAATGCACATACATGAGCCATTAGCTATTTGGATATGATCTCCACCATGATACTTCTCCTGCACGCTTAGCTTGTCAAGTTCGCCTGTAACATGATCTGTTGCACCTGTATCAACGTACCTATTCGTATCAATCCTGTAGGAATGATGAGAAGAATTGGCTGACTTCTCTTGTGGGACAAAATCCGGATCAAAATGGTGCCAGCAAACACCGACCGTGTGTCCCATCTTGCCACAGAGTTGGCATTGGGCGCTCGCCTCCTCGTCCTCCCGACGATGCTTGTCCATTGCCACAGCCATGACCAGGGTTGTTGCCAGCAGGATATCCCTGGCCACGACCACGACCGCACTGATTTCCACCTCTCCCGAAGGAAGCAGAGTTTGCTAAGACTTGATATGTTCCTTGCCAAAGATCATTCCTTCCTTTAAACCCTAGCAGCTGCCCATAGAGCTCTGCTATGATGACTGGTTCCTTCTGTGCGGCAAGGGCCGACACCGTTGGCTAGTAATCAAAGTCGAGTCCGGCGATCATGTAGGCGATGAGGTCTTCTTCATCAACTTGTTTTCCTCCGACTGCCATCTCATCACCTGAAGCTTTCATCTTGGTAATATACTCATTAACAGACATATTACCTTTTTTTGTTGTTGATAGCGTGATCCTGGTGTTGAGTGATTGTGCGCGGATCTTCGAGTAAAAGATTTCCTCAAGTGTCCTCCAGAGTTGCCGTCTCAGCTGTCACCACTTGCATCAAGATGTCGTGTGTTAGGGTTGTCATCATATAGCCGAGGACTTGTTGATCCTCGATTATCCGTCGAGTGAATTTAGGATTCACTTTCTTGATGACTTTATCTCCTTCCTTCACATCAATCACCTTCACAGGGACCACCGGCGGTGCCATCAAGATACCCAAACATCTGGGCTCCTCTAATGGCAGGAAGAACTTGTACCTTCCATAGGAGATAATTGTTCTTTCCCAACTTCTCTGTCACTGGTACGCCGAACAGTGATGCACCGGCCAGAGTGGAAGAGGAAGATGTGCTCATGATTGTTTTAGATGTATCTATGAGGAGTAGGCTCTGATACCATGTGGATTCTAACTATATCTAACAGAAATTTCAGGACGTGAAGCCTGCATACAGCAGCAGCGATGGTAAGGTACAGCAGGTAGCAACGTCATGGCAAGGTGATATAGGGCAATGGGATGGCCAATTTCAGCAAGATGGTCAGGGATGGAAGGAACTTGTTTTCTTCGGGAGGCAACGGTGGTATTATCCTTTTACCAGGGAGGGATGTAACCAAAACACAGTTGTGTCCACCGGATCTTGGGCATACACGAAAATGATGGGTGCAGAAATTGGGGAACTTAAGAAAGAGAGAGAAAAGAAGGAGCATGAGGAGTAGTTTAATAAAATCAAACCAATGGTATCCACAAATAAGACATGGAAGGACAAGCGTATCGAGGATGGAGGAGATGTTGGTGATGATACACCCGGATGCGTGCCTATGAATGTGTACATGGTGTTTGAGCTGCCCGCTGATTTTTGAGCGTCTAAGGTGGAGGCAACAGAGCTAGTTGTTGGTCCAAAGAACTTCGTGTTTGAGAAGAAAAAAAATCAGATGAGCACCTAAATCCTCTGTTTATTAAGGGACATATTGGTAGTATGTTGGTCGATAGAGGCGGTAATTACTGATATTTTCTCACTTTTGGTCTAATATGAATTGGGCCGATAGGAGAGCGAATTAATAAAAATTAACATGGGGGCTTAGTAGTTTTTCTAGGGAGTTGGCTAAGGATAAGGCTTCATTTGGAACATATCCTTGCTGGGTTTCGGTGACACGAAATGAGACAAATCATCATTGCATGATTAATCGAGTGTTAATTATTACAAACTTGAAAATGGATGTATCTTTTTTTCTAAGAAGCTTCTAAATAGAAAACTTTTGCACGGAACACATTGTTTAGCAATCGGGGAATCATAATCATGGGAAAACGAGGAAGTAGCCATTCCGAGTAGCTATTTAGAACTCATCATAAGGATGTAATGTCTATGGAGCTTATTGGAAGTAAAATTGTGCCTATCGCTTTCTATGTTGCTGATGTTAAGGGTAGGTATAATGTTTTATTAGGTCGTGATGGGATTCATGCAAAATTTTCGGCCATAAAAATTTGATTATAATCAGCATTACCATCTAAAAACTAAGCACTCTATGTCATGAATAATCATTTATTATCATATCTATTATAGGCATAGGATATTTATCATTAGGATTAGCTTTATTCAAATCTATTTACACTCTAATTTTACCAATATTTTTCTTTTCATTAGACACAATATTAGAGTCCATTTTGCATAGTTACAACGCCAAGTAAACCAGCTTGCAACAACAAATCAATTTCTTCTTTGACGTGGTCATACATATATTAGAATTGAAACACGAGGTTGTTATACAGCCTAAAACTAGATTTAATAGGTAATCTATACTCAACTAAATATCTACTCAAACCAGGCATCTCAGTATAATTACAAGCAAAGTAATCAACCGATTCTCTTAACTAATTCACATACCTTGATTTTCTGATCGAATGCCAGGTTAGCGTTGTTGATAGAAGTAGGATGGGGAATACTGCCAATCCCAATGTCAAATTCAAACTCCTAAGGTAGATCAGCCCATCAGAACTTCTTAACCAAGTTTCCTCGTATCACCAAACTCCTTAATAGTTTCATGCATAACCGTTTTTTCTTGAACGATACTTTGTGGTACGCTTTTCCAACCACTCAATACTATCTTTTTTTTCATTATTTACAAAAAAATTATTAAGCCGAGCTACATTAGCTGGCTCAGCCTGTATCAGTACAAAACCATCCTTACCGATACTAACATAATCTTAGTCCAACAAATCTCTACCTGTTAAGCACTGCATGTCGCGGTGTTGCCAATTAACTAGCGTGTTTGTCAAGGCAATGCAAACTGAGTTGTCAGCCTCAACCACCTCCATGTCATCATTATCCATCTTGGTGTGGATACTTTTCAATGTCTTGTCATTGGCCTCCAGCTTCTTAGACATAGTCTCGTTGATCTTGGCCTGGCCAAAGATGATGTAACACCCTGAAAATTTCGACTTTGGAATACGAAATTAAACATTCGGAATAACTAAAAATCTTTTTCAAAATACATTCATGCCTGAATTAATTTAATTCGATCTGTCGTTTTTCGTTTATACGTGCGCTAATAGACAAATGTCTGAGGATATGTCGGTATTTTATTTCAAATAATTATTTATTCAAGGAACTATGATTTGCATATGCCAATTATTTTCGAAAAACAAAAACCCTCGGACATATTTACTTTATAAATAAAGCTATATATCTATATGTATCACCATTTTGGATAAAACCCATTAAAGGATAATTTATTAAAACAAATACTGTTCCACTAAAGAAATAGCTTTGATTATTTTGTATGAACCTTTATATAGAGTAATAAGCTTGTGTAAATTATTTGCAAAATAATGTCTATTGGTAAAGTATTTACTAGAAACCAACCTCCTCAGACAAAGTCTAGTCCTAGGCATAATTTTAGTTTGCTTGTTATTTGTTTATTTGTGTGTGTCTAGAATTTGTGCCAAAGATCTCATTTAATTCTTTCCTTGTGGACTCACATTTCTTTTCCCTCCAAAATATCTTTCCAAATAATTCTCCTTCCATCCGGAGATCCTAGCAATATTTGTTTCCGGAATCCTACCACCAACAAATATTTTGTGCAGTTACATCTCAAAATTCGACGGCCATTTCTCTCGTCAAATTTAATCGTGAACCGATGGAACCTGCAGAAGTCGAGTTTTTCCTCCAGTCATCTTTTCTCCAAATAAAATCTTCGTGCTTGGATTTTGGAATCCGAAATGCGTCCTAAATCGCTCATCCAATTTTTACCAGTTCTAAATTATTTTGCTTTCTACTCACTCCATTCATTGCAAGCCAAAATACTCATCTACCTCCCTGTATACACAGAACAACAACAAGCAAACTCCTTTTTCTTCCAACACACAAGGCAGCAACAAGCAAACTCTATTACTCTCCTAGCATGCATGCATGCACACGTCCTCCAACTCTTTATTTCCTGAGCTCCCTGCAAACCGTGGTTAGGCACCGCTCCGGCAAACCAACGATTAGGCACCATGTCCGTCTGCTCCGTTGGGCAAGTTACGCACCGTCCCCCGTCGTATCCGCTGAGCGAGAGAGCAGGCAGCAATAATGAGACACTGTGAAGGGAGACGAGAAACAGCGACAAGCTTTGTCCATCATCCCATTCCTCTCCATGCAAACATGGTCGTGCTTCCCGTGCACCATTGCACCATGCAAGCAAGCGCAGAGGCAGCGGTCCACACCGAACGCGTACGCCGCGTCCACGCCGTCCTGCAACAGCCCCATCCTCGCTCTGCTATGACTCCCTGTCGACGACGACCGCCCAACAGGACCGTCGGCCCCGCTCGGCCGAGCCGCCCTTGTCGCCGTCCGCCGGCCGCGACGGCTATAAAAGCCACTGCCCCATCGTCGTCCTCCTCAGCCTCCAAGCCAAATGCCGACACCCGCGAACCGTCCCAGCCTCCACTCGGCCGACGCCGCCGTACCGCTTGCAACCGCTCCTGCCGACCGAGCCTCGGCCGAGCCGCGTCTGTGCCGCCTCGAGCCGTTCGGCCATCGTTCGGCCAAGCCGCCGGGACGCCTCCCCGGCGTCGTCCGGCCGAGCCGTAAGCCGCTTCGGCCTCCGCTCGGCCGTGCCACCCCTGCCGAGCAACCGGCTGCTCCAGCCGGCAGGACGCCGCTCGGGCCAACGCACTGCGACCTCCTGGCCGTGCCGCGCAAGCCGAGCCGGCGCCAACCCGCCTCCCGCCGCGTGCTGCGCCACCGCAGGCGCCGCGCCGCCCAGCCGCCGCCCGGCCGGCGCCCACCCCGGCCATGCCGCCGCCGCCCCCACCTCCCACCTCCCCAGACGTGGCTTGGGCCACGGGCGCCGCGCCACCCAGCCGCGCGCCGCGCCGCCCCAGCACCGGCGCCATCTCTCCGCGGCTGCGCGCGCATGCGCACAACCACGCCGCCGCACCAGACGCTAGCCGCGCCGACGCTCCTTTTCCTCACCTCGGGTGCTGCAGAGAAAGAAAGAAAACTGAGAAGAAAGAGAGAGAAGAAACAGGAAAAGGAGAGAGAAGAAGGAAAGAAAGAGAAGGAAAGAAAGAGGAAAAGAGAAAGAAAAAAAAAGAAAAGAAAAAGATGGTAGGACCCATCAGTGGGACCCACCCCTTTCTCTCTGTGGGCCCTCAAGCTTTGAAGAAGTCTAAATGAGGTCCCTCTTCTTTGGGCTACCCAACTAGGAAGTCTATAAGACCTCCCTCCTTTTCCATCGGGCCGAGTCCATGTAATCTTTTACAAAAGTCCATATTGCCTCTCTCTTCAATTTCGGGCCTAAGCCCACCAGCAGCCCCAAGTCCACACTACATCCCTCTACATTCCAAGCTTCTCTCTAGAAGTCTGAAACACCTCTCCACCGCGGCCGGCTCCAGCTGGGCCTCAGTTGAGCAAGAGGACGGATAGGCCGCCGCGCCGTCATCGGAATCCCGAGAACGACTAACTTATTGAACGGCTAACCTCTAACATCTAAATTTGACCCATTGACTCACTAACCCGCTGACTTCTAACTCACTAACCCGCTGACCTCTAACTCACTAACCCGCTGACCTCTAACTCGCTAACCCCTAACCCCTAACTTGCACTAACCCGCTAACATTTATTCCTTAACGCTGTGTGTTCGTTTGTTGCCACCGATCGAACACGTGGTGTGCGAGGACGATCCGCGGGCCGATCGTCCCCAGGCTGTACATCGACGACCGTAGTTTCGTGTGAGGACCACCGCTCGGTGTGCCGCTACCCGGCTGCCGCAAGGTGAGCTCCTCTCCTGCTCTTCCTCTTGCTTTTGTTTCCTTACCGCCGTTGTTGCCGCGGCACGGTAACGTTGTGAGGCGCAACACCGTACCCGTTCCCTACGCGGTTGCCCTCCGCAGCGATCACCGCTGTGCCGCCGGCCATGCATGCGCCACACAGCTAGCTGGCTGTACGTGTGCATGCATGCAAGCAGCTCACATGCATGCAGCTAGCTAGCCGTGTGTATGCATATGCATGCATGCTTGTAGCTCGCCCAAGCCCTTCACCTCACCATGCGCACACTCTTTTAAAAACAAAACCGTACGTGAGGAGTTAAGGGCGGTTCCACCCGTCAATACCTTTCCCTTTTCTTTGTTTTAAAACTTTTTCAATCTTTCGAATTCCATATCTCCCTCATTTTAAGTCGGATTTGAACGAAACTTTCGTCAAAATCTTTCTAAAATCAAGATCTACGCAATGGCACTAGTTTGGTTATTTTTATTTTTAGAATTTTTGGCTCTTTTTGTGTTAGCGAGTAGTTTGTGACGTTAGTATTCAACCGGACAGGGTACATCTGCGAGGAGGAAACTGAGCTAATCGAGAACGAACCCCCAATTGAGCAAGGCAAGTCACTACGCCCCCTTCCTCGAACATGTTGATCCTATTTTTATAAATGTGTTGATTGCAAATAAAATTGCATGCTAATTATAAAACGCGTACCACATTTGCTTAAAGCCTTACCTTTGATATTGTTTATCCTTATGTATTTACACACCTTTGTTACCTGAGTATATTACTTTACGCGTGATTATTTACTCACTGCTTAGCCCTGCTTACATAGACGTTATACACTCCATATGTGGGATATGTGGATGTGGTTACACTGATCACTCGATGGGAGTGATTGATAGAGATCGGGTGGAGACATAAGCGCCACCCACAGCATGAAAACCTTTGTGAAAACCCAAAAACTTAATTAAACAAAAGTGATTTCGACTGGGGCGGCACGGATAGAATATGGGTGGTTCTGGGAACGGTAAGCCGCCGACCCTGGTCAGTTAAGGACCGAGTCAAGAAGCTAAGCAGGAAACGAACCGAGTACGACCACACTTCTTGAGTGGGGTTAGACCCGGTGGACTAGGTTATTCTCGTGGGGTGGCACCCCAGACATGGTAGGTTCTGGATATCGGTTTGGAAATGTGGAAGTGTGTGGTTTAATGACGTCAAGCTTTATATATGTATGATGTAACCTTCAATCTCGGGAGCGCCAGGACTCCCCTCACAACCGGCTCGAGGTAGGAATGTGGCGCCGGGGGTGCAATGGGGATTCATAGTCCTTGGAGCGGGTGCCGCCATGCGAGGGTAACTGAAAAACCGGGCCGTGACAAGTCTCATGTGTTGGGTGGTCACGGAGTGTGGGATTAAAAGCGTACATCCACTGCAGTGTGAGTAAACTAAACTATTCGAATAGCCGTGCTCGCGGATATGAGCGTCGGGACTTGCATTACTCTTGACTAGCCTCGTCAATTTGTAATATTGCTAAAATATGGTGGGTATGGAAGGCGTGACCTTGCCTGATGTGCAAAAAGGTCGTAGTGGTTAAAACTGTGAAAATTGGATGCGAGGATAAACCGGACCAAGCGAGGCTTGGGGAAGGTGGATGAACCCTCGCAGGTTAATGACAACTTCAACTTAACGTGGTTTTCAGTTAAAACTGTTATTGCATAGGTTTGTGAAATAATTTGTGAAAACTAGCTTTATGCAAATAAACCAAGCCATCCTTGAACCCCTATGAACATTAAATGCATTCTGTAGTGGTGGCTTGCTGAGTACGGTTGGTACTCACTCTTGCTTATTTACATCTTTTAGAAAGGTGTTGGTGTCGACCTGTACATGTGCTATGCTGGCAAGGAGTTACCGAGGACGGTGGAATAGGGACCTAGGTTCATCAGTCGATGCGTGTGGGATAAGATGGACCGCCGCTGCTTCGCTTCCGCTACTTCAATTAGTTGTTTTGGTATTTTGTGTTGCTGTCGACCATGCTTGGTCTATTCGGGTTCCATTTGGGCTACCCTTGTATTATTAATATATTGTAAGACCTGTAAGACGATGTCAGCTTGAGATATACAACTGTGCCATGTGTGTACCATCTACTGATCCAGGGAATGGTATTGTAATACACATGGGGTTCCCGGTATACAAAACCGGGGGCTCACAGGGTTGGTATCAGAGCAAGACGACTGCAGGACCTAAGGACCCTTGTAACCACCCTTAAGACCTAGGACTGGTTTAGTGCACCTATTACCCTCAAGCTATATATTTGCAAAAACTATTTTGACAAAGCCATGGGTTCTTACTACTCCTCTTTCTCGAGAAATTTTGAAAATGCATTTTTTCCAACCTCTACTCACCGCTTTAATTTCAAATACTCCTTTACAGATTATAAGGATTAAGATTGAAGAGATAGCTGGTTTATTAGGACCACATGAACCACTAACCGATCTGACTAAATACCCTTAGATGTGTGTCGTAGACGTTGTATTGTGCATAAGCCGCCTCCTATTGTGAGTTATCGCATTATGGGATGGCAACCCATCGTTTTGTGCATTGATTTCCTTGTTGTGTAGTAGCTCTTAGGCAGTTAACTACTCACCCCCCTCCCTTGTGTGCTCACCAAGTGTATGATACACGTCACCCGAACAATTAAAACTTCCCAGTGAGCAGCCCTTTCTTAGAAAACTCTATTTCTTTCTTTCCGATGGGCTTTCTCATTCCTTCCTAATCTTCCAGATACCGATGTTGTCAGGATGAAGGATAATCACCAACATGAGTACAATTATGATCGACAAGTGTTAAGTTAAGACCCCACCCGGTATAGCCGCAGTAAGCCGACCACAACAAAACCACCTTGGGAATTCGGCAACCTACGAAGATAGGAATGCGACCTCAGCCGAAAGCTTCGACCACAAGGACGGCGACCCAAACAGTACCGACCATCCAGAGACTCCGAAAGACCCGGGAACCATCGTATTCCAACAGCACCCACAGGAACACAACAAGAGCCTCGATTGACAGGATCCACAGTAGCATACTGCTCATCGCCAGTAATTGGAACAGGCCACCCCCGGGACACACGAGCACTGGAGTTGTTGACCCCATCACAGTAGCCCAGTGGTCGATGCCTATAAAGGGAGCCCCAGGCTACCCCAAGGAAATGCATCACTCCTCTCCCTTCTTTTGAACCAAGCTAGCCAAAAAAAAACCCCTAGCCCCATGGCAGACCCCATGGTAACCACAGGGAGTCTCCCTCAGAACAACCCCATGGCAACCACAGAGAACCCCCCTCAAAGTGACCCCATGGTAACCACAGATTGTCCACCTCAGGACAACCCCAATGCATATGCCAAACAGCTGGAGTGCATACTTCGGCAGCTAGGTGGTTTCACTGAACCCATCTACCATAGTGAGCAGATCGTCCGAGGATCCCGGAAGTACTGGAAGGTGAAGATCTTTCTTTCCTTTCAGGGAGAAGGAGAAGGAACGACGATCTCCTTCCAGACACGTCATCCCCGGATCACCCCTGAAGCTGCCTTCCAGGATGTGCTTCGTGAAACCCTCTATCGGTTTTGCAAGATCTCCGCCCCTTTGGGTATAGTCAATGACTATGGCTTGCACCCATTCCGCACCGAAGAAGACAATCGGTACCACCTCCGCGTGACCAGACAGGACCAAGGAACCCGGTGCGCTCTCCTCTCCGAGTTAGCCTGCACTGTCGAGAATGCCTATGAGCAGGCACTCGAGGAGCTGGACGAGCTTCGAGACCAGTACACAGACCTGGAAGCCCGTTACCAGCGGCTGACCCACAGGAACACCTCTGCACTGCTTGCACAGGCGAATGTGGCGGCCAGTATGATGAAAGCCGGTGAGATGAGCAGGAAACGCGAGAAGTCCCCCCTAGGGATGGATCTAGTCTCCCCTGCGCCATCGCCATGAGTACCGTTAGGTGTGCAAACCTCTATTAGGCTTTGCACTGTTAAGCGTAGTAGTTCCTTTTCCCTTTCCCTTGAATTGTACCCTACCCCTGGAGTTGTACCCCTGTATCCTGTTATGAATGGAATGAAACCGTTGGTCCGTCATAAGTTCATGGTTTGCAGCTGAACATTTTGTTCGTAGCTAGATCATCACGCCTTCCTCTGGGAAGCCCATTGTTGTCAGTATGGGTTATTCCAAGTTTTGGTTAATAAGCACACCTAACAGAAAGAAGCGACCCCCGTTACCCGAGCAAGAAGCGATGTAAGCACGGCGAGGAACTAATAATAAAATCAGTATTCAAGCCCTCATCAACAAGCGGCCCCAGACAACTCATTAAGGACCTGAAGTAACCATGCCCATGACAGGAAGAACAAGAAAATTTCATTGGACACTCTAAGGACTGACTCTGCAGCAAAATGCCCAGCCATAAGATAATCCAGTTTTATGGGCATGTAATCGCCTTAAGACCCGTCAAACCAAGGCTGACAAGAACCATGACCACCAGTCCTCGGGAATACATGACAAGATACTGTCCACCACCAATAAGTGGAACAGGACTTACCGTGAGAAGCACAAACACTGGAGATGCTGACCCCATAACAGGAGCCACCGAAAGATGGTGCCTACAAAAGGAACCCCAAGCAACCACGATAAAGGGCACCCTTCTTTTGGTCTAAGCTAGCCAGAAACCCTAGCCCATGGAAAACCCACCCGTAACCATGGAGGGGCATGCCATGGAAAACCCTAACGGGTATGCCGAACAACTAGGCCACCTACTCCGGTAACTCGATTTCTTTGAGGAGCCCGTCTACTGTGGCGAGCAAATCGTCCAGGGATCCCAGAAGAGCTGGAAGGTGAAAGTCTTCCTCCACTTCCAAGGAGATGAAGTGGTCGCTTTCCAGACTCGCCATCCTCGAATCACCTCTGAAGCTGCCATCAAGGATGTGTTTCGTGAGGCCCTCCTACGGCTTTGCAAGATTTGCGTCCCCTTGGGTGTAGCCGACAACTTTGGTCTCCACCCCTATCACGAAGAAGACGACAACCGGTCTTCTTAATGGTAGGCATGCCCCGCTGACGAGGTTGGAGTCCTTCTTCGCTCCACCCTTGGTTAGAGACCATCTTCTCTATTAACTCTAATGCGCGGGCAACAGTCAGAGAGAAAATGCTCCCCTAGTAGTAGCATCAATATGATCACGGGTAGACGGTGTTAGCCCATTGTAGAAATTCTGGATGATGAGCCAGTTGTCCATCCCACGATGAGGACAAGCCAGGATGTATTCCTCAAGCCTCTCCCATGCCTCCGGGATTGACTCATTGGCTGCTTACTTTAACTCGAAATCTTTCCACGAAGGGCGTTGGTTTTGCCCATTGGGAAGAACTTCACGAGGAACGCAGTTGAACATCTCTCCCAAGTGTCCATAGCACCCCTCTTGGAGTAGAACCACTGCTTTGCTCTCCCAAGTAGAGAAAATGGGAACAGTTGGAGCCTGATGGCATCCTAGGTTACACCCTTGATGACGATGGTCTCGCAGAGTTCAAAGAATTGTTGAAGATGAGCATTAGCGTCCTCATTGGCTTTCCCATAGAATGGGGTAGCCTGCACCATAGTGATAAGACCTGTCTTTGATCTCGAAATTGGCATCCCCAGTGTTGACTGCAGGCCCAATGGGCACGTTGGCTGCAGAGGGAGCCGAGTAATCATAGTGGGTCTTCTGAGCCATCGGCTTGGAGCTTGATGGTGCAAATGTGACTGGTTTCGGTGCCGAGAGCCTGATTTGCAGAGTAACGACACGAGGTTGGACTCTTCTCTCAAACTTCTCTACATTACAAACAAAGTTTGTCGGTCAAGTCGAAACTAGTCATAAACTACCTATTTTCACATAAAGAGAAAACAAATCAAGATTAACTTGTTTGGACCAACGTTTATTAATCATAGTTATGATCATAAATATATGTAATCAACTCTTTAGCCACTGTCTTCCCCTGCAACGGCGCCAGAAATACTTGTTGGTATTTAATACTGTCACAGATAAATCCATAAGCACACGGATACCGCTGTAACATTTCACCTGGAAGTATTCCATGGGTATCGTTATTTGTTTTTCCGTAGGGAAGGCGGTGTTGTAAAGAGAGAATTCATATATTTGTTGTCATGTTATAATTAATATGCCAGAGTCTAGACAAGAGTTAAGATAATAATGATAATGAGGTAGTGTGACACATAGGAGATTCATATCTATAATAATACAATGATTAGTGGAGAAGAGCAAAAGAGAGCTATGGTTTATATGTACTTCTATATTACTAATGTTTAGTATACACTTAACAGTTACAAACTTACAAGGCTAAAACTTAGTTTTAGGCACCTAGGTACTACCAAGAGACCACTCCCTGCTGGTCTGCCAGCGTGGTTATGGTATTTTATGAACTCTTATGTCATACCCAGACATGGAGGAATACAAAGAACAGACAGGGTTGTCACCACTTGCCGCCTACCTCACTTTCCGTGGGGCATACCCACATCTAACAGCATTTAACTAACTTAAGCACCATGCTTATGTTAATAAATAATGTCACTAATTCCCCCCGGAATCATACCCTTTGGATGGACAAGTTAGAACTAGTGAAACCCGTTAAGATCATTGAACTGTTACCATGACATAGATCAACTAGCCTAATCAAGTGAAGCATATAAATGAAATATAAGCTATTCATAGAACACATAACTAGTAAAGTAATATATGAACTATGAACACAATTAAATAGAGAAGATAATTCTTTTATTGCAACTATAGTCTTACAAGAAGAGTAAAGTACTAAAGACATATCGGAATCTCCGAGAAGACTATAGAACCGAAGACTAATCTAAGCCTAACTCCACTAATACTATAGAGAATACAATGTAAGACAAAGAGAATTGCTCCTTATGTATGTGTTGTGAAGTGAGGGAGTGATCTCCTTTTATAGCTCGCAATGATGGTTGCCAATGACGGTTAACATTCATAACCGTCATAAGGAGCCAACCAGGGATCGCCACATCGAGGGTGGAGATGAGGGGAGGCCAGGTCGGTTCAACCGACCCTTGGGCCCCACCTCTCTCAACCGCCTTTCAACACAGACTAACATATGGGCCCCTAAGGCGGTGCATGGTGGTTTGGCCCCACTTTAGGTCGGTTTGAGTTGGCTTATGGGCCCATCAATCCGTGTGCTTGCGTGATTCGCCGGAGGTGTGTTTCTTTGCATGCTGGCTCATTTCTCCTTCACTTTATTGTATAATCTCTGCATCCACAATAATTCTCCAAGACAAGTGAAACTACATTATTTATAATTCATATACATGTAAGAAATGTTAGTCCTTCCTTTATTTGTTAAGGTAGTTGACGGTCAAACTTGGTACTTAGCGATCGTTAATAACTACCAATCACAAAACGATAAAGTTTTAAATCTATCGGTTTACCTCCCTCATCAAGGTCGAGGTGGCTATTTGTTGCCATAGGAGTCATGATGGGCTTTACGTCTTAAGTAGGTCCTTGATGTACTTGGTTTTGCTCACAAAAGTACCATCCTTGAGTTGTTTGATTTGAAGTTCAAGGAAGAAGCTCAACTCTTCAATCATGGACATCTCAAATTCACTAGACATCATATCACCAAACTCCTTGCAAAAGGTCTCATTAGTAGAACCAAAAATGATATCATCAACATAAATTTGACAAACAACGAAATCATCACCAATGATTTTTGTGAAAAGGGTAGTGCCAACTTTTTCAATTTTGAACCCCTTTGACAAAAGAAAATATCTCAATCTTTCATACCAAGCTCTAGGAGTTTTTTTCAAACCATAGAGAGATTTGAAGAGTTTGTAAACATGATTAGGATTTTAAGGATCTTCAAAACCAGGTGGTTGCTCAACAAAAACAAGTTTGGCAATTTCTCCTTTTAGAAAAGCATTTTTCACATCTATTTAAAAAAGTTTTATATCAAAGCATGATGCAAATGCAAGGAGGATGCGAATGGCTTCAAGCCTTGCCATGGGGGCTAAGGTTTCACCAAAGTTCAAAACTTCAACTTGTGTGAAACCTTGAGTCACCAACCTTGCCTTATTTCTTACCACCTACCCATTTGCATCTTGTTTGTTCCTAAAGACCCACTTTGTCCCTATGACATTGTAGTTACTAGGTCTTTCAACCAAAGTCCACACTTTGTTTCTTGAAAAGTTGTTAAGCTCTTCATGCATAGCATTTATCCAATCCAGATCACCAAGAGCTTCATCTACATGTTTAGGCTTAATACAAAAACAAATGAGTAATGTTCACAAATTGCAGCGACATGAGATCTAGTTTGAACACCCTTACTAATATCACCCAAAACTTGGTCAATAGGGTGATCCTTGGAGAGAGTATTGTGTATCCTTGGTGGCATAGGTTTGGAATTGGCGTAGCGAAAGTAGTGGGTACACCTTGATTGGAGGAGGATGGCTTATCATCCACTTTAATGGGCTTGATGTCTCATATAGACATATTCTTCATAACTCTCATCAAACCTTCATCACTTACATCATCAAAATTCTCGTGCCCCTCTTGAGAGCCATTAGTCTCATCAAATTGAACATCGGTGATTTCTTTCACAATACCTTTGCTCTTGTTATAGACATGGTATACCTTGCTATTGATGGTATAACTAAGAAGAAACCCTTCATTACACCGACTTTCAAATTTAGTTAGTCTAACACCCTTTCGGTAAATATAACATTTGCAATCAAAAACACAAAAATAGGCAACATTTGGTTTCCTCCCAACAATTAGCTTAGAGGAAATTTTTTTCATGAGACGATGCAAATAAAGCCGATTTGTTGCATGGCAAGCAGTGTTTATGGCTTCCGCCCAAAAGGAATCGGAAACACCATATTCATCAAGCATAGTTCTTGCCATTTCAATCAATATACGATTTTTTCTCTCCACTACACCATTTTGTTGTGGTGAGTAGGTGACGAAAAGTTTGTGCTTGATACCAAAATCATCACAATAATCCTCAATATTTGTATTCTTGAACTTGGAACCATTGTCACTCCTTATTTTCACAAGAGAAAAATTAAATTCATTTTAGGCCCTTTTTGCAAACTTTTGAAAATCTCAGCGACTTTAGCCTTGTCATTCAAAAGAAAACTCAAGAATATCTTAAGAAATCATCAACAGTAACAAGACAATGATTATTACCACCGATGCTCTTATAGGTTGTTGGGCCAAACAAATCCATATGCAAGAGCTCCAATGATCTAGAGGTGGACATGATGTTTTTGAAAGGATGAGAGCATGCAACTTGCTTGCCGGCTTGACAAGCACTACAAAAATTATAGTTCTCAAACTTCACATCTTTCAAGCCCACTATTAGATCACGTTTTGAAAGTTTGCTCAATTGATTTATACCAACATGGGCTAGCCTCCTATGTCAAAGTCAACCTAATGAAGTTTTTGCAACTAAACAAGTTTTCAAATTTGCATCACTTACAGAGAAATCAACCAAATAAAGATTTTCATAATGAAAGCTTTAAAAAACAAAAGAGTTATTAAAAAGGCTAGAAATAAGAACTTCTTGAGGATTAAATGTGTATAACAAACCAAAATCAAAATTTGAGTAACCGAAAGCAAATTAAAATTTAAAAACACAACAAGAGAGACATTTGAAATTGATAAATCATTGGAGATAACAACTTTACCTAACCCAATTACCTTTCCTTTACTATTATCTTTAAAAGTCACTCTCTCTTGCTCTTTGTTTCCCACTTCAAATATAGTGAACATTTTCCTATCGCTGGTCATGTGTTGAGTGCACCCACTATTAAGCATCCAATGGTTTCCACCGATGTGGTAGTTCACCTACAAAAGAAGATCAAGTTCTTTTAGGTACCCAAATTTGTTTGGATCCTTAGAAGTTTGTAACCAAGGTTTTAGGCATCTAAATGGCATTCTTTTTACCACCTAGTATAGGGAAACCAACATATCTAGCATAAATGGTACCATCATGATATGCCCACGCCGACCACACCATCAAGTATACCGACTACATCAAGCAAGATGAAACAATCATCAAGTCAAGCTGCACCAGCTCATGTCTTCGATGGACCAATTACTCGTAGCCGAGCTAAACAGCTACAACAAGAGGTGCACGCGCTACTTTGTGAAATTTCATTTATTAATGAGAATTATATACTTCCTAAATCGTGCATGTTGCTATTACTCAGGTTCACCAAGGAGGATGACAAGGACACGCCGAGACTGAACCAGAGAGGAGAGCTACATCGAACCAGTTTGGCCTGGCAGAACTGTCATGAAGAAACAGTCATATCTTTTGATTTATAGAAGCTGTGAAGGTCCATGAGTACTTGTTGGAAAGGTGTTGAAGTCAACTTTCTAATGCCACTAAGTGCCGAGTGCTTTAGAGCTCCCAGCTTGGCAGCCGAGTGCTTTTGGTGCAGACTGTTCAGAAGATCAATAGTCAGCCTGATATCCAAGTTTCCGTGAGAAACTGTATCACTCTACAATATTTCGTGAAGCATGCTACACATGGTGTGAAAGGTTATCAAATTAGCTTTCCAACACATCTGGTCCCGCGTCTTTTGGATGTTCCTAGGTGGAGTTATGATCAAAACATTGAAGACCACTCAAAAGGCCAGAAGACACGCGGGAAATTGGCGACCACTGCATGAATGATCAAGCCAGTTGGCCTTCCACCTTCCCACGTGGCTCTTTCAGTTTACATCTATTTTTAGAGACTAGTTGTTAGTATAAATACCCCTTAGTTGTAAGCCAAAAAGGACTTTTGATGAATTAAGATTATCCCAGTGATATTTGCAGCCGAGCTGCTTGAGTGTCTTACTCAACCCTTGTTCTTCCTTGTTCTTCTTGAACTTGTGGAGAGATCTCTCTGAGATCCACTAATTCGTGCTCTGCGGGTTCCAGTACGGCTGCCCCGTCTTGTGTGGATTAGCTCCGGTTGTGGTTCTGCGGTCGTTCGGAGATCGAGTCGAAGTCTTCGCGGTTTCGGTGTCTCTCTCCCGTCGCTTGGTCACAACCAACCTTGGCCAGGTGTAAAGCCTTTTCAGCAAGTTATCCCCGTTACCGAAACCTACTGACGTGAAGATCGGGCCACCCTTCGCCGAACCAATTCGGTGCGTATCACATCATAAGCCCTTCTAAGCATATAATGAGAATCAAACACACGTCTTAAAAGACATACCACCAGGGCAATCATTTACCATATGCCCAACCTCACGGCACTTGTTGTCATACTTACTATTGCTTTTGACAAACCGAGTGGTACGGTGGGAAGGTTTCTTACCCTTTTTTGGAATGAATCCAAGTCTCTCCTTGTTAAGGATGCACCGTTGCTCACTCAAAATTTTGTCTAGAGTGTTCTTACTCTTGAAGCATCTTTTCAAGCTTTTGTTGAGTTTGGCTATTTACTCCTTTAGCTCATTGTTCTACACTATGAGCAAGAGATCACACAGAGAAGCACAAGAGCTAGAACTAGGCATATCCATAAGATTATCACAAGAAGTAGATATGCTAGATGATGCAACATGATTAATATGACAAGAAGCACTATCATTAAGCAAATCACAAGATATACAAACATTAGCTTGAGCTCCACGTTGAGTAGTCATGAGCTTCCTTAAGTTCTTCATGAGAAATGGTTAGTTGCTCATGTAAAATCTTTAGCTCCTCATACAAGATCTCCAAAGAAGTATGATCCTTTCTTAGTGCCTTGAATTTGATAATCTCATTCTCACTATAAGCATGGAGCTCTTTAAACATACACTCAAGCTCATCATAAGAACGATCATCATTATCATCATCACTTCCACTATCACTATTTGAGGTTACCTTCAAGGAGCCCTTTGCCATAAGACAAAATGGAGAGAAGAGTGATGGTGCCTCCTTGATAGCAACCCCGGCCTTGCTTCTCTTCTTGAAACTTTCCTCCTCATCACTATCATCCCGCATTGGAACTAGATTGTGACTTGGAGCTTTCTTCATTTGAATCTCATTCTCCTATGAAGGCGTCATTGGTGAGTATATATCTTGATGTCCAAGTAGTGTCACCATGTGTTCCTCTCCCCCTCCCCCTACACCACCACCTTACTCCGTTGTCCTCCTCCTCCCTCGTAGAACCTGCTATTGCCCGGTTGTCTTCCCCAACTCCGGTTTAACATACCTTTGGTTGTCTGGAGCAAACTTCCTGTCCAGTAAGTCCCTTCTTACCTACTCATACCTGGAGATCCTAAGGAAGTCCCTGGTTCCATTTTTGTGGTTATTTGGCTAGCCGCCCAAGCAACGCCACCATGGCCACAAGCAATGTCAAGGCCCAGGAGCACGACCACACGAGATAGAACCCTGGTACCATGCATGCAGAAGTCCTAGAGCCTTCCCGTGCCCCTGCCTTCACGGGCCATGCACCAGCACATGAGAGGACAAGAAGCAGCATGCCTTGTCCTAGCTTGGCATGTAAGTACCCTATGTGCACTTGCTATTGAGGAAGCCATGGGTGCCATTTTGCCGTACAACCGTAGCAAACATAGAAAAATTCCCAAGGAGTTTACATTTATGTTCATCCCTAAGTACACGTTTTTGCTTGGCCGGAGTTAAAGTTTTGACCAATACAGTAGGTTCGCATGTGTGTGAGTGTCCTTTTAGTATTTACCTAGTAAAACATGTTGTTATATTTGGAAGTATGAGCCTTGGAGATCACTTAGGTAGGAGATCGCTTTGGTCGTTCTTGATGTTAGTTCTTGCACGAAAGCTATTTTTCGCTAAGGAGCAAAAACAACATTTTTGGCCAAGGCGTTG
This sequence comes from Oryza officinalis, assembly GCA_008326285.1. Lineage (NCBI taxonomy): Eukaryota > Viridiplantae > Streptophyta > Magnoliopsida > Poales > Poaceae > Oryza > Oryza officinalis. The sequence goes on from BDMV01000008.1 coordinate 12,768,864, forward strand.
GCCGCTACCAAACTCTCCCTACATGTCCCTTTCGCTCATCCAATGATCCCTAGGCCCTAGGAATCTTCCACTCCTCCAAAGGCCTTAGGTTAAGATTTCACGCCCAATAGATTTCACATGTTTGGCCATTTTAGCAATGCACGAGCATGTGTGAATAACGACTTAGCAAGTTGGAATGTTTCCACTTCTAGAGGTTATCCTTAGGCCCAACATAGCTTTCATGTAGATCTCATGCCTTAGAAACGTGCCTAAAACCAAAAACATTCCAGTTAGAGCAATTGTTGAGTCAACAGAACATTTTCAGCCGTTTTAGTAGCTTGGTTGAACGAAAATGTTGTTTTGCATTTATTTTCGATTTTTTAGGACAGAACGGACTTCCTTTAGCCACTTCTCCCTCATGCAAACTTGGATTCAAGCTACTATTTTTCCTAAATTCATCTACAATCATATAATTTCATATTCTGCAAAAAAACATTTGGATTTCTAGTACTGTTAATTTTTGTTATTGTATTCATTGCATTCGTTTGGTATTTGCGTAGAGAATGACTTTACTGAACCAGCTGAGGAGGAACCAAAGGAGTACCAAGAGGTTCAGGACCAAGGCCAGCACCCCCTTGAATAATTGCTCTTATATTTCAAATCTACAAACTATATTGACTGCAAAACTATTGTGCATGCGATGTTCTAATAAAAATATGTGACTTAATTTGGTAGTTGACGTTTTGTTGCATATGCCTTGTCTTTGTCTTTTGTCTTTGTTACTTGATTGTCATAAATTCTTTGTCGCCTATGTTGCCACTGAAAATTGGGTTCATGTGATTGGGAGAAGGTCAACTAGCATGCTTAGTTTGCTACTTAAATGTTACTCGTTACCTGATATTGGGATTTTGGGGAAATGAAACATTTGTGAAATTATGAAAAATAACAATGGGTGATTCCTCTATGCTCTTGGTGGAAAACAAAATTGAAGACTTGATTTTGAGTTGGGCAAGTGGATGTAGTGTTTGGTGTCTTGTGGTACCAATTAGGTGGCTGTCTCACCTGGGTCGCTTAGGACCGATTGTATGGTGTAGCTAGCACCAAAAAACTTAATACAAACCATATGTGGCTATTAAAAGTTTATATGTATATACAAAGTTTATGCACATGCCCTAACAGGAAAAGGTGCTCGATAAAAATGAAAAGAGGCCCAATTCAACTTATGTAAACGATCTGGGGTGGACAACTTAAAAAAGGAAAAAAAATCATTGGCCCATGAAAAAATTACCAAAAAAGGAAAAGGCCAAAAACATGTGGACAAAAAAGGAATGGGCCAGACTGATCACGTGGATCGGGCCGCATGTGACCAGCCCATTAGCATTTTAGGTGCCTATCATTGCCGCTCCGCATGGGTTGCCTTTCCACCCATCGCCTGCTCCAGTGTCGCATGTAGTATCGAGATGTCGACTAGAGGGGTGGTGAATAGGCGATATTAAAAATAAATGACACCTAATCAAAACTAACCTAAGTTGCTAGGCTTGGTGAAGGATAAGACTAACTAAGCAACTATATTATGTTTTACAACCCTAGGGTGATAAGGGCTCAAATTGTCTCTATGAAAGTAAATTGCATAAAAGTAAATGCAATAAGTAAATGAGGCAAGAGGAAAGAAATTTTTCACTCGAGATTCGAAAACTCATCGGTTTCCTAATCCCCGTTGAGGCGAGCCCAACTTCACCGCTCAAACCATGAAGCCACCGAACTCCTTCGCTAAGGGGTGGGCAAGGTAGGAGTCGGCCCCGAAGTGGACTACCCAAACCTCGATCACTAGGGGTAGTTCTTCCTTCACTCCGAAGGTGGTAAACTCCAAACCACTCACAACCAACACCGGGTCTCCTCCACACTTCTCGGAGGGGTCACCGGGCAACTCCTCCAAGTCGTCTAGGAGGCGGCAACCTCCAAGAGTAACAAGTAGCAACCAGGCTCGGAGAAAGTGCCACACTAGCTCAATCAATGATGCAATGCACTTGTCTTAGCTCAAACTACTCTCAAACAACCATAATGAATGAACAAGAGCTCAATTGATGTGAGAGTTAATACAAGGGGTGTATGCAAGTGAATAGAGTGCCAAGAGAGTCCTCTTGTTGCTAGTGGGGGAGTATTTATACCCCCACCCACCAAAACTAGTCGTTGGGGCCAAAACCCTAACTCTCATATGCATGTTGGTAAGACCGCCAAAGGGTGGCTAGTCAGACCGGCCTCCAGGACAACGGCTAGAAAACTAATCGTTACAATACATTAAATGCACTGTCGAAGGCCTACCGGTCAGACCGTCATGGGCTTGGCTGGTTAGACCACCAGCGTCTTCGGTCAGACCAGCCATGGCTTGGTCAAACCCCTGTCACCTCTAGTGGCTTTGGATCGCCAAGCCGCCGCCGCCGCCCAACCGGCTCACCAGGTGCCCGGTCAGGCTGAGCCCGGCCCGGTCAGACAGACCAGGACACGCCGGTCAATCCGGCCTAGTGCCCACGGTCAGACCGACTATACATAGAAACTTAGATGAAAGGAAATCAAACCAAGTAACCTTATGCAAATGACCTAATGTGGCATTTTGATCATTTCTTTACCAGGGTTAATGCCCTTCTTGATAGTATGGCAAAGCTAGAAACAAACCTAGTAAAAATTTGATCGCCCAACGTCTCGATCAATTAAAACAAAAGGCTAAATTTATCACCTTCATCCCATTGCTTTGTGCCATCAATGTTAATCCTTGGTAATCATTCTTGGCATATACATCATGTGGTCCTAACTTAAATTGTGTCACTCAAATAAAATAGTTGTTTGTCATTAATTACCAAAATTAACAACGGGAGCCTAGATGCTTCACCGCCTCTACCCTTCGCCTCTCCTCTCTTTCTCCGATGTCGTCTCCATATCTCTCTAGCGTCGTCTCCTTTCCCTTCCCTAAGTCCCCGACGCTGGCAACTCCATCTCTTCACCATCCGATGTTAGTGGAGGCGAGCAGCAAGGCTAACCGAGGAGAGGTCGTAGTGGTGGGGAGAAGGCCGAGGTGTGCCACTGCTCATTCAAGTCACATGTTGACTTTTTCCCTTCTCGACGATGAGCTCGGCAACAGTTGCCAAATCGAGTAATGAGCTTGGCAACGACGGTTCGAATCGAGCGATGAGCTCGACCACCACCTTCGTCGCCTCTCCCCTCTTAGGCGTCAAGAACGAGCGGATTCGGCCTAGATCTCGGCAACGCCCGAATTTAGCCAGACACGGGGTGGTGGTGACGAATATGAAGCTCAGCGACGGATCGGGCAGCGGATTGGCCTTTCTCCTCCTCTCTTGATGGCTCCCATCATCTTCGTAGTCATGCCTCCATCATTGCTGCTGTTTTTGATAGATCTGCTCAGAGTGGCGGCCGGAGCCCGACAATGGAGAGAGAGGCTTGTGTGCACTGGTGGAGATCGTTGCATGAGTAACTGCTTATCCTGCTTTTTCAGCCAAGGCACTCGTTTCTCTTAGTAAGACCCGAGCTTCCCTAGAAAGATATGAGCCCCACGTCAACGATAGCAGCCATCCTATGTGGGAACGTGAAACCACACGTCACGTAGAAACACTATGAATGGCGTATGTGGGGACTTTGGGTCTGTTTGGGAAAATTTCTTATAGGTACAGTTTCTCCTTAAAATTAGAAGCTCCCAAATCAATATAGATTTTCATTCAAATTCTGAGAAGCTGAAGTCATAGGATTTAAAAAATAAACTAGAAGTCAAAATCTCAAACTGGTTGAAATCAAACAGGCCCAAAAACACAGAATTTAAAAAATAAACTGAAGCCAAAATCAACCAAGCCCAAAACAGTCTTTTCAAGGGCATCATCTTTCACAAAATATTTCACCGCTTAAAGTTTCCTCCGCCCAAAACCCTCGACGCTCCGAACCCCAGCAATGGCGGACCCGCCGTCCTTCCGCCGCCACCCGCACCCCTTCTCCATCGACCTCATCCGCTGGCTCCCCTCCTCCTCCACCTCCTCCGACCGCCTCCTCGCCGCCGCCGTCCACGACCCGGCGGCGCCCTCCTCCTCCTCCCACCTCCACCTCCTCCCGCTCCACGACCCCTCCTCCCCGCTCGCCTCCCTCCCTCTCCCTTCCCGCGCCACCTCCCTCCGCTGCTCCCCCTCCGTCCTCGCCGCGGCCACCTCCTCGGGATCCCTCCACCTCCTCCCGTCCTCCTTCGACGCCGCCGAATCGGCGGTGTCCGTCCCGGGCGGCGCCGGGTTCCACGTGGGCCCCGTGCGCGGCCTCGACTGCGGCGGCGGTGGCGGGGAGGAGTGGGTAACGGCCGGGGAGGACGGCAGGGTGCACGTGGTGAGGGGTGGCGGGGATGGGAGGGTGGTGGCGAGGAGGCTGTGGGATGGGAAGGGGATGGCGGGGTACGAGGCCGCGAGGTGGGCGTCGGCGGCGGAGTTCGCCACCGGTGGCGCCGGCTGTGGCGTGCAGTGGTGGGACCGGAGGAAGGGGGACTCCGTGGTGGCGCAGTGCAAGGGCGTTTGGTGAGTGTAAGAAATGGTGGATCTCTACTGTTTCTGGTTGTTGGTTGATGTGCTTGTAAATGCTAGTACTTCGTAGTAGATTAGTGGTTCAAGTAGGATCAAGGAAAGCTTCTTTGCTTTTGATTGGTGAGTAGAGACTACTATGCGCACAATGATTTGATTGGTGCTAGTACAAGAACATGTTGTTTGCTCTGTAGATATATATGTTCCTGCTGTTGTTATGAACATGCTAGATGTATATTTATGGTTATGGTTATGCTAATTGTTGTCACGTAAGTAGGTCGATTGCTACGGTTATGTGCTTATGGGTTGATGAAAATTTTGGCAAGGAGAGCTTACTCTGTAACTTTTTGATGGGATTCTAGCATCTCAAGACATCTCTGCTTTCCAAAAATTTGGCACACGAATCTCATATGGATGAAATGTACCTGTTACACAGGAATTTGATTCAAAAATTTTCAGGGTAACAAGCAACTCAATTCTTGAACTTCTCTACATTCCATTTCTGAAAGGCTATAGCTCAATAGTTATTGTTCTACTTTTTGTAGCTCAAACTAAGCTTTGCTAGTGCAGATTTTGATTAATTGTGTGATCCTTTTTTGTTGTGTACTTTTAAGAGATTTCCATGGCTGTTTGGACTTAAGTAAAAAGGGTTAGGTCTGTATGCTGATAATAGCAAAATTCAATGTTCTGTGGTTTTTTTAATTAAATTGTCAAGATTTAGGTTTAAAAATAATCATGCAACAAATCATATAGATTCATCTCTACTCTCCAGTCTTCCTCAAAAAGCATATGGACTCATACGTCATAAGAAAAAAAGATAAAAATGATTTAGGCTTGTGATTATTTTTAATATCATGGTGATGAATCGAGATGTTTCATGTTTGGCGGATTTATTTGCTAAACATCAAGATTTGATGTCCCAGAAAATAGTTTTTTTTTTCTGAATGGCTGCACATCTTGAACTCATATGCTACAAGATTCAGGTTCTTTTATATAAGATTGTTATGTTAAGTGGAATACAAGGCTGGATGGCTGAACCTTATGTGCTAGTATGCTGCAGACAATGAGTGGTTTTTGTATCACTACTTGATGGAAAAGCACAAAACTTCTGAATTACTGTTAATATCTAATTCATGATCAACTGTAAACATGTAAAGTTACCAATCTTAGCAATGTCATGTCATATAATTATGTCAGGGTTTATATTATTCCAGAAGTTGGTAATGTGCCATATTTTGCGTGTTATGCTGACTTGATGACCTTGTGATTTTGCAGGGGCCGTGGCATTGTCACTGGTATGGTTCATTCCATTGACATTCATCCATCAAGAAAGCATATCTGTGTGGTAAGTTCAGTGTCTTAGAAAATTTGTGTTGACTTGCGTGAATAGAAGAATTTAAAAAGTGATGACTGTCATGGGCATTGGGCTGGGAGTCGTAGGCCCAATGGGAACAATATCCCCACCCCATGCTACTTACGTAGCTCAGTTAGATAGAGTCAGAGTCTGTTAGGATTAGGTTAGAGAATCCTCCATCTATATAAAGAGGGATCTTATCCCAGGTCAGTGAGGCATTAGATTGAGTTATCTCTTAGTGCCCACTGGCCCTGCCGTTCCGGTACAATGAGATCTTGCTCCGTTGCGCTGTTTAGGTCCAGGGCCAGTCTTGTTACTTCCTCTATTATAATCCAATCTATCCCCCTCCACCCCCTTTCATCCCAAATAATCCTTGCCCATGACAATGAGCCAAGTTATATAGCTTAGTCAAACAGCTGAATGTTAGTACACATCAAGAAGCCTCTGTTTGGACTTAGGACCATGAAGTTGGTACGATAGGGTGTCCACTGTTCACTGAGAGTGATAGTTTCTGTTTTCTCCAAAAATCTTATAACCAAATAGAATATGATTTAGTACACACAAGAGGAAACAACCATGTATCAGTGTACAATGATTGATCAGTGTTTTGACAAAATTTCAGTTACAGGTGGAAATCTGAATTTGTCCTCAACAAGTAGTTTTCTTTTTCAAAAAAAAAAAGTATATCCATGTCGGCTGTTTTATTAAAATAATTAGAGCTCCTTCAGAGTTAATGGCAACTAATTCCTTCACAATATCCTTAGGTCAGATGTATTTACTGATTTCTTGCGCTCTTCTTAGTTATGTACAAGGGTTTCCATGTTATTCATAACCCCCCCAAAAAAAAGAAATGGCAATGTAACTAAGTCATTGTAATGAATGAATGCTGTCGAGTCATTAGCTACAACTCTTGCTTCTTATATTTGCCAAAGATGGGAAATTTCCAATCAGAACAGTTTTTGCTGTGACAACTAAAGTCAGTTGTCTGTATTCCTTAACATCAATCAAGTTATCTTCTAAAATTATCTTCAAATTACATATTGACATGTTAGTATATCTTGTGAAATCCTAGTGTTGACATAAATATGTTATATCCTAGTTAACTAGGGATATTTAGTCAGGAAGCGGTTATGTTGCACATTTGTGCATCTGTGCTGTACATGCCAGAGAATTAAAAGCCTGTCTATAATGGTGGAGTGGACCTAGACGACTTTAGGTAATGTTCTCACTGTTTACATGATGGGGGAACTGTGGGAGAATGGAGACAGTTTTAAACCTGGGATACTGGTCTCTGGACTGTCTGCCAATTAGTGTCAGACCGCTCATGTTCTCTCAACTGCCAAATCGACCTATACTGGAACTCATCACTGTGGAACTCAGAGTTGAGATGAGTTGAAAAGCTGTGTTTACAGGAGAGTCATAACTGCAATTTGAACCACCTCTGATGTTTTTAGGTGGGAGGGTCCTCGGGGACAATATTTGCTTGGGATCTGAGGTGGCCGCAGCAACCAATACCACTCTCTGGTTTAGGCCTTAATGGAACAGCACAGCCTGTGTCTGAGAGTGAGGTCTGGGAGGTTCTTTTTGACAATTACACTCAGTCTTCTGATATCATCTCATCTGCCTCGACGAGAACATTACCTGTGATGATGTGCTCAGAGGATGGGATCCTTGCAGTCGTTGAACAAGGTAAGCCTATATCAAGAAACTTGTCCCATTTCTATTGTTGGCTATTATTCAAATTGCTGAAAAAGTTACCTTTTTTGTTGCAGATGAGAGGCCTCTTGAATTGCTTGCTGAACCTTGTGCTATCAACTCCTTTGACATAGATCCTCAGAACCCTTCTGTAAGTTCAAGGCTTCTCCAGTTTGAATAGTTTTTTCTTTATTGAAAATGAGATATTAAAATTGTTTTGCTTTTTGCGCAGGATGTGGTTTGTGCCCTGGAATGGGAATCAATTGGTGTACTAACACGTGGTAGAGATACAATGGCTGAAGAATGAAAAGTTCTATTTCGTTAAAAAATTCCTGCATGGTCTTCCTTAAATTGTATGGGGCAACTATGCCAAGATAAACTTCTTCTAGGAATGACACTGATTCAAGTCGTCCAACTTATGTCTGGTGCTGGAGGAAATTGGCTTGCGACTTTGGGTCGTTGGCTTGTTGCCTTGTCGGTGTAATTGAAGATCGTGGAAATTTGATGTGAAAACTTATCATTCCTACCTGTGCAACTGTGCTTTACGGGAGTTGGGCGTTCCATTCTTGAAATGCAAGTTGGAATGGTCCAAATGTATTTTGGCAAGTTCTTTGTTGTAGACATGTATTTGGGTGCTCAGGGATGGGTCGACTGTTGTGAGAACTTTTTGTTCCATGTGCTCCAGTTGATGTTCCAAGTCATACTAACTTTCCCAACTTTCCTAACTCACATCTTTTTTTTTCGCGCGCATGTTTTTTAAAATGCTAAACGGTATGTTTTTTGCAAAAAGTTTCTATACGAAAGTTGCTTAAAAAAAATCAAATTAATCTATTTTTGAAAAAAAAATAGCTATACTTAATTAATCACGCGTGCACTTTGCCTGTGTCGGGAGCACCAACAAACCCTAATGATGGCTACCACACAAAATTGCAAACGGAAATTGATTCCGGCACCGAGATGCTATTAATCCTTTATCTGTTATTATCGAAAATTTTCATCTGCTGCTTCTATGTTAAGGAAAGAACGCATACCTTTTTCTCTGAAAATATTGAAAAATTGGCAAGGTGGGTTTCAATATTCTTGGGTAGGATGGATTTTTTTCCCAGCTGGGACGGCCAAGAGCTCCAGTTGAATTTTACTAATCCCGGGGAATTCATTTGAAAATTTTAAATTTTGGTTTTCAAATTTGTGGTACATTATTCTACCCCCTTGGATTTGTTAGATTCAAAATTGTTTTTTGCCTTTAGAATTGTGCCTTTTAAGCTAGCTCTTGCGATTCGAGAGAGGAGCAATATAGTTAAACAAGAGCGAAGTGAATATAGCTTGATTGGTTAGATTTTTTGGGTTGGAACCAATCCATTTAGGTTTAAGTCTTAAACTTAAACTTGACACGAGTGTTTGTATTTATGGTTAATTATATTTTTAGTGATAGGTAACGTACCTGTCGACAGCGAGTATGTGATAACTTTGTCAATATCAAGATTTGTTGGTCTATTCTTTCGAATGTGCTCGTAGAGACGGGATGTGTGGGTACATTTATAGGAGTGAGTCTGTGTGCGCGCTTTTGTTTGTAATATGTTTCTAAAAGAATATATAGTTAAAAAAGAAAAATAATGGTCAACTCATTGTCAACAAATTAAATAAACGGGTAAGAGATTTTAGTTCCTGATTTTTTGGAATTTTAGTTGAAAAAACTGCTCCAATAATTCATCTACTCTTTTCGTCACAATAATTGGTATTCCTTTCTCCTTCATTCTCATTCTTAAGTCATGAATTATTATTGATCCCAATATTCTGTCTATGGAGCGGGGACCGTCGCTCGAGAAATAGGACGAGAGAAAAGACAATTCTAGATGATGTCAGATGTATGACATAAAGCCTGGGTGAAGGGAGGTTTACCTTTTTATTTTAGTGAGTTAAATTTAGGTTATCTGTTGGAGGAAGTATATTTTTAATCTTAAATCCTTATTAAAAAATCGTAAAAGGAGATTTAGGGAAGACATTTTTAGGCACATGCTTTAAGGGCATCACCAACATAACACAAGGAACATAAATCACTCTCCAGTCTCCACAACCTCCTGGCTGTGATTTTTCCCACGTGTCGTTCTCTGAATGCACGTGCTATTGGGAGCCGACACCCTCCCCTATTAGTGGAGAGCGACTAGCACTGGAGAGGAGATTTTGATTTTTGGGAAGTTAATTAGGGAAACTGTAGGAGCCAACTTTTTTTTTGAAAAACATAAAATTTAGGGATTAGAAGCTATATTGGGCATACGTTGGTGATGCTCTATGGGATGTACACCGAATTTCTCCTTTATTCTTAAACAAATCAATTTGACCCTCTCTCAATTCAAAAGCCTAAGGGCATATTACTTTTTCAATGAGACGAAGGAAAAACTAACTCATCCTACATATAACAAACAATAATCAACAATAATCATTATGTATGCATACAACCAATGAGTATTAAGATAATTGCTCGGGTTTCGATAATCCAACACTACAAAAAACAACATCTTTATTTAAGACTAGGATGCATGGATGTGTTAACGCCAAAATTTGATAAGATTTTTTAGTGAATTCGGTTAAGAAAAGAAGTCAAACAGCCAATGGAAAGTTTATACAGAAGAGACTGAGTTCAAGAAGGAATCATAAAAATCATGGCATGGCGGCTTAATTTATCTATTAATTACACATGATTTATCTTTGGAAAGTTTTGTTTAGTATCCAGTCAGGATTTATGTTTTTTTATCTTTAGGAAAGTTTGTGTCGTGTCCGATCAGAACTCATATCGGCCTGTGGGTATAAATATGTATACCCGGGGTCTTTGTATCTTATCTCTCGATCAATATACAATTTTCGGCGCATCGTCACCTTCTTTGCGGAGGTTTTACTCTCGACGAGTTCTTATTTTCAAGCATGGGTTGCATTGGTTAAGTCTGACCTCCGGTGAGAAGTGAGTTCTGTCATCTTCGCTTGCATCAATGTGGCTAGGACTTCCTCGGTTGTGTCCGATATTCTAATTGGGCCGACATAAGTGTTGCCTATTTGGTATATCATCTCTATTTTTAGTTTTATTACTATTTATAGTCATATCAGTTTAGTTAGGACTTTCTCGGTTAAGTCCGATATTCTGATTAAGTTGATGTTTCTTTAAACATAATATTATTTTAGATAGATTTGTTATATCCATCACATTAGATAGATTTATCGACTCATTGAGATTAGATCATTAAGCGCAATCTCGTACTGTCTTGATTAGGTCCGATCTCCTAAATTACTATTGATAATCGAAGTCTTGTTAAGTTGATAGGTTCATGTTAATGTTTTATTGGAGGGTTAGTTGATCTTATCTGATGTGTTAATTTTTTTATGGTTTTACTGTCTTAGTTAAATCATTGTTTGATTGGGGTTTCAGCCGATGAGTTATCTGAATATTGTTTAAGGCTTCGTTCGAGAGCTCTATAAAGAGCTGATAAAGATAAAACTTTCCGTGGCACGCTTTTCAAACTCCCAAACGGTGCGTTTCGTGCGAAAATTTTTAATATGAAAGTTGCTCTAAAATGTCAGATTAATCCATTTTTCAAGTTTGTAATAATTAAAACTCAATTAATCGCACGTTAATGTCACCTCATTTTACGTGAAACACTTTATCTTTATCTTTATCTTCATCTTCAGGAGATTCAAACAGGGCCTAAGTGTTGCATCGGCTTATAAGGATTATACAAGTTAGTTTTAGTCGATTGCAGGATTTAATTACATCAAATTTTCAGCCGATGTACGCTTTCATCATCGGATCAACATTTATTTTATCATATCATTATTGGCCGATTTGTTTCTATTGGATTATATTGTTATATTATTATAATAAGTTCTCGCTGCTTGTCTGATTGCCAGAATCTACATCGGATATATAGTCGATTGTTCAAAAACCCTATCGACATCGCCTAGTATCGCTACACCGGCTTATTAGCCGATTGACTCTTTGATCATCAATTTATCTATCTTGTCAGTTGCAAAATCAAACTGACTAGCACGCCCGAACCCAATATTTTAGGGTCTGTACTGGAATTAAGCAGATCTCCCATGTCTTCGTGTGTCATACGCATGATATACGTCAACACATCTTTCGATACAATCGGCTAGGACAGATTTTACGTCAATAGAAAACTATAAATATGCACATCTCATTATAAAAAATATGGTTAAGACTTTTGAACATAAGGGTAACAAATTGCATCTTGTTTCAGTGTAAATGAAGACTCATGCTTTATTTTCCTCTTCTATTGCTGTTCGTGTAAAATTTTTCTACGCTATTAGATTTACAAAGATATAAAAGCGCAAGACATTAGGCGTTAGAGGTGGGATTAACTAAATTTTTTAGGGAAAAATGGTAAAAACTAAAATCCCGTGTGAATAAATTGAAATGTCAAAAAAACAAAATGAATAGTCATCAAACATGTATAGAACTTCACACATCCTGCGAACAAAATCATAGTACTAGTTTATTAGAAAAGGTAATTTTTCTTTTTGGGATAAGAAGGGTATTTTTTTTTCGGAGATAGAAAGGGTAATTTGATGCACGTCGCAGCGGTAAAATGGGGGAAACAACCGCAGCAAATTCGGCATGTAAGCCTCAAATGCGGTAAGATACAGAGAGATACACCTGGAAGGCTGCAAAACCTTCAAATTCTACAACGAACCCCCACGAAAACAACTCCCCACATTCCAAAAACAACCACCTAGTAGGGCCCACCTGTCAGCCACCCTACCACCCCGCCCACTGCTCCCGAAATCCGCGCGCGAAAAGACTCCACAGACGAGCGGCTTCCCGCTTCCCTCCCCCTTCCAAAAACTCCCTCCCACCCAAAATTCTATTTTTTTCCCCCCAAATCTCATCTCTTCTCTTCTCATCTCCTCTCCTCCCCGCCTCCCGCTCCGTGCGCCGCCGCCGCCGCCGCCGCCGCCGCAGCAACCCCGAGGAGACGGAGGAGGGAGGAGGAGGCCGCCGCCGCGATGTTCTACTCGCACACGATCCTGGCGCGGAAGAGCCCCCTGGGCACGGTGTGGATCGCCGCCCACCTCGAGCGCAAGATCAAGAAGCCGCAGATCGACGGCATCGACATCCCCTCCTACGCTGGTAAGCCCTTCCCTCTCCGCTCAAAGACGCTGTTTTTTTTCCTTTGTTGTTTCGCGGGAAGAAATGCGGCGCCTTTCCGCGGCGGCTGGGGTTGCCGGATGGCCGGAGGCGAAAAGATAAGCTTCTTTTTGTTCCTCTGGGCAACTGGGATTTGTTCCGAGTTGTGTATGAAAATTTTTTTGGGGTTAGCAATGGAATCAAGTGATGGTACAGAGATTTGGATCCCAATCTGCATTCTACAATGGGACAGAAAGGAAGAAAGTTGGATAGTTTTTTGTAGAGCATTTTGTTAGGGGTTCGCAGTATTTATCTGGTTATCAGTTAGAATTTCGTGTAAATGATTGTTCTTGTGGTATCATTATTCATTAATGAAAAAGAGACAACAAAATTTGGTCTTTTAGTTATGAGAGGCTGTGGTGGGGTGTGCACCGGAGAGACTTTTGGGTGGATTTTTGCAGGCCATATTTGGATGCTAAACATTTCAAGAATCACAGCACTTACATATCCGGAAGAAGAAAAAAAGAGAGAATAACCAAACCCAATTTTTCACCTCCCAGTACAGTAATCACTTGCGGCGGAACACTGCCTACTTGAGCCACTATATTTGAAGTAAAATGGGCTCAGGTTGACTGGTTTTAACACTCTAGTCACTCTTTCTGACGTAAAATGAGTTCAGGTTGGCTGGTTAAACAGCCTTGCATTGATTCTTAAAAAAATATGTTTGTTCTACATATATGAATTACACATATCAGTTTATATGTTATCCAGTCAAATCATAGAACATTGGCAAATAAACTGAACTTGTTGTGCTTGCATTGTTTCTTTAGTACATTATGTAACAGCTTTTACTTTATTCTTTGATTAACTTTACATATTTAACCTTGCAAACTCAAGAACAAAGTAGATAAGCCTTATGTTTAGGAAGCTTACTGATGGAATTTTATTAGAACAAAACATGTTTTTTGACTGGAAGTAAAACAACTGGATTAATATTGCAGATTTAGGCATAGATGTCTATACTTTATGGAAGTTTTTTATTCTCTTTAGGAGGAAAGTGGGACAATTTTATTTTTATGTCAACTTTGAACTGTGTTTTGCATGAACTTATATTATAATGGCATGCTGAATAGGTCACATTTTTCTGTAGGTCGCTTACCCCGGGAAATTAGTTTGTGTTTGCTTATTGAGGTCGTGTCTTGCCCTTAGGTGTTGTGCATGTGGGCGTGTGTGTGAGCATGTTATGTTCTTGGGTGTGTTTGTCAGTTTAACCCCCTCTTTTTGTATCTATTTTCTTTCTCCTTAAAGAAATGAAATACAGTCCTGCATTTTCGAGAAAAATAGGTTACATTTTTTCCTTAGGTAAGTATTGAACAATGTTCTCCCATATAAAATTTGACACTGTTCATTGCACTCTGCCTTCCTACGTCTAGGAAAATTTTCCCTATACTTTACTCTGCAACCTAATGCCATGTCTTCTAATGCATGGGTTTTGTTTTTTCAGAATTTATCATGTTCCCTGAAGTTCCAATTGCTCTGAGGTTGTCAGGGCATCTTCTTCTAGGTCTAGTTCGCATTTATTCATGGAAGGTAAACTACCTCTTCCATGACTGTAACCGGATGCTGAGCACAATCAGAACCGCCTTTGCTTCTGTACAAGTAGATCTGCCCCTTCATGCGGATCATGCGCCTTTTGACACCATCACATTGCCAGATACATTTCGTCTTGATGACATAAACCTAGATGATGCAATTCATCTGATAGAGTGAGTACTTTTCTTCTCATATATTTTCTCCGTGTCATGCAACCTCAACTAATCGCATTATTGTGTTAACTTTCTGACAGTACGCCAGATAATCATCGGAAGAGTCTGGACCAGATCACCTTGGCTGGTATAAGTTCAATTAGTCAATATATGTATTATCATTCCAATGCAGATGTTTAATGATTTCATTTTGGTGCTGCAGAAGGAGACTATCTGATGATTGATCTTGATGAGGTATTCCTCACTGACTTGCCCTTTTTGCAGGCTTGTTTAGTTTGCATTTTTTTAATATTTGTGCTTATAAATTGTGTAGGATGCTAGAGTAGAGCTATCAGCTCCTGGACAATCTTCACACATGGGACCTGAACCAACTGACGAACAGTATGTGTCATATTTTTTTTCCTTCTAATTTCTATTTTGGTGGACTCACGTCTCCTTTGCATCATATCAGGAGATTGCCTCCATTTCACATCGATTTCGGACCAAGTGACAATATGGATGAGGAAATTTCTGTAGATCCTTCCCAAGGCAACTCGGAAGCAGTGAACCCCAGTAACATAAATCAGGCAGATAAAGCACCAGATTTACCAGAAATAATGCGTGAAGCACCATTTGAGGGCCCTGAACTTAACTTGCCAGATATTGATGAGGTAAACAATGATCCCATGGATGTGACTGAGGAATCTTCTCCCTTTGTGTCCAAGAATATCACCCCTCTGGCAGTGGAACGAACTATATCCCCTGGTCAAGGATTACCTGGGACATCCATTCCCAATGTACGAGGAAGTACAAGCACCACATATGACAATATAGAAGATGTTATACCAATGGATATTGGTTAGTATTTTGCTTGTTGACTCATCTTGTTCTTTCAAGATTTGTTTCTGCCTTCATTTTTTCGTAAGACCTAACAGAAATAAGACTAGATTGCAATTCCACCAGCATGACTTATGTGGGATGCTAGAATGTTGTGTAAGATGTACTTTCCCTTGATGTTAAACATGTCTTCTCATCCAACTTCTTTTCCTTCTGTGATTTTAGGAATGCCTGATTTTAGGATTGAACCATCTCCGCCTCAAGTACAAGATAATGAGATGAATGCACAACCAGTACAAGATGAGATGAATGCACAACCAGTACAAGATGAGATGAACGCACAACCAGTACAAGATGAGATGAATGCACACCCAGCACAAGATAACAGGAGAATTAGATATGACAATGAAATAGTGTTCTCCAATGCGTAAGTTTGACTTTACAAATTATCTTCTTAAGCAAAGTTCATTGGTGGAAATAACCTCAAATTAATATTATATGTTTACCTGGACTTCAATGAATTTTCGAAATTCATAATGTACTATGTTTTGCCTGGATGTTTTGTCTAAAATCTACCAAATGACATCTTCATTTCTACCATGTTCTGTCTCCTCTGATCCTATTACTCTGTCCCCTCACATGCACCACCCTTTGAATATTGTTTTTCTAAACAGCTTATTTATAAATAGAATAATTCTATGTGTGCTGTTGTCAACCGGTTATTAACTCTTCTAATAATTTTGATATATTTGTATGGGATTTGTTCTGTTCAAAAATGCAAGTCAGGCTATGAACTCTTTACCATCGTAGTGCTAGGTGTGACGGGGATTAATTGCAACAACAGTATGATATCTGGTGGTACTATACTGTATTAGTTACAAATGATAAGACCTCATACTCTCTTGCACAGTTATATGAAGAGACAAATTGATGGTGATGAACTACATCGTCTGGTCAGCAAGAGGAGGAAACTACCTCAAGCAGCGGTGGATGTGTGGAAATTCAGCAGGATTCGCCAAAAGGATGGTTTCTTGCTTGATCCTTTGGTCCATGGTAAGCTACCATACTCTCTGATTCCACTAGTGATAGTCCTTTCACTTCTGAAACAACGTCAGCTCAAATTTGCTCTTCTTTTCAGGGATGTGCGCTAACCTACGTCAAACCTATGAGAGAACCTTCCCCCATGTGATTGACCCTGAAGTCCAGTCAGGATCTGTCGAGCATACTCCTGGGGTAGCAAATGACAGTATTCAGGATACACATGATCATCAGCTCTCCCCAAAGTCTCCTGGAAACACAGATGCACAACCTGAACATCAGTTCAATCAACAAGCTCCAAGAAATTCAGATGGACAACCTGAACCTGAGCTTAACCCAAAGTCTCCTGTAAACGCAGAGGCACAACCTGAACCTGAGCTGAACCCAAAGTCTCCTGTAAACGCAGAGGCACAACTTGAACCTCAGATTAATCCACAATCTCCAAGAAATGCGGATGGACAGCCTGAACCTGAGCTCAACCCAAAGTCTCCAGGCGAAGCAGGAACGTCACACTTTGATGATATGCCTGAGATCCCTCGATTCTCGCCACAAAATATTCCATCTCCAATAAGAGACGACAATTCTCCTTTCAAAACTCCTGGTGCTGGTGGAACTCCGAAATCAAGACTTGGTGAAACTCCTGCCACTGGGACACCAGCAGATATGAGTTACATGTCACCTGGACAAGACTCCGATCCTCAAGTTTCTCCTTTTCCATTTAATGATGAACTTGATGGAGATTTGCCTGAGATTCCTAGCCTCATGAGTACTCCTGGAGTAATATCTACCGCAGGTACTGGCACCACGGGATTGGGAAGCATGTCTGCTAGGACAAGGTATTATGGGATAAGTTCCAATAGACGATTTCATTATATGTTATCATTTGAATGTGAATTGTGACATGTTTCATACTGCATTGTAGGGCTGTGGCACAGTACTTCAAAGATCACATGGCTTCAGCTACATCAGATGACCAACCTGGTAAATTTAGCTTGAACAGAATCTTGGAAGGGAGACACAGGAAACAAGCTGCACGCATGTTTTTTGAAACACTGGTACCATTTAAACTGCAAGTTACATTTCCCTTTTGGACATAATTTGTATAGTCACTTTCCACACTGTCTTGACATATCGTATGTTTGTTCTTTCTGTAGGTTCTGAAGAGTTATGATTATATTGATGTCGAACAAGAAGAAGCCTATGGTGATATAGCAGTTTCAGTCAAACCCTCACTCTCAGGATCCAAATTTTGACCAATTTCAGTTGCTTAGAACCACATAGAATCTCTTTTGATCCGTGGGAAGGAGCTTTGGTGGGATTTGCAGCAATGGCCCGAACAATGGTTACTCTTATGCGACATGGCTGGCTAGTCTACTGCAATTTGCTGGACTAAAATTACTAGAAAAAGTAGCACTCCATGCCATTTAGGTTGATGTTGCAGATACTGTAGTCGTAAAGCTGTAGATAGCATTTGTAGTTGTCGAAAGCCTATGCTTTCTTGGCAGCAAGCAAAGTGAACGAGGAATCAGATGAAGATAAGAATTTTTCACACTTTTGCTGTTTAATTACATGAGTCGAAAAATGTTGGATGACTAGCATAAGACAATTTTATAAATGTCAGTGTACATAGTCTGATATCTTCAGTGCGTCAGAGTGCAGAGTCTGTTCAGAAAATTTTTCATGCCATATGTGTTCTTCAATTCACCATCATTTATTTGTGTTTCTGTCTGAAGTTTTCGTTGCATGATTTTATTGGTTCAATGAGATCCAAAATTATCTGTCCTTCAATGGCAAGGATTACTTTATATTATACCTGCCATTAATTTGCCCTCAATGGCAAGGATTACTTTATATTATACGTGCCATTAATTTGCTTTGGAGGTTAAAGATAGATCTCATTATGAGACTACATGTTAATTAAACACTATCTTTAGCTTCAGTATTATTTTGATATGAAGATGAAAGTTTTGAGAGGTATGAAGTTATGTGATTTTTATGGATATCAGAATATAGAGTAAACATATTTATTATTCTTAATTGAATATATTCATATGTTCTTCCTCCACATACATGATACATATGTATGGGCATTTCTAGCCCAACAAATTTTATATTTGTAATTTCTTAGTATTTATCCAATCTCCTTTATAAAGATATATACGATCTTTAATTTGGAACAAATCCATGATTTACTTATCTATGTTTATTTTGTATCGAGTTTTTATAAATTGCGCATGTGCACACACATAGAAAGAAGAGAACCAAATATCTTTAAATGTTATTTTGTAGTTCTACAGCAAATTGGATTTGTGTGACTAACCTTAAATAAGAATTATATTTCAGCCTCTGTAAGCATGTACTCTATCTAAAATAATAAGGAATGCAACTATGCGCTCAGTGTCGGGACCCCAACTAGGATTCCTCTATATATGGAAAAAAAAATTTCTATGCCACGGGATGCCCTCCTAGCAACCATGGGCACCTCTGTTGGATTTAAGACACGTGGCTATACGAATCTCAAAACCATCTCGTCTTCATCCCCTAGCGTGAAATTTATGAATCTACCATACAACTATGAAGTGAATTATACCTTTGTCTCTTTTTTCATGAAGAATTATCAAAAATTTCTTTTACACCAAATTAAATCACCTTACACAGGCACGAAGTGAATTATCAGAACAACTTTTTGCAGATCAACAATAGAGTTCATATAATCATATTTACACCGCTATTTGATTAATGAGAGATTAAATGACTTGTTGGATAGTATATTAAGTACGGGTGATTAAACTAATTACCTAGCGTTCTGGTTCCATGTATTTTCGTAGTTAATTCGAAGTAATGGAGTAACAATCTGTTTTTGATGAATTAGGCCGGCTGGATAAGAAAACGGGGTAGGGGTTCATGATCAACGGTTATGGACTACCAGTATCGAAACAGGTAGTTAGCGAACGTGCGAACGTTCACTAACTTTCGATCCAGCGAATCTGTCGGAACTGATCGATTTCTTCCTTTTCTGATCATCGCTTCCTTTGCATTTTTCTTGTGCAGGCAGACAATCACTAGTACAGAAACGGTTTTTCCGTGCGGGCCGAAAGGCATCTTCCCGTGCGGAAGGCCTGCCCGCACGCGCGAGAAGGTCTGGGAAAAGACCATTTTCGCGTGCGGGCGGTCCAACCGCACGGGAAGATCGGTTATCCCGTGCGGTCGGCTTAAGCGGCCCGCACGGAAAGATCCATTATCCCGTGCGGGCCGCTTAATCCGACCGCACGGGATAATCGATCTTCCCGTGCGGTCGCGTTAAGCCGTCCGCACGCGAAAATGAAAAATCACAAAAAAAAAATTCCCAAAATCAAAACCTAACCCTAACCCGCTTCCTCCTTGCAAATTGATTTAAAAATTAATTTCAAATCATCACAATTTTACAACAAATTTCACATGTTATTACAACAATTTTACAACAAATTTCACATCATCACAAATTTTACAACAAATTTTGGAAGGAGGAGGCGGCCGCAGTCGGTGGTGACGGCGGCCACGGTCGGTGGAGGCCGGCCGTGGAGGAGGCGGTCGTGGTCGGTGGAGGCGGCGGGGGACGAGGCGGCCGAGGCCGGTGGAGGGCCGGTGGAGGAGGCGGCCGCGGTCGGTGCAGGCGGCGGTCGGTGAGGAGTCGGCGGCGGTGGAGGCATGGAGGAGGCGGCCATGGGGGACGAGGCGGCCGTGATCGGAGCTAGAGGGGGAGGGGAGCCGAGGGAGGCCGACACCGTCGCCCGCCGCTGCCGTCGCCCTCCGCCACCGACGCCCCTCCCCTCCGCCGGAACTGGGAGGGAAGGGAAGGTGGAGGGAAGCCGAGGGAGGCCGCTGCCATCGCCTGCCGCTGCCATCGCCTGCCGCCGTCGCCGCCCCTCTTCCGCGGTGGATCTGGGATGGGAGGGAAGGGGAGTGGAGGGGAGCGGCGGTGGTTGATCTAGGGTTTGTCGGGACTTAGAAATTTTCGGAGCCCGCGCACCCTATATAGGCGGTGGTAATCATCGCGTGCGGGCGGCTTAAGGGCCCGCACGGAAGTATCTTTCCGTGCGGGCGGCTTAAGAGGCCCGCACGGAAATCCAGTTCAACCTTTTTATTTTTCTCTCTGGATTTCTCTCTCTAGTGTAGAGGAGAGAGAAAACAACTTTTTTATTTTTATTTTATTTTGCTAATATTTTTTTCACACATAGGAGCACGCAGGAACCAACCACAGAAAATTTAAGCTCGAACGGACGAAATATGTGGTCCGTAGAATTTTTCAAAGTTCTATCGAAAAGGGTCCCGAAGCTTCTCACCTCAAAAACACAATCTTGCAAGCGGAATTTCGAGATTTTGATTTTCGCCGAACCCAGTAAAGCTGGGGAGCAACGGATGTAACTTTTTCTGTAGATGTCCGTCGATATATTATATGTCTGATTTCGAATCCGTATGAAAAAGATATGGCTGTTTTATCGAAGGACACTCGAGTTATGACCGTTTGACGACAGACTCAAAGATAAGCTTAGTGAATTGTTAAAACTAATTGGTGTAAGATAAAATCATGGAAAAATTCATGTGGATGCTACTCAATATGTTAGACTCACTGGAATTTTGGCATGATTTTATCTTTACATCTAGATCCCCAATTAAATTGGTCAAAACCCTAAACCCTAATCGGCAAAACTCGTACCTCATCCAAAAAAGCATTAAATTATATGAAAGTGTATAAGGAACATAATTTATTAAAATACTATCTTATTTATAATGAATTAATATAATTTTTCCATAATTTATTTTATTAGTTTTGACCCCCTAAAAATTCAATCTAATTTCAGACAGGCCGATTTTCTTTATTTTGCTAAGAATAAAATATAAGGAATTTTTGTGTGAAACTAAGGAAAATGGAAACTAGGTGTTTTTATATATCTTCACAAAAATCCACTTTATTTTATCCAGCCCACAATATAAATTATAGCATTATAAAGAAGAGGAGAAGGAAAATAAGTAGGAAAAATCCTGAAAATGTCACATTGTCCAACAGTAGCGGGCCCTTTCCGTGCGGGCGGCTTAAGTGGACCGCACGGAAAAATCCATATTTCCGTGTGGTCGCTTAAGTGGGCCACATGGAATAGTGCGGCATTATCCCGTGCGGTCCACTTAAGGGACCGCACGGAAATATGGATTTTCCCGTGCGGTCCACTTAAGCCGCCCGCACGGGATAATGCCGTATCGGTTTTTTCAGGCGCGGCCACTTATGGCCCGTCTGGAATCTATCGGAGGCCTCGTTCAGAAAAATCGTTTTTGTAGTAGTGAATAAGCTTAACTACGTGAACACGTTCAGATTAGGTCCCTAGTTCAGATCGACCATGCATCATGATTCAGTGATCCGCGATCCTCACGCGTGCAAGCGTGATTAGCGGTAGGGTCCAGGATTATCCCATATATTTAGGAAACATCCGACTAAGAATTAAACTTTAGATTTTAATCCCAAATACATAGGGTGATCCCTCACAATTTTTTTATCTTCAAAAAATACATTGCAAATTTTAATCCTAAAATTTTATCACAAGGTTACCAAAATATGCCACTTATTATTTTAGGGTATAATTTTTTCATTCTAGTAAAAAGTTGGAGAGCAATTTTTTTACTATTATTATGAAAGTTTGTAAATATAATTTTTTTTATTTATGTATAAATTTTATGAATGTAATTTTTTTATTTATGTATAAAGTTTATCAATAGAATTTTTTTATGTATAAAGTTTAGGAATGAAAATATTTTATTTACGTAGAAAATTTATGAATCTGATTTTTTTATTTATGTATAAAGTTTATCAACAGAAATGTTTTATTTTATGTATAAAGTTTATGAATGAAAATATTTTATCTATGTAGAAAGTTTATGAATATAAATTTTTATTTATGTACAAAGTTTCTGATTATTCACATATAATTTTAAGTAGATGGTTTACAATTTAAGCTTACTTTTATTTGAAAAGAGAAGTTTCAAAATCTAACATTAAAAATGTTGATAAGGTTTTGATGTCAAATACTAGAAAATTTGACTTTATTTATAGATTTTTTTAGTATAATAGAATGTATTTTCTTAATATTTTAGTAGAGCAACCTACCAGTAATTATGCACGCGAAACCCAATTACAACATCCTCAAACTAATCACACGCATGCATGTAGAAATTCTTTTGGGTCCTCGAACTATTTACGCGCATGCATGCAGGAGTTTTTTATCGGATTAACTGGTCAATGGCCATGGTAAACGTCAAAATAGAATGACGAGGGCGTCGCATAGCCAATTATCAACGTGGCTGAAAGTGTTCATGGCAGTAGAAACACGCGAATGCACGCGTATCAGCCTCCCCTACCAGTATCGCCTGTGTTCGTAGGACAAGAGCAACGCGTACCCTTGATTCTGTGCCGGTGGATTAGATCATTAATTAGATAGGAAGAAGAGATGGAGGAGCGGTTCCATGCGGGGGAATTAGGAGAAGGGATCGAAGCCTGATTCCGGTTGCCGGGTGATTAGTGGAAAGGGAAGGTAGAAGATGAAGTTACTCCAAGATTCGTGCTCGGCCATGTGTCTTGGGTCCAACAGGGGTGCTATAGTTGCTAATAAGTGTCACCCGGTGCCATAGAACTTTTTCCCTATACATACTGTCTAATCCCAGATTAACGTTAGCACACACAGTAACAAAAAATAATATCACAACTACATTACAATTTTATTAATAAATAGAAAACAAATATAATTTTGAGTTGGGTTTTAAGATTGAGTTTTACAATTTATCAGCCACACATGCCCTAACAGAGATAAACAACAAAAAAAAAGAAGTACAATGCACCACAGGCAGTCGATTAGGGCATGCAAGCTATTTAATATCCTCAGCAACAAAACTTTTGAAAGTAGCTGGACTTCTTTGAAATTTATGATACAAGGGCGAGCACATAAAGTACTCGCAAGTATACGAGAATATGCAATATATGATACAAGGCTTCAAAAGAAGGTTAGAGTTTATTTGCATAAATGCATTTACAAATTTAAATAGACTAAATATATACAAATTGGATTTAAAGAACATTTGAAATCATGATATTTTTATCCAACCAACCAACCCAAAAGGATATTGCGTCCACAAAGGACCCAAAAGGTTCTTTGTCTACACAGTATCACGCAACTATATTCATTATTTCATCCTGCACATTTCTCTTTTTCAAATGTAAAACTTTCACAAATCTAACCCTCATGTGAAACCACTTAGCATATCCATAACCGAGGACGCGACTATTCAAATAGATTGACACTCTGCAGAGGTTATACAACTCTACCCACAAGATACACTTCGATGCCGCTAAATACCAAAGAGTAACAAAGCCGTACCACTACCTCACCCTCACACTGGCTTTTCCCATGGACGGTCCTCCCTTCACTGCATAGACGCAAGGTCCCATGCAATCCAAAAACTTATCATCTAGCCACCTGGGCCGTCAGTGCCAAAGCTAAGCAATCTATTAAGCTAGTTCCTTCACACAAGGACATGTGGTTACATGATAAGGCTCAGACAAATGGCGCACGAAGTGAAGTCCTTAACTGACTAGGGCAACTTGTGTAAACTAAGGACCTCAAGCATACAACTAGGGCTGTCAAAAAAGCTCGAGGCTCGCAAGCTACTCGAGTTCGGCTCGCTCTAGGCTTGATTCGAGCTCGGCTCGTCTTATTATCAAATCGAGCTCGAGCCTATCACGAAGCTCGTGAGCTTCTCGAGCCGAGCTTGAATAGCTCGACGAGCTTTTGCTGCTGGGCTTGCATGCAGTTTTTCATCCCTTATCCTGATATGTGAGTTGTCTCATCCAACTTTTCCACCAAGCTTTCCCACAGGAGAACAGCTAGCGGCCACTCCTCTCGCATCAAACAGCAAAAAGCTGCATAGCACATTAAATGCCTTCATCTTTCCCCATCACTCATTCCTCCCAACCAAAGCTTCTGTAGTTCATTTTTCTTTCCTGTGACTTGTGAAACTAACAGCAGCCAAGCTCGAGCAAGCTTGAGGCTTGGTCGAGCCGAACTCAAGCCTACCATCAAGCTCGAAGGGTAGAACAGGCTCGGCTCAAGCTCGGCTCGAGTCTGCGTCGAGCTCGAGCCTCAGCATATGAGCTCGCTCGAGCTCGGCTCGTTGATAGCCCTACATACAACAAAAAGGAGGGCACACAGCTCAATTGACCACACAGGTCAATGGTAAGCACTCACACAGATGACTACCTCCTAGGTTCACACAGATCCAACATTGCCCTAGTGTAAAACATTTTTCACCAATTAATTACTACACGGTGCAACACATGCCACCAAGAAGACAACTGAAAGAGCATCTATGCCCCTAGTGCGTTTTGGTTAATTTATGACAAATGATTAAGGGACTAATGCTTTTATTGAGTGTATAAGTAAGGGATTAGTCCGATGAAGATGATGAAGAAGAAGATGTAATATATTGTGGTTTCATTATGATGCAAAGCGACAAATGACGGAAGATGGTAAGATGCGGTGAAGGATTGACAATACTTGGCTACGCGATGGACCATGCATGGGAGAAGGGCAAGTGGAGGCTTGGTGTTGAAGGACTTGACGTAGTGGTGAAAGAGTAAGTGCTTGGCCGAATACCGACGAACTGATTGAGGCCATAAGATGTCACAAGTTGCTGAGGATTAATCCTTGGTGAAGAAGAAACACAAGATGAAATGTTGAAAATCAAGAGAATGCAGTATGTTGATGAACATCAAGCTAAATTCCATATTAGCATTGATCAAGAAAAAGAAATAAGATGACATAAAGGTATTCGTATTAGTATAGCTTTTTTTATTTTCTCTTGAGTTGGTAGGAAAGCCATACTATTAAGTGGGATGTTGCCTTGATGTTTAGGAATGAGTTTGGTACTCAAAACATTTGTTGAAATGATTCTCTCTTTTGGATTTGTGTACTGGAGTTTTTTTGGAGTTTTCTAAAATAGAGTTCGGATGTTTCCGAAGTGTCTTTGCCTTCGAAAAATAGTACTAGTCATTTTCGGAAGCTTTTGAAATTCATTTCGAAAATTTCCGAACTGCTTTGATCTTGGAAAATCAATACCGATCTTTTTCGGAAGTTTCTGAAAGTGTTTCAGAAATTTTTTGTGTTCAGTTTGAAGATTTCGGTACTGGTGTTTTTTAAATTTTTTTTAAAATATTTTTGGAATTTTCCAAAATGCTATTTTGCCCAGTTTTCTGTTGTGCTTATGCTGAAATTTTACACTATTCGGAAAATTCTGAAAGTACTGTAGCAAACTCCGACAGTATTGCAGAAATTTCTGAAAGCTGATCTTGCTCTCTGGTGATTTTCGGATATTTCCGAAAACACTTCGGAAATTTCCAAAAAAATAAAATCTTTGCTCCCAACAGGCAGATCTGAAGGTGTGGCTATAAATAGCCCCCTCTACCCACAAGCTAGGGTTGCTAGCTCTATTGCTTATCTTATGCCCTTGTCTTGTGTCGATTTGAGATTCATTTTGAGCCACATCTTCTTACTTCTTCCTTTCCACCGATCTTCAATCTTGGATTTCGTGTGCGTGTGAGTGGTTGATTTGAGTTTGTTTAAGTGCTTGGTGTTGACTTCGTAAAAATTTGTTGAGTACTCTATTCATCCCCAAGAAATCTTTATTACATTTGTTACTTTTGGTGGTTGAGAATACCTACACGGCTAGTAGTCAACCTCAAGACACTGATTTGTTTGTGGTGTGCTGAGGGAGTTTGTGAAGGTCAGATCTCACCTCCGAAAAGGAAGATATACCCTTAGTAAAAGGAGTACATTTGTGCAACCTTACGAGGATAGGGTTGAAAAAGATTCGGTTGTACAGTTGTGCAACCTTACGAGGATAGGGTTGAAAAAGATCCGGCTCATTGTGAGCTCCTCAACGGAGAGTAGAATCCTTTCAAGGATTTGAACTTTGGGAACACATCGTCTTACACCGGTGATTTCTCTCTCACTCATCTAGCTTTGCTATTTGGTGCGGCTTGTAGTTTAGTTGTTGTTTGTGTAATGTTTTCTCTACTTGTGCCGCTATCCCTTTTTGCTTGTCTTGCTAGTTTGCTTGTAAATCTGAGATTTTTAGAAATATCCAAAAATATTAGGAAATATCCGAAAAGTTTAGCTTTCGTATTTTCTTAAAAGTTTTAAATGCCTATTCACCCCTCTCTAGGCGATATCAAGGTCCTTTCAATTGGTATCAGAGCCAAGTCTTTCTTTTTGGGTTTTATTGCCTAGAGAGTAAAGATGTTGACTAGTGATTTGGTGGATATAGTTCCTTTACTTCTTTTAGATAGTTCAAATTATTTATCTTGAAGTACTCGCATGCTTGATGAGTTTAGGGCCATGGGTCCTCAAATAAAGCGAGTTCTAGATGTGTGCATTTCTTCTTCTAGTAGTCGAATGCTATCATTTGAAGAGGAAGAGTGCATATATCTCAATGCTCAAGATACTAATGTTTTATTTAGTGTTTTGAGTGAAGATGTATTTAATACCATCATGTCGCTTGAAGATGCTCATCTCATTTAGACCACGCTCAAGGAGAGATACGACAAGTCCAAATGTGATATGTACTTTTTATAGAAGAATCACTTGAGGAGTGCTCGACTTCATCACCAAATTGTGAAGAACCTCAAGTGACTATCTTCGATGATTTTGCCATGTCTATCTCCTCACCAACACATGACTCCATTCAATGTAATGAAATGATGAGTAGGGTCAATTTGGACGTTTCTACTTCCTATAGTATTTATGGTACTAATCTTTTGAAGGAAGAAGAAATATATGGTCATCAATGGCTAAGTGAAGAATCCACATCATTAATTTGGTCATCTTCCATTGCCAAATATCATGTTTGCTTTGTGGGTGATGATGCCAACTCCGAGTTTGATCACTTGAACAAGAAAAACATAACAATAGTGATCAAGCTAATGGAAATCATTGAGAAGCAACAAACATGCCTCATTAAGAAGAATGGAGAAGTCAATGGTCTAGCTGATAAACATAAGAAACTCAAGCGCTCTCATTCTTCATTAATTATGAGGTATGAAAAATTGAAAAATTAATTTGCTTGTGTCACTAATTCCATTGCTTGTGTAGCATCTTTGGAAAAGCATAATCAAGAGCTTAAATCTCAACTTGAGGAGATCATTAGCAAATATATGAATTTACAAGAAAGACATGATGAAATTTCGTGTTCTCGTGAGAATCTTGTGCCATGCTAGAGGTAGCTCATGAGGTGATAATTACAACAGTAAAATCCTATGAGCCTCATGTTCAAGTTGACCATATTTGTGCTAACTCTTGTTGCTCTCGAGCAAACATTTTCCCGAGCACTACATGTGACTTGGATTATATAGACAAAAGGAAAAATCACATGGATTGTGGACTTGTGGACATTGCTCAACCTTCTCAAGATAACCTTGAGGGCATAGTGAAGAAGCTTGAGAAGGGATCAACTGTAGCTTGCAGCAAGCTCCACAAAAGGAATAATAAGTCCATCGATGCTGATACCAAGGGATATGATCGAAAGATGATCAAAAGTTCCATTACTTGCTTCAAGTGCAAGAAAGAGGGACATCATGTTAGAGATTACTCTTGGAAGAAAGGAAAGGTGTTGAGCAAGAAGAAAGACATTGCTCACATCAAGTGCATCAAGTGCAATGAATTGGGACACCTTGCTTCAAGTTGTCCATGCACATTGGATGAACAATGAAAATCATCAAGTGAGAGGCAAACCAGCAACAAGCAAACCAAGAAACGAGATAAATGCAAAACTCGACTTTGCTATAATTGTCGTGCAAAGGGACATACTGGTGAAAAATATTCCGTGGGTAACATTCCTAAGTCAAATTTTTTATTTGATCATGATTTGATTAGGAAGGCCAAAAAAGACATTTGTGCTACTAGGGTGATTAGTTCACCACATGCTAGCACAAAATCTATTTGGGTGCCTAAGTCTCATGTGACTTACCTGTATGGACCCAATGTCGTTGGGGATCAAAATGTGCTAAAATAAAATTATAGGTACTTGGAGACGCATTGGAGGCTTGACTTAAAGTTATCACCAATATGTCAAAATTGAAGTTAAGTTTGAGGATGATCGTTCTACATCAAGAACCAATGTCGTCTTAGTAACGAGTACTTATATTGAAATATCGACCCCTTTACCTTGTGTAGGTTTAATATCTCTTGTGCACATTGACTATTCTTGAATGTTGCTTGATTGATTCATATGTTGAAATTGAGTGATGTTTTGGTTTATCACATTTAGGGGAAGTGCTATAACCTCTCATGCCATTTACATCCCTTAAATGTGTTGTGATCAAATCGATGGTATGATAGTTTTCAAAATGTTGTTTTGGTAAAAAAAATCAACATCTACAAAATTAGTTGCAAAAAAATTGGTTTTGTTGTTTAAAAGGATTCCTATATCTATTTGAAAGGTTTTTCAAAAACTAATACAAAATAAAAATGAGTTTTACAAAGAAAATGATTTTAGCCTCAAATTGTAGATGCTAGGCTCCTGTTTTTACCTTTAAAGTATATTTTTGCCAAAAAATTCAAGAATTTTTTTGGAAATAATCCTTTGGAACCTTTTGGTATTCAAATATATTTTATTTGGCCAACGGTTTGAGAACAACCTGATTTTTAAATTCATTCGAAAATCAATCTTGATCATATTTGGTCCTATTATGACATCAAGTGAGTTTTTCCACTAGAATCATATATTTTGATATGTATTGGTTCATGAGGTATTTCAAACTCATACATATGCCTTTCTATCCAAAACATCTCATTTGTTACTTTCTTTTTTGAGGAAGGTTTGGAAAAGTGGGTTTTCTCAAACTTGTGACTTATCCTAAAATGTTGAATTCATGGATTTCAAGTGAGAGATACATTAGGGTGAACTTATGTAAACCATATTCATGTATGTCTTACTTTCAAAACATGAAAGATTTCAAAATTTGAATTTATAGCCCTTTCAAATAGCCTCTTTGGTCAAAAGTCAAAAATTTCATTTAAAAGGTCAAAATTTATGAAGATTTTTTCAAAAGTGCTTCAATATGTTTTTGAAATATTTTTTAAAACTTTTGGAGTAAAAATTCTTATATTCCAAACAAAATGACATTTACCCAAAATCTTCGATCACATTCTTACTCAAATCTTGCATATGGTGAGTTTAGCTATTTGAACTAATGTTGTTTGTGGATATTGGCTTAAATTTGCATGTCTAGCTCATCCAAAATTTTACAAATTTTAAACTTTATAAAAAATCTTCTTTTGCATGATGTTTCAATGCTCTTTCCAACCTCAGTTTGAGTTTCCAAAATCTAAAAACCTGATATTTTTTCAGTTTGTTTAATCTTTATGATCTTTGTATCTTATGAGTTGGTTGAGATATGGGCATGGCTTCCAAAATAATAACCGTGCATTATTTTATAATCCATTTCTAAGTTTGGTTGTAGATTTTTCAGCCCATGATTACCACTACACATTAAGTGAAGACAATTATGAGTCAAATCAACGAAGCCTCACTCGAGACAAGAGTTTGAAGTTATGGTGCATAAATCTTCTTGGACTCATCACTTATTTAAGCACGAGATGTAACAAATGTGGTCTTGTCCTTGTGAATGAATTTTTTCCACTTCACTTGAGTATTTTTTGTGCTTGACATGAAACCCAAGACACCTTCGAGTGAAATGCACGGTGCGCTCAAAATAAGATTGAACCAAAGATTAAGAAGGTGGGAAAAAAATCAAGAATCAACCGACTCTACCGACATGTGTTCTCAAAGAAAGCAAATGACCACCTTAACTTGGATGCTCAAGATATCCCTAATGATTAAGTGCTTTCAATTAGTATCTTTTTCTATTGATACTTCAATTTATATCTTTTTAGAAAAAGGTTCTTACGCTTGGCTACTAGACAAACAACGAAACAGTGAAAATGGAGCTAAATGATGATAGTGATTTAGTTTTTATATTGAATGGAGAAAATGAAGCATGGTGTGGATGGGGTGCAGATGCTTACCAGCCATGGAAGAGAAGAGGAAGCAACAACATTCTGGCAATGAGCAGGAAGGAAAAGAAGGCAGGAATGACTTGGGCTTCCGGAAACGACGACGGTGCTGGAAATAGCCAAACAGGACGATGATGACATGGCGCTGAAACTCAACCTCTTAGTTGCAGGGAGCAGAGCAGCAGTGGGAAATAACGTATCGACCTATGCAAACACCAAATGGTGAACAGGGAGGAGGAAATAATGAAGGACTCGAATGCGGTGCATGTGCTTACCGCGACAGAGGAGTGACAGCACGATGGTCACGCAATGGTGCTTCAGTGTCCCAAGATGACGATGGGGCTGAAAATGGAATGGTGACGATGTTGCAATGAAGCTTAACCACCTAACAGCGGCAGCTTTGTTTTGTATGGTGCTCAGGATTGCCGAGCGTAAGCATGCTGGTAGGAGAGCGAAGTAGAGAGGCAACGACAATAGCACATGAAAGAGAAGCCGGGATTCACCACCGATGACGGCGTTGAGGTGGTGGCTGTTTTAGAAACAGGACAATGATGATGTGGTTTGTGATCATGACAGAGAAATGGCAGCATGATGCTCGTGCGATGACGGTACAGACTCCTGAGACGGTGGTGCCGGCAAATGGCAGCTGCAGTCAGAGGAGATGGAAGTGGAGACGCCAACACAGGAGACGTCGGCGCCGAGGAGCGGTGGCGGCTTGACGGAAGATGGCGCCGGAGCTGGGAAGATGAAGCCGATCTCAACTATGGTGCTCATGAGCAGCGGGCAAAGCTCCTGTGGATGGCGAGACGGCTCGAGCTTTTGGACATAGTGGAGGCAGCACTCCCAACGGGGCTTTGCAGGACAGCACGATGACAGTCTGTGCTTTCTCGGGCTGCAACGACGGTGTTGGCTCAATCTCAAGGGCAGCGCCTCGTGCTCTCCAAGTGATGATGAACAGTGGCAGTAGCTGTAGGGGCGGTGGTGTGATCGTCGAACAAAGGGGAAATATAGAAGGTGTGTAGCAGCTATTATAGAGGAGAAGAGGAGAGATGAACAACCAGGAGATGGAGAGGTGGCTGCAGAAATTAGAGAACGGTTTTGGCAATTGAAGAGGATTCAATTTTTGGCATTAAAGAGGAGAAATTGATGGAGGAGATAGAGGGATTTGTAGGGAATTGGAAGAGGCGGCATGACTTTCATGGCAAGAAGCAGAAGCTGCTTGAGCAGGAGCACAGCGTGCTTGACTTGTATGTCGAGGTGGAGAGGTGGCTGAAAAACTGAAAAATGGATCATCTCATCAGTTTGATTCAATTTTCGGCATTTAGGGTTTAGGCTTGGGCTGGACGAGGTGGAGAGGAGCAGTAGGCTAGGCTTCAGTCCATGCACGGATAGAGAGAGACAGAACGAGGGAGAGAGACACATAAAGAGAACCGAGGAGATTAGGAGGCAACAGGAGGAACTAGGAAAGAAAAGGAAAAAGAAAGGAAGATGGGATAAAGGAAATAAGAAAGGAGGGGGAGAATTAGGATTTTTCTTACAAACTCGAAATTTGGAGAATTTATGGAATGTTGGAAAATTTTCTGGATTTAGGATTTTTAGGATTAGGGGGAATTCATGAAATTGAGCTCCACTTCCAAAACTCAAATAAAAACCAAATAACTTCAATTAACAAACGATAAAAATAAAAGGATAACATAATTAATTAATTTACGTGAATTTTCATTAAGCTATTTTAGACGAATAAATATGAATGTGAATTTTTGAAATTAGGCAAATTCAAAAAACATGATAAAGGAACGTGACACTTGGCCGATCATTATTAAAAGTTTTAGATATCTAAACCACTATAAAAGGCACTGGTTTTGAAATTGTGCAATAACTAAGGGTTGATATACCTAATCTTAAATGTTGCTACTATAATATGGTTAAGACATGTATTTGGATCTTCATCCCCAATCTCTCCTAAGCATTTAACCTGTACATTTATTACCTTTTCTTTAAATTATCATTTCAATATTAATTCTCTTTCATTTAAATTATTAAGTCACATTGTTCACTCGCACCTTCAATACAAGCATATCACCTACTTAATACCCACCAATAATAACTCACCTACCATGTGCCATGGAGAAGACTTCTTTGACGTACGTTCGAGGGATGTGGGCTACTGACATGTAGGCCCATAATGATGAGCCCCACCTGTTAGGGACGTGAGACCTATGTCTCTCTGACCTTTACATTAAAGGAGCTGCGTCCATGTGACATCCACCTAGACTTCCTTTACAATAATACTAAATAAAATAGTAAAAGCCATTGATATGTGTGCCTTATTTTTCTTTAGACTCACATGTCAATGACCTTAAATATCCATCTAACATCGCGTGTTGTCTTTTCTTGTTGCACGTGTACCACATCTATGTATGTTGCTGGTTTGTTTTTATTTTCATGGTTCTATAAGCTTTACGAACAAACCGGCTTATCGAGAATTGGTAAAATAGTTCATTCGTATATTCGATATTAGTCGAGATAGATATTCATATCATCTCTCAATGCCATGGTGAAATCGTTCAGAGTCACAAATTCGTACTCAGCGTGCAAGTTCCTTGCCTGCAAGGCTACAATCAGCCAGGTGGTCCGTTTGGCACTTTCTGTCGTCAGCGAGAAATTCCACGTCACCGCTACATTCAATTCAAAACGTAACGCTTCCTTCGAACATCTCGCTCTGTCCCGCACGGCCGCACGCTGCACGCTCGAACGGGGGAGCAACTTTGCAGAAATGTACCTTCGAATTTCAGTATTCCCTTCAACAGTTCTCTCTTTATTTTTAGAGTTACAAATAGCCCCCTGAACGGCGTCAAAATAAATATCTCTCTTATCAAAGGACGTAAACGCAAAAGGTGCAGTTCATTCGGTGCAGATACAAGTAGGCGGTGGGGGGCACGGGCACCCGCGTCACTAGAGATGGCCATGTCATCATCCTCCTCGCCGCCGCCGGCGGAGGCGTCGGACGCAGCCGGGACGGACATTCTGCTGTCCCTGCTGCCGGAGATCCTCGACGACATCCTGACGCGGCTGCCGCTGAAGGAGGTGGTCCGCACGTGCTGCCTGTCGCGCGGGTGGGCGCGCCGGTGGGAGTCGGCGTCGGGACTCGACGTCCGGTTCCGCGGGTTCTACTCCGCCGCCGTCGTCTCCGGCGTGCTCGCGCGGTGCGCCGCGCCCGTGGCGAGCTTCGACATCGAGGTCCGCCCACGGCTCCGCCCGCGCGCCGCCTACTGGCTCCGCGCGCTGGCGGAGAAGCGGGTCCGGTCGCTCCAGCTCGCCTTCGGCTCCTCCCACTACGACGAACCCGGCGTCTTCCCCGGCGTCGGCCGTGCCATCTACGCCTGCGTCGAGCTCTCCGACCTCTACCTCCGGTACTGCCAGGTCCCGCGCCCGCCGACGCAGCTGCAGCCGCCCGGCCAGGGGTTGTTCGCCGGCTTCCCGCGCCTCACCAGGCTCGCGCTCAACAGCGTCGCGCTCCCGTTCAGCGGCGCCGGCGCGCTGCTCGAGCGCGTGATCGCCGGCGCGCCAGACCTCGCCGATCTGCTCCTGGTGGACGTGTCCACCGGCGACGTCGCCGGCGGTAAGGAGGAGGAGCGGGAGCCGTGGGCGATCCGGGCGCCCAAGCTCCGGTCGCTGACGCTCTGGACGGCCGTCGACAACGGCGGCCGCGTCGCCGGCGAGCTCCCGCTGCTGAACGTGGCGAACATCTCCGTCGACTCCTTCCTCGGGACTGAAGATTTTCTCGACACTCTCTGGCTGGTTTCGCGTGTGAAGGTGCTGAAGTTCTCCGTCAGAGACAGGGAGGTATGCCATGATCAATCTTCTTCACCATAATTTACAAGAAATTTTCATCAGTT
The DNA here is from genome assembly GCA_008326285.1 of Oryza officinalis. Taxonomy (NCBI): domain Eukaryota; kingdom Viridiplantae; phylum Streptophyta; class Magnoliopsida; order Poales; family Poaceae; genus Oryza; species Oryza officinalis. The sequence goes on from BDMV01000008.1 coordinate 12,803,200, forward strand.
ATTATTAGCATTGCTTGAATTATTCCATAAATCTGTTTGTTTAATTTTAATCACATAATTAGCAAGGTTTTAAATCTCTGCGCTACAGTGACGAAGCCAGCAAGATAGTTAAACCCGGACGACAAAGAACATTTGCTAGCAATCGACAAATTTTTATATGTGTTATCGACGGAGGATAGTAGCAATATCGGCGGCGGAGCCCGGACAGTCGTCCGACCTACCTGAGAGATAGCTCCGCCGATGTCCGGCTATATATATCGCTATCTCCGGGTATAGCTGTTTGAGGAGTGTCTAGTTATTTGCTCTCATATAAAATTCAGCAACTACTAGCGGCTACATCCTCATTTAGCGCGCTATTCGCTGTTTGAGAAGGCCGATCTAATATTTTAGCCAGTGATTTAAAACACTGATAATTAGAGATTTTTAGAAGATTAACACATAGTTTGATTTGGGAGAATTTTTAGGTGCCATCATATTTTTAAGTTGGTGAATCAATCGGAATCATTTTACTCCCATTAATAATTAAGCTTCTATGATTTAGTAGTAGTTTTTGGGACTATGTGTATTGGAGATGATGAGGAGGATCTTTGTGGCTTTGTGTTGGAAAACCACCAGTTCTGAAAGCTATAAATTGTAGAGATTTGTTAATGGAGAAGAGTTTATTAATTTAATTTATTTAATGCAAGAAATTGAACAATAAATGAGTCCTTGTTTAGGCCAAAATAAATAAATAAATAAATGAGGCCTATTTCAATTTGGATTCTTGCAAGACAAACATGACGCATTATACTGGTCCTCTCCACCAAAATTTACACCAATTTTTCATCAGGTATTACTTTTAACATTACTTAAATTAATCCATGGACCAGTTTATCTAATGTTAATCAAGTACTAATTAGCTAATTTTATTGGGTTAATAGTTTGATTTGGAATATTTTTTAGGTACAAGTCATGTTTTCAAACTCATGAATAAATCAGAAATCATTTATTGTGTATTGGGAGATAATAAAGAGAAAACCACTAGCTCTAAAAAACTACTCAATCACATAAACTTATTACTGCATCCTCCGTTTGACCTTTTATTAAAGTCAATTTTTTTAAAATTTAACCAAATTTATAGAAAAATAAAGAAACATTTTCAACACGAAACAAACGTATTATCAAAATATATTTAATGTGTCAGTGTCAAGGATAAGACATACCTCCAATACACGGGTTAATGAAATAAGGTAGAACCATATACCCGATAGTATATACCCGATAGTATATGAGAAAATATCCTTTAGTTAAGAAAATACGGTTAAGAAAGAAGAAAACTATCTTTTTAGAATAGAAGGTGTCAGAGTCCTAGTCGAGGAAGATAAGGTCTCCTTAGTACCATGTTTTCTAGTCTATCTCTCCGAGTTCTACTTGAAGAAAGAGAAAATCTCTACTATTTAAGGAGGTCCTGGTGTCCAAATCGAGGTAACCAGTTACAAACTAGACTCAAACCTACGCCCAGAAGCAATCCGGAGGAAGACTTCGCCATATTCGCGGAATAGATCTCGCCGGACCATTTTCGGTAGCCTATAGTCGACGAAATCAGTCAGTTGTTCTATTTCTTATTGTATTCTGAGCGTTTTTTTCCGTTAATAATCTATATAAACTGGAGTAGGGTTATTACTCACCTTGAGGGTCCGAACCAATATAAATCTCCATCTCTTGTTTGCTTGATCGACTCTCACGAATACCCTGGTTCCAACGATCCTCATACTCTACAAATACGGTGGTCGGTGTACGATCCGTCGACAATGGCGCGCCAAGTAAGGGGCTTGGTGCTTCAAGGTTACAACGAGATGAGTTCAAGAGTAAGATCCGCCGACGAGGGCTTCTACAACCAACTTGGCCGAGGAGATCCAACCCAGCTAGCCTTTGCCATGGTCCACGTCGGCTCCATCATCTTCCTAGTCTTCGTCGTCGTCCCGATCTTGCCCCTCTTAGCAGATGTCGAGAGCGAGGCCATGACAATGGCACGAGCGAATACGTCTACTTCACTGGCCGCCTCTCCAGTTCAACCCGAGAACAAGGCGTCGAAATCCCAACCCATCGACAGACATCCTAAAGTGGCCCAGTTGTCGGCTTCGGCTGACAAGCGTGCACTGACAAGGAAATTTGATGACAAGGATGGTGCATGGTGTCCAATCCATAAGACTTCTAGTCATCCGCTGGCTCGATGCCATGTAATAATCCAATCAAAAGCTGAACACGATGCTTGCAAGGAGCGAGGAATTCAGCATACTCCTCCATACAAGGTGGGGTGCCCAATCCTCAAAACCAAGAGCCGCCCCCTAACAAGCTGCAAGATGTTCTTAAAGCTTGTGGAACCGATCACCCGAGTTTCATGTAGTCCGATCTATGCTCGTAGAGATTGATCTCATGCAACGTCTATGGACGACAATCCTTCAGATCGTATGGTGGGTTTCATCAGAATCGATCCCGACGAACCATCCGTCCTTCATAGCCTGGACGACTTGGAATCCTCCGATTCAAGTTCTCCGTGCAATGTGAACGTGGTCGACATCGAGATCGAGGACAGGGGCACAGACAACCACACACCACGGGGTTCCACAAAGGAAGGTGAGTTCGTCCAATCTTGAGACACAGCCCCTTCTCGATCGGAGCTTGTCCGTACTCCCGCCGAGCACTTCACCGTCGTCAACAATCTGCTTCGATGACCTCCCTTCAATCTAGTAACCCTTCTGGAGGCGGATGCGTGGTTAAAGTCCACTATCACCAATCTCAACTCTGCCTTTGCAGCAACGGCCAGTCAACCACCTCCACAAATCCCCTCTCAGGTCGATGAGGTTGCCGAGAATGTTGGCACGCCTAATCCCCCTCAAAATGGTGAACCTCGCATCCTTGAGAACGTCTCACCACAATGGCGAGCTCAACAGGCGCCTCCCAGACAAGATGCTCGCGATCTTCGTGGACAACTAAACGGCCGAGGGCGACAACAACAAGATCAGCGGGAGGACGAACGCCAACAACCCCAAGATCATCAGCGAAGGGGCAGTCGTCGGGATGACATCCAAGATCGTAGCCCAACCCGCGGTCACCAAGATGCCCTAGTACACCGAGGTGACAGCGAACGCAACGAGGACGATGACTCCCGATCTCCAAACCCAAGACATGTCCGAAGTCGCGACCGTTGACGTCGTGATCGCACACCCGACTACGGTGATCCCTTGTCATCTTCTTTGTCGTCGTCTAGGGGCGGTTCGCACGGCTACCGTGGTCGCCAGCCACCTTTTCTACCTGGAGGCAGGTGTAGGGCCTTTAAGCCTTCCCTTCGAGAAGTAAATTGGCCCTCAAAATTCTGTCCCGCTGCATTAGAGAAGTACGACGGGAGCACAGATCCAGAGGAGTTCTTGAATGTCTACTCTATGTTCTATATGTCGTCAGCGCAGACGACAATGCACTCACAAATTATTTGCTAGCAACGTTGAAGGGATCTGCTCGGTCATGGCTTGTTCATCTTTCCCAAAACTCGATATCTTCCTAGACGGATCTTTGGAAAAAGTTCATCGCAAATTTTCAAGGTACCTATAAGAGGCACGTGATCAAGGACAATCTCCACGCCCTTATACATAGGCCCAGTGAAACCCTTCCAGACTTTATTCGGCGCTTTAACGAGTGTCGAAACATAATCCTCGAGATCACCAATGCATATGTGATACGGGCCTTCAAATCTAGCGTCCGAGATCGCTACACGACTCAAGAACTGGTGACAAGGCTGGTATTGTCCGCCATAAAGCTATTCGAGATCATTGATAGGTGTGCCCACGCAAATGATGCTATCCGAAGAAACGGTGGGAAGGAGAAAGTGATGGAAGAGAAGCAACTGGCTAAAAAGGATAACTCGGAACCAAGTCACAAATCCAGTCGCAAGAAAGGAGGAAAGAGAAAGACACAGTCGGATGTCCTTGTCGCAGAACAAGATAAGCAAGCTTCCCAACGACTTCCTCCATAAGATGATGGCCCAGTACGACAGTGGTGTCCGGTACACAAAACCAACACTCACACGTTCGAGGAGTGCAAGATATTCTAGAAGCCCATGGCTAAGAAGATCGCCCAAGACAAGGAAAATTGGGTTCGCGTGGTTGAGAAGGACGACTGTAATCCTCTGACCGATGATGAACCAGACTTCCCCGACTTCATCGACTTCGGCCAATACGTGGCCCACATCTTTGGTGACTCAACCTCTTATTACTTGAAAAGGGAATACAAGATAGAACACGAAGTGTGCTCCACAACCCGGGGGACAGTGTCTAAAATGAAATGGTCCGACCACCCAACCTTGACGATAGCCCCCGGTGATATCCGATAGTGGTCAAACCCACTATCGGAACATTAAAGTCGCCCGAGTCCTCATCGACAGTAGCAGCTCCATCAATCTCCTCTTCGCCAGCACGCTTGACGCAATGGGGATCCCGATAAGCAAGCTTGTCCCTTCAGAATAGCCCTTCCATGGCATTACCCCAGAGTCATCGTCAAGGCCTATAGGAAAGATCATGTTGCTGGTAACATTTGGCAAAGCTGACAACTTTCGAATGGAGCAGATCACGTTCGATGTAGCCGAGTTCAACACAACCTATAACGCTATTCTCAGAAGGACAACACTAGCCAAGTTCACGGCAGCATCACACTATGCTTATCAGCTAATCAAGATACCAGGACCCAAAAGGACAATCACAATAACGGGGAACGCGAAGATGGCTGTGCAATGCGATAAGAGGAGCCTCGACATGGTCGAGCAAACTCCCACCACGCCCGCCCCAACTGAACCTCCTCGAAAAGTGACCAAGCCTAATCTGGCACCCAAACCAGACGGCGCGATAATGATAATCCCACTGACCTATAGCACCCCCAACAAGACGGTCAAGATCGGGGCTGAGCTCGACAGCAAATAAGAACTCAAGTTAATCACCTTCCTCCACGACAATGCAGACATGTTCGCTTGGCAACCATCCGACATGCCTGGGGTCCCTGGGAGGTGATTGAGCATAAACTGATGGTTCACCCCGACACAAAACCCGTCAAGCAAAAATTGCGTCGTTTCGCTCCAGACCGCAAAGAGGCTATACGAGAAGAACTCGACAAACTTCTCAAAGTTGGTTTCATCAGAGAAGTTCTTCATCCAGAGTGGCTCGCAAATCTAGTCATGATGCACAAGGCCAACGGCAAATGGAGGATGTGCGTAGATTTCACTGATCTCAACAAGGCGTGCCCAAAAGACTACTTCCCCCTTCCACGTATCGACCAACTGATAGATTCTACCACTGGATGTCAGTCGTTGAATTTTTTCGATGCCTATTCCAGGTACCACCAAATCAGCATGGCCAAGGAGGATGAGGAAAAGATGGCCTTCATCACACCCTTCGCTGTATTCTACTATGCCAAGATGGCCTTCGGCCTGATTAGCGCCGGGTCCACGTACCAGCGCGAGATTCAGGGGGCTTTCCAATCCCAACTCAGCAACAACGCTGAAGCCTACGTCGACGACATTATGGTCAAAACAAACACGCGAGATCACCTCATCGATGACGTATGGGAAACGTTCAACAATCTTTGAAGACACCGACTCAAATTAACCCAGATAAGTGCACGTTTGGAGTACCATTGGGTAAACTGCTCGGCTTCCTCGTCTCCGGACGAGGTATCAAAGCAAACCCGGACAAGTCATGAAGTCATTGACAAGGCTCAAAAAAGTTCAGTAGCTTACAAGATGTATGGTAGCGCTAAGTCGATTCGTGGCAAGGATAGGAGAATGAGGATTACCCTTCTTCAACCTTTTGAAGAAACAAGAAAAGTTTGGGTGGACAACTGAGGCCGAGGAGGCGTTCTCCATACTCAAGCGTTACCTCGCCAATCCACCTGTCCTCGTCGCCCCACAACCACAGGAGGAACTCTTTCTCTACATAGCTGCAACACCATACTCCGTAAGCACCATCATCGTTGTCGAATGAGAGAAGATACATCGCCCAGTCTACTATGTTAGTGAAGTACTGCATGACGCCAAGACCAGATATCCTCATATCCAAAATCTGATCTACGCTGTGGTCATGACATCTCAAAAGCTGCGCCACTACTTCCAGGCTCACAAGGTCACAGTCGTCTCCTCGTACCCCGTTGGTGAGTTATTAGAAACAAGGAAGTTATAGGACGCATTGCCAAATGGGTCGTCGAGCTCAGCCAAACCGATGTCTACTTCATCCCACGAACAACCATCAAGTCCTAGGTGCTCGCAGATTTCGTCGCCAACTAGACCGTCCCCGAGGACGGTAAAGCCGACCGAACGGACAATGAGCGATGGACAATGGCCTTTAATGGAGTCTTCAACAGCCAAGGAGCAGGAGCTAGATTTATTCTAACTTCACCGACCAGAGATCAGTTCTGACATGCCGTGCAGCTAAACTTCCATGCAACCAACAACATTACCAAGTACAAAGGACTTCTCGCCGGACTAAGAGCTGCTGTATCACTCGGGGTCAAGCGACTTATTGTGAAAGGGGTCTCAGAAATAGTCGCTAACCAAGTGCATAAGGACTAAAAGTACTCTAACTCCGAGTTGTCCAAATATCTCACCGAAGTCAAAAAACTAGAAAGATGGTTCGACATGTTCGAGGTATGCCACGTCTACCGTGAAGACAATGCCAACACCAACAACCTTGCCCGTCAAGCTTCCAGAAGAGAACCTATGGAACCTGGTACATTGTTGAAATGCTAAACAATCCTTCAGTCAAGAATTCACCGGACGACAATATTGATAGCACCACCGACGTTCGCCTGCGGGCTACCACTCAGAACGATAAGCTCGTCGTAGACATCGAGACAAATACGGATTGGCGCACGCTGCTCATCGAATTCCTCAACACCGACAAGTTGCTGGATGACGACATGCAAGCAGAGAAGCTCTCCTGACAAGCCAAGGCTTATTGTATGATTGGGGACAATTTCTACAAGAAAACCATGGACAGAGTACTGCTGAAGCGCATCATGTTCGATGATGGCAAAGAGCTATTACTCTACATCCACGAAGGATTATGCGGATCACACGCCGGAGCGAGAACGTTGGTCGGCAAGGCCTTCCGACAAGGTTTTTACTAGCCATCGGCTCTTCAAGATGCCTCCGACATGGTACAATGGTGTGAAGCCTGTCAGTTTCACGGCAAGCACACCAAGTTACTAGATCAAGCCCTCCAAACCATCCCTTTGTCCTCGCCATTCTCGTACTAGGGGCTGGACATCCTCGGACCTTTCCCGAGAGGACAAAGCGGGTACAAATTTTTTTCCGTGGCTATAGATAAATTCACTAAGTGGATTGAAGTGGAGCCAACAAGAGAAATCAGAGCCGAAAACACAATCAAGTTCATCAAAGGAATATTTTGTTGATACAGGCTTCCAAATCGGATATTGACAGACAATGGCTCCCAGTTCACGAGCGCTGCCTTCCAGGACTACAGCTCGGAATACGGGGTCAAGATTTGCTTTGCATCAGTGTCTCATCCTCAGAGCAACGGACAAGTCAAGCGGGCAAATAGGATTGTGCACCAAGGCATCAAAACACGTGTATACGATAGTCTACTGGCCTACGACTCATGATGGGTTGAGGAGCTCCCTTCTGTTCTATGGGCCGTCCACACAACACCAACTACACCAACCAAAGAGGCACCATTCTTTCTATGCTCCCTACTAAGCTACTCTATCGTTCAACATGAGTTCAAGAGTACTCAGACGAGAACCAGGAGCACGCGAGCAGACGACGTCAACCTACTAGAAGAACACCGAGAACAAGTTGCCATCCGAGCAGCTGAATATAAGCAAGCCCTACGTTGCTATCACGAGAAGCACATTCTAGCTCGTACACTTCACATCGGTGATTACGTCCTCCGACGAGTACAGAACCAGGCAGGGCGCATCAAGCTCTTAGCAAAGTGGGAGGGACCATACATGGTGGTACAAGTGTTATGACTAGGTGCATACAAAATCGCCGACGACGAAGGCCGCGCGTTATCCATTTCTTGGAAAATCGATGAACTACGAAAATTTTATGTGTAAGACCAGAGGCTAATTTTTAAGTTCATTTGTATCAGTTTTTATACATATATGCGTCTTTTCTCTTATTCATTTTAGTGTTTTGTTGTATGAACCCCTTTTGCTTCATAATGCCGCAAATCGAAGTCATTTCCTATCGATCTATTACGTTAATGCTGACTAGTTACCGGGTCTCAACACCTTGGCTGGAGACACCTGGCACTGTGAGCTAGTCGAACGCTAAGGATCAAATGGTTATGTCAGATTTGGCCATGTCAAAGTACCCACTGTACTCGGGAATTGGTTTTTCCAACTTCATGGCTGAGGGTTGAGAATTCACTGCTTCAATTCGGTCAAATATGAAAATCTAAGCTACTTTTATGGAAATGTGCTTTCCATAAAACTAGTTAGGGGCTACAAGTACTCTCTTATTGTCATATGTTATAATAGTTTATAAAAATTGGTCAAATTTCAGTTTCTACAAATGTCTTGTCTAGATTACTTTACAGGGCAATACAGTGACTAAATCTACCAAGAGGGTCATTGCCAGTTCATCGTGGAAAAGACATCTACAGCCAGATGAGCAAGAGATTGCACAAGTTGGTCGATCTCGGCAGCAGTTCTCCGAGAACACGTAAATCCCTCCCGAAGAAAGTTCAGGTCCAGCTGGGGATGAGATTCACGGATACATGTAAGTACATGGCCTCCGTTGTATCGGCTAGCTCGACGACATTCCTGCTGCAGGCTGTTGTCGATCCGCTGATCAGTGTGGAGAAACGCACTGCATGTACCCCATATCAACCCTAGGTACCCGAAGACTGACTTCTCGGGAGGAGAACGATCCACGCGCAACTCTTTGCATAACCGCTGTAGTATGGAGCAACAGTTCTCGAGGTGAGCCGAGGTTCATATCTCCCTACCCCTCAGAAGCTCCGTACCTTGATCTTTCTTGATGTTGTTGGCGTCCCTCTCCAGTCCTTCCTTCTCGTACATAGTCTTCTAGTACTCTACCCGCCCTTCTATCTTTACAAGAGAACGTCCAAGGTCTAGAAAAATAACATCGTTAGCAAATCTTTGGTTTGAGTACAAAGACAATATGCTACAATGTTACAGTTTTCTTATGATGGCATTGTTCGCTGCAGCGACGTCACTTGATCCTCCTCGCTGGCCAAGGCGTTGTCGGAAGTGACGGCAACCAAGGTACGTCCTCCGTCACTTGGCATCGAGGAGCCCTGGGGAATACTGGGTTCGACAACTATATGTGACGGGTGTTTGCCTTGCTGGACATCCTTGTTCACAACTTCGAGAAATCTACAATATAGACACATAGGGCAGATGAAAATTTAGAATCAGATGTAGCAAAAGGGAAATGTTTTCTACACATAAGCCCAATACTTGTTCGCATCCATTACAATAAAGGGTGAAATCAAAAAAATTACTTTTCAAAAAAGGGGATGATCAAATCCCCGAGTTCCTCCACCTCGACATGATGTCGTCACAGAGCTCATCGGCTCCCTCCTTGGTCATCGCCTCCTCCAGGTTGATCTCGGGGTGGGTGAGCCTGAGGCACGCGAGGACATGGCACGCTTTGGACGTAAGCCCAATGCACACCCCATCCGCTACCTGCTCGGCGTGGCCGTTGGCAGCGGTCTCCAGCGCCGTGATGAGGGTTCCTAGGAATCCCATCATGGTCATCTCGTCGGGGAAGGCTGGGTGTTCGACATGCTTACCCAAACCTTTGGCCACCACATCGAGACACTCATAGTTCTCGTGCAGGGAGGCCAGGTTGTCCCTCATCTTCGTAAGCTCGTGCTCGAGACCACGACGCTATCGGTCGTTCCCCGCCACCACCTCCTGCAGTTTGCCGTTGTCGGCCCGTGCTTCTCTGAGCTGGGCTTCCAGCGCCATGACACGGTTGTCGGCAGAAGATGCAGCTTTCCTAAGCCATTTGATCTTGGCAACGAGATCTCGGGCGCTTGTCTCAATCAGCCGACAAGCGTGCAGGACTTGACGAAGGGAGGCCAGGTTGTCCCTCATCTCCGTAAGCTCGTGCTCGAGACCACGGCGCTGTCGGTCATTCCCCGCCACCACCTCCTGCAGTTTGCCGTTGTTGGCTTGTGCTTCTCTGAGCTGGGCTTCCAACGCCGCGATGTGGTTGTCGGCAGAAGACACAGCTTTCTCAAGCCGTCCGATCTCGGCAACGAGATCTCTGGCGCTCGTCTCAATCAGCCGACAAGCATGCAGAAGCTTGTCGGCGGAAGAAGATGGCCCTGACCCCATGAGGGCGTCGGTTGAGAGGGGATGCGGGGGGAGAACGGCAGTCAAGAGGGGCAACTTAGAGCTCGCCTCTTCTTAGGCACCGATGCTCTAGCCTGAGTTCGAGGGGGAGGGGCTATAGTCAAAGGAGTCTCATTACTATAGAGGATGGCTGACGAGAAAGATTGATCTCGGTAGGCCAGGATTTCACTTACCCGATTTTTTGCTTCTTCAGCAGCAGTGCCTTCTTCGTGGGGGCCGGCTTTGCACTAGAGGTAGTATGTAGAAAAGAAACGGTGAGGATGGAAATGACTACCGCAATTATAAGGTAAACATGAGTTTACGGTCTAACCTCGGTGCCACCAGTCCAGACCAGTTTCCCCATCCCCGAGGTCTTTGGCAGTGAGGGCCAACGCTTCCTCTTTAGTCCACTGCCTCCAGGAGCGAGGGCCGCGATTGCTTGCTCAGAAGTTACCTGCTTCTTCAAGGAAGCAGATGCCTGGTGATCGACGAGCGACTAATTACATCTGTTAAAGGTAACGCCTGACAGAATCAAGACTATTACTCCTACGGCCATTGAAATGAATGACATGGAGTGGTGGTCGGGAGTACTTACATTCACAATGGCATCCCGGTTCGTCGGCAGGACGTCACAGAGCGGAAGGGGGATCTAGATGGCAGACGACGGTGGGTCAACTACCACCTTGGCGACGTGCTCGGCCATGGTGTCCTCAGAAAGCTCTGCAAATTAAAGCAAAAGTGATGAGGTTATCAACTAAAGACAATTATGGCTCTCTATGTCAATGATAAAAGAACTATGGGTTGTACCCCGATGTGACAACCGTGTCTCGTCATGTTCCCTCGTGTACAAGTACGAGGGGTGAGAACGGGCCTGGAGAGGTTGGATCCGACGACGGACAAAGTATTGTATGACCTCGTACCCGGCCAGATCACGTTCTCAGAGATCATGGACCTTCCCTACAAAGCTCGCTAAGGCGGGGGTCATCAAAGGTTTGGAAGTCCATGTCTCTAGGCACGTGGGTTTTTGTCAGGGATTTCGAGGACATGAGGTCGGTCCTCGATATGGAGATAAAACCAGCTTTTCCGCCAATCTTTTCTAGCGGACAGGCAGTTAAAAGGAATGTATTCGCCCTTCATCCCATCTCAAAGACGGATGCCACAACATCCCGAGATTTTGGAGGCCTCCATCCATCTTACTTCGTAGAAGTATCTAAACAAATTTAGAAAAGCTTGTACCCCAAGTTATGCCTTGCATAGATGGGTAAAGATACTCAAGGAGGCAATGAGTTCGGGTTAAGATGAAGGGGATGAATTGCGTAAATATCAAGAAGCAAGGACAAGAATTCGGAAGGAGGAATGAGAAAACCACATTGGACAAAAGAGGTAGGAGTGATTATTTGGCCAAGATTTATCAAGGGATCAGTACCTCCTTCCGAACGCGCCACCACTTTATGCTCGGCAAAAGCACCATCCAATTGCAACCCCTTCATCTTAGCATAGCTGACATTAGACTCAGGGAGATCCATTGAGAATCGTCAAAAGGGGTTGAGGGAGGCTGTGGTTTAGGGCTTTTTGCAAGATGAGGCGATGAAGACAAGAGGCGCAGGGGAGAAGTTTAGGGATTTTTTTGCTTTGGCAAACGCAACCCAAATAGATCCCAGAAGTACAATTTATAAGTCACATCCGATGGTTCAAATTTCGAGGAAGACGGAGAAATCATCGCCAAGGTTTTAGCCAATTTGTTTATAACCGTCAGGATTTTCTACCTTCAATCCAAATGACTGGCCTACGTCGAATCCTCGGATTTGGGACAACCATGTCACCTGCTCTATACCTTCTCAGCGTCCGAGAATGGTCTAATGAGTTCGACAACGGTTGTTCTCGAAAAGCAGTTGAAGAATGTCAGTAAAACCATTTGCATTGAAGTCGGGGGCTACTGTCGTGTCAAGGATAAGGCATACCTCTTATACACGGGTTAATAAAATACGGTAGAACCATATACCCAATAATATACAAGAAGGTATCCTTTAGTTAAGAAAATACGGTTAAAAGAGAATGAAATTATCTTTTTGGAATAGAAGTTGTCAGAGTCCTAGTCGAGGAAGATAAAGTCTCCTCAGTACCATGTTTTATTATATCCCTCCGAGTTTTACTTGAAGAAGGAGGAAATCTCTACTATTTAAGAAGGTCTTCGTGTTTAGATCGAGGCAACCAGTTACAAACTAGACTCAAACCTACGCCCAGAAGCAATCCAGAGGAAGTCTTCACCATATTCGCCGAATAGATCTTGCCGGACCGTTCTCGGCAGCCTCTAGTCACCGAAATCAGTCAGTTGTTCTATTTCTTATTGTATTCTGAGCGTTTTTTCGTCAATAATCTATATAAATTGGAGTAGGGTTATTACTCACCTTAAGGGCCCGAACCAGTATAAATCTATGTCTCTTGTTTGCTTGATCGACTCTCGCGAATGCCCTGGTTCGAACAATCCCCATACTCTACAAATACGGTGATCGGCGTACGATCCGTCGACATTATGTTAAAGTTAAAGGAACTAATTTGGTGTTATAGATGTTGCTAAATTTTTCTATAAACTTGATCAAACCTAAAGAAGTTTGATTAGAATAAAAGTCAAAGTAACCTATGATATAAAACAGAGGTAGTAATGCATAAGAGTTAATTAATTGATTAAATGCAATATTGATCAACAAATGAGGCCCTGTTCTGGCAATAAATAAATAAATGAGGAGAGTGAAATTATTTCAATTCGAATATTTGCAAACGGATCTCTAGCAAAAATTTCTCTTTAACTGGACTGTAAACTTGCTGGCAAGACAAAACAAGATACATTAAACGACTGACCTCTTCACCATAGTTCACAGAAATTTTCCATCAGTTATTACTTTAAGTATTGCTTGAATTAATCCATGGATGAGTTTACTTAATGAAATCAAGTAATTAGCTAGTTTTAGTGGGTTAATTTGGGAGATGTTTAGGCACAAATCACATTTTAAACCAGTGAAACAATCATAACCATTTAATATCTATTGGTGATTACAAGGAGAACCTTTCAACAGGAAAACCACTAATTCTAATTATTATGGTGAGACTTTATTAATCAATTAATAATTAAATGCAAGAAATTGAACAATATATGAATGAGGGCTTGTTCCGGCCAAAGCGATAATCATTGTGCAAAGATGTGAAATTATTTCAATTAGGATGTTCTCAAATGGACCTTCTGGGCAAACATTTCTCATTAAATGGACCCTAAGGTTGGTGCCAAGACAAAACAAGATACATATCACATATACTGCAGCAACGTAGTATTTTGCGCCACAAATGCTGAAGGCATCCCATTTGTGGACCTGTTCATACCAGAAGTTACCTAGAGCAATCTTACCTAGTATCAAAACATAAACTAAATAACTAGTTGATACTAGGAGCATCTCCAATGCTGTTATCAATGACATTAATTAATGTGGAGGTGGTCGCTAACACCGTGAATCAAGTCACCGCGACGACCTTTACCGTTTTATTCTATATATAGTGTGTCAGTGTGACCATGTGATCCTTAGCAGTATATATATTCGAAGGGACTCAAAAGGTCCTGCAGCCTGCAGAGTCCATATCCCCCTTTCCTTCCTCCTCCCGAACTGAGAGCTCTCGAGGCCCTAGTTTGGTGTTGGTTTGAATTTGAGGTGGCAGTTACTTAATTAGTAGTATGTCGTATGCAAAGTATTGGTAGGATTAACAATTGTAATTGCATATTGGATGGATCCATAGAAGGTAAATGTTGTTGCATGAACTTGAAATGTGAATATATGCTATGCTTTAGCGAATTTGTTGTTTATGCACCTTAGGTTTTGTAACTATGGTATAACAAGGTGTATGCTATTAAAAAGAGTTTTAATATGACAATTACAAATGTGCATATGTATATGGTGGTATATGTGAAATGTTCATTTTAGTTAGTATGTTTTTATGAATTTTATAAACAATCTTGGCCTCTTGGGTGTTGGTTGTGCTAATCATTGCATCTAGATGGATAGATTTGTAATGTTGCAAAATGGAGGTAGCATATGAAAAACCAGTAGTGAAAGAAGAGGTGTTGCTTTTTGGCAAAGCATGCCATCTTTATCTACTTCGGTTGAACCAGTGTAAGAGGCATGGGTGAATGGAAGAGCGGGATGCGGTTGTTTTCAAAGGATCGATCGATGTAATTTTGTCAAGTATAGCATGCATAAAAAGGTTGGTCAGGGGTCAAATTGGATGGAAGAATTACATGTAGATCATCGTCCATGACATTGAAGAAGACGGGGATGGTGGCAACCCGCTCTAGTTTGACATGTCACAACTAACGGATATGCTGATAGTCACCCAACCATCGCGAACTCATGTCACCGACAACAGCTTGTGGACATGGACATCTTCCTCCTTGCACAACAACCATGATCAACCAAGTGACATATCCTTGGTACCAATTCCTTGCGGAAGGGAAAGAGGTTAATGACGGAGAAATCATGTGTCAACTTTGTGTTGTACACGTTGAAATTTGTATTGACACTTGTGATGTGTTTTATATGCTCAGTATTAGTAATAATATTTGTGGTGTCATATAAGTACATGGATGATGTATTTTCTTGCCCTATATGTCTCTATGCATGTGCTTAATATCATGTGGGTCCAAGGCTCACATGTTAGTGAGACATACGGGCAAATAAATGATCGCATGAAATTCCTAATGGCAAATAAGGAATTACCCCCCATGATACTTTCAGAGAATTACAAAAGCATGACTCCATTTCTAACAATGTTGGATGTAATGGTGCTATGTGCAACACCATATCCTATATATGGTGCGGAGCCTATCATACTCAGCACAAACAACAACACTTGGTTTCTACCCATGCAAGGAACCTTGTTTTCCTAGCAGATCCATGGCAACATGTCTAGAAAAGCTAGGTGCTATGTGGTAAGACTCACTACAACAAATGCTATGGTGCCTTGTTTGCCACCCAAGTCCGGAACCTTCCATTTTGGGCCAAACCATGGAGCCATATCCATAGATGATGGTGCAGGTTATCATCATGTTAGCCACATCACAAGGAACCTTCTATTGTAGACAAAACCATGGCGCTATTTGTGTGAAAAAATCACAATGGCACT
Organism: Oryza officinalis; assembly: GCA_008326285.1. Classification (NCBI taxonomy): domain Eukaryota; kingdom Viridiplantae; phylum Streptophyta; class Magnoliopsida; order Poales; family Poaceae; genus Oryza; species Oryza officinalis. The sequence goes on from BDMV01000008.1 coordinate 12,818,716, forward strand.
ATTTGTTGGTCCGAGACCTTCCGTAATGCACATAATACGAACAATAAATTCCTACTTTGCCCGTAAGTTGAAATTAATTACCATAAGTTGGGTCCCAAATAGTCCACATAAGAGTTCTTATTACATCCTATAATTCACTATATGCTCTCAAGATTTCGCTCGATTCCTTCTATACCAATGAGTTTTGCTCTTATACCTATGTGCCTCATGCCCTAGACTTTTCAATTTTATTCCTCATATACTTGCTCAGTTAGGTTGTTGTTGAGTTGACCGTAATATTTTTATGAAATGACTATATTGCCCTCACTAATAACAATAATCAATATGCCTCCGCACTAAAAATAAAACCCTCAAGAAAAATGTTTTAGCTATATCATTTTCAAGGAGGCAAAATTAACTGAATCGCTAAAATTTTAAATTTTTACCTAGAATCAAAAAAAATTTAGTCAGATTTGAAGGGAGTAAATCTATTTGTAATTCACTTAAATTTAATAATTTACCTAATATTATAACTTTTTTGGTAATTTTACCACCCTCCTTCAAGATAACTTCAATTTTGGATGAATTTGATTAAAAAAATTAAAATCTATTCAAATTTGAGGTAAAATATTAAAATTTATTCAAATTTGAGTCAAATTCATTTTCAAAATTCCATTTTTTGGGTGAAATAATCATTCCCCATGAATTATTTCGTAACTGATTCTGTTTCATCATGAGGATTATGATTTAACTGTATATGGTTGCACTTACAGTTACAAATGAAGGGCAATCCAGTCCAAAAAGAAAAAAAACAAGTGAAGGGAAATATTTCTGAAACAAATGGTCAATACATGATCACATAATAGAATTAGTGTATAAAGGATAAAAAATTTAGGAGTATTAGGGAATGAGACAAAAAAACCGAAGGATATGAAAGAGATTGAGCAAAAACTTTTGTGTGCACAAGGAAATTTCTCAAAAATATAAACGTTTGCAACCAAAGATTCATCTAGTTTGACAAACACCAGGAAGTAATAACAACTAACTAATAAATACAGCATCATATGTGTTCAACCAAATACCACCATGCAACACAAACCCAATATCTCCTCTTGTGTGTGTAGGGATATTTTCCATTGTTTAGCATTCTCCAATGTGTAGGAATATTTTCCCTTGTTTACCATTCCCCAACCCAACCTCCTTCACACAATATGGCCACTAACTCTTTATCTCCCTCCCTACCTCATGATATTCCACTTAGTGATGAAGCGATGGGGCACAATGTCCTTGATCCTATCCTGGTATTTCAAGATGGCTCCTTTATCCAAAAGCTCATTCTCTCGAAGGTTTTGGGCCTGCATATCCACCTTTTAATTTTTTTTGAGAGTTGAGACAGAGCTCATTGGGAGGTGGTAGAGAAACTGTGTGCACAAAATGTTAGAAGAATTAAAATATTTACAAATACATAGTAGGGATGTGGTAGTTAGCACACATCCTCATGCTTTACACAAACTCATCTTTAGCCCTCTTCATTTTGCATGCATCGCTACAGCAGAACATGGCTCAACCCCTTTGTCTGTCTGTATTTTTTGTTCTGCGACTTTCTTTTCCTTTGGCTACTAAGATATTTCAGTTAGCTAGGTTGTCTCTAAGTTGGAACTAGGAATCATTGGTTAAAATATACCTATCCCTTGTTAATAGCTTTAAAAGTAAATGTACTACAAATAAACTGCCTACGAAGGATGGTTTGTAGATTCGGGAGGCGAGGGGGGAGAGAAAGGCGGCAAGCCTGTTCTTATGTGTGCGTATAAGTTCCCCCAAATTAGCAGTACCACTCAAAGCCCCTGTTATAGTGCACATCGTTGAACTTCATAGAGTCATGGACAACATGTGAATTCTAGGATGCATCCCACATGGCCAACATGGTATGAAATAGTGTTGTGCTTTTTGTGAACCAACTACAGTATTTGTTATTGTGCTATGTTGAGACTTGGAGTCTATTATTTATGTTCCCCACAAAGAAATGAGAGTCTATTTCTAGAAAAAGTTCCGCTAGAGGTTCATTTGCGAAAACTATTTTTAGAAAGCACTAAATTCAAAAAAACTCGCTCATCTGCACACAAGATCCTCCTTTATTGATCAATCTCTGGCATTTAAGCCATTACTAAGTTCTTGTCCATTAATAAATTTGCAGAGTTTGCAACCGGTTTTTAGAGCTAGTGGATTTATTTTTTTGCACAAGGTTCTCGTTATGATCTCCAAATATACTTTTCTATGCTTTCCGAAAACAAAACGGAAAATCATCGACGTCAGATGCTTTCATCGTCATTTTATTGTTGTAATTGCTTTAAAGTTTTAATCTGTCATCCTGAATTTGGACAGCCCAATCACACTGGTACAAGGGAACCAGCAGTGTTGCCTATTTCCTTTGTTATTTGTGGTCCTTTTTTTAATCCTCATTATTCATTTGGCATGAAGTATATATGTATCCTCTATCCTACCTGCAGGCAGATTCAATTTCAGCTCAGCTGTAGGAGTATGATGCTCCAATTACTCACACACTGTTTGCAAGCAAGTATATCAAATTGTATTGATGATGATATATCAGTCTAACTTAATTTGTCATGATTTTCAGGTCGATGTAAATCCACTGGAGAGAATTACATGGAAGTTCCGGAACTTAAGGACTTCAACCTTGAGCGTAGATTTTGGCAAAATCTCAAGTATCATGTCAATCTTTTCTTTACTGCGGTGTGCTCCACAGATTGAACAACTCCATATTGAAGTAACACTGGATGCATCTCTTCAAGTCACTTTTAAAATACCTTCACAGCATAGGACTGCTTTTTTTCCCTTCCTATTGTTTCTTTCTGTTCTATTTTTTATAACTAAAATCACTTCTCCCCTTTCTTTAATGCACTACGCGCAGCTCATTCTGTTTTTGTTTTTAAAAGCAAATGAAGCTGCATATCACAAAATGCAGATTTTTCTTGCATAGATTGGACTATTATTGTAAAGTTATAATTGGCATTTCATTTACTTGACCTATATATGTTTTGTAGGTTGATCTGAAAGAAACACAGGGAGATGATGAAATTCATGAAGGGATTCTAGAAGCATATATGAGTGACGATTCGGTTAAAACTCTCAAGCGTGTGACACTGGCTTTTATCAAGTGCTTACCAGGTGAGATGTGCTTTATCAAGCTTCTTCTATCCAAGGCAGCATCCCTTGAATCACTTAAAGTCATGATGTTCTGGCAACATATAATGCCCGTTTCGGATGCGTGTCTTCTTTTCGCGACATACAAAAAGGCGTCGTCTACCCAGGTGAAGTTCATAGTGGAGTATGGCATGGACACATTCAACATCGTCTCTTAATTTGGGAGTCCATATATTTTCCGGAATAAACGGACGAATACCTTCTCTGGACTTGCAAACTGTCTTGGTTGTAGAGATGGATGTTGTTGCACAAACTATTATTTGCTTTTGTTTTTCCTTAAGGGGCGTCTCTGATACTCATGTTTGTGACTTACTGTCAGATTGCTTCAGATGTAACACCTGAACCAAACTATGGTTCTTTTAGATTTCTGAAATTTTTTAGTAGACATGCCTGAATGTGTGTGATTTAGTATACTTAGACTGCAGTAGATAAGGGAGATGTGGTTTATACCTGATGCCAAAAAAATCATGTTCCAATATGAAATTCAGGAGCTGCTGAATTTCTGGAACAGATTTGTAATGCAGAAATTTCATATGGATTTTAGAGGATTTTTGAAGGAATCAATTAAATTCTCACATATATCTATCAGGAAAATCACCATATTTTATATTAAAATAGATGTCGAATACATGAGTCCTAATTGGTTACAGATAGACATGAAGTTAGGGACGGAGCAAGGAATTTAACCATGTGAGGTCAATTACTATTGATTTGTATTTAAGTATGATTATTTCTTTTTTGATTTATACATTAAAATCAAGGTTTATAAGGGTGTTTTTTAAAAAAGATGTGAGGTCAGCCGACCCCACAGTTTATGCATAGATCCACCACTGCATGAAGTTACATTGTGGTACATGGCAGAGTTTGGGAGATCGCTCGCAATTGAACAATTTTTTTCTAACAACATTTCAAAATAAAAGAGTTTACAATACATAGTGTAAGAGGAGATCGACTAGAGAAACATGCCATTTCCTCATCATCTCCACCATTTCAAGCTTCCTTTTTTTTCTTTTACTCAACACTTGATTTGCAGTTCAAAATTCTACATAGGTCATTCATGCATAGGTGCAATCCTCATCAGCAAAGCCTAGCCTTGACCCCACAGTGTCATACACTACCCTCTTGTTCTTCTGCTGGTAATTGCCTACGATGGGCGTCTGGTCTTCGAAGGAGAGGCTCGCCATGGCCAAGCACACCTGCGACCCATCCTTCCTCACCATGAACAGCATCCCGGCGGCATCGACGGTCATGTCGGCGCCGCCCTCGAGGCGCAGCGTCAGCAGTGGCACCTTCACCTCGTCGTGTCCGGTCAGGTTGTAGCACGTGTCGAGCAGCGAGAAGGGCGGCGCCGACGGGTAGCGCGCTGTGAACTGGCGCGCGAACTCGCCGCGCACGGCGCGGTACACGGACGGCGCGAGGCGCGTGATCACCGTGCCGGAGTCGATGAGGACGTTGGCGGCGCCGAGCCCCACCGCGGCCACCGCGGCGCCACCGACGGACGCGCCGGTCACGTTCATGAAGTAGAATGGCGGCTGCGCCGGGTCGGCGATCATGCGGGTGTAGGACACCGGCGTGGCGTTGCGGTACGACGACGTGTCGCCGCCGAGGGAGAGGGAGCCCGCGGCGTCGCCGGAGGTGGCCGCCGGGAGGCAGTAGGAGAAGACGCCGCCGAACCGGGACGCCGTCTGGGAGACCAGCGAGAGCTCCGTCCGGCCGAGTCCCATGAGCCCCGCCGTGCCGCCGAACAGGCCGCGGTTGCTGAGCCCGCAGCCGAACACGAAGCCGTCAAGGATGGCGCCGCCGAGCGCGACCGTGTCCGTGGCGAGCACGCCGCGGCTGAACGACCCGTCGCCGTACGCCAGCGCGTAGTAGCACCTCTCGCTGTTCCCGCCGCCCCCGCCGCCGCCGACGCTGGCGCAGGATCCAGGCACGCCGGTGGCCGCCTTGAGGAAGGCTTCGCAGGCGGAGGCGTTGCAGGGGACGGCGGCGTAGGACGCGGAGCTGGCCGGGTCGAACAGCGGGTCGTGCTGCGCGTAGCAGACGGAGCAGGGCTTGCACTGCACCCAGGTGAGGTCGCTGCCAGTGTCGACGATGACGGTGAGGTTGCCGGCGCCGGCGCGGGAGGATCTGCCGCCGAGCGCGATGGTGGTGACGTAGTTGAGCGTCTGGAAGCGGATGCCGGAGGTCAGGGGGGCCTCGGCCACCGCCGGCGCCGCGTTGCCGGACTGCGTGAACGCTGCCTTGTTGCGGAGCTGCAACGAGTTGGCCCGCGCTTCGTCGGCGGCGAGGAGGCGGCGGAGGTAGCTTTCTTGGGCAGCGGGGTGGTCGGAGATGGCGGTGAGGGAGTGGTGCTTCAGCTCTAGGACGGTGGTGCTCGTTGTTCTTGCTGCTGCTGCTGATTTCTTGTGTTCCTCTGATCGAAGAAGATGAAGCAGAGACAGTTAACGAAAAATTTGAGACTGTATAAAAATTGCAGTACAATGTAAAGCAAAATAATGTAATCTTATTATTATTTTTTTATTCTAAAGAGAGAGCTTGTATTAATGATGAAAATAGGGATTACATTTCTGGTTTAACAAATCAAGAATCGCTGCAGGAGCGCACAATCTCCACTCGGTGCAGAACCTTGACCTCATTGCAAGTTGAGCAAGTACCCTATTAGCTTCGCTCTTTATCTTACGCACCTCGATGCTTTGGAGGCATTTCATCACATCCTTTGCTTCGGAAATTGTTGCTGCCCAGCCAGATCGAGACGGTAGGTTTTTCATAAGGGCGATTGCAACGTCAAAATTATCCGTCTCCAAAATTATTAGTGTTTTTTTTATTAATATTAGTGTCTAAAAGAATGGCTCTACGATCTAGATTGATTATGATGGATTGGTGGTGGTCTATTGTTTGGTGTATATTAACGCAGATGCTTTGATTAAACTATCATGAAATTATATATATTTAAGATGTTAGATCATAAAATTACAGATTTAGTACTAAATTTGTTATAAAACCATATTTAAGATGAAATACCATCAAACTACATATTAAATAGCAAATTATCATCAAACTATAGATTTAGTCATAGTTTAATCACAAAAGTATAACTTTTATAACGAATATAGCTCGAACAGAATGGTAGGGCAAGGAATTTAAACTATAAAAATATGTAGTTTTGTGATAACTTTAATACTAAATATGTGCTTAAAAATCTATAGTTTATGATACAACACCTTAAATATATAGTTTTTTTATAAATTTGATGCTAAATCTGTAATTTTCTGATACAATACATTAAACTTATAGTTTTGAGATAGTTTCATCAAAATATTTCTAGCTATATGAAATTTACTCTAAAATTAATTAGAGCAGAAGGTACTGTGCTGCATTTGGATATATAAAAAAATTGAAAATAATTTTTAGAAAAATAACTCGGAACATTCAAATATATTTTGTAGGGAACGCTTTCAAGTTAAATTTGTACAATTCATAACAAATATGAGCGAAAGTGTTGAAGACACACTAACCAGAGTGAAAACTTGGTGGAAATAGATAAAATTCGGAAAAAGAAAGTTAGTAGAAGAAAGCTTGTACATACGGAAGCTGTAAGAAAATATACGAGCTAGGCCCGAGGCCCAGGCTAGCGGCTCTATAAAATTCGAAAATAAATTGCACTAAAATTCGAGAAAGTATGGAACAGTCCAAACTCATATTTGGAGAAAGTTTTGTAGGTAACCGAGCGTTACCAAGAAATTTGGTTTCCTGCCAAGAGAATGCATGTGCTCTTTTTTTTTCTTTCACAATTCGCCTTAAGTTCAAAGTAAATCGTGAAAAACTTTCCATCAATCGTCACAGAACGAATTCTTTTTTTTTTCTTTTGGGGACATGGTCCTTTATCATAGAACGAATTGTCACTTTGGCAGAAAGCAGAGTAAAACATAGTCCTCAAAAGAAGAAGATGGATTAATTATAATAGCCCCACTATGATACACTCTACTTACTCTACTACTGGTTCGCTCGAGAGAATGCCCTCTTCCCTTATACAATTTTCTCTCGAATGCAATGCAAATGTCGTTATGAATTTTTTTTAAAAGAATGATAAAACAAAGTACAGTGGCATCCATCCCTCTACCAAAATTAGGATTGCGGACATTAAGCATGACCCTAAACACTGTAATACTGCTGTTAATAACAGGGAGAGACCCACTTCTCTCAACTCTTCAGTACCTACCATTATTGCCAATATGCAATGCTAAAGCAGCTAAACACATGGTTGAGAAATTTAATTTTGGGCTTCTCTGAATTAAGCTGCTGTGAAATTAACACTGCAATTAACATTAAAATCAAACCCCACGAATAATTCAACTGCAACACAGACATTCATATGCATATCTGCATTTGCATGCAAAATTGCAGAGTCGAGTGCAACACTGTGAATCAGTTAACAAAATAGTACTAGCTAGTAACTAATTATTGCGGAGTACCTGTCATCTTCTTCTCATAGCGGTTTGATTGAGCATACCGGTCCCGACCGTTGATCTTCCCTGCGGGTCCGGAGCCCCATTGCAGCTCGCGCAGCCGCAGCACGGCGATCTCCCTGCCGACCACGACGCCGGCAGCGGCGCCGCCGGCGGTGGCAGGACCGGCTGCTGCAGCAAGAAGAAGCGCGAGGACATGGAGGAGAAGGCGGCGGCTTAGACGGGCATCCATTGCCGATGATGTCGATGCCGTAGCAGTAGATCTCTGGCTCTTAGACAGCAAGAGATGAGATAAGAAGCTGATCTGAACTGAAAGGTGTACGTAGCTAAGCTAGCTGGCGACGAAGCAGGATGTGGTGAGTGCAACAGACAAGAGAATGTGAAGCTACCTGCTGAATGCTTGATACATGACGACGAAGACGATTATATATATGCGCAGATGATGAATGGATTGGGATAGTAGTTTTAGTTGTGCAGAAAGAGATTAATATTCCTGATGGCACTGAACTAAAAGCTAGAGAACAAGCAGACGACTGAGATAGTCTTCGCACCTGCTTGGAATTGGATGCACGCGTGAAACGAACGAGATAGTACGGAGAGGGGGCACACGAGATTACTGTAGCGTTGCGAATTATTTGCTATCACGAGCACGCATGCACGAGAGAGAGAGAGAGTAGCAGCAGTATTCTGTTTGTATGTATGAATATATGCATGTGTTGTGTTGTTTGGTTGCGAAGAGGATGGTAGTAGGGCATCCACGATGCCCCAGCAATTGATCAACTGCTCCCGCGTGAACTACCAATCCATGAACATGCAATGGGCCAAAGGAACGAAGGGAACAGTCTAAATATATACTAGCTCTTAATGTTACATTACATGATGCCGTTGATTTTTTCTAAGATTTAATCATTTGTCTTACTTTATAAATATGTAAAAGTATAAGTTAAGATGTTAGTTTTTTTAATAATAAAACAAGTTTATAAATGATATTTATATAATTTTTTAATAAGACAAATGATTAAACATCATGTCAAAAGTCAACGACGTATATATTTGATATAGGATTTGATGAATTAAGGGCCGGTTCTACGTTTTCAAAGGCCCTAGGGTGAACTTGACAATGGGCCCATATGGCTACACATATGTATACTTATATATATATATATATATATATATATATATATATATATATATATATATATATATATATATATATATATATATATATATATATATATAGATATATATAGATATACAGGAGTTAATTGATGAGCAATGAGAATACTAGCATACAATGTCTAGAAGGACAAGAAAATGATACTAATTTAATTACCTTAAAATCCCGATTAAATCAAACTCCCATTATGAAAAGAGACTCCTTCGGGCTTTTCTAATGGGCTATATTGCTGTTGTTGGGCTGGATAAGAAACATATACAGGGGTTATATATATTTGGGTCTGGGCTCCCACGCAAGATGGGCCCTCGGCCGTCGCACCCGCTGCACCTCCTCTAATACGGCCTTGGATGAATTACATTTGAATTAATGAAGACGAGGAAACATATTGCGTATTCTTTTAATTCAGCTTATGATCTGTCGCACGATTTGTGCTCCAGTGACCTTCCTCTTCAACTTCGGCGTACAATCTCAGTGAACGGTGACAATGTGATTTTCGATCCAGAGAAATTGAATATGCACAAATTTGCCCATTTGGATTCCAGGTATTGGGGCTTGGAAATGATTAGAATTTTCAACCCAATCCCAAGTATTCGAGGACATGGAATTAATTGTGAATCCAACCTAAACCTTTAAAGTCGACCATTCTCTTCTCCTTGTGATGATGGTTTATCTACACTACGTCTATTGATGCATGTGGACCAAGTATTGATAGTCTAGGTTACACAACGCAGCCAACTAGTGCCCAAAGCTCAAAAACTCGCAAATGTGATGCATATCGTAATTTTGATTATGTAATATGAACATCCAGGAAGGTTTTAGAATTGATTCTCGCCCAAGTAAAATTATTGGATTTGAATCATATTCTAGCCAGTTCGATTTTTTTAGAACCAGAATTTCAACATAATTCGTGGTATTACTCAGGGTTTGCACTTTTGATTTCGGTCAAAAGTTTGGTAGCACCGAAATTTTGGGATTTTTGGCATGAAATTATTTGATATTTTAAAAAATTTTGACTGAATTTGAATAAACCTGAACCAAATTAAAAAGAAAAAAGAAAATCCAAAAATTTTGGATGAGATAACCATTTACGGGGGGGGGGGGGGGGGGGGGGGATTTTGGAAATTTCCAAACCAAAATTGCTATTACTTCCAATGCCTATGATCCAAACAAGGCCATCTTTTGGGCATAAAGTATTATGTGATTTACAAATTACAAACCTACAAGTTTCAATTAAAAAAAATCTATTTGGATAAACAGAAACAAAATGGAAAAAATGTCAGGAGTAAAGTACTACTTTTAATAGTTAAGGGGATAAGGTAAATAAATGTTTTGAGGGGTTAAATGCTACAGAAAATAACTAGAGGGAGTAAAATTGACTTCTTTTGTTCATTTAGAATCAAAACTTTAGGCATGATACTATATATCTCGAACATCCTCTGTAGACTCAAACAAACAATTAACAATATAGTGATCAATGGAAAAGGATAAAAAACAAGCCAGAAATGTTCAACATCTTTGACTGCATGCAGCAGCCTAAATGAGAATAATGCTACATCCTTAGACAAAATCAGGGGTGGACCCAAGGCCCACGCACCGTGGGGCATGGCCCGGGGTCTGGGCCTAGTAGCAATGGAACCCCCTCCCCTCCCTCCTCGAAATTTTTGTCCACCATGGTTTGGCCTAAGGCCCAGTAAATTATCTAACCCTAATTTCCCTCATTTGCTACCACAATTCGTAGTGATGCTACACGCCATGGCTCGTTGGAGCCAAAACCGAGTGATATTGACACCGCGCCAATGCTACTCCCTACTCGCTCTAGTTCTGTCGAAGCAAAGCAGCCGCCACGTGGCCGTGCTTCCGTCCTGACTGCCGGTGTGCGTACCCCACCTTTGGCCACCTCTCTCTCTGCCCCTACCCAGTGCCTCCTCTCCCTGTCTCTTTGCTGGTGGAAGTTCTGTGCGAGCAGCGTGCCTGCAAGGTGTGCCACCACCGCCGGTGGCCGGTGAAGATCTTAGACCATCGCTTTGTCATGCATCATGCAAGCTGGCAAAGAGCAGCCGAGCAATAGAGGACCGGAGAGTTTTTAATTCTTTATTTCTTGAATGCCTAAGGCTGTGTTCGTTTGGGAGCTTTGGAAAAATATTCTCTCCGCACGAAAAACGGAGCGACTTATTAGCACACGATTAATTAAGTATTTACTAATTTTTTTAAAAAAATGGATTAATATGATTTTTTAAAACAACTTTCGTATATAAACTTTTTGCAAAAAAACACACCGTTTAACAGTTTGAAAAACGTGCGCGCGGAAAAAGAGAGATGTGAGTTGGAAAAGTTGGATAAAGAACTCACCCTAAATAGCCTAAATTACCTACAGATCTATTAATTCCAATCAATTGGTTTAAAACTTCTAATAGAGATCAAGGGATGGAAGATAAAGAGGGTTAGCACGTTGAAATCTTCTTCAAATATGATTGATTTGTATCATGAGAAGATTCCCAGAAACTACCTGAAATTCTCCTGTCAATCATCTATATATTGACTTCACCAATTGTGTAAATCTTGTACAAATGAGAAGACTAAAATCATTTTAAGTGATATTGGTGAAAAAAAATCGCCATTCTTGTTGATGAGTCTCTAAATAAATATATCAAAGAGCAAATGGAAGTTATTTTGAGGTTAGTTGCTCTGCTTTTTCTTGCATTATTTTCCTTCTTTTCTTGCATTGTGAAACTGACCATATTAACATATTAACAATTTATATTGTACTTTTTATCATGCATTATAGTTCGGGTCGCATTAAAGATTTGGATAGCACTTAGATTTGGCCTGGGGCGTGGAGAAATCCTGGGTCGCCACTAGATAAAACAATTAACTGTAGCCAAGTTAGAGCGTTCCATTAAAAAAAAAATCTTACCTCACTTGTGTGGGATAATCATTTCAAGCAACTTTCACAGAATCACTGATCGTATTGAAACGGAAAGGCACTCTACCTCAAGAAGGAAAATTGTTAAGATGTCTGTACAACGACAGCCACATTTAGGCTGCTCGTTCCAGCTGAACGAGGGTCGGTAATATCGTCTGCCATTGGGAGGGCAACGGCAAAGGTTGCCGTACCCACACATCTGCCATCCATTTATATCCAACGGCAATTCACTGATGGTCCCACAAAACGTGAAAATTTAGTATCGGATGTGTACTTCTTGTGTACTTCCTCCGGCTCAAGCTCAGAATAAGTTAATTTAGAATCGAATATGATATATTTTAATAATATACTAATTTGGACAGACAACTGTCTAGATTCGTATCACTAGAATATGTCATATCCGATACTAGATTAATTTATTTTGAAACAAAAAAAGTAAAAAATTCCTGGGTCAGTGCCTGGTTGGCCGGCCGGTCATGGGGCAGCAACGGACACTACTACACAAATAGCTATTGGTGTCGGTTCCAAAGACCTTATTGGTGTCGGTTTTGGATCCGGCACCAATTGGTCGGTACCTATGCTAGGGGTGCATAGGTGCCGGGTCCGGAACCGGCACCTATAGTTTTCACCGAATCAAAAAAAAAATCGCCCCCACCTCGCCACCTTCACCTCCAATTTGCCACCACCATAGCCACCGCCGCTAATTTTTCTTTCCTCCCAATCGACAAAATTTTTGGAAAAGAGATGAACACAACCAATTGCAAAAAAGAAGTCAATTGCAGTTAAATTATTCACAAGATCTAGTTATTTGTCTTCTCTTTTCCGAAGAAAAGGGAGGAGAAACCCAAGAAAGCAACAACCATGGGAAAGAACAAGAAGAAGAGGGCGGCGGCCCATACCTCCTTCTCCATGTCGACGAGGTGCACGGCTGTGGGCGTGGCCGGGAAATCCATCTCCGCTGGCTGCTCCCCCGCCGCTGCGCTGCTTCCGTCTACCGCCACCTCACCCTCCACACCGCATCGGTCTTCCCCATCGTCATCGCTGGATCTGGGCGACCGCCGCCACTCGCCTGCCCATGCCCCTCCCGGCGTCGAGTCCTCTGGGCCACCGAGGAAAGGAGGAGGAGGAGGAGGAGGAGGAGAAGGAGCGGCAGATAGAGAGGGAGGAGGGGTAGGGGCAGCGGACGGAGAGGGAGGAGGAGGGGCGTCGTGGCTGTGGGAAAGGAGGAGGGGCGGCGCGCCTGTGGGTGGGCGGGCGGAGGAGAGGAGGAAGAGGAGAACTCGCCTACTCCTCTCCTCTGGATAAGAAGCAGAGGAGTGGATAAGGAAGCAGCGCGGCTGGAAAGAGATAAAAAGAGGACCAGCCCGGTTTTTTTAATAGGTGCCGGTTTTTTAATAGAACCGACACCTATAATATAAATAAAGGTGTCGGTTCTATTAAAAAAACCAGCGCTTATAGTATTGGTACCGGTTTTTCTTTAGAACCGATACCTATATTGTTTAAAGGTATCGGTTTTAAATGAACCGGCACCTATAAGGTCGATACCTATGAGAATTTTTATAGTAGTGGGAGCACGCCGCGCGGGAGCCCACAAGCTCCCTTCTCATAGGCTATTCAGCTCCCCGAGCAGCAGACCTTGAGCATATGCATGTAATGCATGTATATATGAAGCATAAGTTCACTGCTCACGAAATGCAAAGATTGATCAAGGAAGTCCGTAAAAAGGAAGCCCCTAGTTATTAGCAGCTTGTTGAACTTAAAATCTCAAATGTCACACATGCATTGCTATTGCATATTTGCATCATCCTTGATAGTAGATCACAACCTCTTCGATCGCGTTAGGATGTCGGAGAAAATATGTAGTGGAAACTACATATATAGAAAAATTAAAAACTATCGTTGAATTTAAAAATGAATGTCTGAAATATGTCAACGTGACGAAAAATTCGCATCCAGCCGATAGCGTCAAATTCACGTTAGTATGCTTTCAGCAATTATAGCATGTAAGTACAAATTTGACAAAGCACGCGAAATGAGCGTAGTTTAACTGTTTAGATTCCTTGTAGTGAAATAAGCCTACTCGGATTCAAATCCTAGATTTGATACGGCTGCTCGTATTTACGGCTAATTATTCTTTCAGGATAGGGTGTGTGTGGGTTCAAATCCTAGATTTGACATGGGTGCTCGCATTTACGGCTAATTATTCTTTGTTATTCTTTCAGGATAGGGTGTGCGTGGGTTCAAATCCTAGATTTGACACGGGTGCTCGTATTTACGACTAATTATTCTTTGTTATTCTTTCAGGATAGGGTGTGCGTGGGTTCAAATCTTACACGGGTGCTCGCATTTATGGCTAATTATTCTTTTAGGATAGAGTGTGCGTGTGTGCATTCATAACGATGAGTGTACGCGTGTTGTGAACACCTACGTGACGATGAGAACAAGTTAGGCTCACAGTACTTTTTTTCTCACGCACGTTTTTTAAACTATTACACGGTGTAATTTTTTGCAAAAAGTTTCTATACAAAAGTTGCTTAAAAAAATCAAATTAATCTATTTTTTTTAAAAAAATTAGCTAATACTTAATTAATCATACGCTAATGGACCGCTCCGTTTTCCGTGCGTACTGTTTGGTTTAACGAACTCAGCCTGGTGGTCCAAGAATAATACTGGCTATTGAGAAATGCACAAACAGGATAGTTGGTTATTGGGCTTTATTTCATAATGTTCTTTAGTGACCTTCCAAAATAGGACCTATGTTTCATGTTATCTGGGCTTGGAAAATTAGCACTATATAAATTTCTATTTATTTCAGGATAGAATTTTGCTTTGGCAATTAATTATCATTCATGTTTATTAGTTCTCTTTTTGACAGGTTGCATATATCATGCTGTTAGATCAATTTTCATTCCAGTTGTCAAAGAAATACTGTACTAAACTTGGATACATACTGAAGTTTTTGTAAGAAATGTTTGTCTCCGGCAATCTTGATTTTATATATTGTTAATGTATCTAATGTCACGAAATTTTGGGTATTACTGTCTTCTATTATTACACTATGTACAATCATTTGTTTTGATGCTTCATAAGTCGCACTTGCTTCCATGCTTCATAAGTCAGACCTGTTTAAGTCCTTACTAACTATTTGTTGTGAATTATTAAATGTGGTGTAAAATGAGTCATTTTCTAGAAGTCATATTTTTCAATGTCTCCAGTTCACTATGGTTAATTTGTTGTAGGCGCGGCGTAGTTGACCCAGACAGGCAGACACACCCTTGAATCAAATTCTAGATTTAATTCTCTCCCAAACGAAAATATTGGACTTCAATCAAATTTTATCCAATTTCATTTTTTTAGAAACCTGAATTGGAATCCAATTCATGCGATTAATTCCAAACAGTTCCAATGCCTAGGATCCAAACAGGGCCATTCTTTGGGCAAAAAGTATGGTGTGATTTACAACTATAAAAGTTTCAATATAAAAAAAAAACTATTTGGACAAACAGAAACAAAATGGACAAATATCAGTAGGAGTCAAGTACTACGTTTAACAGTTAGGGGCTAAGGTACAGAAATTTTAAAGGGGTTAAGTGCTCCGGAAAATAGTTTAAGGGAGTAAAATTGATTTCTTCCATTCATTTAAAAGGAAAAGTTTAAACATGAAAAAATATATATTGAACTTCTTTTTTGAGCTCAAGAAATGATTAGCAACATAGCGATAAACGGAAAGCAGAAAATAATAGCCAAGCATGTTGACAACATCTTTGACTGCAGTAGCCTCAATGAGAATCATGCTAAATCAGCCAGTACCCAAATCATAGCGTTCCATGTATTGTTACCATCTTTTGTGGGATACTTCATGTCGGAACAACGTCAAAGTCATTCACTCTTCCTCAAGAAGGAACATTTCTAAGATGTTTGTACAACGACAGCCACATAGATCTAGACTCTGAACAGATGTAAGTTTGAACATCATCCTTCCACATTACGGAGGCAGACATGAAAAGAATGACGGTCTTGGGGTTGGTTTGTCCCAAAGCCTTACCTCGAACCTAGCTTGGGGTGATGCCCTTCCAAAGGCTCTTAGTACTCTGCGTGCTTGCACATACCATTTGTTTGATTTACTATATAGAAAAGTAACAGCAAATGATTGAAGCGATTCTGTTTTGGAGAGTAAAAACTTCATAAAGCGCAGCTGATTTGACGAGTATGTGATACCACTCAGACACACATATTTGAGGCTAGAAAACGAGTTCTCGTTTATCCCTGAACTTAGAAAGTCATCTTCATCAATTTCATAAGGATCATCTTCTGACGACAATGAAATATCTTCAGCCTACAAAAGGACCAAAAGTAGCAGTGTCAATTGCATAACATAATCCACTGAGAAATGTGTTGAAATTGTGACATATAAGTCCAAGGGGAGTATCCAATTTTACCTCAATACTGAGGTCTTCAATGTACGGAGCACATCTCAGTAAAGAAAACAGTGACATAACGCTCGGGTGTTCGCCAAAATTTGTGGTCACGTGTACCTCCCTCAGATTATCAAATTTCCACGAAATCCCCTCCAGTGGATACTCGTCAAACTGAAAATCAGTTAAACATAGTTAGACTGACATGATCTGCAATGCAAATTTACATTGAGATGATAAACTAATGTAAACAATTATGCATTTATCTGGGTTTGTTAATCCTGTAAGTAAAAAAGTTCTTGATGGTGTCTCTTGTGAACCTAAGAGTGATTTTATTAGTGTGCATTTGCATCTGAATGCATGATTTTTGGTAGAGAGCACATGCAATCCCTGCTATGACTGAATGTTACCAAATGTTCCTAATACTTTTCCAGAACACAAGGCAAAGCCCCAGGGCCCCAGTCCAAATCCATCAAAGAAACCAAATCGTTTGGTTCAATTAATTTAAGCATCAAGGTCTCATCATACTGGATAAAAATAGAGTACATGTAACAGTTTAATCCAGTTAAACAGTTGAGCTCTTTCCTACAATCTCAAATCACTGCCCAATTCTCCAGGCAACGATGCAATGCTAAACATAACATGGTAGTTCAAATATGGATCCATCTCGAATCTTGCAAGACAAAATAGATAGTGCAGCTGCAGCATGGACTAAGCAAGTCAGCACACCTTATCCATCGAAAAGCTAGAGCACAATGTGTCCGGTGCTTGTAAGGTGGAGTCAGAATCTTATCTCTTGTGTTACATACTTACATTTCAGTTTTAAGATGCTCACACAGATTTATATAGGCCAGAAGCCACCCAAGGAAGTCAAAAGTCAAAGCCTCTCTCAATCGGAATGCAAGTTAGATACAGGATGGTCTAGAGCTGGGAAGAAAAACGCCAATGGCTCTTCTAATTAAGGCGAGATTGTCTGTGACAACTATGATGTCACAACGCTAATATTAAGTAGTTAGAAAACCTGAGTAAGGAAAACTAGAGAAGGCACCTAATGGATGTATTTGTCAACCATTTCTGCAGAATACTGTAATATTGAGAGCATTATTGTGGCTGACCTTATGGAGGTGACTGACAAATCACTTTGAAGAAAATCAAACATTACTTGAGGTGCTTAAAAAGTTAAAAGCATATAATACCCGACTATGAAAAGGCATGATCACGAGTTTACATGCATTTCAAACTGATGTACAGGGCATCTAACAACCTTGGGATGTGATGACTATGGTTTGGAAGGATTCTCCCTAAGAGAAAATGATTGGCCGTTTTTGCGTGCTATAAATTGGAGGCGCCAGCGGCATCACCAAGTGGTAATAAAGCAGATGCATTGCTATGATGCTAATCACTAATCAGCATCACCATCAGGTGAAAACAATACAACATTATAACAGTTCAAAGCAAGCACTAAAAAAAATCTGGTTAAGGGCAAAAGCAGATGATTACAGATGGAGGAAAGAGACCGATCCATATAATCCTGATAAAGCCTACTTGTTAAACTTTGCACACGTTTACTGCAAATTATTCGCATATATTAAGTAAGTAATTACAGTTCAATAATGTAACTAAAAGTGCAGGCCTTGGAACTGTAACAAGAACTCACTACCAATCGTTGCAAGAAAACATAATGTGCTGCAATATTAAGTAATTACCTCGTGAATGTTGAACCAAAGCTTCTTGACAGTAATAATCCCTCGGAAAATTTTGTGGAAACTCATGAAGCCGTTACCAATGTCGATGTACGCCTCCTCCAGCAGTGGGGGCTCCTCCGGGATCCGGCAGCCAATGTCCAAGCGCGTAACCATCTTTAGGACCCGGAGGTGAGGCGCCCGAACGGCCCACATGTACAACGGAGGTGAAGGGTACAATTCCTCCACCTCCACGTCGTCCAACCTGAGCTCGGCGAGGAGCGGCGCCGCCGCGACCAGGTGCTCGACCTGCGCGCCGCCGCCCTCGGCGGGGAGTGTGACGCAGCGGAGGGTGAGCGAGACGAGGCTGGGGAAGCCCCGAAACCCCAGCGGCGCGAGCGGCATGTCGCAGTCCTGGAGGTGGAGGACGGCGAGAGCGGCGCAGGAGAAGAGGCCTGGGTCGATGACCCAGTACGGCGGGGCGTGGGGGCTGCGCCGCACGACGTCGCACTCGATGGCGAGCTCGCGGACGCCCTTGCGCGCCAGGGCGCGGAACCAGGTGGGCAGGTGGTGGAACTGGTGGGCGCGGACGCAGGCGCGGAAGACGACGACGGGCGCCGCGCACCGCCACAGGTCGTGGGCGGAGGGCACGGCGGGGGACCCCCAGTCGAGGCGGATGTCGAGGTAGGGCACGGACTCCCACCGGCGCCGCCACGCGCGTGAGAGGCAGCTCGTGCGGACCAGCTGGTCGAAGGGGATCCGCGCGAGGATGATGTCGAGGATGTACGGAGGGAGCGACATCAGCTCGTCCTCCCTCGCCGCCGCCGCCGCCATATGCCGCCGCTTCGGATTCGGGGAGGAGGAGCGCGACGAGCTCGCCGTTTCTCCGCTCGCGTTGAGGTGGAGGCTGAGGGCGATTGCTATAGTCGGCCAAAAGCTCGCAGCCAGACGCTCTGACCCCGGCACGGAGATTTGGCTCGGCCCAAACACGACACGGCCCAATTGTTGTCGGGCTGTGCCGGCCTGACCTGATTATTGGGCCATGCCTGGATCTCTTCCTAGGCATGACATGCCGGCCTGGCATGGCCCGGACCAAAATGAGAAAGACAAATAGACGAGGAAAGCAAAATAGATTTATTTCAGTCATATAAGGCATGACCCAAAGAGATGAGGAATGTAAAATAGACTCATTTCAGTCATATAAGGCACGGTCCAAACAGATGAGAAAGGCAAAATAGACATATTTCAATAAGGAGCACGATAAGCTTGTCGTGCCTTCGGGCCAGTCTGACATAGCCCGAGTCTTATTCGGTCATGCCTGAACAGTTGGTATAGCCCGTGGTCGAGCACGGCATGACCCAACATATCTGTCGGCCCATGGCGCCCCAACGGATCTCAAGCCATGCCTAGTCGTGCTCAGGTTGGGTCATACCGGGCGACCCATTTTTCCATCTATAGCGGTTGCTTCCTGAGGACGCTAGGTGACGTGGGCTGGGATAAATGGGATCAACCTATATGGGTGTCACATCACCGATGAATTTAATTAAAAAAAATTATTATTAATCTATTATTATCATTGTTTTTTACTTATATCATTTTTAATTGTTGCATATATTTATTATTACTGACACGTGGATCTGGTGTCTTTTTTCCTTCCAAAAGTAGAAACAGTTGCTGGGATGGTTAATATACGAGCCCTCTAGTGCTACGTATTCTTTTTGCTCTTAAAAAATGTAGGAGTTGACAGTGGAAGTGGTGACATAACCATCACCACCACTACTCCAAGGAGTATAGATTGCCAATGGTACCGAAGAGAGAATTTCCATCGCAAGCAGGAGTACCACTCCACTTGGTATAGCTAAATGTAGATAATTCATTATATGCCATTGAGTTGGTCATAGATTTATGATTTGTCACTGATTTTGTCACGTTCTACAATATGTCATCGACTTTTGTGTAACTTTTATGATTTACCATCGTCAACTGGTTAGCCTTCGTTAACACTTACAATTTTGTCCAAATGACCAAAATACCTCTCGGACAAAAACTTTCAAAATTTAGACAAAAATTTTGAAATATCATATTATAAACATAAGATTGTGAACATCCAAAATTTGGGAAAAAACTTAAAATCTGATATTTCGGAATTTTTGTCTAAATTTTGAAAGTTTTTGTCTTAGGGACATTTTTGTCATTTGGATGAAATTGTACAGTGACAACGAAGGCTAACCGGACGGCGATGGCAAATCGTAAAAGTTAAGAAAAAGTCGATGAGATATTGTACAACATGACGAAGTCAGTGACAAATTATAGACATATAATAAACTCAGTGACATATAATGAATTCTCACCTAAATTTATACGGTTTTAAAATCAAATATGTGAGAATCACGTAGAATTTTTATATTCCAAAGGACCCCTTCATGGGTGACGAAATGCCAATTTTAAATACTTCTACGAAAAGAGAAATACATGTCACCAGGGAGCAGCCTGACAGGTTTTTAATAGTTCGGGGCTACAAAAAAGATAAAGGTTTGGAGGATTAAGAGCTATAAATGCTCAGCAAAATAGTTTAAGGCCGTAAAATAGACCTTCTCACATTAATTTTGAGCTAAAACTTCAGCCACGAAAAAGACAATTCATAGGGTCTCTGGCTAGTACCCAGTATGGCAGGATTCAACATCCCTTCTACATTCTTTTAATAATTACCAAACTGATATATGTGTCTTCTATGGATCGGCAATAATATTTATGGGGTGCAAAAAAAAATGATGACACAGGGTTTATACTAGTTCAAGCCCTTGGCAATAGGTAATACTCTACTTCAGTTGTGTAGATTGGATCTATGTAGAATACATCACAATACGACTTAGGGTTAGTACATAGTGATCACTTGCGATGTGCACCCCCTCCCCGTAGTCGAGACCCCTACCCCCTCTTATATAGGATGAGGGGGAAGGTTACAAGAAAAGTATCTAGTCAGTTACAACTAAATCTTTCTATTATATCTATAAAAGATATGCATGATTCTCGAAATTTATATCCCATCCCATGGATCACTCTTTTTTGAATTACAAGTAAGCCGCATGGGCCTAGAGTACTCGGTCCACCCTATGCTATTTGGCATAAAGGCCCAACATGAGATATCTGGGTATCGTGTATCCCACAGTACCCTCGACTTTGTACTTAGTTGAGCATTAACCAAGTCAAGAGTCAAGAACAAGATCTCCCAATAACATGTGGTTGAATAAGACAGCCCCTAAAGGATTTGCCTCATCTAGCGTGACCAACCAAGCCATAGAGGTAGGGTCGTCTATCGCCGGTGGCAGAACCAACCAATTGAGGAGGTGAAGAAGCCTGTTGGAGGTAGCGGAGGCATCTAGCTTGGGGGCAAGGTTGCCTGGCGGCGGCATAGACAACCAACGTGTGGAGATGTGGTCCCTAGTCGATGATGGAGGAGTCGACCAACATGGCGACGAGGTCGCCCGACGACAATGTAGGCAGCCAGCTAGGAGACGCAGCTCCCGATCGATGGTGGAGGAGCCATCCAGCGCTGGGATGTGGTTGCCCGACGGCTATGTAGGCAGCTGGCATGGAGACACAGCCCCCAATCGGCAATGAAGGAATAGGTCAGCGCGGGGATGTAGTCGCCCGACAGCGGCGGAGGAGCTGGCCAGCATGGGGACGAGGTCGCCCAGCGGCGGCATAGGCAGATGACCTAGAGACATAGCCCCAGTCGGCGGCGGATGAACCGACCAGTGCGGGGACGTGGTCACCTGGTGGTGGCAGCAGTCGGCGTGGAGGTACAACCCATAGTCGGTGGCGACGGAGTCGAGTAAGGCAGCACTCGGGAGTGTGCTTCACACAGCGAAGTGACGTCCGGGTAAGACAGCTCGAGGGCGTGCCTCACCCGGTGGAGTGGTGGCTGAGTAAGGTAGCCCTCGGGGACATATCTCACTCAGCGCCGTGGTCCAGTCCTCAAGCATAGGAGACGGGCACATGGTCTCGAGTTCCTATTACGCATATCCAAACCTAGGCCCGTGCATTATAAAACACATAAAAAGAGTAGTATGTTGTATAGAAAATATCCACTCGAGAAAAATACAAGTATGTTTAAATACATGTAAATATTTGTTGCTCCTCTTACCAGAATTAATTTCCCTGAGTAGTTAACTCCTTACGTTTAAGCACTCTGTCATAGGGGGTATGATGTGGGGCGTAGTCATGTCGTGCAAGTGCACAACGAGTGGCATAGCCCCCAGGCGAACGGTGTTAGGCGTGGCATTGACCGTATGAGCCGTGCAAGGAAATAGAGCTTCATGGATTAGAGTTTGTGCTACTCAGGTACTTTTGCAACCGTTAAAAGAAAGAAACGAACAAGCAATACGAGCATCTAATAGGTGTAGCCCCCGATTTTCTGCTTAGTTGGGTGACCAACTAAACAGTAAGACAGGAACAAATAAATTACTCAAACAAAAATACCATATAAAAAGTAACTTAGCTTGCTCGGTATTCCATGAGTCGTGAATAGTCGTGGTGGTGAGGCCCCTCAGCTGCAGTGAAGCTGGCCAGTCGGCAGGGACGTGGTTTATCGGTGGCACCGTAGGCAGCCATCGTGGAGGCACAACCCCAGTCGGCGGCAAAGAACCCGACGAGCCATCGAGGTGGTGAGGCCTCTCGACACCAACGAAGCCCGTAGTTCAGCGAGGACGTGGCCAACGTGGAGACATGGTCCCTAGTCGGTAGTGGGGGAACCGACCAGCCATGGAGACGGTGAGTTCTCCCAATGACGGTGGTGCGGACTAGCTTGAGGATGTGGTCGCCTGATGACGGCAGAGGCAATCGGCGTGGAGACGCGGTCCCTAGTCGGCGGAGGAGGAGCCAATCAACACGGGTATGAGGTCGCTCGGCGGCATAGTAGGCACCCGGCCTAGAGATGTAGCCCCCAATTGGCGTCGGAGAAGTCAGCTAGTGTAGGGACATGGCTGGCATGGAGATATGGTCCCTATTTGACAGCGGAGGAGCCAACCAAGCGTGAAGACGATGAGGCCTCCTGGCGGCAGCGGTGTCGGTTAGCCCGTGGACATGGTCACCACTAGGCAGCTGACCGCGAAGGTGCTGAGCCCTGGTAAACCCTGAGTTCCACTTGATATGCTCAGGGATCTGGTTGTCCCGATCTTTCGGTGAGTTGAAGATAACTACGATTTGGGAGAAACGTTGACGACCCGACTACTACCGTACGAGACGCTATTGTAAAATCAAGATGTGTTTGATTCTTCTGTTGTGATGAACAATTGGCATCTGAGGTTATTGGTTTTGATTTTTGGAGATTATTGATGAAGTGGCTTATGAGATGATTGAATTTTCAGATGGTGAACAGGGACTGTTGTTTTGTTGGGTCCGGTCTGACCAGGCAGGTAGGCCGGTCAGACCGGTGGTATGTGAGCGGTCAGACCGGCCAGCCCGCGGTCTGACTGGTCGACCCTGTGTCGGTTTCGATTTCGAGTTGTTTCATTGGATATTCGTGGTTAATTCGTGTTTATGGCTTCTAGATGGATATTATGCGTATGTAATACTGTTGTGTGCTAACAATGAGTCAAGTTGGAGATAGCTTGTGCTCAGATATGGTTTCTTTGGATTCATGTGTAGGTAATCTTTACGTCTCGGGAGAGTATTGCCGGTGATGGATCGAGAGTCAACTTGGAGATAAGGTGATGTACGGACGGTCAGATATCATGCAGGATACTTAGGCTAAAGATCAATGCACGTGGTTGGTGAAGATTCCATATGGCATACGATGGAGATATTGTGTGCGTATGGGATGTGGAGTCGAATTTGGAAGGAGTACAAATTTGGTACAATTGGAATATGTAAAGTTGGTTTCTTGTACGGGAAGGTTTTCTAGGTGGATTAGGACTTCTTGTATGAGTTTGATTCGTGGTTTTAGACTGCCTACCTCATGTATAAATAGAGAGGGAGGGTGTGGCCTCCTGGTATTGCTTTTGAGAGCATTGAGTTGTGAGTTTGGTTAGGGTTTCGAGTTTAGTCGAGATTTTTATGAGGAGTGCTGTTGTTGCACTTTGTAAACACAGAGAGAAATAATAAAGTAGTCATCTATTTTAATAGATCTTCAATTTGTGTTTGCCCGGGTTCTGCGGTCTAACTGACGAGACAACGGCGGTCAGACCGGCGACTTCACAGCGGTTAGACCGACGGCTTCACGGCGGTCAGACTGGTGTTTCACAACGGTCAAACCGACGGGGACACGGCGGTCAGACCGGTGAAGGTGGCAAGAGGCAGACCGATCTACATCGATTTAAGGGTAACTTTTAATTCCGCTAAAAGTTTTGGTTTTTGGGTACTACAACCATTCACCCCCCTCTGGTTGGCTTAGTTCTTGTTTTTCGATCCTACAGTTGTCTTGCGCCTTAGCGATCGATACACCTCTCCATTGGTTGTTGATCTTGCCGGTGTAGATCAACCTTGTTCCTGCAAGCAAATCGAAGAAACAAGAAAGAACAAGATAAAATCAATCTAAATTGCAAATAGGAATTGAATACAAATGAAAAGTTGGGAGTTCCGTAACGAGCAAACCGGCAATCTAACCGATCACGGGATTACACGGCAAAGTAGTGAAGCTAAACTTTAATCTAAACAAAACCCGAGAAATCCTGAAGGGGTACCTAGCTATTTAAAAGGGTGGAAGGACGACCAAGGGGGTTCCTAGGTTGTGCTCCACCAGGTTGGGGCGTACCTCACATGGGCCCCACCTAAGTTGGGGTCCCAGATAAAGTTACAAACCCATAGGCCCATTATAGGTGACGCAAAACTTTGTTTCTTGAACTGTGGATGATTGAGATGAAATTTGGAGATAAAACTGGATCCATTGGAAAGAGGACTCCAAGAGCTTTTCATTAAGTACTATGAGTCGAAAACGGAGCTCGTATGCATATTTGGCGGCTATTTGAAATCAACACTGTAGCAGGTGGCCGAATTGGAATCCAGAATTTGGACAACTTGATCTTGACATCTTCCTGTTGATATATGATGTGAGCAATGGTTGTATCCATAGTATCCATGGTCACATCATTCTCCCCTTCTTCACAGAAAGCCGTCCTCGATTTTTTCGTATGCTGCTCTTCCTGTAGTTCATTTAAAATAAATTGTTTCATCCAATCAAAACTAGAGAAACTCAAAGTGGCATGATTAGCAATAATATAACTCTTTAGCATGCAATATTGATCTATGGGTATAGAAAGTTCAGAAACTGAACATATGTAAGCACTATGCACCAAACATACTCCTCTATCATTATATTTGCCAAAGATATGAAATATAGTATTGGTTGGATATGGAAAATTAGTAGCAAATAATTTATCCTTCAAATTATCGAGCTCACAAAACTCGTCAAACAGAATATAGCCCAAAGTTATTAAAGCAGATAGCAATTCACGTTCATCAACTTCATTAGCAATATGAATAACATGCTTAAAATCAGCGCAGAAAGAATTAACAATAGGAATAGCATGTTCATTCATTAGTTGCGGCATGGATATAAGTGAAACATTATCACACAACTCTTCTTTATCACAAGGAACAGCAAACAAATCAACTTGTGACAAAGGAATCTCAACAATTGGTTCTACTAATGGTTGCTCTACTATAGCATAAAAAGTGGACATGTGTAGCTCAACTTGAGAATACTCACCTTCATTTATTACAGAACCAGTTATTTTACCTTGCAAACCTTCTTCAGACATTGTAGGTGCTTCATGCTTCTCCTCTTTCTTCTCAAGAATATCATTCTCCTCCTTTTGTTGAATGTTCTGAACTCCTTGCAAAATGTTACTAACATGAGACATAAAAGATTGCTTCTCCTATGTTTGCACTTCATCATTGCACGAGATTCAGAAAGAGGAGATAAATCACATCATGCTTTCAAATCATTTGATATGATTTGACTCTCAATGCTACGAGCAAACATGAATAGGTGTCCAATATGATTATATGTCATATTAGCAAGCATAACTTAAATATTAGAATTAAGACTCTTGAAAAATCTACGCATTGTGTTCTTATTGCATTCTTTTAGACCACTATAGATGATACAAACTTTAAATTCATGGATGAAACAGTTCGATCCCCTTGTTTCAAATGTTCTAATTTCTCAAGAAGAATACATTTGTAATAAGAACTCACAAAACGCTTTCTTATCATGGTTTTGCACTCATCCCAAGTTTCAGGTTTATTACTAACATGACTCCACCAAAAGAATGCAGAAGAGGTAAACTTATTACTAGCAACCTTAACCATTTGAGCATTAGAAAAATCATATTCATCAGATTAGTTGTCTATTGCTAGCTCTCAATCAACATAAGCAACAGAATCGTACTTACCATCGTAGAATGATAACTTAGATTCAACTCATGCAAAATTATAGTCAGGTACCTCATATGCATCACGTGGATAAGTCGTCATATTTCGTCAAAGGTAAATAAATTGATATTGAGCATGACCATCTCGTATCTCCTTGCGTAATCCTGCCATGGTTAGTAGTAAACAAGAAACACACACAAGAATATGCACGCTCCTATCAACTACTAGATAGTGGAGGCTCAAATATCACACACGCTCATGCTTTTAACCAAGCTCTTACAAGATCTTATCAAAGCAAGCGGAATGGTGACCACACCGACTCAACCTAGATCCAATGGAGGTTGGATGTATTGGTGCCTTGGCAAACACTTGCTGCATAGTTGCAATCAAATATGTGGAGCTCTGGGTAGGCATAAATATGTAGCAAAGGACTAGCAAATGCTCAAATCAGAAAATGCAAAGTTGAATAATTGTTCAAAGTCAGTATTGTGCTGGTCCTAGAATAGAACGTACTAGAGACGCGAGCCTAGACACCAACGATACGACAAGATAGCACTAGGAATAACTCAAGCACAACTCTGATATACAAAAGCAAACTCAAAGATAGCAGCTGATTTTCTCTTTTTTTCTTTCTGATTTTCTCTTTTCTTTCTTTCTTTCTTTCTTTTTTTTTCTTTTTTTGGTGCGGTTCTCTTTTCTTTTTTAAGCACCTTTTTGCATTTTTTTCCTCTTTTTTATTTTTTTAGCAAAAACCAACTTAAGGACCTCAATGTAAAATTACAAGGACTCAAATGTAAATAATAAAATTACAGAGACTCAAATGTAAAAGTCTAAACCCTAAAATTCGAACTATACAAAAATGGAATGCTAAAATTATACTGGTTCCGTTTTTTCAATCAGATCATGAATCCGACATCGAAAATTTTTTCACCATGATGTCTAACAACTCTATGGTGGAGGAGGAAACAACGGTACAGTGGGGAGGTGGAGTAGGAGCCGGCTAGGGGGAGTTGGAGAGTTCGGATTGGGTGCACCGCATAAAAAGGAAACTAATTTGTAACTGATCCAATCTACTATTTTTTCCCAAACCAAAATTGAGTACTCCTAAAGACCGATCTACTAACTTCTTCCACTTCCCATGCACTATAGAAGCATGGCCAAAATACACAAGCACGGCTATGTAGCAAACCCTAGATGCAACTCTAAAACCAACCGACAGAAACTTGTAAAAACTAGAAAAACGAAACCCTGGTGGCAAGACGATTCTGTTTTCGTAGGTTCCGACGACAACAATGATAGAGCGGCGGCGATGACAGTGGTACTAGACATGATAAGAACTCGAAACTCTACTCGATACGCTCAGGGATCTGGTTGTCTCGATCTTTCGGTGAGTTGAAGATAACTACGATTTGGGAGAAACGTTGACGACCCGGCTATAACCGTACGAGACATTGTTATGTTGTGCTTTAGCAATCGATACACCTCTCAATGGGTTGTTGATCTTGCCGGTGCTGATCAACCTTATTCTGAAGCAAATCGAAGAAACAAAAAAGAACAAGATAAAAGCAATCTAAATTGCAAATAGGAATTGAATACAAATGATAAGTTGGAGTTCCGTAACGAGCAAACTGGTGATCTAACTGATCACGGGATTACACAGCAAAATAACGAAGATAAACTTTAATCTAAACAAAACCCGAGAAACCCTGAAGGGGTACCTAGCTATTTAAAGGGGTGGGAGGATGACCAAGGGGGTTCCTAGGTTGTGCTCCACCAGGCTGGGGCACACCCCACATGGGCCCCACTTGGGCCGAGGTCCCAGATAAACTTACAAGCCCATAGGCCCATTATAGGTGACACAACACTTTATTTCTTTGAATGCAGATGACTAAGATGGAATTTGGTGATGAGGCTAGATCCATTGGAAAGAGGACTCCAAGAGCTTTCCATTAAGTACTCATGAGTCGAAAACGGAGCTCGTATGCATATTTGGTGGCCATTTGAAATCAGCACTGTAGCAGGTGGCCGAATTGGAATCCAGAACTTGGACAACTTGATCTTGACATCTTCTGTTGACAAATGATGTAAGCAACGGTTGTATCCATAGTAGCCATGGTCACAACAGGCCCAATCGGCGGTGTCGACGGATGCGGCTGACATCAGAACGTGGTCGCCACTTGTTAACACTAAGATGGCCAACTACGGAGGTGGTGGAGCCCAACAACAACAGCGCGAAGGCAGTCGGAGTGGAGACGTGGTCACCACTCGATAGCACGAAGGTGGCCAATTACGAAGGTGGTGAAGCCCGACAACAGTGACGAATGTGGCCAACGCGGGGACGAGGTCGCCGCTTGGCGGCGCGGAGGCGGCCGCTGGCCACATCGGCTCCGACAGTACTTGCATGGTTATCGTGCGGTGGTGTAGTCCTCAAGTACAAGGTGCCGAACTGGGCAGTAGCAGCTCCATCCCTTATCGCTCGGCCATGTGTGCCTGGTGTCGGTGTCATCCCAACGGGTGACAACTAGTGCGAGCGCGACAACGGCTCGGCCAGTGGCCGTGCCAACGACCAACGAGCACCCCAGCTCTGCTCGTGGAAGGCGCCAACGATGCCCATGCATAATCATAGATCAATCTACATTAGCCACTAGGAAAAAGGAGATCGATCTAATTATATAAGAATTCAGAAGGACAAACCCGACAACTTCGGTGATTGAAGCCATCTCCTCCTAAAGATTAATCTAGTGCCCTCTACCTGGCGCGCCAACTGTCAATTCTGTGGATCGGCAATAATACTTATGGGGTGCATAAGATCAAGGAGAGATGGTAACACAGGGTTTATACTGGTTCAGGCCCTCGACAAGAGGTAATATTCTACTCCAGTTTTGTAGATTGGATCTGTGTAGAATGCTTCACAATACGGCTTAGGGTTAGCACATAGCAATCACCCGCGGCGTGCATCCCCCCACCCCGTAGTCGAGACCCCTGCCCGCTCTTACATAGGATGAGGGAGAGGGTTACAAGGAAAGTATCTAGTCGGTTACAACTAAATCTTCATATTCTATCTATAAAAGATATGAATTATCCTTGGGATTTATATCTCATCCTGGGCCTAGGACACTTGGCCCACCCAATGCTATTTGGCACAATGGCCCAACATGAGGTACCCTGGTACCATGTACCCCACAGGAGCCCCCGACTCTGTACTTAGTTGAGCATCAACCAAGTGAAGAGCCAAGAACAAGATTTTATAATGGCGTGTGGTTGAATAAGGCAACCCCTAGAGGATTTGCCTCATCTAGCGTGACCAACCAAGCCATAGAGGTAGGGTCGCCTGTCGACGGTGGCAGAGCTGACCAATTTGAGGAGGTGAAGAAGCATGTTGGAGGCAGCCAACTTGGGGCAAGGTCGCCCGACGACAGCACAGACAACCAACGTGTGGAGATGTGGTCCCCAGTCGACAGTGAAGGAGCCGACGAACATGGTGACGAGGTCGCCCGGTGGCAACGTAGACAGCTAGCCTAGAGACGTAGCTCCCGGTTGATGAGTCTTATGAAGGTCAAATAGGATTGTTTTTGGTTTGGATCCTTTCGGATTAGGGATGGCTCTCAAATTATGATATGTGAAGATAAATGGTTGGGTAATGCTTTGTTTAGAAAATAGTATCCTTATCTCTATAACATAGTTAGGCATAAACAATCGATATTTCTCAGATTTTCCAAACCAATCCACTGTGCTTTTCATGGCGACGAGATTTAATCGGTGCAAAACTAGCCGCTTGGCATAACTTATTGCCTCATATAGCTAATTTGGTTTTGGTACAGGAGCAAGATGAGTTTCGCTAGAACCTCACCCCAAACGGGGTCTTCTCGATCAAATCTCATTACTTGGCTCTAGTTCATACTGGGGTCTCAAATATTAATAGACACATTTGGAAGATGAAAGTACCTCTAAAATTCAAGATTTTCCATTGGTATTTATGTCAGGGCGTAATTCTCACCTAGGACAACCTTGCTAAGAGAAAATGAAAAGGTTGCAAGACATGTTGTTTTTGTCACAAGGATGAAACCATCCAACATTTATTCTTCCAGTGTCATTTATCTCTCTTGGTGTGGTCTGTAATTCATTTGGCTTCTAATCTAAAACCTCCTCACAATATTACTCATATGTTTGAGATTTGGCTTTCATGTGTCTCTAAAGACATGAGGAATCTGCTTTTGATGAGTGCAACAGCTCTGTGTTGGTCCATTTGGCTAAGCAGGAATGGGGTAATTTTTGATAACAAGATGGTGCCTTCTCCTTTGTAGGTTATCCATTTAGTTACCTGGTGGCTACGTACCTAGACTATCCTCTACAAACCAGGACTACATGATACTATTGCGATGGTATCACGATGGTTGGACTAGGTGGCACGGGAGTTTCTTTACCCAGGAGCATGGGTGGCGGTCTAGTCTATAGATTATTAGCCACTAAGATCTATGTTTCTGTCAAACTTTTGTGCTTGGGATAGGTTTCTAGTTGTTTCTGTTTTTTTGGCTGCGTGTATTATATGCAGAGGCTGGAGGTGGGCTCAATAGGATTGTATCATCTTGGTGTAATTGATTGAGTCTGAATAAAGCTTCCATTACCTAAAAAAACTGCTTTTTGAGGACCAGAGAGTCATTTGTTAGCATTGATTCTATCTGTATCTGAATGCATGTCTTTAAATCACATAGCAGAAACACTTTCAAGGAAATCTCTGTCTCCCCTATATTATTGGTTACAAACTAAGCTAATTTATTAGGCCAATCAACAGGAAAATGAGTAATTGTATCAGAACTCGCCAAAAGCAGAAGCATATGCAATACTGTCTGGTAAATTTTGTATCTAGACATTTGGAAGGAAAAAGATGAAGACAACATTGTATTTTTTATTAAACATATATAATGCACATTCCACAAATATATGACCTAAAAAACCATTACCAAAAGTAAATTATTTTAATATCTGCAAGAACACTCTGTAAGAACTAAAAATAGTGCCGTAATCAGATACACGCAAAGTGTTGATAGTACACCTAGTGGACATAATTTAAGCTGCTCAACAAAGCAAAGATTACCACCCTATATGAGAGGAGATGACTTCAAGTTAGCAGTTTAGCACACTGTTTCAAACTTACGTCTTTGCCATGCCCATCAAAACTTACAGAAACTCTCCACAAGCTCTGGATGTGATGACCATTGTCTAGAAGGATTTTCCCTGGAGGACTAACACTGTGTTTTTTGGATATTTTAAATGCAGGTAATATCAATGTTTAATTCAAACATGCCCATGTGGTGACAGAGCAGGTGCAATTCTATGATACGGATCAGTGACATGATCAGGCAAAGCAAATAGACAATGATTTAGATAAGGATTTGACGCCGCGCCTGATCTGATTCGATGACCAGAGCTTACAAGGTGTCAGTACTATGAATAAGACATAATTAATGATCTTGGATTGAGCTCGGCGGGACTTACCATATACCAAGTCTTATACGGAATCATGTCTCATATACAAAAGGTGTGGGTATAAATACAAGACCCCCTAGGAGGAGAGGGGAGAGAGTGATATACACTGCTAGATACCAACATCAGAGACAAACCTAGACAAACTCAATCTGGAGTCACAGAGGCCGACAAGAGGGATCAAGTGTTATCTTTGATCTCGCCGAGTTCATATTCAAGGAAGAAGACTACCCTGTTGTCGACTACGTATGGAGATCTATACCACCAAGTCGACACGTAGTTGACGATGACTAGATAGGTTATCGCAAATATTGTACTCATGTGATTCTGATATATAAGAGCAACACCGGCTTCGCCCAACAGGAGTAGGGCTATTACCTATCAGTTAAGGGGCCCAAACCTATATAAAAATCCTTGCCTCCCATCTCTTTTACCTCAATCTTGTGTATATCATGGTTCCAACGATTCCCATAATGTACAAATACTGTAGTCGCGATCTACTCCGTCGACATTGGTGCGCCAGGTAGGGGGATTTTGGTGCTAAGAGGTTTCGACGAGATGAGTTTCAAGAGACGGATTCTCCGATGACAAAATACTCGACGACTTCGGCTTTAGGAAGATATGACCCAACCGAAGTGTGTTCTCTGACAGATCGGGACCCTTGTCATCTCAAGCTTCGTCAAGTCACCGCTGCTGTGGAGTTTTCGACGAGGTATACTTCAACGATTTTGGTCTCGGGAGATCTGACCCGACTAGAATACGTTCCCCGACCAGATCGGAAACATCGCTGCTAACAATTCGATCTATCAAAATCGACCAAGCTTCAAAGACATTGTCGCCGCAGAAAACAACAGTTCAATACCATCGACCACGAGGCTTCAATCCGGTTCGACTACTTCCGAGTTGGTTAACATCGCTAAACAAGGTAATTAGTATATTGATTTTTTAAATCAATCTGCTGATTTCATAGATACATCCGATATGTATCTACAAAGGTACACAATATTTCATACAATTTACCATACCTATTTCCAGATCCATAATTTATTATGTTTACCTAGAGCATGTTTTTTATACAATGTCTGTTGTGCGAGCGCCTCCTATGTTGGCTGACAACGGTTTAATACTGGGGGCTCGCTTTGTTTCTTCTGTATAAATCACACTTGTTTACGGTTTACATAATATTTAATCTGAATCTGCTCATTACATCCTGATAATACTAGAAGATTTATATAGTTTTTTGAGTACATGCTCGGTATTCTCCTATATATATATCTTGCCTTCTAGAAAATATTTTTCATGAACAATCAAGCACTTGAGTAGGCAATGGTCGAGTACACACCATTATCGAGAACGTTCTCGAACAAATGCGAAGTTGTCGGACCAAACCTACCAACAAAGACCGATGACCTATCTCACATTTAGCACCGTTCACGTCTGGACTATGTGTGAAAAGGTTGTTACGGACAATCCCCTCATGAATATTGTCGGCTTGATCACCCGACATGATTGTGAACAGACGTCCAAGATGCTACAAATTGGATATGTGAGTCATGCTGGCCACATGAGATGCACATGTAATAAGCAACTCTAGTGCCCATAACGGTGGTCGAGGGATGACTACGGTTGGTCCTCGACCAGCGTTGTAGCGATCTCTCATCAACTACTAGTTGCCTTCGGAGGGTCGAGAGTACGCCTAGTTCTCGACCAGCGTTGTAGCAATCTCTCACCACCTATTAGTCGTCTTCGGGTGGTCGAGAGTTGACTACGCCTGGTCCTCAACCAACGTTGCAGTGATCTCTCACTACCTACTAGTTGTCTTCGGGTGGTTGAGAGTTGACTACGCTTGGTCCTCGACTAGCGTTATAGCGATCTCTCACCACCTACCAGTTGTCTTCGACTGATCAAGAGTTGACTACGCCTGGTCCTCGACCAGTGTTGTAGTGATCTCTCACACCTACCAGTCTTTCTCGGTTGGTCGATAGTTGACTACATCTGGTCCTCGACCAGCGTTGTGGCGATCTCTCACCACCTACCAGTTGTCTTCAGGTGATCGAGAGTTGACTACGCCTGGTCCTCGACCAGCGTTGTAGTGATTTCTCACCACCTATCAATTGCCTTCGGGTGGTCGAGAGATGATTACACTTGGTCCTTCACCAGCGGTTGTAGTGATTCCCTCCCACCCACCCGGGTTGACTTCGAGTGGTCGAGGGATAACTACACCTGGTCCTCAGCCGACGGTGATTGTCATCCTCTCACCATCTCTTCGAGCTACCTTCAAGTGGTCAAGGGATAACTACACCTGATCCTCGGCCGGCGGTGGTAGTCATACTCTCACCATCTCTTCGAGTTGCCTCTACGTGTGGTTGAGTACGTCTACATACCTGGTCCTCGACCAGCAGTTGTAGCGATTCTCCCACCACCTCTACGGGTGGTTAAGTACGTCTACATACCTGGTCCCTGACCAACGGTTGTAGAGATTCTTCCACCACTTCTACGGGTGGTTGAGTATGTCTACATACCTGGTCCCTGACCAGCGGTTGTGGTGATTTTCCCCCACCTCTACGGGTGGTTGAGTACATCTACGTACCTGGCCCTTGACCAGCGGTTGTGACGATTCTCTCACCATCTCTACGAGTGGTTGAGAACGACTACATACCTGTTCCTCGACCAACGGTTATAGCGATTCTCCTACTACTTCTGTGATTTGTTGAGTACGACTATACAACTAGTTCTTAACCAGCGTGGTAGCGCTCTCATCACCCCCCGTGCATCAATCTTTGTAAGTGTTTATACATATAAAATATGGAATATTTGTCCGTTGATCCCCTTTTCTTACTTCACTACGTCTCGAAGTCGATCCTATTGTCCTCTTATGCTAGTCTGGCAAGCTTCGGGATCCTATGGACCTCAGCTGGGGACGCCTAGCACTATGAAAATTTGTCAGGACATGCAGGGTCAAACGACCATATTAGATCTAGTCATGTTAGAGCACTGACTTTAGCGTATTAACCAAGCCGTGTAACTGAGAATTGGTTTTCCCAACTTCACGGCTGGGGCCTAGGAATTCGCTGCTTCAACATAATTTGTTATAAGATTTAAGCTGCCTTTGTAGAAAGCAACTTTTCCATAAAGACAGCTGGGGGCTAGGAAGGGTACCAATACTTCGAATGCTGAAGGCAGCTCATGCGAGAGTACTCTTTTATTGTCATAAGTAGATTCAATTTATTTATTTTCGATTCATATTATATGATGTTACCCCCAAGCGTTCGCTCGGGGGCTTTTTCTATCTAACAATTTGTTCTGAGTAATTGATTTCAGGAGAGTCAGATATCAGAGCAGTTAAATTAGACATAAGGACATTGTCGCATAATCTGCACCTACTCGGCTGTCCGAGAACGGTTGATTGAGTTCGACAAGGGTTACTAGATAATGCAATGGTGTACCCTCCGAGATGGAAGCTTTTTTGACTTCAATCCAAATTCTCGATCAAGGCTAGGACAAGGAACTTAGTCGCATACTCCACACCTTCTCGGTCATCCGAGAACGGTTAGATGAGTTCGACAACGGTTGTTTCGAGGTCTTTGGTAGAGAATGTCAACTCGTTCATTTGCATTGAAGTACGGGGATACTGTCAGTGTGTTGATGCAAAAAACACACACTGGCCTGGGAGATCTGCTTAGCTCCAGTGCAGGTCCAAATCTTGGTGAGATGCGGGCGTGCCAGTCAGTTTGATCCTGCAACTGACAAGATATACAAACGACAGATCAAAGAACCGATCGGCCAACATAGCCGATGTAGTAATTCCAACCGATCCTGATGACAGCATATACAAACGACAGATAAAACAATCGATCGGCCAACATAGCCGATGTAGTACTTCCAGCCGATCCTGATAACAGCCGATAGCGATAGGGTTTTGAGCTATCGGCTATGTGTTCAATGTAGATTCTGACACTTGATGTAAATAATGACAAAGAGACAATCGGCTGATGATAATATGCATTAGATCGGCAATGACTTGATAAAGTGAAACGAAAGTTAGACATACTCGATCGGCTG
The DNA here is from genome assembly GCA_008326285.1 of Oryza officinalis. NCBI lineage: Eukaryota > Viridiplantae > Streptophyta > Magnoliopsida > Poales > Poaceae > Oryza > Oryza officinalis. The sequence continues at coordinate 12,854,502 of BDMV01000008.1, forward strand.
TAGATATCAATGATACATAATCTAAATCTCAAAATATATTTAAACTAAGTGATTGGGATAGATCGGACAGGGCGCCGAGGCAGTATAAATCACTTATGTCTAAAAACATCTCAAGAGAGAGATTATATATATTCATAGCATAGCCGATGAAGTGAGTCTAACATAGATCCAATGCCATAAAATCCATAAGATTAGATTAAACAGTGAAACCTTTGTTGTCATCGGCTAAATTCAACTTATATGCAATCCTTACAAGCCGATGCAATGTCCAGATAACTCATCGGCTGAAACCCCGATGAAACCCTTATCGGCAATCAAAAAGCAGGCTAGAGATTCATGGTTATAAGCACGACTTAGTAGGTCAAACTCAACTGATGCAGCACTAAGTATGTAAAGAAACACGGTATTTAGATGATCAAGCCCTTGACTGATTTTCAGGGTGGTAGATGCCTAGGCTAATCCAATCTAGCAAAACGATTTAGCCGATACCGGCAGAAACCCTAAAACGAGAAGCAGCCGATAAAACTAAATCGAGATGCTAATACTAGATTAACATAAGACATATGATAAATAGCCAGGCAAATATATTATCCAAACCAGAGCAATCCAAGAGGTCGAATGTACTGATGCAGCCTTGAACGACGCCGACGTAGATGATACAATTGCCTGAACTGACGGAACATTGGACTTACCCCTTCGCCGGAGATCGACAGCCGATGCAGCCCTGCGTCAGGTGCCAAATTCCGCCGGTTGATAAATAAACCGTAACAGAGTAAAAGGTGGCGATGCGCCGAATTGTATTGATCGAGAGTTGATAGATTACAATAACCCTGGGTGTACATATTTATACCCATGGGGAGATACTAGTCCTTGTAGGACAAGAAAGAAACTTTCTTAAAGATAAAAGAAAAACATAAAGTCCTTAAGGGACACTAAACACACTTTTCCAAAGATAAAAGAAAACTAACAAATATCCTAATTAATAGATACAATTGCCTTCTTCGGACTCAATCCGCACGTGGCAATCCTCATGAAGCACACCAACCGAACCCGACAATGATCCTGCCATCTCCTTATCGGAATCGGCTACATCGGCTATCCTTGTCCGATTCTGTTTCAGCCGATGCACACCATAGCCGATTTGGCTTGCAGCCGATTCATACTCTGTTTTCTGTAATCGCTTATCTCCTCCAATCGGCTTCGGCTTTAACTCTAAATCCAATGCATGATTTACCAAATTTCGTCGTTAACACAGTGTTATGGATAAGGCATATCCAATGATCTTGGATTGGGCTCGGCGGGGCCCACCATATACCAATTCTTATATGGAATCGTGCCTCATATACGGAAGGTGTTTCACAAAAGGAAGGAGAAGTAGAGTTCAAGTTGGAAACTACAAGGACTACTCGGATCGTATCCATATTTGTCTCCCTAGTTCTACTTGGACAAGGGGACATCTGTGGGTATAAATACAAGACCCCCTAGGAGGAGAAGGGAGAGAGCGATATACACCGCCAGATACCAACATCAGAGACAAGCCTAGAAAACTCAATCTGGAGCCATAGAGGTCGACAAGAGGGATCAAGCGTTATCTCTGATCTCGCCGAGTTCATATTTGAGGAATAAGACTATCCTGTCGTCGACTACGTGTGGAGATCCATGCCGCCAAGTCGGCACGTAGTTGACGATGACTAGATAGGTTATCCCAAATATTGTACTCGTGTGATTCTGATATATAAGAGCAACACCGGCTTCGGCCAACAGGAATAGAGCTATTACCTATCAGTTAAGGGGCTTGAACCTATATAAAAATCCCTGTCTCCCGTCTCTTTTACCTCAATCTCGCGTATACTATGGTTCCAACGATCTCCATACTTTACAAATACCATAGTCGCGATCTACTCCGTTGACATAAGGTAATTAAAATTTTACCAAATGTGGGTGGACTTGTAAATTTTCTCAAAAATGGAGCCTAAGATGGACAGTCAAGTATAGGGATGGCAATTTGACCTGTTTGCCCGTTTACCCGTGGGTAAAAACCCTAATAGAGTTGGGTTTGTTCTCTATTTAGTACCCACGGGTTTCTTATTGGGTCAAAACCTGTACCCAACGGGCAAACGAGGTCGGGCATGGGTAGTCACTACCCATGCCCGCTTTGCCTGTTTTCCCGTGAAAACTAACTGACATGTGGGCCCTTAGTCAATTTGGTATAAAAGCCACAATCCTAGGATTCTAGGGTTTTCTTTTCTTTCCTTCCTCTTTCCTCCGCAGCTGCTAGGACCAGGAGGGGATTCGGCGCCACACTGTTGCCTCCTACCTCCGGTCGCTGCCAGCAGCACCACGGGAGGGGCAAGATGCTGCCGCCACCGCCTCCTACCTCTGCTCTCCCCCTTCGGTCGCCACTGGCAGCCCCACGGGAGGGGCAAGATGCCACCGTCTCCTCCTCCTACCTCTGCTCTCCCTCTCCAGTCATTGCCGGGAGCCTCATGGGAGGGGCAAGACGATGATGTCGCCTCCTCCTACCTCCACTCTCCCCCTCTGGTCGCCGCCGACAGCCCCACGGGAGGGGCAAGGCATCACCGCCGTTGACGCTCTCCAGCCTCCGGTCGCTGCTGGCATCATCCCCACAGGCCTCCTCCAGCCGTCAACGCCCTTCAGCCGCCAGCCGCCACACCTTCCTCCAGTCGTCGGCCACCACACCACCAGATGTGCTTGAGCAAGGTATTCCCGCCTTATTCTCTAGATCTAGTTATTTATGTTTTCGATCTAGTCCCTCCTGACTTTGATATGTTATTTCTAATTTGATTGGCAGTGATTTGAACGAATGGGAACTCTGGCTAGCAGCAGCCAGCATGCTACTCCTCCGGTCAGCAACAGCCATCGTGAGCAAGACTCACAGGCTTCTGCTCCTGCTGATGTCACTGCATCTGTAGATGCAGCCCCAACTGCAGAAAAAGATGAACAGGAAGAAGATGAAACTTTGACCAACACGCATGGTACAAAGAGGGGGCTCACTTCTGCTGTTTTGGGTGAGTTCACAAGAGTGAAGGTGCAAGGGGTTGACAAGGCAAAGTGCTCGTGGTGCCACAAGCTTCTTTTAGGTGATACTAGGAATGGAACTAAACATTTGCATTCACATTTAAAAACCTGCATCTATACTAGTACAGATCCTCTCATCCATGACGGCCTGTCACTTAACTGGATTTTGCGGGCCATCACAACGAATACATCTCAAACGGGTCTAAAAAGAGGCCGATTGAGATATGGTCACACAGACATGTTAAATGTGCATAAAACTCGAGCCCGTCATGGATGATATCTATTAGTGATGGGCTCTAGCTCAGGCCTGATTGAGATAACCTTCAATATCTCAATCGGGCCCTAAAAGAAGCCCGTCACCGATGACCATCATCTGTGACGGGCTCCAACTTGAGGCCCGATGGAGATAACAATAAGGCCCGTCACAGATGACATTCATCGGTGACGGGCTTTTATTTAGGCTCGATAAAGATAACTTATATGCCCGTCACCGTTGTTAGTTTTTGGGCCGTTACAGATATTTATTGCACACTATAAAGACTCCCAACCGCCTAGTGTAACTGTATCCCACTATTCACTATTTTGGTGGGAGGTTAAGGGGGCGATTTTTTATCTTTTTTCCAAGGAAAACAGAAAATTCATAAAAGAAAGTGAGAAATACTAATTATTAATTCAGAAAATTCATCAATTCTCATTATTTTAGCAATACTTATCTTATAAGATGTTTCTCTAATTTTTTTTTCATTTTTGTAGCCATGGATTGAAGTTGGATGTATGCGAAAACTGTGAAATACCATAGTCAGGAGTATAGAAATGACGTATTAAATTTTATAAACGCCGTGGAGGAGGATAGGAAAAGAAGAAACAACGATTACATGTGTTGTCCATGTGCAGATTGCAAGAATGAGAATATGTTTTTATAGCCGAGTAGACGTACACGCTCATCTGATACAACGAGGATTCATGGAGGGGTACACATGTTGGGTGAAGCATGGAGAGCAAGAATCAGGAAGTGGTGCAGCTGCAGACAAAAGTGGTGCACAAAATCAGGGAGATGAAGATGAGCATGACATGTTTGTACCTTCTCCATTGGGCAGTGAAATGGTTGATGTGGATCACGATCTGCTGCAAGACATGTTACGTGACATTGAGGACCCAGCTTACAACGAGAGAGATTCCATGAAGTTCACCAGGTTGGTCAGTGACTCGAAGATGCCTCTATACGCCGGATGCAAAGCAAAGCACACCAAATTGTCAGCTACCATCGACCTAATGAAGCTGAAGGCAAGTAGTGGATGCACAGACAAGAGTTTCACAGATCTTTTGGGAATTTTGAAGGCCATGTTGCCTGATGAAAACACATTGCCCGAGACGACATATGAAGCAAAGCAGGTTTTGTGTCCCCTGGGGTTAGAGGTCCGTTGAATTCACGCTTGTCCAAACGACTTCATATTGCACCACAAGCAATATGTGGACTTAGATGCTTGTCCTGTCTGCAAGGCTTCTCAATACAAGCGAAAGAAAAGTGCTGACGAACGAAAGAAGTCAAAGCGGGGTGGTTCGGCGAAGGTTGTGTGGTATCTACCTATCATTGGTCGTTTCAAGAGAATCTTTGCCAACCCCAAGGAAGCGAAGTTAGTACGTTGGCATGCCACGGAGAGAAGGAACGACAGTATGCTTAGACACCCAGCAGATTCGATTCAATGGAGGAATATCGATCGAAAACACAAAGACTTTGCTGCTGACCCCAGAAACATGAGGATATGTCTGTGTACGGATGGCATGAATCCTTTCAGAGACATGAGTAGTACTCACAACACTTTGCTAGTTCTTATTGCAAACTCTAACCTACCGCCATGGTTGTGCTTCAAAAGGAAATACATTATGTTGTGCTTGCTAATCCAAGGACCGAAACAACTAGGCAATGATATCAATGTGTTCTTGGAGCCTGTTATCGATGATCTTGAGATTCTCTGGAAAGAAGGTGTGGAAACTTGGGATGCATATGGTCAGGAGAACTTCAAGCTACGAGTTCTATTGTTCTGCACCATTAATGACTACCTCGCACTCGGTAATCTTTCCAGACAAACTGTGAAAGGAAAGAAGGCTTGCTCCGACTATATGGAACATACACGCAGCTGGTAGCTAAAGAAATCACGAAAGATGGTTTATATGGGTCATAGGAGGTGGCTCCCACTACATCACGCATTTAGAAGGAAGAAGAAAATTTTCAACGGTAAGAGAGAACTTCAGCCTGCTCCCAAGGATTTGTCCGGAGATGAGGTCCACAGCTTGGTCAAGGACATAATTAATGAGTTTGGGAAGAAAAGAAAATGTAGTTAGGCAAAGGACAAGGGTATGTGAAAGAAAAAATCCATATTTTGGTGACTACATACTACAGCCGCATTTAGCAGATCTGGGAGCTGAACTACGTGAAGTTCAAAGTTTCTTTGTTTCGTTGTCATTGGGTGAATATACGCACTAGTGTCAAAGTCGACAAGGAAGGTTTCACTTTAGTAGATTTATCCAAGGTTGGATATGCCGATGAACCATTCGTACTTGCGAAACAGGTCGAGCAGATTTTCTACATAAAAGACCCTGCAAACAAGAAGATGCACATCGTGTGGGATGGCAAGCGCCGAATTGTTGGTGTTGACAACGTCGTCGATGAAGAAGAATACAACCAGAATCTTCATGTAAGACCTCACATCGACCTTGACGATGATCCCCAAGAGTCTGTGACATATGCTCGATTAGATCATACAGAAGGCATAACCTTGTGACCGATGCCGTTGTACTCATTAGTTCTGCTATTTCTTGTAACAAATGAAGTATTTTGTATTAGTAAAAAGCCTTTTGTACGAATAAAGTGCTTATACTCCTATGAATTTCTGTCACAACATTAAACACGTCTTTTCGTTCTATGAAAATAGTAAATTATTTAGTGCAGTTTATGAAAATAGTAATTTTTATTCTGAATTTAGTTAATTTGGTGAATTATTGTATTAATTTAGTGAATTATTGTACTTTAGTTAATTATTTTGACTATAGGTCAATAATGGTCAACTCAGAAGTAGCAAACAAATATAAACATTATTTATTTCACATCGAAAAATGGAAAAATACTATCCGTGACGGGCCTTAAATAAGGCCTGATAGAGGTTGAGCCATCTCTATCGGGCCTAGTATAGAGCCCGTCACGGATGACTCATCCGTGATGGGCATTAGGTTAATGCCTGATTGAGATGACATCATCTCTATCGGGCATTAACTAACGCCCGTCACGGATGACTCATCCGTGACGGGCTCTATACTAGGCCCGATTGAGATGTTTGTTTGACCGTATTAAGACTAGGGGTTCTCTCCCTCAGATCTACATCAAAAATTTTTCTAAGTTCCGCCACTTTGTCCTGCCACTCCAAGAACCCTAGCGCCGTCGCCCTCTGGGAGCTCGCCGCCGCCGTCGGCCGCCGTCCCCGAGCCCTCGTGCTGTCGTTGCTGTCTGGGAGCCTGCCGTCATCCTCCCTCGCCCCCTCCCGAGCCTGGCGCCATCGTCCTTCCTCGCCGCCACCGAGCGCCGTCGTCCCTGAGCCCGGCCACCGAGCGCCGTTGTCTCACGCCATCCCCGAGCCCGGCGCCGTCCTTTGCTCCACCGCCGCGTCGGCCGCCGTCGCCGCCGACCACCTTCCCCGTGCCCGACCGCCACCTCGACCTCCTCCACCGGTAACCGCCACCCGATTTTAGCAGAATCGTCCTCTAATAACAACGGTGCTAAACTGTCGATCGCGCGTGCAATGAAAAATGTCACATGTCTCATTTTAATGGAACCGTCTTCTAATAACAATGTGTACTATTCACAATTATCTTTGCTTTTTATAATTTATATAGGTTAAAATCAAGTTATATGTTTGTGGAGTAATATATCACAAAATGATCTATGTTTTATTATTTTTTAACTTTTTTATGACTCAATGATATAAAAAAAATGTAGGACATCTCCTTGTCGCAAGAAATAAAAAACCACCACCGTCCATGTGCTTGGAAGCTGTCCAAGTAGTTGGGCTCATGTGGAGCCATAAGTTTGGGATTAATTATGGAGTTAGTGGCGTCAAGGTTAGTTGCATGTGATTAGGTGTTTGTTAGGGCGAGAGTTGAGGGGCATGCTTTCTGTGATTTAGTGTATTATACTATTAGTAATAATTTGTTTATATGTGAGATGTGCAATTTAGTTTATTTATACGTGAGATGTGCAATTTAGTTTATTATTGTGAGATGTGCAATTTTGTTTATTTATGTGACTAAGTGATTTTAGGACTTAGGGTTCTTAGCCATTTTAGGACTTAGTGGTGGGTGCCAAGGAACTTTAATAGGAAATATGTATGTAGATAGGAAATTTGTGATGTGATTTAGGAAATTAATTAATTTTGTGATTTTGTTATTTTGTAAGTTATTTAGACGATGTCTCAGCAAGGTGAACCAATGTCGACGACACCTAGTGGGTCCTCAAGGGCACGGACTCCTAGGACAGGGAACAAAATCCCTAAGGAATGGTACACCATAATAGAGGTGAACCAGGTTGGATTGCCAACACGTCCCCGGAATGTTTTGAGCCAGTTTAGGTCGATCTGCGGGGTCATAGGGAGGGAGAACTTCACAATTCTGGTGGATGACATCAAGCAAGTGCCAGAAGCAGAGAAGAACGCTGCTTGGCTAAAGTTCAAGGAGAGCTTCGAGTATCCTGCAGCCGACGAGGCTAGGCTCAAGCAGACTGCTTTCAAGACTATGTGCAATGCTTGGAAGAACTTTAAGAGCAAGCTGGTCGGCGAGTAAGTCTTAAACCCAATGACTCCGGATCCAACTGGGCAATGGCCTTTCGTCATGCCAGATGTCTGGGAGACATTCTACGAGAAGAAGTCGACCCCGCATCCCGGGCCAGAAGCGATGCTTATCGGGCACTCCAGGCTATGAACCTGCACCCACACCGGCTTGGCACCGCAGGATATGCCGGGAAGGAAGAGCAATGGCAGGAGGAGGATGAAGCGGCAATGACATCGAACACGCCGCCGGTGTTTGGCGATATCCCACACCCACGGGCAGGTAACTGGGTAAGGGCAAGGTATAAGAAGTCTTAATGAATCCATATGTTATATAATATTCTAAAAATATGGATGAATCTATCGCAGGAACCAATGAACTGCACCCTGACAGTTAGGGTGATGCCGACCTTCACGGTTCCGGCAGCTGAGGGACTTGCATTCAAGCCAACCCTAGAGACAAGAGTGCATGGGGCACAACTTAGGGCCAACTGTGCGAAAGTGCAAGTTGACTCGGTGAAGCCCGAATTCGATCATTTCCCACTGAAGCATCCACCGAACGATGAGGTCCTAACCCTAGGAAATGCACGTGGTACCTTCATCCAATGGCCTAAGGACCTCATTGAGATAAGGGTGATTTTGAGGCCAACCACTGCACCAAGCGGTCGTCCGCCACTAAGACCTGCCCCTGCTCCTTCAGCCCCTCCAGCTCTCGCTCGTCATGAACAATCTTACGCTGTGAAGTTACAGTATGACACGGATTTTGGGGATGAGCATATGGAGGCCGACAGCATGGCGATCCCTAATCCCCCACCCATGAAAAAGAGTAGGAAGGCACATTCTTCCCCTCAAAGTATAACTATCGAAAAACCTGCTACAAGGGGGCGAGGAAAAGGAAAGTTGCAGGGCTCACTTCTGGCTCCAGTGAAGCTAGATATGAGCAAGGGGCAGGAGGTAAAGAAGAAGACCGTTCCTCCATCGTCCTTCCAACTAGGCATGCCATTGGTTGGAGACGACGTGCTAGGCACGATGGGCACCGCTTGCAAGGAGCTTCACGTATACTACATGGAGAGATCCAACGTGAGGAGGAAGAATAGAGAGAACGATATAATAGGCGAACACGACCGAGCGCCATACCTTGGGCCACCAAATTTTATCGTGATTGACTTCAAGGATCTATTCGACCTCTACAGGCTTCGAACGGTGGACATAAACCTCCTTAAGTGCTACTCCTTGTAAGTATTGTTGCTCACGAAAATTGGTAATAACAATCCGTATAACATGCTTATAAGAGCATTTGTCTTGCATATAGGTATAGTTGGAAGTGGTGTCTGAAGAATGCACCGGAAGTTGACTTCCTTGATCCACAAGTAGTCACTGTCACAAATCTCGAAGGCGACCGTCAAGGATTGGTAAACTATATCTTTGACACCTTGTTGGCCCGACAAGATAGGGAGTACATTATGTGCGCCTAAAATCAATAATAAGTGTGTTCCCTAAATATATGCAATTGCATAACACGTATAGCTTTAGTATTTAACTTTCACTATATTAATGCCGCAGTGCCCATTGGATCCTTCTGGTCATAACGCCTAAGTGGAGTACATGCCACTACCTGAACTCCAGAATTGATAAGAAAGCATATGATTGGACCCCGATTCAACTAGCGATAGATGAAGCGTGGGGCCGATATGTGGAAAAAAGAGGCTTTCGTAAGACAGGACATAATGCCCTTATCCACAAAAAAGACTTCCCGGTGAAACAACAAATAGACGACCAGTGCGGATTCCATGTGTGCCACAACATGCGCCTTTTGTACAAAGATAAGGTGAAGACTTTGGCTGAATTTGAGGTCTGTGGTCTCAATTGTGATATATACTAACTACATCGAAGTATGTATATATATATATATATATATATCGACTAATTTCGAATTATGTACATGTAGGACAAAATTTCCAAGGATCCGGCCTAGCAGCTTCGAGGAGATTCGTGAGGAGATAGCCAGTTTCATCCTCCGCGAAATAATTCACCCCAAAGGAATGTTTAGGGTTAAGATTAAATGATGAACATTGTTGAACATCTTAAATGAATTGTCAAAGACATGTGATTATGTAACACTGATGTTTATATTTATGTATATATTTGTTATGTTTATGTAAATACTTGCTAAATATATATTTGTTCCAATTAACTCAGTTTTGCAGGTTATGATGCTTACCACTTGAATATGTTATGTGAAATATGTGAATAATGGATGTGTATGTGAATGGATGTGTGAAATATGTGAATAATATGCATGTTATGTGAACGGATGTGTGAAATATATGTGAATGGCATATGTGTATGTGAATGGGGATGCTGGGGATGTGTATATGCTGGGAATACTGGGGAATATATCTGTTTCTGTTATTTTGCAGTGGGCATGGCTAGCAAAGCCTGAGGCTAGCAAAAAAACAAAATTTATTTTTTTGTGGGTTATACTCATCCGTGACGGTCATAAGTTAAAGTCCGTTTGAGTTATAGTCATCCGTAACGGGCTCTAGATTAGGCCCGATTGAGATTAGTAGTCATCCGTGACGGGCGCTAGTTTAGGCCCGATTGAGATTAGTAGTCATCCGGGACGTGCTCTAGTTTAGGCCCGATTGAGATTAGTAGTCATCCGTGACGGACGTTTGTTGGGGCCCGATTGAGATAGGTCATCCGTGACGGGCTCTAGTTTGACTGGTCGTCTTGGTCAAAGCTATCAGTGATGGGCTTTAGTTGAGGCCTGATTGAGATACCTTCTCACATCAATGACTTCTACGCTTTGACAGGCGCCATACCCGACACAGATGGGGGTTGCCACCCGATTGAGATGTGGGTGACCGTTGTAGTGATAGAAAGAGGGATGGGGGGAAAGTGGAGTTGTCTTTGAGATTTGGAACAAATGAACAAGGGCATGTAGCTGTGGAAAACTATGTCTTTGATCAGGAAGTGGCTAGGAAAGCACTTTATTGCATGATTATATTGCATGAGTACCCTCTGTCCATTGTTGATCATTATGGCTTTCAAAAATTTGTGAGTGCATGGCAACCCTTGTTCAAAATGATGACCCAGAACACAATTAGGAAAGATATTATGACATATTATGAGATGGAGAAAAGCAAAGGTTGCTTTTTCATACAAAAGATGAATTGTCGTGTTGCTATTACAACTGATCTTTGGACAGCCCAAAACCAAAAAAGGGGCTATATGGCAGTTAGTGGACATTTCATTCATGATTCCTGGAAGCTTAGAAGTTGCATATTGAGGTTATTTTCCATCACTTGCTTCGTATTGTAGTGGTTTATGCATAGTTTTCTTTCAATTAACTTGCTAAAATGCTACACTACTTGTGTAGGTTTGCATATGTGCCATGTCCTCATATAGCTGTTGCTATTACCGATGTTCTGTATGACTGCTTCCAGAGCTGGGATATACTGCTCCACTTGGTAGTGATTGGGACTTTGCCAAAATTGTTTGTGATAGATTGGAAATATTTTCCTCTCACTTAGTTATTTTCTGGAACTAAGTATGTCACAGCTAATGTATGCTTCGCAAAAACATGTGAGATTAAGCTTAAAATTAGAACTTGGCAGCAATCTGAAAATTAGTTGATTAGGATAATGTCTGAAGCCATGATAAAGAAATATGATAAAATGACAATGTTACAGGCTTGCTACATTGCACTGTTTGGTCAAAAAAATTGTGAAACCTATGTTAATGATGCATACAAGTTATTGACTGACTTGATGAATAATTACCAACTTATAATTGATCAAGAGGGTGTGGGTACTTCATCTTCTGGTTCTGCTACTGCTAGCTCTTCAATCAAGTCTTTAGAGGTTTTGTCAATATTCCATTCTCTCAATGCCACCAAGAAATTTTCTTCTGCTGTGAAGGCAAAAAAATGAGTTGGATCACTATTTGGAAGAAGAAATACTTCCTCATGATGTGAGTGAGGATTTTGATACACTTATTTGGTAGAAGGTTGCTGGCACCAGGTATCCAACACTAAGGATGGTTGCTTGTGATATTTTGGCTATTCTAGTAAGTACAGTTGCTTCGGAGTCGGCTTTTAGTACTAGTGGAAGGATTCTAAGTGAACATCACAGCCGTCTCACTGCAAAGTTGTTGGAGGACTTGATGTGTAGCCAAGATTAGTTACGTTATCAGCTTGAAGGTATAATAAGTTTGTACAATTGTATCATATGTATAATTTTCATGTTAGTAGACTTACTAATGTAAATAATTTTTTTGGTTGTAGGTGATAATGGGGCTGAAAGTTTCTGGACATGCCTTGATGATGTTCAAGAGGACATGAGGGAGTCTATGTCAACCGTTGATTTCGATTAATTGAGATGCTCTTCGTAATGTCCTAGTGTTTGCATGCGACCTTTTGTTTGGCTACTTTAGAACTCTATTATGCTCATATGTTTGTTGAGCTATGTCAGTTGATGTTATGTTTGCTTCTGTTATTGTGTTGAACTATGTCATTTGAAGTTATGTTGATTGTGTAATTGTGCTGAACTATGTCATTTGACGTTGTTTGATTGATGAACTTGTACAACTGTTTTTCTTTAAACTGTGACACTGCCTCACAGCTTGTGGAGTAGTTGTTGAACTGGTGGCGGGTAAACAGGCATGCCCGTGGGCACATGGCGTCCACAGGCGATGGGCATGGATAGTGTTCCTTGCCTGTCATGTAGTAACGGGCATGCCCACCGGCAAGAATTACCTCGTAGGCACGGGCATGGGTAGTCACTACCCGTGCTCGTCGTGCCCGATTGCCATCCCTAGTCAATTATAATTATGATAAGAATTCAACCGAATTGTTGTAGAGAAATATAATGGGATCCAATGTAGGTGATACCTTTATCGAATCGGTGATGAAGGAAAGCTTCTTGACAGTATGAATCCGTCGGAAATTATCGAGGAAATCTTGGGTGTCCAGGGTGGGATCGATTCTGATGTCTACCTCCTCCACCAGTCGGAGATCCTCTGGGATCTGGTAGCCATTGTGATTGTGAATGGGCATATCGATCTTGAGGACCCGGAGGGTGGGCGCCCCAAGTGCCCACGCGTGCACTGCACGCCCAAGCTGCCCAACCAGTCGAAGTGTATGGCCTACACATGATTTAGCTTTAGCTCATCGAGGTGTGGCGCCGCGGCGATGAGGCACTCCAGGTGTGCCGCGCTGCCGCGGTTGTACAACGGGAGGATGACATCATTGAGGGTGAGTGAGATGAGGTTGGGGAAGAAGCCTGAGAAGCCCCGTGGTGTACGCGTGCGGCTTGTCGCAATGCCAGTGCATGAGGTGGAGGCGAGCGAGTGCAGGTAGGAGAAGATGGCGCACGGGGCCGAGGATGCCGCGCAAGGAGGAGACGTGCCTACCGAAATCAAGGTTGTCGAACTTGAGGGTGAGCTCCTCGACACCCTTGCGCACCAGGGCATGGGTGGCGCGGTAGAAGTGGCGGATATGGACGTTGGCGCCAAAGCCACGGACGGGCGCCACGCACCACCAAAGGACGTGGACGTTGGGCACGACGGTGGAGGTGGAGCCCCAAGGCAACCGGATGTCGAGGTTGGTGACAAACTCCCACCGGCGCTGCCATGCACCAAGGATCACCGCCGAGAGCGACATCAGAATGTCCGTTCGCGCAACCGGCTCCGGCGGTGGGGGCGGCAGTGGTGTCTCCGCCACCCTCCGGTGCTTCGAGGATGGGGAGGAGGCGGCCGACCTCGCCATTTTTGCGTCGCAAGAGCAGGTGCTTTCTTGACGACGCGATGCCGCAACACAGCGCAATGACCTTCTTCTAGAAGCCAACGGAATCCTCGATTCAACATTTCCCCCTTGTTGATGGGTTTAGGATGGTGGGAATGGGAAAGGAATAGCGTTTGGGTTTGGTGGAATGGGAAAAGCAGCTGGATTGGGACTAGGATTGGGAAGAAGGGAGACCTCATTTCCCAAACCCATTTGGAGAGGTTATTATTTACGGCATAGTTAAAAAAAAGGGACCGGACCGCTGGTTGGACTAGAAAAAAGGAACCAGAGGACGCAAAAAATGCTAGAAAAAGGTGCACCAATTGGGTTTGACCACTCGTTGCATGGTTTATAGCTCTTCCTGCTAGCCATCTTGCCATTATATCAATTGTGAAATAAGGGAAACATATGTCACTTATAGATTAAACAAACCACGGTTTGACGGCCTGGGTCACAGTCAGACTGTGAGACCGGTGAACCGAGAGGCTGACTGGGTCACTCGCCGGTTTGGTTTTTCGTACTATGATTTATGGCCAGAAAGTGTGAGAGAACAATGCGCGCGGAGTTGGCAATGGCATTCGATGAAGAGCAAAATAAAAATTGACTAAAATATTATTGCATATCTGGACAACGACAACGAAGAAGACTAGGACTTAACGATGAGGGGAACTCAAGGCTCGATGATGGCAAGGTGGGTGCTAAGCCATGGCGGCCTCGACAATGACAACGATGACAACAGATATTTGTCTACTCGCGTGTACGGCTCGGCTCTTGTGGGCTGGTTGGTGTGGATCTAAAGAGTAGGTAGACATTTGCTAGCAATATTCTTTTCCAAATACAAATCCAGGCCATCCAAACAAGGCAAAGAGCATACAAGATTCGTCTCTCTACCCGTAACTACCTCCACATAACCCAATCGTAATCCTAAGGGCTATCCAAACAGCACCTTATTAGAAAGGTACAAATAAAACCATGTAGCTATATTGTTCTTTACTAAAATTTCTAAGAAGAATTAAAAGAAAAACTCTAGGGCTATTTGTCGACGGAGTAGATCGCGACTACGGTATTTGTAGAGTATGGGGATCGTTGGAACCAAGGTATACGCGAGATTCAGGTAAAAGAGACGGGATATAGGGGTTTTTATACAGGTTCGGGTCTCTTAACTGACAGTTAATAGCCCTACTCCTGTTGGCCAAAACCGGTGTTGCTCTTATATATTAGAATCACACGAGTACAATATTTGGGAAAATCTAATCTAGTATTCGTCGACTTGGCGGCATGGTTATCCACACGTAGTCGATGACAAGGTAGTCTTCTTCCTCGAATACGATCTCGGTGAGATTTGGTGGATAGCCTTAGATCCCTCGTGTCAGTCTCTGTGACTCCAGATTGGGTCTATCTAGGCTTATCCTTCATGTTGGTGCGTCTTGGCCTCTATTTTCGTATGTCCCCTCTCCTCCTAGGGGGTCTTGTATTTATACCCACAGATGTCCCCTTGTCCAAGTAGAACTAGGGAGACAAATATGGATACGATCCTAGTAGTCCTTGTAGTTCCAACTTGAACTCTACTTCTCCTTCCTTATCCGGAACACCTTTCGTATATGAGGCATGGTTTCGTATAAGTCTTGGTATAGGTGGGCCTCGCCCCGAGCCTAACCCAAGATCGTTGGGTATGCCTTATCCATAACACTGACAGTAGCCCCCAAGTTCAATGCAAATGATCGTGTCGATGTTCTTGACCAAAGACCTTGAAACAACAATTGTCGAACTCACCTAACCGTTTTTGGACGACCGAGAAGGTGTGGAGTATGCGACTAAGTTCCCCATCCAGGCTTGATCGAGAATTTGGATTGAAGTCAACAGCTTCCATCTCAGCAAGTACACCATTGCTTTATCCAGTAACCCTTGTTGAACTCAACCAACCGTTCTCGGACAGCCGAGTAGGTGCAGAGTATGCGACAAAGTTCTGATGTCTAACTTAACTGCTCTGATATCTGATTCTCCTAAAATCAATTACTCAGAGTAAATTGTTAGATAGAAAAAGCCCCCGTGCGAATGGTTGGGGGTAAAATGTGGATTGAAAATCAAAAATAAATTGAATCTATTTTTGACAATAAAAGAGTACACTCCGCGGAGCTGCCCTCAGCAATCAAAGTATGGTACCCTTCCTAGCCCCCAGCTGTCTTTATGGAAAAGTTGTTTCCCACAAAGGCAGTTTAAATCTTATAACAAACTATGCTGAAGCAGCGAATTTCTAGCCCTTAGCCGTGAAGTTGGGAAAACCAATTCCTGATTACATGGCTTGGCTAATACGTTCAAGTGGGTACTCTAACATGACCAGTTCTAACATAGTTGTTTGACCCTGCATGGCCCAACAAGCTTTCATAGTGCCAAGCATCCCCAGCTAAGGTCCATAAGACCCCGAAGCTTGTCAGACTAACGTAAAAGGACAATAGGATTGACTTCGAGACGTAGCGATATAAGAAAAGGGGATCAACGGACAAATATTGCATATTTTCTATGTATAAACACTTACAGAGATTGATGCATCGGATGATGTGGTTTCTACCACGCTGGTAAAAAACTAGTTGTGTAGTCATACTCAACAAATCGCAGAGGTGGTGGAAGAAGCACTACAACCGCTGATCGAGGACCAGGTGTAGACATACCTCGACCACTCGTAGATGTGGTGGGAAGATCGCTATGACCGCTGGCCGAGGACCAGGTATGTAGACGTACTCAACCACTCGTAGAGGTGATGGGAGAATCTCTATAACCGCTGGTCGAGGACCAGGTATGTAGACGTACTCAACCACTCGTAGAGGTGGTGGGAGAATTGTTACAACCGTTGATCGAGAACCAGGTATGTAGACGTACTCAACCACATGTAGAGGTGGTGGGTGAACCGCAATAACTGATGGTTGAGGACCAGGTATGTAGACATACTCAACCACCCAAAGGCAACTCGGAGAGATGGTGAGAGGATGACTACCACCTGGTCGAGGACCAGGTGTAATTATCCCTTGACCATTCAAAGGTAACTCGGAGAGATGGTGAGAGGATGACTACCACCGCTGGCCGAGGACAAGGTGTAGTTATCCCTCGATCACTCGATGAACCCGAGGGTTGGGAGGGAATCACTACAACCGCTGGTCAAGGACCAGGTGTAATCATCTCTTGACAACCCGAAGGCAACTGATAGGTGGTGGGAGATCACTACAACGCTAGTCGAGGACCAGGCGTACTCATCGTTCGACCACCCGAAGACAACTGATAGGTGGTGAGAGATCGCTACAACGCTAGTCGAGGACCGGACATAGTCGTCTCTCGACCACCCGAAGGCAACTCTGATAGGTGGTGAGAGATTGTTATAACTGTCGATGGGTTGTATCCGTAGACCGTATTATGAGGATATTGGGGTACGTTGAAACAAGGATCTACACGAAACGACATCAAGCACACAAAGACAAAGATTATAATGGTTCAGGCCCCTCATGAGGTAATAGCCCTACTCCAGTTTATATGGGATTATGACAAAACCACAGATATTACAGTAGAGAACAACAGAAAGTATCAAGTACCAACGAGATCCCTATCGAAAATGACTCAATGAGATCCAGGCGGCGAGTTGTCTTCAAGTCCCTGGATTGCCTCTGCTATGGTGGTGGCTTGCGCTATGATTCGATAATCCTGTACCCCCTGGGAGCTTTGTATTTATACCGCAGACTGCCTTGGCCTCCAAGTAGGACCCGAAGAGTACTTTTGGCCTATGAGATCACAGAGATTGTATCGTCCCTGAATAGGACTCTAACACCTTCTATTCGGGACACGATTTCCCTATTCATTAGCCAAATTCCATAACGTTAAGATAACCTTCCCATATCCCAAGGGTATGTCGTATCTGTATACTTCACAATCCCAAGGATAGGAGGTATGCCTTATCCATAACCCTAACAGTAGACCCCGACTTCAAATCAAATGAATTCACATTGTTCTCGAGTCGAAGTCCTTGAATAAATGATGTCGTGCCTGCCTAACTATTCTTGATTTATCGAGAAGATATGAAGCATTCGGCAACACCATCAAAAAGCAACGGTCCACCATGAATTTGAATTGAAGTCTAAAAAACTACCGTAAACAAACCAAGAAAATCATGGCGGCCATTTCTCTTTCTTCCTTGAAATATGAACCACCGGATGTAACCTATAAATTCCACTTCTGAGATTCATTTGGGTTCCATTTGCGCAAGTAACTTTCCAGCCCCTTATGCACCCAACTCTCACAATATCTACTAGCTGAAAGAACCCTAACTCCACACATCTCCCTCACCCTCAAGTCAATCCAATGGATTTGGCAAAGTGCAATGTTGACACGGAGGATCTGAAGTAGTTGCAGATTGAAGGATCCCTTCCTCGGAAAAGTTCCTTGAATCGATTGGAAGGATGTACCAGTCCTAACCCCACCCTAGGGCAAATAGTTTGTCTTGGGGATTTTGTGCAATGTGGTTTCTTGCCCTCTCCTTCCGAATTTCTTCTTCTCCTTTTGGATTACTATGGCCTCAATCTTCTCCACCGAAACACAAACTCTATAGCTTTCCTCAGCATCTTTACACATCTTTGTGAGGCATACCTTGGGATACTACCCTTCCTAGATTTATTTAGATACCTTTACGAGCTTAAGTGAATGGAGGCACGTAGAATCTCCTGTTGTTGTGGCTTTCGCCTTCGAGACGGGATGAAAGCGGAATACATTCCCTTCAACTACCCATCCTCTCGAGGATCATGGAGGTCGAAATGGTTCTACCTCCACGTCGAAGACTGCCCTACTTGCGTTGCCGTCCTGAACGAGAAGCCCACACGCTCCCCTTCGTGGACCTCTAGGCCATCCTTAACCCCTTCTCTTAAAAGCTTCGTAGATAAGATCCATGACCTCCGAGAACAAGGGTTGTCAAGGTATGAAGTTGCTGAAGACTTTATACATCATTGGATCCAACATCTCCAAGCCACGCCCACCCTGCATATGAGTACACAGGGGCGCAGGATGAAATGCGGATCTTAGTTCGGGGTATACGTTCTTGCAACCCTCTTGACCTTAATTCGTGTAACGATGAGATCTTGAATACTGATATTAATGTCTTGTTTGCAGAACTCGATGACGGAAATGACGGACCGGAGGTTGTCTGGGTCTGCGGGTGATCGACACCCTACTAGACCCAGACAACCTCATCACCCTGCTTTACGACCTCCCATCCTCGGATAGGGACGCCGCCATCAAAGTAAGTGACTTTGATCGTTGTTTTTTCTTTTGACTATTGTTATCCAAAAGAATATTAATCTAATCCTTGCAGGTCCTACCTCTGACGGACGTCATCGGCCTGCTCACCGACCACCATGTATCGTCTTCTCTAAAAGAGAAGGTGACCTCGGAGCAAACAACTGTCGAGAACGCTCCCAGCAGTAGTGGAACAAAACCCTCCAAGAAGAGTTGAGCGGCTTTAACCAAGCCATCCAGAGCTAGAACACTGGTGCCGACAAGCGACTCGGAGGTAAGTCTCGCTCCCTGTGGTCCATAAACAAGCTTGAGGAGGATATTTGGTCCTGATTTGCATATCTTACAGACCACTTCCGTCACAAAGTCTTCTTCATTGGGGAAGAAGATGCTCCTGAAGCAGCCTTAGCCCAAGTAAGGGACCGTCTTTATTAATTTATGTGTTCGGTATTCTCGCAATGTCTTCTAAAACACATGTTTCCTCCTGTTGTAGCCCCTCCCCCGTGATCTCGGCTCAAAGCATCGGTCACAAGGGCACGAGCTCCGCTTCTCCCTCACTTGTCGTCGCCGCATCCGCTCCTCCTCTCCCTTCGCCCAGCGCCTCCACTACCATCGTACCACTTACCGCAGTCAACAGGCCAGTGGAGGCCAGCAGCTTACTACAGGCTAGCACGCGGGACGTTCTTGCCGAAGTCGAGCAGCTCCAAACGGCGGTCTTGACTTTGAACAAATGCGTCACCGAGCTGGAGACCCAACTGGCTAAAGCGCAGAGGGACTTGAAAAAATTCAAGGACTTGGTCACTGGCCATGAGAGACAATGACAAGGTTGGGAGAGACAGCTAGAGGAGACCCAAGAAAACCTGGCGTCCCTCTGGCATGGCCTCCAGGACAACTATGGACAGCTTGACATGGTGGCCCGTAGCTTGGGCGTACATGAGAAGGGCCCCGAGTTCCCTGACGAGACAACTGTCTTGGGTTCTCTTATGGGCTAGCTAGAGGGCATGTCCACGAGGCACGTCAAACAAGTCGTCGAGGAGATGTGCACTGGTCTCCGGACCGATGCATGCCATATTCTCACGTGCCTCAAGCTCACGCACCCCGAGGTAAACCTGGAGGAGGCGTTAGAGATGGGCGGGGCTAACGCAACACACGAGGACGTGATGTCGGAGCTCATCGATCTAGGAGGTGTCATCCCCTTTCTTGAATAGTAATTGTTACTCCTATTGTAATTTTTTGAAACAATTTGTTAGGCTTGTCATCCCCTGAGAATGATGTCTTTCTTGCTATCCCTGAGTTTTTTATAAGAATGTATTGATATTTAGATGTATCAAAGACAAGGCCGTCCAACAAGGAAGATTTCCTCGCAATCTTAATGTTGCACCTCCATCTCCCCGCGCTTCTTCGACCCCGAGTGGCAACAACCAAGCCTTGGTCGTCATCAACGCTGATAGTGCGCTGGATCCACAGGGACTCCAATTTAACTCTCTCGTAGAGCGAAATCAAGGTATGAGATTTGACCTTTGTAGCCCTTTCTCCCATATACATGGGGGAAGCTAATTAAGATCAAATGTCATGCATAGACCTTGAGAACAATTTGGAGGAGAGGGAACACCACGTCGAGTATTGGAAAGCGAGGTTCGAGAAGGCAGAACTCGAGAAGATGGCCAATGCTGCCTGGAAGGATCAAGCTGTAGCGACCCTTCGAGATAGGGAAATCTAGGTCGATGCCTATCTCGAGGGTTGCTTTCTGGCATAGCAACGACTTTGCGAAGAGCTGTGGGTGGTCCATCCTCATCCTGAGAAGTCCAAAAGCTGTCATCTATCATGGATGCGGAGTACGTGTGATCAGCTTGCAGGGATCGGGTAGCGAATCGACAATAGCCTAAAGCAAGAGTGTCGTCGCGCTAGCTGGTATGCTAGTGGTCACATTCTTGCCTGCATTCAAGATGGGCATCCACAGATGAGCCTAAGTTTTCTTCGGGAGGGCTTCTCGCATTCTCGCATGAAGGCTAACAAGATCGACCGTCTTGCGCAATCCTTCGCTCCGCTGGCCGAGAATGTCTTCTCCACAATGGACTGGCGGTGGCCGTCCTGGTAGTTTATGTACCTAGGGAACACTTAATGTACATGCTAGCATTTTACATATATCAGAACTTAAGTAAGAATTGAAATCTATTGTGTAAGTGTCTGAGAGTAGCATAGTGTACAAGTACTCTCACAAGGGCTGCCCTCAGCCTACAGAGTACAGTACTCTCCCTAGCCCCAGTTGTTTTCGTGAAAAAGCCATTTTCCATGAAGACTACTTAAATCTTATAACAAACCAAGCTGAAGCTGAGAATTCTAGCCTCTAGCCGTGAAGTCGGGAAAACCAATTCCCGGTTACACAGCTTGGTTAATACGCTTAAGTGGGTACTCTAACATGACCAGATCTAACATGGTCGTTTGACCCTACATGGTTTGACAAACTTTCACAGTGGGCAATATAAGAAAAGGGGGGTCACTAGGTAAAACACTTCAAAAGAAAAGAATTTGGAATACTGTATATTATTAAACAAAACTTATAAACTTTGGTACATCGATTTTATACATAAAATTTACGTAGTTGGTCAATGTTCCTAGAGTTTGCCAACTCGCGGCCTTCGTCGTTTGCGATCTTGAACGGTCTGACCTTAAGACTTTGACCACCGTGTACGGTCCTTCCCACTTAGGTGAGAGCTTGTTTCGCCTTGCTTGATTCTAAACTCATCGAAGGACGTAATCACCGATGGTGAGTGTACGGGCACGAACACACTTTTTGTGATAGCCTGTTGGTACATGGCTGCTCGAACGACAACACGTTCTTGATTTTTCTCTAAAAGGTTGACATGATATGCTCGCTGCTCCTCCTGGTCCTTATCTAAGTACCGTTCAACTCGTGTAAACCGATGTTGCAGCTCTGAAGCAAGCATGGCCTCGGAAGTATATACAAGAAAAATAGGAGTCTCTTTGGTGGAGGTTGTCGGGGTAGCACAGACGGCCCACAAGACAAAATGAAGTTCATCAACCCAGCATGTGTCATATGCCAAGAGCCTATTGTACACATGTGTTTTGATCCCTCCTAGAGCACAATACCGTTTGCCCGCTCGACATTCCTATTACTCTAAGGATGGGAGACTGATGCGAAGCAGATTTTTACTCCAAATTCGATGCAGTAGTCCTGAAAGGCACCGCTAGTGAACTGGAAGCCGTTGTCTTTTAGAATCCAATGTGGTAATCTGTATCTGCATAATATCCCTTTCATAAATTTGATGGCGTCTTCGGCTTTGATTTCTCTTGTTGGCTCTACCTCAATCCACTTGGTGAATTTGTCGATAGCTACGAACAAAAACATGTAGCCGCTTTGTCCTCGAGGAAATAGTCCGAGGATATCAAGCCCCCAGCATAAGAATGGCCAGATGAGAGGGATAGTTTGGAGTGCTTGGGCCAGCATCTTGGTGTGTTTACTGTGAAATTAGCAAGCTTCACATAATTTTACCAAGTCACAAGTGTCTTGAAGGGCTGTTGGCCAGAAAAATCTTTATCGGAAGACTTTTTTGACTAGAGTTCGCTAGCCAGTGTGAGAACCGCATATTCCTTCATGGATGTCGAGTAGTAGATTTTTGCCATCCTCGGGAGAGAGATACTTGAGCAAAACTATGTTTGATGCTTTTTTGTATTTGTTGTTGCCGATCATACAATAAGCTTTTGCCTGGCGAGAAAGTTTTTCTGCCACAGTGTCTTTGTCTAAAAGTTTGTCGTCATCCAAGAAATTGATGAGCGGAGTACGCTAGTCTTCCGTGGTCTCGATGTCAACGATGATGTGAGTGACCTCTTTAGTAGCCCCCGAGCTATTCTCGGTGTTGGCTAACATGCCTTCGTGGTCCGTGGCTTTAACTGAAGGTTTTGTCAGGATGTCCAGAAAGGTACCTGGTTCAATAGGTTCTCTTCTGGATGCGTGCCATGCTAAATTATCGGTGTCGGTGTTGTCTTTGCAATAGAAATGACGTACTTCCAAGCCGTCAAACTTTCGCTCTAGCTTCCTTACTTCGGCGAGGTATTTGGTCAACTCTGGGTTTGAGCATTTGTAATTTTTATGCACTTGGTTAGCGAGTAACTCTGAGTCCCCTTTCACAATTAATCGCTTTACTCCAAGTGCTGCAGCTGCTCGTAACCCGACGAGTAGTCCCTGATACTCTGCGGTGTTGTTTGTAGCTCTAAATTTGAGGTGTATTGCATGTCTGAACTGATCTCCAGCCGGAGATGTCAGAATGAATCCTGCCCCTACTCCCTGGCCGTCGAAAGCCCCGTCGAAAGCCATTGTCCATGTCTCATCATTTGTCTGACCGGCTGGGGTGTTCTCGGGAACAGTCCAATCGGCAATGAAGTCAGTGAGAACCTGTGACTTGATGGTTGTACGTGGGACGAAGTTGAAATTGAATTGGCTGAGTTCGATGACCCATTTAGCAATGTGTCTGACGACGTCTTTGTTCCTTACCACTTCGCTGAGAGGGAAAGAAGAGACGACCGTGACTTTGTGGGCCTGGAAGTAATGACGCAGCTTCCATGATGTCATGACTACAGCTGAGAGCAATTTCTAGATTTGAGGTTATCGAGTTCTGGCATCGTGGAGGGCCTCACTAACATAGTACACGGGATTTTGTACTTTGTCTGTGGAGATTATGGGTACCATAAACCCACACGGCTAGCTTATCCGACTTACCATAGGGGATAGGTTATGACTCATAATTATGTAATCGACTTAGGACTTGAGTATTACGTTACCTTGTGTAATAAGGTAACGGCTTATAGTCCAGAGTTGGTAATATTGAGGAGTATCCTCCAAGACTATATAAGGAGGATAGGACGTCCCTCGAAAGACACACGAGAATAGAGATTGAAAGAGATCAAGAGATCAATAAACCACCCGGCGAATCTAATCCCTGAAACAGGAGTAGGGTATTACTTCTTTATAGAAGGCCTGAACCTGTCTAAACCCTTGAGTCTACTAACCCATTGTGCTTGGCCCTTGACTGCTACCCCCAATTTCTTATTGCTGAAACCAAGTTTCGACAGTTGGCGCGCCAGGTAGGGGCTTTGCGTCAAGTTTTCTTCTTCATCTCGCCGACTAGCGCGATGGGATCTTCATCAGGCATCGATGACTTCGCCTTCCCTCCGGGGCAGGCGTTCCGCTTCGGCAGCCTCGACTTCATCACTGACAATTTTGACAAGATTTCTCTCCTTGACTCAGATTCGGACCAGTCGGGAGGGAAAAACCACTCGGCGTCGTTCGGGTTATCGGACGACGCTAAGATCTATCACAATCATCTATCTTCTTAGTTGGAATCGATCCACTTGGGAGAATCTTTTTCATCATCATCATGCTGCGGTCCGAGCTCGAGGGAAATTGTCGTCATACTTCAATCACTCGGGTCGTGCTCATCTACTGAGCTCGCTGATTACCTTAGCTCTTCTGACTTCGACGACCTCTACAACATCTCCACAGACAAATTCAACGACTCCGACTTCAACAAGGACTACGATCTGATGTTCTTCAACATCCTCATGGCCGAAGTAGCCGAGACTGACTCGACCATGGCCCGAAGGGTTGTAGAAGAGGAACGAGCCAAGCTCGAACAGGAGCGCAAGCGTATGGAGGAGGTGAACAAGCGCAAGGAGGAGGAGCTCAAGTGGAAAGAAGAAGCTAAAAAGAGAAAACGAGATCTGAGGGCAACTGGGCGCTTCGCTCGTGAGGCCATACTCCAGACCCGAGTCGACAACGCCAACATCTTCCTCACGCCTCAACAGAACGTGGTCGCTGCTCTCACCCTCATCGACACCATCATCGAAGTGGCACCCCCTGCGGTAACACCGATTCTAGACAAGGTCAAGACTATCGTCGCAGCCACAGCCGCCAGCGCTCCCACAAGCTCTACGCAGAGAGCTACCGAGTCCATCGCTGAGACACCTGAGGGCAGCCACCTACCACCGATGCGATCTAAAGACTACCGGAGACCCAAGCTGAGCAAGACCCCCGCCAAGTCCAAAGACCCTCATCATTATGCAGCATGGAAGCATCAAGATCAATCGGCCGACTCTCATGAGAGAGGTCACGGCCAGCCACCCATCCACGATCGGGTTCGTTATGATTATAACTCCAACTACCAAAGTGGCTCGCGTAGACCCCCGCCGAGTGACTTGAGAGAGGTGCTTGACCGGCGTCATCGTGAGCGCAACAGGCCCTATTATGAAGACCGTAGGAGTTCACCCGACAACTATGACGATGGAGTACCCGCGTTCACCCGAGACCTGTGTCAAGTGGATTGGCTGAGTGGATTCAAGCCCACAGGGATCAACAAGTATGACGGCAAAACCGACCCCGAGTCATGGTTAACCGTTTACACCCTCGCCATCCACGCAGCAGGAGGAGACAGCAAGGCCATAGCGAACTACTTGCCCGTTGCTCTCGCTGACTCAGCCAGAAACTGGCTCACAAGTTTACCAAGAGGTTCGATTGATTCATGGAGCAAGCTTCGGGACCACTTCATCGCCAATTTCCAGGGTACTTTCGAAAGGCCCGGGACTCACTTCGATCTCTACAACATGATTCAGAATCCAGACGAGTCATTGAAGGACTACATCCGGCGCTTTTCGGAGAAGCGAAACAAGATCCCCGACATCACCGACGACGTCATCATAGCCGCGTTCCAGAAAGGCATCCACGACGAGTTGCTGATCGGCAAATTTAGGCGTAATCTGCTGAGGACGGTCAAGAAGATGTTTGAGACAGCCAACTCCTACGCCAAATCGGACGATGCAATTAAAGCCTCACGGCAGGACAAGCATGACAAGCAATCCAGAAGCAACTGGTGCCCCAAGAAGGATAACGGCAACGGTAATAATGGCCAAAAAGATCGCAAGCGTAAGCCCGAGGATCTGGTCGCCACGACGTCTAACTACCAACAACAGTGTCCCAGTTGTACGAGGAGATTCCCAGTTGGTGGTAAATCAAGTGATGAAGGATTGGTCTTGCTTAGATGATAATATGGCGGCCTACCGACAAGAAGTTCGCAAGCTAGAAAACAAATTTGATGGCCTGGAGTTATCGCACGTCTTAAGGCACAACAATGAGGCGGCAGACGAATTGGCGCAGTTTGGATCCAAGCGAGAAGCAGCTCTGACTGACGTTTTTGTAGAACACCTCTACGAACCAACTGTTACCAAGAAATTAGTTACCAATGAAGAAGCTACAGACCCGGTCGCCATGCTCGACGCCGACTGGAGGACTCCGTTCATCAAGTTTTTGACTCAACAGGAACTACCCGAAGACTGAGATGATGCAGAGCGAATCTGACGTCACAGTCAGAGTTATGTCATGGTTGATTCGGAGTTGTACAGAAGAAGCCCATCTGGAGTTTTGTTGAAATGCGTCACGCCTGAGGAGGGACGACAATTGTTGCAGGATATTCACTCGGGAATTTGCGGCAGTCATGCTGCGGCGCGTACTTTGGTGGGCAAGGCTTACAGGCAAGGTTTTTTCTACCTCACGGCGGTCTCCGATGCCGACAAGGTGGTCCGCACCTGTGAAGGTTGTCAGTTCTTCGCTCGGCAAAGCCATGTTCCAGCCCAAGAGCTACAAACAATCCCATTATCATGGCCTTTCGCGGTATGGGGCTTGGATATGGTTGGTCCTTTTAAAAAGGCTCCTGGAGGATTTACACACTTATTCGTCGCGATTGACAAGTTCTCCAAGTGGATTGAGGCTAGGTCGGTTGCTACAATAATTGCGGATAAGGCGCGAGACTTTATTTTTAAATATTGTGCATCGGTTTGGTGTTCCAAACAGGATTATAACCGATAATGGGACTCAGTTTACTGGAGGTGTTTTCAAAGAATTTTGTGAAGATTTTGGAATCAAGATTTGCTATGCATTGGTGGCACACCCCAGAAGCAATGGGCAGGTTGAACGCGCCAATGGTATGGTTCTTCAAGGCATCAAGGCCTGAGTGTTTGACAGGCTAAGTCCTTATGCTAGAAGATGGATCCAAGAGTTGTCGTTGGTATTATGGTCATTGAGGACTACACCCAGTTGGGCTACTGGCCAATCACCTTTCTTCTTGGTTTATGGGGCTGAAGCAATGTTGCCGAGTGAGATGGAGTTCGAATCTCTTTGAGTTCGCAGTTTCAACGATGAACGCTATGATCAAGACAGAGTCGACGATCTGACCCGACTGGAAGAGGCTCGTGAGGTTGCTTTGGTTCTGACCCGACTGGAAGAGGCTCGTGAGGTTGCTTTGGTTCAATCAGAAAGGTATCTTCAAGGACTTCGACGTTATCATAATCAAAACGTTCGGTCACGAGCTTTTATTGTTGGTGATATGGTTTTACGGAAGATTCAGACTACAAAGGATAGACATAAGTTATCTCCATTATGGGAAGGACCCTATATAATTGCTGAGGTCATTCGGCCAGGAGCATATCGCTTGAAGCGCGAAAATGGGACCATGGTGGAGAATTCCTGGAATATTGAGCACCTTCGTCGATATTATACTTAGACTTATTGTATCATGACTTTCTCGACTGCCGACTTCAAGTAAGTTGCCTTCTTGAGTTGTTAGTCGGGGGCTTTACGTATCAATAAAGTGTGATGTTTCTTTTATCAATAATAACTTGTTCATACTTGGTTTATCATTGTTTAGTGTTCTGATTTGAGTTAAGTAAATAAGGACTGAAAATTTTTTGATGACCTAATCAAGTCTAGGCTTGGTGACCGTCGGACAAAAATTTTTAAGAAATTAAATACGAAGACTCAAATTAGGGCATGAACATAAATAAACTGAATATTCAACAAGTTAGATTACAAGAGTTATTTACATCAGAAGAGTCATCCCTGGAAGTTTTCGACTACATCGGTAGCAATCTTTTTTGCCGATTCTTGCGCTTCATTTATCAGTGCTATGGCTTGTTCATCGGTGGTGCCATCAGCAAAGCCATCTCCTATAGAGTTTATGTCTACTCGAGGATAGAGCGACTTTGTCATTGCTAGGGTTTAGCTTGCACTCATGACAGCAGCATCAGTGATATTTTCTATGTACTTCTTCGGAGCCGTCCTGAGTTTATCAAAGATTTCAACGGCATCCATAGTGCTTGTCCCGAGGCCGTTTTCATAAAGTACTGACAATATTGGCGTGGCTGCATTGGCGATGTCATCTCTGACTCTTTCGGCTCTCCGGACTTTGTCAGCAAAGACTTCAAATTGAGCATGCGATTTAATCCTATTAGCTACAAGTTTGATATGATTCAGATTACACAAATAACCTAGATCAGATAGATCAAGGAGTATGAGTTTCTGGGGTTACCTTCAATTTCTTCTAAGGCTTTGTTTTTGTCAGACTCAAGCTTGGCGTTATCAGTTTTAGCTTTCTTTAATTGAGCCTTGAGGGAATCAATCTCAGATATATTGGCTATAGCATGAAGATTTGGAGTTAATAAGAGCCGAACAGATTATACAAGAACAAGACGAGTTGGTTTTTATTACCTCCGATTGAACCATGAAGTTCCAGGTTCATATCTCGAAGCTTATTGATTTCTTCCCTAAGGACGACCTCTCTAGCTGCAGCTTCTTCTCTGGCTTCTTTGAGATCTTGTTGGATGTTTTCCAGAGAGTTGACATGAGGTACCAGCTTCTCTAGAGTGTTTGACTTAGCCATTGAGCGGCGATGTATTCTCTGCATTATGAAGATTGAGTCAGTCAACTACACAAGACTATGTGGTTGGGATATGAGAAATTTATACATACATTCATCAGCCGAGTTGCTTCATTGAGGCTGGCGACAAGCATATCGCGTTCTTCGGCTTCTTTTTGCTTGTTCAATATGATGCCCAGCCTTTTGCCTTCGGCATCTCGCCACTCAATTTTGATTGGAGGTACCGAGTCTTCTGAGGACTTCAGTCGGGTAATCTCCTTCTCTTTGGTTGTTTGCTCTAAGGATGATGAATGAAGATGAAAGTAAGAAGGTATGATCAAGACAAGAGTTTTATGATTATTGAAGGTTACCTGTCCTTGGAGTTGGATCTTCAACCGGAGTTTCTTGACTGCATGAGCCATGTTTGTCCTTGTCCGGCTGGTTTCCAATCGGGGTGTCTTGACTGGCAGTCGGGGGCTCTTCCTCGGGGATGTCCTCACTCGGGAGAGGGTTTTGGGACCCTTGTTCTGCAGACCTTGGTTTTTCTGGCGTTGCAAATAGGTTTATTGTTTCTGTCTGCCCGGTGGGATCTATATCTTGAGGTTTCCTACAGAAGAAGATAAAAGATGACTAAGATAAAATCAAGCGGGTTTTCAACGAGAAGATAAATTCGATTGAGTGAGGGATACCTGTTGGATTTTCTAATTTTTGGGGCAGATCTGGTGGATGGTCTGGGAGAGCTTATGTTGGCCTTCGAGGTCTAGATTTCTTCAGTATCTTCGTCTGAGTCATCCACGACCAGTTTCCTCTGCTTACAAGCACGTTTGCTGGTCTCTTCAACAGCAGCAGCTCTTTTGCTTTTGGTTTGAGGCTTGATTTTTGGGACGCTAGTTGGCTTCTTGGTAGTTGGCTGGGCAGTTGTATCTTCATGGAAAACTTTGTATGGCCTAGAAATAATTAGAGCGTTTGCCCGCAAGCAAAATTCTTAAGATACATTAAAGGATATGGACAGATTGAGGAATAGTTCACGATGCAGAATCTACTTACTGAAGGAGGTGGTCGATGAAGATTGAAGGGAATAACCAGCAGCTTATTGCTATAATCCACTGCAATTCCAGAAGAGAAGATTTTGTACATGCGAGCGCACAGAACCTGGAAATTCAGGGATTCGCGGTCTTCCCGATTGGGATCGCTCTGGCCTTCATACTCAAATATTGGCTTAGACCTTTATTTGATGGGAGCCAGTGGGTACTTGATGAAGTGTCGGGTGATCTGTTCTCCTTGGAGACCTTTATTCTTCATCTCGAGGATTTTAGCCAGGAGGTTGTTCACTTCTATCCAATCTTGACCTTCTGGCAAAGTATTCCAGTTGGCTCGTTGGATTGGTGGGAGGCCAATTAAGTCAGGCAAGCTGGGGGCTGGGTTTGAGATGTAGAACCAGTTCGCATGTTAGCCCTTATTAGAAGATTTCAGGGGAAGAGGAAAATATTCTTTGCGGAGAGTTCCGCGGAGTTGAAATCCGGCTTCCACCAACAACACAGCGATTGTCTTTGGTTGGGTGTGCCTTGAGAGAAAACATGCGGCAGAAGAGGTTAAAGTAAGGATAAATACCCAAGAAGGCTTCGCACACATGGATGAAAATGGTAATATGCAGAATGGAGTTTGGGTTCAGATGATAAATTTGGAGACCGTAGTAATCAAGGACACCACGGAAAAATTTGGAAGTGGGAAGACCAAATCCGCAATAGAAGAAGTGGGTAAAGACTACGATCTCACCGGTTTTTGGGGTTGGGAACTCTTCGCCGAACGCCGGGCGCCAGCCGATGATTTCCTTGGCGGGAAGAACTCCGTCCTTCACCATTTCTCGCAGAGTTGATTCTTTCACATCTGATGTTGCCCATTGGTCGAAGGGGATTTCTCTCTCTTCTGCCATGGATGCGGTTTGAGGGAAGCGAATCTGGAGCTGGGAGTGGGGATTTTCGGAGGAAATGTTGGGAGCTGGTTATGCGCGGTGAATCTTGATGGAGCTTTGAGCTTCTGATGGATGGATTCGGATGCGCTCGAGTTCTAGGTTTCTTCGAAAGAGCTTGTGAACAGGAGAGCGGAAGGGGAAATTTTCGGAAGATGAAGCGGCGGGGAAGACGATGGCGCTTCAGTGATTTTTAGGGTATCGGTGGGCTTTCTCGTATTTGGGCCAAGACCCATGAGAGGCCTACAGCCTATTATCCAGGTGTGGCTTGACACGTGTCTCTAGGGATTTAAGCAGATTTGCCTTGGCAATATGCACGTGTTTAATTGCCCAATGCCTTCAAAATCCTTTCATACAACAGTTACACAACTTTTTGAGGGTTGGTACGATGCAACTTGGAAGGTGACAACCAGTAAAGTTTTTTATAGCTATCCTGGTAACTTTTCTATAGGTTGCAGGAGCTGTTTGGTTTTTTATAAAGCATTTGATTTTGTATTATATCAATGCTATTTTGCCACCTTGGTGTGTTCTTTTAAGACCAGTATTATGGCTTAGGCTTTTTAATATTTTGGTCATGTTCTTCAGATGACTGATAAATTTATTTTGGGTTTATTAACTCGGATTTTTTATTCCTGAGGTTGGCCGAGTTGTATGCTCTGAGGGGACTCGGTCATAACGACTCTGATAGCATGAGCTTGCCAGTACTCGGGTCAATATACACTATGCCTTGTTTATAAGGTTATGTGTTATAAGATTTTTTATGATTGCTTTTGGCTTAGGCTAGGCATTAATTTATATCACTCAGATAAGTATGATTATTATAGTTCTTGACTATATGCTTAGTTTGTCTTAACTAAACACATAGTCGGGGGCTACACCTAATTAGGTGCATCAGTCGATGCACCTAAATATATATTTTTAGATGTTTTCAGCCCTTCACAGCCTTTTTATTGGATGATAAAGCACTCGGGAGACTCAGGCAGAGATGATGGAAGCACTCGGCGATGGAAGCACTCGGCTATGTATTATTCTGGTTCGAGGCAAAGTTGTCTCGTCGACTGTGAAGGTCTCAGGGGCTACTGTGAAGATTATGAGTTCCATATACCCACACGGCTAGCTTATCCGACTTACCATAGGGGATAGGTTATGACTCATAATTATGTAATCGGCTTAGGACTTGAGTATTACGTTACCTTGTGTAATAAGGTAACGGCTTATAGTCCAGAGTTGGTAATATTGAGGAGTCCGACATAGTATGTAATTAGGTCTCCGACTTGTGAGCCTATCCTCCAAGACTATATAAGGAGGATAGGACATCCCTTGAAAGACACACGAAGACACACGAGAACAGAGATTGAAAGAGATCAAGAGATCAATAAACCACCCGGCGAATCTAATCCCCGAAACAGGAGTAGAGTATTACTTCTTTATAGAAGGCCTGAACCTGTCTAAACCCTTGAGTCTACTAACCCATCGTGCTTGGCCCTTGACTGCTACCCCCAATTTCTTATTGCCGAAACCAAGTTTCAACATTGTCCCTCTCAACGATAATCACAGTGCTAACAGAATAAGGTGTGGCAACAATATATAGAAATAGTTTTTCCCTTGGCTGTGGGGCAACGAGTATAGGAGGGTTGTTCAAGTATTGTTTGAGCGCGACAAATGCGTTCTCGGCATCCTGTGTCCACTCAAATCTATCCTACTTTTTGAGTAGGGCAAAGAAAGGCTGTCCTCGTTCTCCCGTCCTGGCCACGAACCGGCTTAGAGCTGCCATACATACTATAAGCTTCTACACTTCCTTGAGTCTTGTCAGCAACTTTATGTTCTCGATGGCCTTGATCTTCTCAGGGTTTGCTTCAATTCCTCGTCCGGAGATAAGAAATCCTAGCAACTTCCCTGATGGTACTCCAAATGTACACTTCTCCAAGTTTAGTTTGAGCCGATGTCGCCGAAGATTGTTGAATGTTTCCCTCTTGTCATCAATCAGCTTGTCCTTTGTCTTTGTCTTGACCACGACATCATCGACGTATGCTTCCATGTTCTTACCGATCTAGTCGTCAAAAGCCCCTTGGATTTCTCGCTGGTATGTGTTGCTTGCATTGATTAATCCAAAGGGCATCTTGGTATAGCAGAAAACACTGAAGGGCGTGATGAACATGGTCTTCTCCTCATCCTCTTTGGCCATGCTGATCTGGTGGTAGCCAAAGTAAACATTTGAATCCAATGATTGAATCCACCAGTATATCAATGCGAGGAAGAGGGAAGTGGTCCTTGGGACACGCCTTGTTGAGATCGATGAAGTCTACACACATCATCCACTTGTCGTTGGCCTTGCACACCACTACTGGGTTAGCGAGCCACTCTGGATGGAGAGCCTCTCTGATGAAGCTTACTTTGAGAAGTTTGTCCAGTTATTCTTGACTTCCAATGATTTAGCTCAAGGTGCATTAGGTTATAAGACGATGTTGAAAGATGTTGATATTGAGGTTGTGGAAGTTAGTACTGATGATTGGAGGTATGGCATGATTAATTATTTGAAGAATCCTTCTCAGTTGGCGTCAAGGAAGTTGAAATATCAAGCTTTGAAATATGTGTTGCTTGATGAGGACTTATATTATCGGACGATTGATGGAGTTTTACTTAATGTTTGAACCTGGAGGAGGCTAAAGTCGTCATGTGTGAAGTTCATGAAGGAATTTGTGGAACACATCAATCGGCTCATAAAATGAGATGGTTACTTAGAAGGGTTGGATATTTTTGGCCAACAATGCTAGAGGATTGCTTTAGATATTATAAGGGATATCAAGATTGTCAGAAATTTGGAGCCATTCAAAGAGTACTAGAGTCGGTTATGAATCCAATTATTAAGCCATGACCGTTCAGAGGTTGGGGGATTGATATGATCGGTCAGATTAATCCACCATCAAGCAAGGGGCATAAGTATATCTTGGTGGCGATGGATTATTTCACAAAATGGGATGAAGCGATTCCTTTAAAGAAGGTTGATTCCAAAGATGCTATTGAATTTGTGAAGGAGCATATAATTTATAGGTTTGGGATTCCACAAAATATTACAACGGATCAGGGATCTATTTTTGTAGCCGATGAGTTTATTCAGTATGTTGATAGTATGGGCATCAAGTTGTTAAATTCTTCTCCTTATTATCCACAAGTTAATGGGCAAGCTGAAGCTTCTAACAAGAGTTTGATCAAGTTGATTAGGAGAAAGATTGCTGAACAACCTAAAAAGTGGCATACTACCCTGGCTGACTCGCTATAGGCTTATCAGATGGCATGTCATGGGGCTACACAAGTGCCACCTTATCAACTTGTATATGGGCATGAAGCTATTCTGCCATGGGAGACTAACATCGGCTCAAGAAGGATTTCTGTGCAAAATGAGTTATTTGCTGATGATTATCATAGCTTGATGATTGATGACTTGGAAGATTTGGCACAGGTCCGATTGCGTGCTTTGGAAAAAATCAAACAAGATAAGGAAAGAGTTTCGAGACATTATAATAAAAAGGTTGTGCCAAAGGCTTTTGAAGAAGGAGAGCTTATTTGGAAGTTGATTCTACCGATAGGAACCAGGGATAACAAATTTGAAAAATGGTCACCTAATTGGGAGGGACCCTATCGGATTCATAGTTGTGTGCCTAGAAATGCATATTTACTTGAAGGTCTTGATGGAGAGGTTTTCGGAAGGGCTTTAAATGAAAAATATTTGAAGAAGTATTACGCAAGTGTTTGGATCAATTCGTAATCGGTTGTTTAGCCGATGTATGGTAACATCGCCTTGAGATGGCCGATATTTATTATCGCCCTTAGACCGAAAATACTTTCTAAGAAGTAAGTATGAGAGCCAAAATCGGCTAGTAAGCCGATGGATATATTACACAAAAATGTTAAAGTATGATGAGATAAATGAGATAAATGAATCGTTCTTGCCCTATTGACTTTGGCAGTCTCGACGATCTTGTTGCGATCTCCCCGGTTGTCATTGTTGTCCCGCCCTTTGTTTTCTCCATGAGGTGCACGAGGTTGACGGTGGTCGACATCGTTCCAATCTTGTCACTCCCGTCTATGCCCATTCAAGTGATTGTGAAGATCGCAGTCATCTTGATGAGGAAGGGGTTGATTGTCATGTCTTCTTGACGATGCGTTTCGGGGATTGAGGCCAGGATCCTGACTGGGGTGTGGACTAAGAGCGTCCTCGGCAGCATCGTTCTCTAGTGCTCTGTCTCTACCTCGAGGACGAGGATCTCGAGACGGACCATGTGGGTTTGATCCGACCGCAGCCAAGAAGGCAGAGTTGTGGTTGGCTACCATTGACTACATCTGTCTGACCTAGTCATCTGCTTCTGGGAAGGTAACTGGATCAAACGGAGTTTGCT
The DNA here is from genome assembly GCA_008326285.1 of Oryza officinalis. NCBI lineage: Eukaryota > Viridiplantae > Streptophyta > Magnoliopsida > Poales > Poaceae > Oryza > Oryza officinalis. Next base: position 12,889,475 of record BDMV01000008.1, read on the forward strand.
TTAGCAATGAGTTGACCACGGTGAAGTGCTCGGCAGGAGTTCGAACTAGCTCCTCAGGTTGGTGCGACGCAGCGGGAGCAGGCAGTTCTTCTTAACGAATTTCACCCTCTTCACGTACGTCCTCGACAACCCCTTCGATCATAGTTACTTCATGCGGAGAGTTAGACCCTGAAGATTCCATGCTGTGAAGAATGGAGGGTTCACAAGGATCGATGTCGATGAATCTGACCAGACGATCTGGGGTTTCCATCTCACTATCGTCCACTGATGCATCTCGAGGTTGATCTCGATGTTGGTGGATCGGACAGCAGGGAACACAAACCAGGGATCTGGTGATTTTCAAGAAGATCTTACAATTGGTAAGGGGGTGACTTTTCAATTTGTGGATTGGGCACCACGCCTTGTACGGAGATGTGCACTGGATATCTCGATCTTTGCAAGCATCAAGTTCAGCCTTCACTTGAAATATTACCCGACTTTTGACCAAAGAGTGCTGAGATGTCTTGTGGATCAAACACCAGGTGTCCTAGTTTGGAGGAGACTTCCTTATCAGCACCTGGCCCCAAACAGATGTCTAGGGTTTGGCCACTTTAGAAATTCTTCGGGGAGCTGAAGTCGTCGTCTTCATCTTTTCTGACTGGACAGAAAGAATAGCTAACAAAAGATTATTTTCTGTTGTCCTTACGGCTCCGTTCTCGATCCTAGGTGATATTGGGGAAGGCAAGATGGGAGTTGCGGCGAAGACAGGAAAGACGATGGATCCGATCTGAGTACAAACGAACACCGGCTGGGTAGGATCTCCCAGGCCAAGACGAATGTGGACATCATTGCTGGAAGGCCTTGAGCTTGAAGCCATCGCAGCGAAACCTTGAGCACCAAGTGCCCCTACCTGGCGCGCCACTATTGACGGGTTGTATCTGTAGACCGTATTCTGAGGATATTGAGGTTCATTGGAACAAGGATCTACACGAAACGACATCAAGCACATAAAGACAAAAATTATACTGGTTCAGGCCCCTCATGAGGTAATAGCCCACTCTAGTTTATTTAAGATTATGACGAAACCACAGAGATTACAATAGGGAACAACACAAAGTATCGAGTACCAACGAGATCCCTATCGAAAATGACTCGACAAGATCCAGGCGACGAGTTGTCTCCAAGTCCTCCAGATTGCCTCTGCTATGGTAGTGACTTGCACTATGATTCGATGATCCCGTATCCCCTAGGGGGCTTTGTATTTATATCGCAGACTGCCTTAGCCTCCAACTAGGACTTGGAGAGTACTTTTGGTCCACGAGATCACAGAGATTGTATCTTCCCTTAATAGGACTCTAACACCTTCTATTTGGGATACAATTCCCTTGTTCATTAGCCGAATTCCATAATGTTAAAATAACCTTCTTGTATCCCAAGGGTATACCATATCCGTATACTTCACAATCCAAAGGATAGGAGGTATGCCTTATTCGTAACCCTGACAAAAACGTTGGTCAAGGACTAGGTGTAGTCATCTCTCGACCACCCAAAGGCAACTGATAGGTGGTGAGAGATCGCTACAACGCTGGTTGAGGGCCAGGCGTAGTCGTCTCTCGACCACCTGAAGAAAACTGATAGGTGATGAGAGATCGCTATAACGCTGGTCGAGGACCAGGCGTAGTCACCTTTCAACCACCCGAAGGCAACTGATAGGTGGTTTGAGATCGCTACAATGCTGGTCGAGGACCAGGCATAGTCGTCTCTTGACCACCTGAAGGCAACTGATAGGTGGTGAGAGATCGCTACAACACTGGTCGAGGATCAGGCGTAGTCGTCTCTCGACCACCTGAAGGCAACTGATAGGTGGTGAGAGATACGCCGTCTCTCAACCACCTAAAGGCAACTGATAGGTGGTGAGAGATCGCTACAACGCTGGTCGAGGACCAGACGTAGTCATCTCTCGACCACCTAAAGGCAACTGATAGGTGGTGAGAGATCGCTACAACGTTGGTCAAGGACCAGATATAGTCATCTCTCGATCACCCAAAGGCAACTCTGATAGGTGGTGAGGGATCCCTACAACGCTGATCGAGGACCAGGCGTAGTCATCTCTCGAGCACTTTTAGGGGCGGTAGAATTGGTTATTACATGAGCATCTCATGTGGCCAGCATGACTCACATACCCAACTAGTAGCATATCAAACGTTCGTTCACAATTATGCTGGGTGATCAAGCCGACAACATTCGCGAGGGGATTGTTCATAACAACCTTTTCTCAAATAATCCGGACATGACCGGTGCTAAACATGAGGTAGGTTCGGTCCAACAACTCCGCATTTGTTTGAGAACGTTCTCGATAATGGGGTGTACTCAACCGTCAACTACTCGAGTGCTCGATTGTTCCTGAAAAATATTTTCTAGAAGGCAAGATATATAGAAGAGAATACCGAGCGTGTACTCAAAAAACTATATAACTCTTCTAGTATTATAAGGATGTAATGAGCATGTTTAAATTAAATATCAGGTATTATGTAAACCGTAAACAAACATGATTTATACAGAAGAAACAGAGTGAGCCCCGAGTATTATATCGTTGTCAGCCTAACAGAGGAGGCGCTCGCACAACAGACATTATATCAAAAACATGCTCTAGGTAAACATAATAAATTATGGATCTGGAAATGGGTACAGTAAGTTGTATGAAATATTGCGTACCTCTGTAAATACACCGGATGTATCTACGAAATCAGTAGATTGATTTAAAAAATCAATATACTAATTACCTTGTTTAGCGATGTTAACCAACTCGGAAGTAATCGAACCGGATTGAAGCCTCGTGGTCGACGATATCAAACTGTTGTTTTCTGCGGCGACGATGTCTTTGAAGCTTGGTCAATTTTGATAGATCAAATTGTTAACGGTGATGATTCTGACCTGGTCGAGGAACGTATTCTGGTCGGGTCAGATCTCCCGGGACCAAAATCGTTGAAGTATCCTGTCACGCCCAGAAATTCACTACCAGAATTTCCAAAGCAAATTGTGTATTAAAATCCCTGTCCAGGACCAGCCAGGGTACACAAACGACAAAGTTGCCATACAGATCCACGTCTTACAAAAACAATAAAAATCTCTTACAAAACTGCAACGGAAAAAGGAAACAAACTATTCTAATAAACTAAACACTCGCAACGTAGCGACTCCAATCCACAGGCATTCCTCGACGGTAGCCACAAGCCTACTCTTCTGAAAAGTCTTCCTCTGAAACATACTCCAACTCTGGTGTGGGGGAAAAATAAAGCAAGACTAAGTAGTACCCACTGTACTCAACAAGTCATAACAGAAAGGAAAATAATGATGCAAGTAATAACAAAGGAGAGCTGCAAAGGCTATTTTGCATAAAATACGCATTTAAAAACAATAGTTGAAAGCAGTAGTAAAACGTTGAATTAATTGATCAATATTAACCATCACTGTCCAACGCTACACCACGTTGCGACAGGCCCAAACCACCATCTGAACTACACCAGTTCCATTAAGTCAAATTATTAGAATGAGTAACTAATCACGGTGAATCTGGTTACTCGCCCATAACCGCGGGCACGGCTATTCGAATAGTTTTACTCTAATCAGAGGTGTACAACTGTACCCACAAGACACAGTCCCACAACACATTACTGTGCGCCGACATACCACCACGATACACCGGAAAGGAGTTGTGACAGGACTCTTCGCATAACCCTTCCTAACGAAGCGCACCACACCTCAGGTTTCGCCCCCGCTCCCTTACCCGGCAGCGGGCAGCCCCCCTCGTGCCTTGGTGAATCCGGCAGCCGATCAACGGGTACACCCCCGCTGACCCAACTCCATCACGCCCACCCTTGCCTGGGTACGTTGGCTAGGAAAAAGCTATACTACAAATCCAGCCATTACCCACGCTGGCTTGTGGAAAGTACGGTAATTCTTCCAGGGTTTCCCGCGAACCGGTCCTTAATTGTCATGAGCACAACCATCAAAACCATATGCTCACAACCCACCATTAATCATGATTTTAGTTGAAATAATTATTATGTCGCCCACGATTAACTATCGTGAACCAACATGAAATAACCATCATTAAGTAATAATGAAACTTTAGTTATCCCATTAGTGAGCTAATGTTTCTAAGCAAGGCTAAGCAAGTTCTATTGTGGCAACTACTCAAATTATTTCCCAAGCTATCAAGGAATAAGGTAATTGCAATATAGGGCTGAGTACAATAGGTAAACTATCCCATAAATGACATTATAAAACAATGCGGTATTTAGAGAAAAACAAGACTGTTTCGCAATTTAGGTACAATATGATCAAATGAATAAGTATGACTTGCCTTGCTCTTGCGCTAGGTCGACCTCGGCAATGACTTCGAAATAAACCGGAGAGTCGGAATTACCGAAATCTACGCGACAAACAAAGCAAACAACAATACATGCTATAAGTCTACTGAAACAAAGAACAAAACTATTTTTAATAGATTCTAGAATTTTTATGAATTTTCTGAGACTTGAACGGACTAAAACGGAGTCCAGATAAATTAGTTATGAATTTTTGAAGATTAACTGTGTTTTTACTATAACAGAAAAATCCTTAATCAATTATTTATTGCGCAATAAAACCCCAGGGCTGACGTTATGCTGACGTCATGATGACGTCAGGGCTGGCGGCGACGGCTAGGGCTGACGTCAGCCGCCGCGGCGGCGGCTGCGCTCCACGTGGCGCACACGTGGCGTCGACGCGGCAGCCACGCGGCGACCACGCGGCGGGGCGGCCCGGTGACGCGACGGCCACGCGGCGCGGCGCGGACGGCCCAGATCGACCCGGGTGGCCGATCGGGCGACTGAGGCTCGCGGGCGGCCGAGCGGCCGGGGCTCGGGCTCGGCCGAGCCAACCATGGCGCACGGCGGGGCCGGCGCTAGGGTTTTGGCGGCGCGGCGCGAGAGGCGGCGACGGGTGCGTGCGGACGGCACGGTGGCGGCGGAGCGGGCGGCGGCCACGCGGGGCGGCAGCCGAGCGGCGGAGCGGGCGCGCGCACGGCGCGGCGGAGAGGGGAAAAGGGGCGGCGGCGACGGTGCTTACCGGCGGAAGGCAGCGGCGGAAAACGGCGGCGGCTCACAGCTAGGGTAAGGGTTAGGGTTTGGGACGGCGGCGGTGGGGAAAACGAGGGGGAGGGAGTGCCTCGGGGGGGAGAAATAAATAGGGGCGGCGCTAGGGCTCGGCCGGGAGTCCCGCCGGGAAACGCGGTGGCGCGGCAGCCGGCCGAGTCGGAGACGGACTCGACCGCGGGCCCCACCCATCAGCGGGCGAGCAGCGCGGGGAGGCGGCGCGGACTTCCGGGCGGCCTTGGGCTAGCCCAGAAGGGGAAGCGGCGAGGCGCGCGGCGGCTTGGGCCGAGGAGGGGAAACAGCGCGCGGCTCGGGCAGCGGCTTGGCCCGGCTGGGCCGGGGAGGGAAGGAAGCAACGGGGCGGCCCGGGAAGGAGGGGAAATGGGCCGACGGCTCGAAAGGAAAAAAAAAGAAAAAGAAAAAGGAAAAGGAAATAGAATTTCCAGGGTTTAATTTATTGCGTTTGATGTTTTTAATTGGTTAAAATTATTTCTAGGGCTCTAAAAATTCCACTAAAAATCCTGTTAATGTATTTTGACATGGGAAACTCAAGAAAAATTCCACCCTGCCATTTCCACTTCTTTAATGCATTTCTTAATTGGACTTTTCTCCAGATTAATTAAACAATTTCTCAGATAAATTATTAAATTCAATTTTTACGATTTGGGAGAACTTTAGGGTGTGACATAACCCTTGTCGAAAACTCCACAACAACGATGACTTGACGAAGCTTGAGATAATAAGGGTCCCGATCCGTTAGAGAACACACTTCGGTTGGGTTGTATCTCCCTAAAGCCGAAGTCGTCGAGTAGTTTGTCGTCGGAGAATCCGTCTCTTGAAACCCATCTTGTCGAAACCTTTTAGCACCAAAATTCCCCTATCTGGCACGCTAATGTCGACGGAGTAGGTCATGACTATGGTATTTGTAGAGTATGCAGATCGTTGAAATCAAGGTATACACGAGATTGAGGTAAAAGAGACAGAAGACAGGGGTTTTATACAGGTTCAGGCCCCTTAACTGACAGGTAATAGCCCTACTCCTGTTGGCCAAAACTGGTGTTGCTCTTATTATTGGCGTAGAATTTAGACCCGCCTCACGACCAAACGGGTTCCACGTTTCCACGGCAGCCTGGGAGATCTGCTTAGCTCCAGTGCAGGTCCAAAGGCTTGCCTAGGTGTGTATAAGGCGTGTCAGTTGATTTGATCTGCAATCAACAAGACAAACAAGCAAACCATGTAAGTAAACAATAACCGATCGGCCGATAGGCCGATGTCGCATTGTCATGACCTAGCCGATAGGGTAAAGCTATATCGGCTCACTTGTAATCGTGATAAAATAAAATCAAAATACAGATCTAATCTCATCGGCCTTCATCAACATGTTAATGCCAATTAGCGGCATCGGCCGATGAGGGATAAAAGAGATAAGTGCACTAGCTAATACTCTAATGCAGACTTGTATGAACCAATCAACTTATATAAATATATCGATCACAGGCAAACCCTAAAGAATAACCTATAACAAATGCATTTATATTTGTCAATCTACTCATACAAGTGGCAAATACATATAAAAACATTATAGTAATTACATGTATTAGATAAAACCGGCTGAAACCCCGGTGCTATCCTTAATTACGATCGAAAACAAGCTTTGGGTTAGATCTCAAAACAGGACTAAGGTCGATAGCAACTCAAAGTGTGAATTGAGACTTAACACAAAAAAAACAAGTCGTCGATCGCTTTTGGGGATGGTAGATGCATTGAAAGATTTAACTAAGCATAATAATTAAACCGTCGTCGGCAATAAACCCTAAAACGAGTAGATCCCTGGCGAAGCATAATTAATACACTTATAGAAATCACCCAAAGCATGATAAACGACGATCACATCATCGAGGCTTAACGTGCCTAAAGCGACATGCTAGCCCCGACAATGTAGATCGTCGGGCACGAGTTCTTACCTCTGCTCTGGGGAAGCAAGAACTCGTCGAGATTAACCTCTTGCGAGGGTTGGCGATGCGCCGAGAGTAGATTGATTTGTGTATTGTATTGTTGTGTCAGCCTCTGTGTACATACTACCGGGATATTTATACCCGAGATTACAACATTGTCCAGATAGGACACGATCTTATCTACGACTTAAGAAACAAGTCTTTGCGGCAGATTAGATCTAAACCTACTTGATTTACAAGATACAGTTGCCTAAAATCGAGCCTTATCTCTATTTGGCAACTTCCTTGAAGCTTATCTCAAGCCCAGACCAACCCCATGTTAACTCTATCAACTCCCTGGTTCTATCAGTCAATAACCATATTGAATCCGTATCAGCTGATATGCTCTTCCTGCTAGCGCTTTTTCCAGTCCGATACGCTTACCGAGTCCGATATGAGACCTGGTCCGACTCCAACTTAGCCGCCTTCTCTGCATTGGTTTTCCTTTTCCTCTCCGAGTAGATTACAAAAATCTGCTGTTAACACATGCCCCCCAATTCCGCTTCATTATATAATGTGGCGGAATTAGCTCTGAGGAACCCATCAACTTCTTCGCTAGGGTTTGTCTGAAATCCGCACAGATCCAGATTCGCAGCCCTCCGCCACCGATTCCCTCGCGCACTTCTTCGCTAGCCACTTTGTGCTTTTCAATTTTGGCGACACCTCGACGTCCCATCGGCATCAACCCCCACATTAGTGACCTCCTCAAATTCATCAATGGCCTCCTTGCCGTTTTACGCTTCTGAGATCCCCGTGGTAAGTCAATCCTTTCCAATTTCACATTCTCGTTTTCCCACCAAGTTCTTCAAACTAGGGTTTCTGCTCTTGCCCCCCGGATCTTATTTTTCACCGTTGTTCTCTTATCATAGGTCTTCAAAAACCAGATCTTGATACCCACCAACGACAAGTCACACCGGTTCCTGTTAGGCCCCATGGGCAATTCTGACCCAACCTGGTTGATAGACGCAGAAACCAACAGAATCCCCTTCAAAGAAGTAAAGCCCAATGTCGCTTCAAGGAAGCATACCTTCAAATCCTGGCCGTCCAAGCTCAATGGCTACAGGACCTGGTACAAGAGGATTGCAGCGGCTAAACAAGTCCATTGGGATGAGATAGGAATCGGCCAATGCATTGCTTTATCCTTGGCCAATTCCAAGAAGAACGAGCCTCTCATGTCAACAGCCACCTACTTCTGGTCGAGCACCTTGAATGCTTTTCTATTTCGGCAAGGTCCGATGACCCCAATGTTGATTGATGTCAACATGCTGACAGGACTAGATATTCACTCCGAGATAAACCCCTTCAACCTCCTCATCAATAGCAAACACAGGCTGAAAACCAAGAAAATTGGAGGTTGGTCTGGATACATAACCGAACACATGGAACAGGGGTCTGTCTCAGAGAGAGAACACGTGGCTTTCCTAACTCTTTGGTTAGAAAGATTCGTCTTCTATGGATCAACCTATGGCTCTACTTCCAACTGTCAACATCTAGCTTAGGCCCTTGTTGAAAAGAAGCAAATTCCCCTAGGCCGATATCTTCTTGGGGCTACCTATCGGCTGCTACAGATTGCCGCTCAAGATCTGATGCTGAAGCAAACAATGGCTCATGGAGGTCCATGGTGGTTCATCCAGCTATGGTTAACAATCTACACTAATACCATGGTCAATCGGCCTCCATTATAAGACTCTGCCTTCCCATCGGACTATACTGACAACGAGGATCCCTTGACAAGGAGATGCATGTCCTTTGGAGAAGCAGCTTCAGTTTATCCTGGAGTAGAGCAATCGGCCGAAGACATATCCACTTGGTTTATCCGGCTCTATACTGGCCCTCCAACAGCCAAGATGGACATGTTTGTCTATCCTTCGGATGCCGAATTCGAGCTCCCTGCCGATCTGACCCTGAGCCAGCTGAACGACGACATGGTTTCCAGGGAGATCTTCATGATCGGCATCACTCCCTGCCTGCTCCCAGTAGGCATATTCCAAGGCAGAAGCACCAGCTTATCATACGAGTTCTACAACCCTATGACAGCTGCCAGGCAATGTGGGTTGGGACAACTCCCAATCGGCCTACATTTTCATCTGCTCCTAGAGAGCAGGGGTACAGTCCCATCAGCCTTGATAATGAGTAAAGCCTTGGAAATCAAAGCACCAAACTTGGGTGACTGTGACCGATTATGGCTGAGTCCCTTCATCCATATTAACTTCCAATCATGGTGGCAGGAATGGACTACTCACCTCTTCCATCAATCGGCCAGGTATTATCTGACATAACTTATTGACAACATCAGTCCCCAGGTCCCCGATGCCCCACTACCAACAGTCAACAATAGTGGGCGGAAAATATCTTATGCTCAAGCCCTAGCTCCATCAGGGAGTACTATTCTAGAGTCGATTATCGGCCTCACTACCCCAAAAGTATCATCACTACTCCAAGGGCCGATAACCAAAGAAACTCCTAAAAGGAAGGCGCCGGCAAAAGAAAAGACCGACAAAACTGGCAAGAAACCTAGGACTAATGATCAGGCCGATCTAGACGAGCTAGACCCCTCCATGGAAGCATTCCTTGATGACCAAGTTATGGAGGAAGAAGTTGACGCAGCAGCCGCCGACCTACCCAAAGAACAAGATCCATCAGCCCAGATTGCTAAAAAGCCATCGGCCAAGTCCATGAAGGACCCGTTGGCTGCAACCACAAAGATTCAACCAACCGATGACCAAGCCGATGTTACTCAACCAAGGAGAACCAGACATGCAATCCGCAAGGTTAGTACAATCCCTTCTCTGAATTTATGTTATCTCCTTCTGCTGGTATGCTATAACTTGATATTCTTCTCAGGTCGTTGCATCGTCTTTACTGAAAGAGAGAACTCAATCGGCCCCTTTGGCAAGAACTAAGAAGGCAACCTTACAAAGGCGAGAGCAAGCCAAGGCCCGATTGAGGACACCGTCTCCTTCTTCACCACCCTCTCCGATTGTTTCGGTAAGAACTAATTTTTATACTGCCCCTCTGGTAACATAGATCTGATCACCATTCTCTTGCCTTTCTTCAGCCGCGAGCTCCATCACCCGCACCACATCGGCCAACCCCCTCACCTACTGTCTCAAGACAACAAGAGAAGGCCGATGCAAGCACAGCCGATGCCCCATCACAGGTAAACCAGATCACTTTGCTCCCTTTGCCGATTCTTGCTTGACTGAGCTGACCTTGCCCTATGTTGATGTTTGCAGAACCTAGCCGATATGTTTTCTTTTGATATCAGTCAGTTTCTTGATGACGAGGACAAAGAACCACCCATCACAGCCAAGGCGTCAATTTCTGACGAATTGAAGAACCGGCTGTCCGATATCGCTAATTGGCTGGAAGCATCTTTGGAGTCGCTGGTGGAGAACTGCAATCCTGTCAGGAGCAGGGTTCAAGAAATCCAGGACCAACTCCCTGAAGATCTGATGGAAGTCTTGACGCTAGCCATCTTCTTGGAACAATACAACTTCAAGCTTCATAGAGCCAAAGAAAGGATCGCGGAGAGGCGGGAGCGTGAAAGCTTGGAATCGGCCTTGATCGCCAGCAAAGCTCAAGTCAATTCTGACAAAACCAGGTTGGATGAGCTGGCTGTCGAGCCGATTGTCTTAAAGAACAGACTCGAAGAACTCCGCCGCCTCGAAGCAGACCTAGCGTCAAGGCTAGAAGCAACTCGTAAGGAGATCCAAGAAGTCGAGGCTAGGATAGCTGCATCACCGAAGGCCATAGAAGATCAGACGGCAAAACTGAAGGCATCGGCCAAATACCTTGCGACCCTGAGTAAGTCTTTGAAGCCGATCCCAGGGTCGACGGCCGTTGACGCCCAAGTAATAGAGGACATTGATCAGATCCATCGTAAGACCTTTGCAGCTATTGAGAAATTTATAAGCTGATGTATTATATTTTTCTATTCTTCTTGTAAGAAAATAACTTCCTGTTCGACTAATATAAATCTCATCGGCCAACCAGCCGAATTTGATCTGAACAATACTGAAAAAGTCCAAGTCTGAAAAATTTTTGAAGTCCATAAAATTTCGATCTAGTAATCTTGAGGAATCTTGAAAAATAACCTTGCTTGTATATATATATGCCCCCCAAATTTTGGAAGATGAGGACTCATGTTGTAAAATTTGAGCTAAGGGCGATAATGCATATCGGCCATCTAAAGACGATGTGTACCACATCGGCTATTATCATAAATTGGCTGGCAAGCCGATCATGAATCGATCCAGACGCTAGGATAATATTTCTTTAAGTATTTACCATTAAGGGCTCTTCCATAAATTTCCCCATCTAATCCTTTGAGCAGATAAGCATTGCGAGGAGCACATTGATGAATCTGAAAAGGACCTTCCCAATTAGGTGACCACTTGCCGAATTTATTATCTCTAGAACCAATCGGCAGAATCAATTTCCAAACAAGATCCCCCTCTTGAAATGACTTAGCAACAACTTTTTTGTTATAATGACGAGCAACTCTATCTTTATCTTGCTTGATTTTCTCTAAGGCCCGCAATCGTACGTGTGCCAAATTATCTAACTCATCAACCATAATATTGTGGTACTCATCGGCTGTCAAGTCATCTTGTAAAGCAATCCTTCTTGAGCCAATGTTGGTTTCCCATGGCAGCACAGCTTCATGTCCATAAACCAACTGATACGGCCGCACTTGAATTGCACCATGACAAGCCATCCGATACGCCCAAAGGGAATCAGCCAGCATGGTGTGCCACTACCTTGGCTGTTCGTCGATTTTTCTCTTGATCAACTTAATTAAAGTCTTATTAGAAGCTTCTGCCTACCCATTAGCTTGTGCATAATATGGAGAAGAATTTAGCAGCTTGATGCCCATGCTGTCGGCAAACTGCACAAACTCATCGGACACGAAAATTGATCCCTGATCTGTAGTCAATGTTTGTGGTAACCCAAACCGATATATAATATGCTCTTTGACAAACTGAATTGCATCTTTGGAATCAACCTTCTTAAGAGGGATGGCTTCGACCCACTTAGTGAAGTAGTCTGTAGCCACTAGGATATACTTGTGTCCTTTACTTGATGGTGGATTGATTTGTCCGATCATGTCTATACCCCATCCTCGAAACGGCTACGGCTTTATGATTGGATGCATAGCCGATGCCGGTGCTCTCTAGATTGCTCCAAACTTTTGGCAATCTTGACATCCTTTGTAATATTTGAAACAATCCTCAAGCATGGTTGGCCAAAAATACTCAACGCGTTTCAAAAGCCATCTCATTTTATGGGACGATTGATGGGTTCCACAAATTCCTTCATGTACCTCGATGTTAATGCCACAATTTGGTAAGCCCCAAAGTCATCATCAGCCTAGTTTGTGTATCGGCTCAGAGTAAATATCGGCCTCAAAGTCTGTATCGGCTTTGGAGGTCTACAAGCGGCCGATAGGAGTTATCCATATTTTCAGCAGTCGGATTCTTGTTAGATTCAGGAAGATCTTATCCAGAGAAGACCGAGTTCAAGAAGGATGCGGCTTGTATCTCTTAATTAGGAAGAGTTTGTTAGTTTTCTGTTTTATCTTTAGGAAAGTGTGTTAGTGTCCGGCAAGGACATTATTTGTTTCTTTTTATCTTTAGAAAAGTTTGAGTCGTAATCTGTTAGGATCTTTGTTAGTCTATGGGTATAAATATGTAATCCCAAGGTTTATGTAAAATTATCTCACGATCAATACAACTTCGGCGCATCGCCAACTTTTACTCTTCGTCTTCTTCGGCGAGTTCATGCCCTTCCCACGAGGGGTAAGTCTCGTTATGGCTGCTTGCGCTGTCGGGGCTAGGGCTTCGACGTTCTGATCTCGTCAACATAAGCACCTATTATCATATATCTTAGTCAATCTGGTTTGGCGTCTCGATTTAATCGTATCGGCCGAGATTCGTTTTAGGGTTTATGCCGGTATCGACCAAATCGCCTCGCTAGATTAGATTGGCTAAGGTATCCACCACCCCGAAAATCAGTCAAGGGCTTGATTGTCTAGGTCTTGTGTTTCTTTTCATACTTAGTGCTGCATCAGTTCGGTTTGACCTACTAAGTCGTGATTAGAACCATAATCTCTAGCCTACTTGTTGGTTGCCAATAAGGGTTTCACCGGGGTTTCAGCCAGTGAGTTATCTGGACGTTGCATCGGCCTAAGAGTTTTACGTATAGATTGGATCTGGCCGATGACAACAGAGCGTTTATTGTTTATCTGATTATTGAGAGTTTATGCCATCGGACCTCTAGCCGATGTGTGTTCTAATTTTCAGATCAATGTTTATTATATACTTGGATTATACTATATTACGTTGCTATATCATCATGTTATCATCGGTCGATCGATTGTTTTGGCTATCGGCCTGTCGGCCGATACGTGTTTGCCCTATCGGCCTATTGGCCGATAGACCTTCTGTCTGCTATTTTGCATATCTTATCAGTGGCAGGATCAAACTGACTGGCACGCCTGCGCTTCATTAATTTTAGGACCTGCACTGGAGCTAAGCAGATCTCCCAGGCCGCTGTGGTAACGCGGAACCCGTTTGGTTGCAAGGCGGGTCAAAATTCTGCGCCAACACGCTTTTGGCACGCCTGGTGGAACTGTGTTTTTGACAACAGATTTTTACACGGCTCATGGAACCCACAATTCCAACAAGATGTCTGAGAAGGAAGTCAAGGCCAAGGAAGAACAATCTCTCAAGCCGGTAGAGGAAGAAGAAGAGCCGATGGACGATGAGACGCTTCAAACGACAGTTGTTGAAATCGTTCGTCACACTGTGTTTGATCGATCTGGAGTTTTGGTCAGTACATTACATGGTTTGATCGAGAAGATAGTTCCCAGAGTTATTGCATTAAGAAATCAGACTGGGGGGCAAATCGACGAACAATTTCTGCATCGGCAACAACAACATTAGCTTGGGGGGCAAATAGATCAGCATCAGCCTAGAGAGCTACATCAACAATATCGGCCAGAAGAAACTCAAAGATATCAGTCTAAAGAAGATTGGGCCGATATGATTACAAAAGTAATAGAGGAACAGTTTGGAATTAGACCTAAGGGACATATTTTTGTGTATCAGCTGCCATATCCTGAATGGTTTGATAGAGTTCCACTTCCAGGCCGATACAAGATTCCAGACTTTTTCCAATTTTCAGGGCAAGGTGATATATCTACGAGGGAACATATTAGCCGATTTTTAGCTCAATGTGGGGAGGCATCGGCTGAAGAAGCTCTGAAAGTTAGATTGTTTCCATTGTCTTTGACTGGATCGGCCTTCACATGGTTTTCATCATTGCCACCGAATTCTATCAGAGGTTGGGCCGATCTTGAGAAGCAATTTCACCAGTACTTCTTTGTTGGAATTGATGAGTTGAAGCTTTCAGACTTGATTCTAGTTAAACAGCAAGAAGGAGAATCGAATGAGGAATATATTCAAAGGTTTCGTAATATCCGTGGCCGATGTTATGGTTTGAATTTAAATGATGAGCAGTTAGTAGAACTTGCATTCCAAGGGTTGTCAGAAACTATCAAAGGCAGATTTTTCTTCTATGAGTTTGACAGCCTAGCTCATCTGGTGCAGACGGTATCGGCTTATGAGAGCCGATGTCACGAAGAAGAGAAGAATCAGTTTCGGGGCGATCAAGACAAGAATAATTTTGAAGAATGACTTCTCATACTCCAAAACTGGGGGGCATGTGTTAACGCCAGAATTTGGTAAGCCCCAAAGTCATCATCGGCCTAGTTTGTGTATCGGCTCAGAGTAAATATCGGCCTCAAAGTCTGTATCGGCTTTGGAGGTCTACAAGCGGCCGATAGGAGTTATCCATATTTTCAGCAGTTGGATTCTTGTTAGATTCGGGAAGATCTTATCCAGAGAAGACCGAGTTCAAGAAGGATGCGGCTTGTATCTCTTAATTAGGAAGAGTTTGTTAGTTTTCTGTTTTATCTTTAGGAAAGTGTGTTAGTGTCCGGCAAGGACTTTATTTGTTTCTTTTTATCTTTAGAAAAGTTTGAGTCATAATCTGTTAGGATCTTTGTTAGTCTATGGGTATAAATATGTAATCCCAAGGTTTATGTAAAATTATCTCACGATCAATACAACTTCGGCGCATCGCCAACTTTTACTCTTCGTCTTCTTCGGCGAGTTCATGCCCTTCCCACGAGGGGTAAGTCTCGTTATGGCTGCTTGCGCTGTCGAGGCCAGGGCTTCGACGTTCTGATCTCGTCAACGTAAGCACCTATTATCATATATCTTAGTCAATCTGGTTTGGCATCTCGATTTAATCGTATCGGCCGAGATTCGTTTTAGGGTTTATGCCGGTATCGACCAAATCGCCTCGCTAGATTAGATTGGCTAAGGTATCCACCACCCCAAAAATCAGTCAAGGGCTTGATTGTCTAGGTCTTGCGTTTCTTTTCATACTTAGTGCTGCATCAGTTCGGTTTGACCTACTAAGTCGTGATTAGAACCGTAATCTCTAGCCTGCTTGTTGGCTGCTAATAAGGGTTTCACCGGGGTTTCAGCCGGTGAGTTATCTGGACGTTGCATCGGCCTAAGAGTTTTACGTATAGATTGGATCTGGCCGATGACAACAGAGCGTTTATTGTTTATCTGATTATTGAGAGTTTATGCCATCGGACCTCTAGCCGATGTGTGTTCTAATTTTCAGATCAATGTTTATTATATACTTGGATTATACTATATTACATTGCTATATCATCATGTTATCATCGGTCGATCGATTGTTTTGGCTATCGGCCTATCGGCCGATACGTGTTTGCCCTATCGGCTCTGCTATTTTGCATATCTTATCAGTGGCAAGATCAAACTGACTGGCATGCCTGCGCTTCATTAATTTTAGGACCTGCACTGGAGCTAAGCAGATCTCCCAGGTCGCTGTGGTAACGCGGAACCCGTTTGGTTGCAAGGCGGGTCGAAATTCTGCGCCAACACTCGCTCCTAACAACTTTGGCCTCCTCTAGACCTAGGCACTTAAGCAAGACACCATCAATCGTCCGGTAGTATAAATCATCATCTAACAAGACATAGTGCAAGACTTTGTATTTCATCAGTCGCGATGCCGACTGGGAAGGGTTTTTCAAATAATCAATGATAGCAAACCTCCAGTCGTCGGCATCCACGGCAGCAATCTGAATTAGAACATCTTTGGCCATTGGCCTGTATCCTGATGCCCCCTGAGCTAAATCATTGGCCTCGAAATTCTGCTTCCTGGGTATATGCCTCATCGTCACAATCTTGAAAACCTGTAGCAACTCCTTGCACTTCTCATTGTAAACTCTGAGAATATCATTCTTGCATTCATACTCCCCAGAAAGTTGATTGATTATTAGCTGTGAATCACCAATGATCTCCACGGAATCGGCCTCGACCTCTTGTAATAATTGCAAACCTTTAAGAACCGCTTCATACTCTGCTTGATTGTTAGTATAATAGGGCTTGATAGTAAAAGCGAACTCAAAGCTTACCCCCCGAGGGGATATTATGACTAGGCCAATACCGCATCCATGTCTACAAACAGATCCATCAAAATACAGTGTCCATGGCACAATGTCTGCATATGCAATTGAATCGTCTCTGTGTTGAACAATGAAATCGGCCAGGGCTTGTCCTTTAATTGCTTTGGCAGATTCATATCTGAGGTCAAACTCTGTTAAGGCAAAAATCCACTTCCCAATTCTCCCTTTTAAAATGGGGGCCGATAACATGTATTTCATCACATCGGCCTTGCTTACCACAATGCACTCATTGGAAAGTAAATAATGCCTTAATTTAGTACATGAAAAATATAAGCATAGACATAATTTCTCCACTGGCGTGTACCATGTTTCAGCATCTAACAACCTCCTACTCAGGTAAAAAATAGCTCTTTCTTTGCCATCAATGTCTTGAACTAAAACTGAGCCGATAGACTTCTCATCGGCCGATAGGTACAACCGGAATGGAACCCCTTTCCGCGGAGGGATTAGAACTGGAGGGGAACTTAAATATTCTTTGATGTCGTCCAACGCTTTTTGTTGCTTATCACCCCATGCGAACTCTTGATCGTCCTTTATCTTCAACAATGGAGTGAACGGCTCTATCCTGCCTGACAGGTTTGATATAAAACGTCGGACAAAGTTGATCTTGCTGAGCAGGAATTGTAACTTGGTCTTGTTAGTTGGAGGCTTGATAGTTTTTATAGCATCAATGTTCTTCTGTGTAATCTCCATTCCTCTTTCATGGACCAAGAAACCTAAAAACTGACCGGCCGATACGCCAAAGGCACATTTGTTAGGGTTCATCTTTAAACCATATTTCCTTGCTCGTTCTAGTACTTTGCGTAAATCGGCCAAGTGCATATTATACTCTTTGGACTTCACGACGACGTCATCGATGTAAACCTCAATCAGCGAGCCAATAAGATCATGAAAAATATAATTCATAGCTCTCTGATAGGTAGCTCCAGCATTTTTCAAACCGAAAGTCATAACAACCCATTCGTATAGGCCGATTGCCCCCAGGCATCTGAAGGCTATCTTGTGGATGTCTTCTTTGGCCATGAAAATCTAGTTGTAGCCTGCGTTTCCATCCATAAAGCTGATGATCTTGTGTCCAGACGCGGCATCTACCAGCAAATCGGCTAACGGCATAGGGTACTCATCCTTTGGTGTCGCCTTGTTCAAGTCTCTGAAGTCGATACACACCCTCAGTTTGCCATTTTTCTTCAACACTGGAACTATATTAGACACCCACTCTGCGTACCGGCAGGGTCTGATGAAATTGGCATCGTAAAGTCTTGTAATCTCTGCTTTGATAGCTTCGTGCATATCAGCCTTAAACCTCCTAGGAGCTTGTTTAAACGGCCGATAG
Organism: Oryza officinalis; assembly: GCA_008326285.1. Lineage (NCBI taxonomy): Eukaryota > Viridiplantae > Streptophyta > Magnoliopsida > Poales > Poaceae > Oryza > Oryza officinalis. Next base: position 12,907,490 of record BDMV01000008.1, read on the forward strand.
CCTGGTTTGATAGGTAACCGATGTTCTACAATCGATCAGCTTAACCTAGGCATCTCATGATACTCCCATGCAAAACAGTCTATGAATTCTTTCAAAGGATTTATCAAATCATTCTTATATTCCCTTGACAGGTTAGCACTTACATACGTCGGCCTAGGTCTATCACCTGATCCTATATCAACCTCCTCAAGTTGATCGACCGACGTAAAGCCTTGTCCCAATTTTACATCTAATTCATCCACCGCATCATCTGTGTAGGGACTAGCTTGCTCATCTTGGGCAGTGGATGGCACATCTTTGTTAAAGCAACTGCTTGTCTTGATCGTCTATCGTCTCGATGTCGCAATCAGTTACTTTGAGGAAATCGGCCTCCCAAACTCGTCCAAACAGGCAATCGATTCCCTCCATCTCCCAAACTGCGAGATCGGCGTTGGCTACGTACTGACCGATCAGCCTGCACGATCTCAACTTGGTCCCCTTGCCACTGTATGAGGCATTGATGCATTGTTGACGGGATGCAACAGTTTGCGTGGATCCAATCTCGTCCCAACAACAGGCTATAGGAACCCTTTCCATCAAAGACAAAAAAGGTGGTGGGTATCGTCTTGTTGCCCACGGTGAGCTCCACGTTTAGCATCCCCTTCGCCTCGGATGCATTGCCGCCAAAGTCTTTGAGCACCATGTTGGTCTTGAAGAGGTCTTCAGGTACTTTTCCAAGCTTCCTGAAGGTTGCATACAGCATTAAGTTCACTGCCGCGCCGCCATCGACCAGCATCTTCGTCATCGGCCGCCCATTGACGAATCCCTTGATGTATAATGGCCGGAGGTGCTTGTGGCTGGTGTCGACTGGCTTGTCGAACACGGCTTGATCTGGCGACAACTGTAGCTTAGCCGAGGACTGCTCATCGTCGGCTACCGCTTCATCGGCCGTCTACACGCTGTATTCTGCAGGAAATATGAAAACCATATTAACAGAAGCCGATGCTACACCTTTTCCTTTTGCAAACGCAGGAGCTTGAATTGACTTGGAGGTGCCCTCATCGTCCTTGACAACTGTGGATTTTATTCTCCACTCCTTCTTGGTCTTGGTGGGCCGATGGGCTATTGTCGTCTGCTGCTCCTGGATCTGCCCCTTCCTTCTCAATCTCTGAACCCACCGTTTTTGTGTCTTGCTAAACACATCGCTTGGGCACCATTGGGGGTTCTGGATTTGCTCATCGTGCTCAGTCCGACGATCATGGTGCATCGGTACTAGTCTTTCATGTACAGACTTTCTCTGCTTGTACGGCCGATGCACTTGTTTGCTCGAGCTGCGCTGGTGGGAGTCTTCTACATCATTACATGCAGGGCACTCTTGGATTGATGGCAACCTCATCCCTTCGTTCCAACAGAACCGAAAAAACTCGCACTCCCAATGAGGGTCGTAAGAGTCGTCTTGATCGGCATAGTCTTGTGCTTGTCCTTCCCGTCGTCGCTGGTATTTTCTGATCAGGCCCTCTGAGGTCTGATGAGGTCACTTGCCGGTCCGATGGCTATTGCCGTCGGCCCTGTCTGCCCGCACCATGTTGACTGGGAACGGGTGTCCTTCTATCTTCATCGGCCGCTTGGCTTCATCAATCTTGATCCTGCCTTGCTCGATGGCCGATTGAATCTGTTGTCGGAAGATCTTGCATTCATTGGTGTGATGGGAATATGTGTTGTGCCAATTGCAATATCTTCTCTTCTTGATTTCCTCAGCCGATCGCAGTATATGACCTACTGGCAGCTGAATTTGCTTTTCTTGTAGGAGTAAGTCAAATATCTTGTCGGCCTTGTTGATGTCGAAGTCGTACTTATCGTCCTTGTCACCCTTCTTGGCCCACTGGCATGCTGTCGGATTCTTCATCCGGGCCCACTCGGCCAGATCGACATCGACATCTTCTTCATCATCTTCATCGGAGGTGTATTGATAGATTGTATTGATCTTTTTTGTGAACTTCTTCGCCTCCTGAAATCTTTGTTCATGGGCCGATACCCGTTGCGCTAGCTGAGCTAGGCTATCGAATTCCTGAGATGAGAACCTCTCTCGTATCGGCCCCAATAATCCTTGGAACGCCAAATCGGCCAGTTGAGAATCGGTCAAACTGAGGCTGTAACATCTATTCCTTATGTCCCTGAATCTTTGGATGTATTCTGGGACCGATTCATCAACCCATTGCCTGATGGCAGTGAGATCAGACAGTTTCATCTCTTGTACGCCGTTGTAAAAGTATATGTGAAACTGCTTCTCTAGATCTATCCATCTTCTGATGGAATTACAGGGTAAAGAGGAAAACCATGTAAATGCTAACCCTGACAAAGACAGAGGGAAAAATCTCACCCTCAACGCCTCTATGGCCGATGCCTCCCCACACTGTGCTAGGAATCGGCTTACGTGCTCGTATGTAGAGACGTTGTCTTGCCCCGAAAATTTGGAGCTCGTATAAGGCGTGCCAGTTGATTTGATCTGCAATCAACAAGATAAACAAGCAAACCATGTAAGTAAACAATGACCGATTGGCCGATAGGCCGATGTCACATTGTCATGACCTAGCCGATAGGGTAAAGCTATATCGGCTCACTTGTAATCGTGATAAAATAAAATCAAAATACAGATCTAATCTCATCGGCCTTCATGAACATGTTAATGTCAATTAGCAGCATCGGCCGATGAGGGATAAAAGAGATAAGTGCACTAGCTAATACTCTAATGCAGACTTGTATGAACCAATCAACTTATATAAATATATCGATCACAGGCAAACCCTAAAGAATAACCTATAACAAATGCATTTATATTTGTCAATCTACTCATACAAGTGGCAAATACATATAAAAACATTATAGTAATTACATGTATTAGATAAAACCGGCTGAAACCCCGGCGCTATCCTTAATTACGATCGAAAACAGGCTTTGGGTTAGATCTCAAAATAGGACTAAGGTCGATAGCAACTCAAAGTGTGAATTGAGACTTAACACAAAGAAAATCAAGTCGTCGATCGCTTTTGGGGATGGTAGATGCATTGAAAGATTTAACTAAGCATAATAATTAAACCGTCGTCGGCAATAAACCCTAAAACGAGTAGATCGCTGGCGAAGCATAATTAATACACATAGAAATCACCCAAAGCATGATAAACGACGACCACATCATCGAGGCTTAACGTGCCTAAAGCGACACGCTAGCCCCGACAATGTAGATCGTCGGGCACGAGTTCTTACCTCTGCTCTGGGGAAACAAGAACTCGTCGAGATTAACCTCTTGCGAGGGTTGGCGATGCGCCGAGAGTAGATTGATTTGTGTATTGTATTGTTGTGTCAGCCTCTATGTACATACTACCGGGATATTTATACCCGAGATTACAACATTGTCCAGATAGGACACGATTTTATCTACGACTTAACAAACAAGTCTTTGCGGCAGATTAGATCTAAACCTACTTGATTTACAAGATACAGTTGCCTAAAACTGAGCCTTATCTCTATTTGGCAACTTCCTTGAAGCTTATCTCAAGCCCAGACCAAGCCCATGTTAACTCTGTCAACTCCCTGGCTCTATCAGTCAATAACCATATTGAATCCGTATCAGCCGATATGCTCTTCCTGCTAGCGCTTCTTCCAGTCCGATACGCTTACCGAGTCCGATACGAGACCTGGTCCGACTCCAACTTAGCCCCTTCTCTGCATCGGTTTTTCTTTTCCTCTCCGAGTAGATTACAAAAATTTGCTGTTAACACTTATATATCAGAATCACACGAGTACAATATTTGAGCACTTCGCACTTCAGAAAATCGTATAAAAATGTGTGATGGGAAAACCTTATCTAATCATCGTCGACTTGGCGGCATGGTTCTCCACACGTAGTCAACGACAAGGTAGTTTTCTTTCTCGAATATGATCTCGACGAGATTTGAAGGATAGCCCTAGATCCCTTATGTCAGCCTCTGTGGCTTTATATTGGGTTTATCTAGGCTTGTCCTTCATGTTGGTGTGTCTTGGCATCTATTTTCAAGTGTCCCCTCTCCTCCTAGGGTCTTATATTTATACTCACAGATGTTCTCTTGTCCAAGTAGAACTAGAGAGATAAATATAGATACAGTCCAAATAGTCCTTATAGTTTCCAACTTAAACTCTGCTTCTTCTTCTTTCTTCGGAACACCTTCCGTATATGAGACATGATTCCGTATAAGACTTAGTATATGGTAGGTCCTGCCGAGCCTAACCCAAAATAATTGGATATGTCTTATCTATAAGACTGATACTATGGAAGTGTTGAACTAAACCTTGAGGTGGTTGGCTACGTAACATTGATGTAAAATTTTTGTTTTTCAAAGGAGGCCTCAATATTGTTCACACCTGGCAATATCATGAAATCTCACTGACTCTGATGGTGCGGTATAGGAGTCAAAATTTATGTCGAATTCTTTCTAGTTAATATATAGATTTTGTAGTCGGTAGGTCAATTTAGGTTGCGTTCGCTAGCCTGAGTGTTCCTCACGCGAACAGTACACACGGAAAACGGAACGATACATTAACGCGTGATTAATTAAGTATTAGCTAATTTTTTTGAAAAATAAATTAATTTGATTTTTTTAAGCAACTTTTGTATAGAAACTTTTTAAAAAAAAACACACCTAGTTTGAAAAACGTGCGCAAGAAAAAAAAAGGGTTGAGTTGGGAACTCGATGAAGAACAAAGCCTTAATGTCTTCCAATTTCATTATGTTAGACAACATTGTTTCCACTCGAAGAGTATACCAATAGGGCGCTCGAAAATAAAAAGTATACCCATACGAAGATGCGTGTTGGTTGTTATTCGTGGTATGGCCGTACCAATAAGACAACAATGCAACGTGCCCAAAGGTTCACCTATCGGTGAGAGAAAGACATATTTTTTAACTACAATTTTGCTTTGGAGAAGGCGTGTTGCCTAAGGATTTTCGATTTACGGAAGTTAGTAAATGTTTATTACTCCCTAAGTCGATTTGACTTTTTTCTTCAAATTTTTTTAAGATTGATCAAATTTATGAAAAAATATAACAATATTTTAACAAACATATTATAAAAATATATTCAATGTTGTATTTGATGAAACTAATTTTGTGTTGTAAGAGTTGCTAATTTTTTTATAAACTTAGTTAAATTTAAAAATATTGACTTAAAAAAATGTCAAAACAACTTATAATATGAATTATAAACGGAGGTAGTAACTTATAGGTTATAGCTAGTTGTCTGGCCATGAAAATCCAATAGAATTATTTTCAAAATATATCACTCTTTAATAGCTCTAAAATTCCTAATGGCACACCAAATTTTAGGAGAAAAAAGTTTTTCAATTTTTTTCTAAAGTCAGGGAATTCTATAAATTTAATTAAATTTTAGTTACTCTTGTTCTAGCACAACTGAGTTCTATGATGTTATTACAGTCTCCGATCAAGTATAAAACGGTGCCAACCACACATAAATCATTTGAACGAAGCCTTTTGATTCATACATAAGTCTCATCTTTTCGCTTATGCTTATGCTGATCAGCCAAAATTTAAATTTTTAACCTTAAATTTAAAGTTGATTTTGATGTTTTTTCATCGTAATTTATTTTTCAGCCTTTGCTTTTAGATCATTAAAAACACATATATAAAATCTTTATTTACAAATTATTTTTTTCCTCAAATATGTCGTTTCGCTTTTTTCTCCAATATGTCAAATGATGGGGCTGTGAACCTTAAGATCAGCCCCGTAAGCTGATCTAAAGCAGCACCCGACATCTCCTGTTGCCACAAGATTTCAGAAAACCTCACAAAATGTTGAACCCTGATTGTCGACAACATTCAGTTATGCCACTTCAAACGCTGTTTTTTTATATATTTAAAACCAAATCATCAAACATGAAAAGTGCTTCTGCTAGCACCCAGTATTAATTGCAACATCCTTCAAAACTCTAGGACACATTGACAGCATTTGAAGAGCAAAGCTTACATGATCGAGGAAACAAGCGAGAGAAACATTTCTAGCAAGGTACACTCCAAGATCTCTTTCATCATGTTAAATCTGCCTGTCATTCGAAAATACCATAATGCTAAATCAGTGTCAGCCTGTCACCAAATCATAGTGTTCAACTCAACTCAAGCAACTTAAAAAACCGTTCACTGATAATGTGCGTGGAATACTATGCATTCTGCCACAAGAAGAAAAACTAGCAGGTGTTTGTACTAGCAGCTACATCTAGAATGTGACATGTCAAAGTTCAAAAGCTATGCTTCCATAACAGAAAGGTGGACATGCCAAGGACAAGAGGTACAACACTGTAGTTCCTCGAGAAGGAAAACAAACAGCTGGTTGCACAAGAACAGCCTCATCAAGAATCTGAACAGTAGCAAGTTCCGAAGTATTTCCTCCAAAATACGAAGGCAGCATCAAGAAGGACAGGCTGTCCGACTTACAAGCCGTCTGCTGTCAGTTCTGCTGTCAACACAAGTTGGGGTGAAGCCTTTTGGCACTCAATTACTCGTCATATACTCTAGCCTATAGTGAGGGGCAGAAATTAATTAGCTTGGGATATTGTGCTTACTTAATGACATCTGTTCAAATAAATGCAAAATAGTTCCTACTAGTGACCCATTATCCACTGGCTTCCCTATAGCAATTCTCTAAGCATGAAATCATCAATAGGAAAGGACAACAAATACATATATTGAACTAAAATATACAGTTATGATAGGAGAGCCGGCATAATCTCCTTTTGTTTCTTTGTCTTGGGTGGTTTGGAGTCAGAAGTTGAATTCTTTTTTGGTGGGAAACAGTAGGATTTGAAGATTGCACAATTTTCTTCCCCTTCAAACTGTGGGCATTGATATGTAGATTACTTGGTAGGTTAGCTGAAAATAGTCGTAAGAAATGAGGTCAGCTAGCCAAATTCAGTAATGGAAAAAAAATCAGAAAACAACTACTTAATAATACAAAGTACAGTCTCTAGATTTTTTTAATGAAAATTTATGGATTACAACTCCAAACATTCCAAAATTGAATCAGTTGCAGTTCTGTTAGCTAGTATATGGAACTGAATTCAATAGGCAACCACAATCAATATTAGTCAAAATGTATGTTATTTACTAACCTTGGGCTAGCGATTGGTGACGCAGGTACTTGAAATCCATATAATTCTCATTTATGTCATTCATGTGAGCCTTATTTTCATCACCAGTCCCATCTTCAGTAGTATCCATGCCATCCTCATTTAGGTCATTTGCTTGCTCATGAACTGGTTCCCGCAAGACCAATGAAGGAGATGGAGATGTAAAGAGAGGACCTTTCTATAGCATATGCGTCACTTGCACTCATAGATTCACCCACCACGTCTGGGTCTGGCGACAAGCCAGTGAGCGCCATCAATCTGGTCATCGGCGCCATATCCAACCTGGGGAAGAGGAAGATAGCGGCTAGCCCTCACCTACACCGGCGATGGGAGAGACGCAGGTGGCAGAGGAGTTGGCTTCGACGCACCGGCACCGACACCGGCGGGAGCGGTGGCAACGATGACGACGGGGCTAGGAAGCGATAGGTGACACCGTTGTGGGCGATGGGAGGGACGGATGTGGCAGTGGAGGTGGCTCCGCCACACCGGCACCGGCACCGCTGGCGGTGACGGCGGCGGCGGCGAGGGAGATGCAGGTGGCGGTGGATGTTGTGATGTCTGTGTGGCGGAGGACGCGAGGACCGAGAGGAAAAGTGGCTTCGAAGCCTTTGATCCCCTTTGCTATGGCTGGATTTGCAACAGGGGTGTTTTTTATTCTATCGTCTATTTTTTCAAAAAAGAAATAAGCGGTGAAGCGATGCCCTTTTTTAATAAAATACTAAGTCAGCATTAGTATGAGCGCAACGATGCCTCTCAAGACTCTTTGACCACTCGTGCATGCTACTCTTTCTTATGGACATAAATGCCGACTTTGTGCTCATCGTCCACCTATAAAGAACACTACTTTGGGATATTGTCATAACACAAAACTTTTAGAACACAAAATATGTACTCACATGGTATTCCTTCACACTCTAGCTTACGACAAGAGCAACTCACAACATCCAAAGTGCTTCTGTTGACCACACATTCAACTTCAAATTATATATGTTGTGGAATCACATTCATCCAGTATTTCCACAATTAGAAGGTTTCTTGCTAGGTCAATCTCTTTCTTTACCATCTCAAAAATGCTTGGTGTATATATCATAGCCACATCTTTCTCAAAATCATCAGCATCAGGTTCAATAAATAGGATCGACTGAGATGCCACATAGTATAGCTTGGCCTCCTTTCGATGAAGATTGGATAGACGTAGTTCATAATGCTGAAACATATGAAACAATGTCATTTGACCATCAAGATGATTATGTAATGTCGAGTTTAGGTTCTCGCTTCGTTGGTTACTCTTCAAACCCAAGAAACATCAGCCTACTTGATATGCTGCCTCAATTCAAACATCATGTTGAACCATGTATGATCACTGGGAATCTTGTGTCTTTCTCTAAATGCAGCCCATCTCGTGTCGAACTCATGAATGGAACAAGTGTCGTACAAAAACTTTCTGAATTCATGGCCAATTTCAAAACTATGTAAATGTTTTATTATGTTCTGCTCAATATGCCAAATGCATAGCTTGTGGTTGCAATATGGCAAGATAGACCTAATAGCACTTTGCATTGCAAGGTCACTGTCAGTTATAACCGATATGAGATGCTTCTGGGACATGGCGGTTAAAAAGGTGCTTAGCAGCCATTCATAGCCCTTCACAGTTTCCTATGCAATTATGCCACAACCAAATACAATGGTGCTCTGGTGCTGTTCAATCCCACAAAAGGAATAAATGGCAATTTATATTTGTTTGTCCTATACGTACTGTCAAATATAACAACATCACCAAAATCTTCATAATCCAGACAAGATTGAGTATCCTCCCAAAATAGTCACTTCAGATGTCGGTCCTCATCGACCTCGAATCTGAAGAAAAAACATGGATTTGTTTCCTCTTGTGCCCTTAGGTGTCTCAAAACAGTTTCAGCATCTCCTTCTACTATCGCTTCAATCTTGTATCTATGACAGTAATTATATAGATTTGTATCAATAAAGCCAACATTCTCATAACCTCCATATTGCTTTTCCATTACATTCATAATATGGTGCTTTCGAACTCCTGCAATTTCCATCTCGATTACTTCTTCTTTCTACACATCGCTAATGACTCAACGGGAATGGAGAAAACATGTCTGACGATCCTAGGCAGCTGATGCATGATTATGGTCATCAACAAAGTCTTTCATATACCACTCACATGTGTCCTCGTTTAGTTCTATTACTAATTTGGCCTTGCAACCACAATGAGTGATGTTTTTTGCCTTTCTTATCCTATTGTCTCTCTTTACATGCTTCCATTCTCGATACCCCTGCCTGCTACAGACAATCACTCTCCGTCTGACCTCTTTTGCAACATTTCATCTTTTAGCATATGATTTTCTTATGCTAAAGCCTTTATCCCAAGCGTACTTATTGTAGAGGTGAATTCCTTCATCTTCACAGTTGAATGTCCTGCTGACAATTTGTTGGTACTCCAAAAATTCCTCAACCGATATCCCTGTATCCCCTATAAGTGCTTAAACCCTATAAGAAACAACGTATAATTTTTAGAACACCCTCTATCATCTTGAGTTACTTTACAAATTTAACTCAAATTGTACATAGCAAATTGATCTGTATAAACAACTCTACAATAGCTAATTTAGTGTACAACTAATATGCATGATGTACATACGAAAGAATAGTGCACTGCATTAACAAGAACTAAACTATGTAAATAAGAAAATTCAATATGTGCCGATTCAGGCCCTACCGAAGTAAACTTATGGATCCGTGAACTCTGTAAAAACTAAACCAACTACATAAATAAGCATAGGAGATCTTACCTATGCACTTGTGCGTATGTGTCAATTAGATTTTGCCTCCTATTCGAACACTCAACGGTGCCAGAGCTTTTTCCTCAATTACGTCACCTTGTAGGCTCACCTATTTAAACCCTAGAAGGAGAACATATTAGGAGATCTCTTTTCGATCCTTAAGGAATTTGTGAACTATATAAATAACTAATCTACTATGTATATAAGACATCTTGCCTATGCACAGGTGCGTACATGTCAATCAAATATTGTCTCCTGTTTAAACGCTCGACCATGCCAAAACTTCTTCCTCGACCGCGCCTCCTCATGGGTTCACTCGTTCAAACTCTAGAAGAACAACATAGGAGATCTCGTTTTAGTCCCTTATGCAAGGAATTTGTGAACTACATAAATAACTAATCAACTGCGTAAATAAGCAAAGGGTAACTTACGGATGCGCATGCCTAGCCATCAATCGGCTGATCCCGTCTCCTCTTCAACCCTCAACCATACCGGCGCTTCTCCCTCTATCTCCCTCTGATGAACAGGTCCAAACCCTGGAACACGAACGGAGCAAAGGGAGAGAAGAAAGGAGATGCGAGTGTTACGTTCGAATAAATCGCTAAATCAACAAAGTATCCCCGATTTACTTTTTTTCTCTACAATGATACCAACATCTACGGCGATATACCAATCCATGGTTGTAGGTATTCAATTCACATATAATGCCCATGTTTTACTAGTTAATTACTCAACTGCCATCATGTTACAATAATTTTATTCCCTACCTTGCCCCTCTCTTGATCAACGGTGCACATTATTTCACCTCCAAGTACCTCTAAGTACCTCACAAACACCGTAAAAGGTCCCTAAAGTTGATACTTAACGACCGTCAACAGCAGCCCCAACACATGTCATCGAGCTTTGTCTTGGAATGGAGCAGTGGCCGAACGGCGCAACGCGGAGTGGCGACAGTGACAACATCCTCTCGCCTGTCCCTCTCCCCTCCCGCGGCCACACGAATCGAGCAATGGCGCCACCATCAACGCCTCTCTCCTCTAGGGTGTCTAGGACGAGCAAACAGATACGAAGCTTGACGATGCCACCGGATCTGGCCAAGCATATTTATACTTTTTGGACCGAATGAAGTATCAAACTGAAAACTATAAATCGGCTATAAATAGGAACGACTTCAAGTAATTTTGCAATTTACTTAAAAACATGATTTTCTAACTAAATCAACTGAACAAATAAAACTAAGTACGTATGTATAATACTATAGTACTAAAGTATACCCATGTCGTTGCGCATATTAACCGTACCTTGTGGTGTGGTGCACCAACACAACAATATAAAAGTTGCTCAAGATTCCACTTTTCTTTTTGAGAAACAGAGTACAAAACATGTACATACCTACTCCTATTAACATACACCCAACATCAACAAGCAATCATTCAACTTTCAGCGAGATATTTTTTAAAAATTACACTTTTGCTTGGGAGAAGGATGTTGCCCAAGGATATTTGATTTACATAACTGGACAAAAGTTTTATTTATATTATACTACCTTCGTATCAAAATATAGCAATTTTTGACTATGTTTATAGCTAAAATTGTTTATATTTTAAGACGGAAGGAGTAGTTAGTTTACTAGCCAAGCAAAGTCAAATAGATATAGGGAGTCAAGTGATGCAAATAATCCAATAAAATTATTTTCAAATATTTATCATTCATTGAAAGATAAAAAGAAATCCTAACGGCAAACCAAATTTTGGAAAAGGGTTTTTCTATTTCTCAAAAAATCAGAAAATCTAATAATTTAAAAATCAATTCTAGTTACTCTTATTCTAGGACATAACTGAGTCCAGTGATGTTACAATCTGTAATCCAATGTCCAACAGTGCACACACGGTGCCAAACTGCCAACCATACATAAATCTTAAGTGAATTACACTATGAACTACGTATTTTTACCTAAGTTGCATCTTGAACCATGTCTTACCTAGTGCTTTCACTTAAGACCAGGTTTTTTTGTTCTAATTTGGTTCATATTGGACTAGGTTGGTCCTTTTCTTCACCATTGCCGGCCACAACCACCACCATTAGTGCTAGAGCTCGAGCTTGAGTACTTGACCGTTGTCTCCTTGGATGCAGGTCCTCTACAGTAACTGCAGAGAACACTATTTGTACAGTGATTTGCATTAACACATCAGATCGGTACTGTAGCAATAATGTTCTAACAGTAGTCCATTTTTCTGTTGAACACCCCTTTTTTTTATTGTAGTGCGGTACTGTAGCAGCTGATTTGTACCGTTTGATGAAGATCCAACGCATCAAAGCATGAGCCAATGCAAAATACAGTAACACCTCTGCATTTTCTTCTTCAATGCAGAGGATCTCAATCCTGCCTCATTGCCTCTGAGCTGAGCTTGAGATTTGCAATTAAGCCTCTTCCTAGCAGCCTGCAAGACCCTAACTAGTGTAGCCTCCAATCGTCCACCTTCTTAACGAAGGCTGAGAACGAGCATGAGGCCAGGGTTAGTGGAGGTTGAGCTAAAGGTCCAACGCAGGTAGAGGATGGGCATCTAGCTCGATCTCCAGTATGAAGGCTGGGATGCCTTCTTGCTCACCGCAGGAGCACGGCCATAGGGCAGACGGCAACAAGCTCGAGCTTGAGTGCGAGGCTGCTTCATCGTGGTGGTGAGCACAGGGCGGCCAATTGGGCTCAGGGTTCGCAATTTTGAAATGAGGTTTTTTTGCTGGAGGGGGCCAAAATTTCAGAATTTTTTGTTCTTTTGGCCGAAATTATTTGAAAATTTGACAAATTTTAAATGAATTTGAATAAACTTTGACCAAATTCATAAAAATTTGGAAATAAACCAAAAATTTCAGGCGAGATATATGCTTGCATGTGGGGGGCAAAATTACCGAAATTTCGTTCCGAAATTGCAATCCCTAATTAGGCTCGACATGTGGTCACAACTGCACAAGGAGATTGCTAACAGAGAAGAGTGGCAACAAGCTCGAGTGCTAGGGAGGCTAGGAGCTCGTCGATCGTCAGAGGGAAGAGGAGGAGCTCGCCGAAGGGGATCAGGGGATGAACTTGCTAGCATGAAGGAATGGCAGTGGACTCAAGATTGAGTTGGCCATGTGGGGGATTGACGAAGAAGAAGATTTTGGCGGCTGACATGTGGGTCACCGGTCTAAAATGCCAAGTTTGGTAATAAAAACTGGTATAAAGTGAAAAGGTCTGCTAATGCCTAGTCCACTTTGCAACTTAGGTAATAAATCATGGACCAAAGTGTAATTTCCTCTAAATATTACTCTCATGTTTATAATATTTGATATGTTGACTTTTTTATAGATGTTTGACTATTCACCTTACTTTAAAAATTACATAAATGCTTCCTCTATTTTATATTATAAGTTGTCTGATTTTTTCTTAGTTAAAGCTTTTTAGGTTTGATCAAGTTTATAGAAAAAATTAGCGATATATATAACACCAAATAAATTTCATTAAATTTAACATTAAATATATTTTGATAATATGTTTGTTTTGTATTGAAAATGTTAATATATTTTTATACAAACTTGATCAAACTTAAAAAAGTTTGACTAAGAAAAATGTCAAACAACTTATAATATAAAACGAAGGAAGTATCATTTATTTTGTAGTGATTTTCTTAATCATTAAATATACGTTAAACATGACTTATATTTTTGCATTAAATTTTAAATAAGACAAATGATCAGACGTTAGAAACAGGAGGGAGAACATTTTATTGAGGCTTTTGATTTCTACATAGAAGTATGAACCTATCAACCCATAGACGTCTTCTGTTGCCACACGATTTCAAAAAAGCTCACCATATTTGTAAACTCCGGTTAGCGACAACATGAAAAGTGCTCCTGTTAGCATCTAGCATCGCAACATCCTTTTATACTCTAGAATACATTGACAACAGATATGTCCATTGATAAGATTGTAAGAGCTAGGTTAACATGACAAGTGAAAAAGAGAGAAATTTCTAGCCCGCATATCCACAGCTCCCTTGATCGAGTATCATACTAAATCAGTCTGTCATTCAAAAATACTACCACATGCTATATCAGTGTAAACATCTCGCGAAATCATAGTGTTCCACAAACAAGTCTGATACTCCATCGACCAGCTTCATTATGTACCACACTGTCTTCTCGAGAAGGAAAACAAGTACTGGTTGAACAAGAACAGCCTCATATAGAATCTGAACAGTAGCAAGTTCCGAAGTATTTCTTCCATAATACGAAGGCCCGCAGCATCAACAGCAGGATGTCTGACTTATCAGCCGTCTATTATCAGTTTTTCTGTCAACACAACTTGGGGTGAAGCCTTTTGGCACTCCATTAACTCTCTGCATGCATTTCCATAGCGTTCGTTGCTTTCATCATCATAAACGAAAGTGACATCAAATGTTTGAAGAGATCTCGCTTTGGACAGTAAAAGCTTCATAAAGCACATTTGATTTGAGTTGTACTTCATATTAGTCAGGGTCACATATTTCAGGCTTGCAACCAAGTCGCTGCTTAACTCAGAATTCAGGGAGTCTTCATCAATCTCATCTTCAGAATTCAGGGAGTCTTCATCAATCTCATCTTCAGAACTCAGGGAGTCTTCATCAATCTCATCTTCAGAATTCAGGGGGTCTTCATCAGTCTCATCTTCAGAACTCAGGGAGTCTTCATCAATCTCATCTTCAGAATTCAGGGGATCTTCATCAATCTCATCTTCCTCCCATTTGGAATAAACAGTCTATAAAACAAGGCCGAAATTTGAATTAACACAATTGACCAAGAGATGCCTTTAAATTGTAACATATCAGTTGAAGGTGCGAATCTAAATACCCTAATGCAAAGGTGTTCAATGTGCGGAGCAAACTTCAGTAAAGAAACTATCGATAGAACATTTGAGTGCTGGCCAAAATCTATGGTCAGGCGGGCTTCCCTCAGATTCTCAAACTTGCATGTAATTCCCTCCAGCATATTAATGTTGAACTGAAAATAATAAGAACATAGTTAGGCCTGACATATGTCCATGATGCAAGTTTACATCGACCTACTAACCTAAGCAAATATTCAAATATTAGGACACCATGATCTTGTAGTTAGAAAGGTTCTGGAAGCTTCCTTTTGAGAGAGATAAGAGCCATATAGTTAGGAAAGTTGGCATTTGTATCAGAGTACATGTCTTTAAATCACATTTGCCAAAACACGACAGGTTCGCATCATCTGCCTTTGAGGCCAAAGGCAGAGTTTGCCGTTGCTTTCCTCCACACCCTTCATCCTTCGATCAACCATTACATCGTTTAGGCCCCATCCGTGAGTAAACTACTAGCTATTTAATTGATTAAACATGACATAGCATCTCTACAAGCTCCTAGTTTCACATTCCAATTCAGTCAAATTGTAATTAAGTTGCTCACAATGACCAATTCAGTCACAAAAACTACTTTCAATCGAAACACAAGTTCGATAATTCCAACAGCCTTAATCTGAGCAATCAAGGGAAACTAGAAGCAGTAAAAGAATTGTCCTCCGACAACTATCACAAACAAATTTTAGGAGAGAGATCACTCCTTCTCAGATCATGATGAATATATCTTTTCACAAGTTCTGAAAATAATCAGTTCAGGGAAATGACTCTTGAGTTACTAACTTACTAAAGCAGTTGCAGTGTTAGTGATTGAAACTCAGCGAAAATGCAGAAGATGCCACATATATATGACATAAATGGATCAGCAGTACCCCCAATCAAATCTGCAAATTATTTGTCCAAATGAGGTAACTAAAATTCATAAATGTGGATGAACATGTTACATGTAATTCACAAGCAGACAATGAGGCAAGCAAGATAGGCGTGTAAACGGTGATTGGAATTCAACGAGGTATTCAAATGATTTGACATCATACCTGATAATTGATGAAACAGAGCTTATTGACAGTAGAAATATTCTGGAAAGCATATAGGAAGTCTTGGGTTCCGAGGAGGCGATCGAATGAGATAGTCGCCTCCTCCAGCATGGGGAGCGGCAATGGTATTCGGCAGCCGATGTCGACACCCATCGGCATGGTGACCAAGAGTTCCCGGAGTTTGGGCGCTCTGATGGCCCACGTGTCCACGCCGGTGGTATACAGGAGTGACAACTTGAGCACGGCGAGGTTCTCTGCCGCGACGATCAGGTGTTCGAGCTGCGTGCCGGCACGGGTGAACGCGAGGGTGACATACACGAGGTCGAGGCGCTCAAGGTTGGGGAAGCCCCGGAAGCCCCGCGGCGCCACCGGCATGGTGCATTTCTCGAGGTCGAGGCGGACGAGTGCGCCGCAGGAGAAGAGGGCGGGTCCCGGAAGGCGGCGTAGCTCACCAAACGAGAACTCCAAGCTGAGATCCTGGACGCCCTTCCGCGCCAAGGCGCGGAGCCAGCGGGCGGCGCGGAGGACGTCGCGGCGGGCGACGCGGGCGCGGAAGCCGCGGACGGGCTGCGCGCACCGCCAGAGGGCGCGGCCACCGCCGGAGTAGGCAGGGAGCAGCTCGATATCGAGCTTTTTGATCGACTCCCAGCGGCGGCGCCACGCGCGGGAGAGGCATGAGGTGCGGACCAGCTTGTCGAAGGGGAGCAGCGAGAGGATGCGGTCGTCGAGGATGTCCGACGGGAGCGCCATCAGCATGTCCGTCCCCGGCGGCGGCAGTCGCTGGCGCTTTGGGGAGGACGGGGAGGAGGAGCCCGAGGTCGCCATTGTTTTGGCGTGTTGGGATTTGGGAGGTGGAGGTGGCGGTGCGGGCTGTGGCTTGCGGACGACGCTATGATCCAACGGCCTTCTTCTAGAATCTTCTCCAAGATATTTTTATAGTTGTTTAGAATGCAGAGGAGCCATGCCACGTCACCTCGGGCCTGCGAGTACCCGGCGGGCGGCGGCTGCGTGGCTCCGGGCTGCGTCGCCGCGACCGTCAGCCAACGAGTTGTTGGAGTATATACGAAGCAAATTTCACAGAACTACATATAATTTGAATAAAATATATATAGTTTTATAAAATTTACTCTCTATATTATGTTTTTTGGTTTCTAATTTCTGAGAATAGAATGGATAGACATAGCGACTTTGGAAGGGAAAGACACTTGTTATTTCGGATTTCAGCTGTTTTTCAACACCCAAATTTTATATGGTTTTCTAATCGACATTTGTCAAGTAGCACACTGAAGTCCTGGCGTCTCCCTGTTGCCACACGACTTCAAAAGACCTCACCATATTTGTAAACTCCGGTTTCAAAGGAAAAAAAAAGGACAGCATGGAAAGTGCTCCCGCTAGTGTCACAACTTAGTTTCTAGCCAGGTATATTCACAAATCACAACTCTCATTGATTAGTACCGCTAAAATCAGCATGCCATTCAAAAACACCACCATGCTATATCAGTGTCAGCCTGTGGCCAAATCATAGTGTTCGACACAAGTCTGATACTCCATCGACAAACTCCATTATGTACAACACGCCGCCTCGAGCCCTCGAGAAGGAAAGCAAGCAGCTGTTTGCGCAAGAACAGCAGCCACATCTAGAATGTAGTAGAATCTAAACAGTAGGGAGTTCCGAAGTAATTCTTCCACAACAAGAACAAAAGCAGCATCAAAGGACAGGATGTCCGAAACTACTTACAAAGCTGTCTGTTGTCAGGAACTCAGGATTGTGGCTTATCACTAAACTTTGGTCTGAACTCAACTTGGGATGAAGCCTTTTGGCATTCCCTTAACTCCCTGCATGCATTTACATACCATCCGTTCCTCTCATCATCATAGACAAAAGTGACATCAAATGTTTGAAGAGATCTCGCTTTGGACAGTAAAAACTTCATGAAGCACATCTGATTTGAGGAGTACTTGGCATCAGTCAGGACCACATATTTGAGGCTTGCAAACAAGTCGCCCCTTATCTCAGTATTTAGGGAGTCTTCATCAATCTCATCTTCCTTCGGCCATTCTGTATCATGGTACTGCAAAATAAAGCCAAAATTTCCAGTGCCAATGAATTAACTCAATTGACCAAGAAATGTCTTTATATTGTAACATGTCAGTTGAAGTTGTGAAAGTACTATTACCATAATGTGAAGGCGTTCAATGTGCGGAGCAAAATTCAGTAAAGAAACTACAGATAGAACACTTGAGTGTCTGCCAAGATGTGTGTACAGTTGGGCTTCCCTAAAATTCTCAAACTTCCATGTAATTCCCTCCAGCAGATTTGACTGAAAATCATAAGAACATAGTTAGCCTTGCATTGTTCATATTTGTATCAGAATGCATGTATTAAAAACACATCCCAAAACACATGGCATATCATCTCTACAAGCTCCTGCCATTTTTTTTTCAGAACAACAGGCGAAGCCACATGCCCCAGTCCAATTCCATAAAGCAAAACTGAAGTGTCTGGTGCAAAACTAATATAAGCAGACAATGCGGGTAATGCAGCATGGTGTAAAAACATACCAGACCCATTCAAGGGTTTGAGATCAATCTGTTAGGTTGCTAATAAAGTGGAGTCAACCCCTTATACCCATTACTTTCAGTTATAAGTTGCTCACAGTGACCAATTCAGTTATGTAGTCCGAAGCTACAGAGGGCAGTAAAAACCACTTTCAATCAAAACTAATTCCAACAGCCTTAACCTGAGCATAGAGACACCAGTTGTTCTTCCAATTAAGGAAAACTAGAAGCAGTAAAAGAATTGTCCTCTTACAACTATCATAAAAAACAAATTTTAGGAGAGACCACTCCTCATAACATGCTGAAAGCGAATGATCCTTCCAACGTGGATCTCTTGTACAGAATATATTGGGAGATACAGATAATCAAGGATGACCTTATGCAGGTCATTCACAAATACTTCGAAGCAAATCTCTACAATAGTGTTGATTACAAACATGGCTCTTTTGTAAGGAGACATGAACAGGAAATGAGCCATTGGATCAAAACTATAAAAAGGGTAGAAGCATACATTTCTGCAGGCGTTTTTGCATATCTGAACTGCGGTAATGTCAATGTTTAATGCAAACATCGCCCAAGTGGTAATAGAAGCAGATGCACGTCTATGATACTTATCAGAATCATGATCGGCAAAACAAACAGGTTACGGTTTAGATAAGTTCTGAAATACAATCAGTTGAGCGATATGACCCAATGAGCAGCTGCAGTGTTAGCGATTGAAACCAAGTGGAAATGCAGAGGATGCTACATTTAAGATAATCAAGCCTGCAATGCTTTGTGTAAGAGCAAATGAGGTAACTAAAATTCACAAGTGTGGATGAACATGCAAATCAGATTAAAAACAATGCAGGCAAGTAAGATAGGCGTGTAATGGTGGTCGAAATTTAGCAAACAGTTGAAGTGATTTTTACTCCGTACCAGACTGACGAACCAAAGCTTGTTGACCTTTTTTTTTAAAATAATGGAATAAACCGGCCTCTACATCCAAACGGATGTCATCTCCTTACATTGGAGACACAAAACCAACGTTCACACAAAAGAGAACTTAGATTCCAAACTACCAAACACCATAAACTTGACTTGCACGTAGCAAAGATAAAGACATAAAGAACGATAAAGAACAAAGCAAAGCCTTAAGCTTCCAATCTTCTCCTTTGGTTCCAACCATACTTTGCACAGAAGTCCAAAATTGTCGTTTCCAACTTCTTGCATCCATCTTTCACAAGTTGGCCCTCTTCCTCTTTAAGAAGTAAGGACCATTCCCGTGCCCAGAAAGTCCCCCTGAAAATTACCTGCACAAAAGAGTTAGTTTTGTATCCATTGAAGATCACATCATTTCTGCACAGCCACATTGCCCAACATAAAGCCGCAACATCAACAAGAAAGTGAGCTCTAAGCCTAGGATGAACACCATAAGACCAATTATCCAACAGATTAGCAACATTAGTAGGCAGTTGGATTCCAAAAGTTATAAACAGAGCATTCCACACAAATTTAGCTAGGGGACAATCAAGAAAAAGATGTTATATTGTTTCACTAGAATTACAAAAGCAACACATAGTGCTGCTAACCCATCCTCTCTTAGCCAAATTATCCTTGGTTAAAATAACTCCTTTTCTTAGGTACCATAAAAAGGTTTGATCTTCAACGGTACTCTTAGTTTCCAAAACATCTTTTTCCTTGGCACTGCGTCCCGATATATAATGGCCTTGTACATCGAGCTTACAAAGAAAAGACCTTTTTTATGTACTTCCCAAACAAAAGAATCATTTTGTTCCTTCAAATTGACCAGTATTACTCTTGCTACTATCTCCAACCAAGCTTTTAAGTTATCCCCTAAAATAGCCCTTCTAAAAGAGATAGTAAGTGGTGTTTTCCCAAGGACTATTGCCACAGAGGTATTTTTATTTCTCACCAGGTTGTACAACTTGGGATAATCATTTGCCAAGGAGTTGTTTCCACACCAACAATCCTCCCAAAATCTCACTTGTGATCCATTGTGAACCTTTAAGGATCCACAAGACACAAAGGCGTTCTTAGACGCCATGAGCCCTGACCAGAAATGGGAGTCCCTAGGTTGTTTTTTCACCTGAGTGAAAGCTTTTTTGTCAAGTATTTTCTTCTCAAAAGATTCTGCCAAACCCCATCCTCATTTAAAAGCCTAAATAGCCATTTACCAAGGAGGCATTTGTTTTGTAATTCCAAATTTTGTATTCCTAGGCCTCCACACTCTTTAGGTTTGCATAAAATGCTCCACCTAGCCAACCTGTATTTTTTCTTATGTTCGTCACACTGCCAGAAAAAGCAGGATCTAAAGTAATCCAATTTCTTGAGAATACCTTTAGGAACATAAAAAAAGATAACAAAAACATATCTATACCACTTAGAACCAAATTGATCAAAACTAGTCTCCTCTCAACTGAGAGATGTTTCCCTTTCCAACTACTTAGCTTTTTCTAGATTTTGTCCTTTAAAAACAACCAATCCTTATTGGATAGCTTGCTATGATGCATGGGAATTCCTAGATATTTGAACGGATAGGCTCCGGTTCCACATCCAAATAACAAACAATATTCCTTCTCGACCTCTTTTGCCTTACCATAACAAAACAGCTCACTTTTATGAAGTTAATTTTCAAACCCGACAACCTTTCAAAGGCACTTAGCACCAATTTCATGTTTTTGGCTTCGTCTAGATTATGTTCCATGAAAAGGATAGTGTCATCAGCATATTGCAAAATTGAGAACCCATTATCAATTAAATGTGGAATTACTCCATGAAAGCTTCCCAATTCATATGACCTTTGAATTAAAATGACTAGCATATCAGCGGTGACGGAGCGTGAAGCCCCTCACCGGGAGACCGCGCAGGCCCCCCTTTGCCGGTTCGGCCGGGGGCGCAAGGTGAAATTCTTTGCCCCTGATCTATGGGATCCCAGCGAGAAAAAAGGAAACGCGTGGACGCAGGCGATTTAGACAGGTTCGGGCCGCTAAGAAGCGTAATACCGTACTCCTGTGTTCTGGTAGATCTCAGAGTATGATGGAATCCTCAGAGAGTCCCCCCCTTTTCTTAGGCCTGGGCCTCCTTTTATATGGCAAGGGGCTACCACATGGGCCACCAGCTGCCTAAGAAAGAAGGCATTCTTTTACATTTAGGGCTATCCTATCACCGGAAGCAGCCTCTGACAGACGCCGCAGCATGCCTTCATTCGGTCAGCCGACTCCTCCGGGGGACGCCCGTTTCAACCTTCATTAAATGGCGGGCGACTTCTGTGTCTCGCCTGCACCGGAATCGGGAAAGCATCTGACCGGAGCTGACATACCAACTCCGGGAGTTGGCATACCAACTCCAGCCGAGAGACGAGAGTCAGAGGGCTCTCATCATTCTGATGGGATGGGGCGTGGCGTGCAGCAGGACGCCTGGCGCACGTGCGACGCACAGGCATCCTGGCACCACCTAACCCGCGATCTGACCGGTCTGCGACCAGTCACTCACCGTGACCGGTCACGGACCGGACATGCACGCGCCATGCCGCATTAAGTGCGGCGTAGTGCACCCGTCTGAACCGCTATAAATGTGGTTAGGTGAGCTCCGCCGTGCTCACCTAACCTGCGCACGTGACACCAAAGCCACAGGGGGTCGGGGCGCCCCAGGCCTCGGGGCAGAAACGGGAGCGACCCGACCCCGGGGGGAAACCGGGAGGGCGGCTGCCACGTCACCCTCGGGCCCGACCCCTCCGGGAGGATGGGCCACGTGGATCCCTATGGCCGCCCTGCCCTTTGGTCTCAATACCCCCAATCCCATGTCACCAACAGTAGCCCCCGGCGTCACGCCCGGGTGGCCACACTCGGGGGGGCACCCAGGCATGGCGCCACCCCTCGGGCCTGGTGACAAGTGGGACCGGCCCCCAAAGGCGAGAAGGACTCCTACGGTCGTGAGCCGCGCATATCGGTGAAGAATGCCAGTCAACATTCATGAGCGGTCACCTTGTAACCGCAACATTACTCGAGGCAGCGCGCGGATCGGGACACGTCGTTCCACTTCGCCTGGGGACGTAATGATTGGCGCTTTTCGTGGTAACCGAGCGCGATTAATGCGCACACGATCTGCCCCTCCTCGACCGCCACGGTCGCACGACTGACGTGTGCGACATAAGCGGGCGAGTGGGGTTAGTGGAGGCGTGGGCGCGAGAAACGAGGGGGCAAGGAGATGGGCGCGAGAAACGAGGAGCCAAGCGCGGCGGAGGCAAGGACATAAAGGGCGCCAAGGAAGGGATTCGTTTCCTTCCTCTCGCCACTTTTTCCTTGCCTTAGCCATCTGTGCTCTAGCTCTCTCGTTTCTCTCGCCTTCCTCTCGCCACGCGCTCTCGTCCTCAAGCTGCCCCTCCGCCGGTGCCATGACGCAGAGCTCCGCGCCGCTTGACGACAGCGTGCTGCCGCCTTCCCGCATCACCAGCGAGAGGCAGGCCGGGCTACCGCACCGGTTCATGCCGGAATCTGCCACCCGGGAGGTGGTCGCGCTGGGCGAGGGACGCTCGGCGCCGCACTACCCGGAGCGGTCCGTCTTCTTCCTCTCCTTTGCCATGGCGGGCTTGATCCCGCCGTTCTCCACATTCTTCATGGATGTTCTGGAGTTCTACGGCCTCCAGATGGCGCACCTCACCCCCAACGCGGTAATGACGCCGGCCATCTTCGCACACCTGTGCGAGATGTTCATTGGGGTGCGCCCATCCCTTCGGCTGTTTCGGTGGTTCTTCACCATGCAACCGGTATCGCCGCCGACAGTGGTCGGTGGCTGCTACTTTCAGCCGCGGGGGCAGGTGTTGAACCGCTACATCCCGTGCGTCCTTCGCAAGAAGTGGGACGACTGGAAGAGCAACTGGTTCTACACCCCACTCCCCGACGAAGCGCGCCTCCGACTCCCGAGCCAGCCCCCAGCGCAGTCGCCAAGCTGGCGGGCGACGGTGGATCTGGGGGACGGCTACGACGCCGTCCTGGACCGCCTGGCGGGCCTGCGAGCCCAGGGGCTCACAGGGGCCATGGTGTTCGGGGATTACCTCCGCCGCCGGATCGCGCCGCTCCGACGACGCGCCCGGGGCGCCTGGGAGTACGCCGGGATCGAGGACCTCCTGAGGACCCACCAGGGGCGTAAGTGGGATTGGGACCCCGAGGACTTCAGGATGGTGGTCCAACGGGTGCTAAACCTTAGCTCCATGGAGTCATCCCTCATCCCTCGGGGGATCCTCCCCTCTGCAGCGACCCATAGCGCGCCAACATCCTGGCCATCATGCAGGTGGTCGGGGCGTCGGGGGATCGGGCCCCCCGAGGCCATGATGGCGCGGGCGGCAGCCGCAGAGGGGACCAATCTACCCTCGGAAGGGGCCATGCTTCTGGGCCCCGCGGCGGGGGTTCGGGGGGTAGCCGCCCTGCCGACGCCAAGGGGAAGAGGAAGCAGGAGGCGACCCCTCCTCCATCTCCTCCCCAAGGGGGCGGGGCGGAGCACGTCAGCGACAGGCGCCCGGAGGACGCCGCACCGACGCCCCATCCCGAGGGGGAGCGGAAGAAGAAGCGGCTCCGCAAGATGGGGGAGACCGAGCCGTGCAGGGGGAGCCTCATCACGCCCCCAAAGTGGTCGTTCAGCCGGCCACCCCGCAGGTTCGACCTTTTACCCACAGCGGCCACACTCTCATTCCCAAACCCCTGGGCTTATTTTTACTTATCTCTTTCTGTTTCATATTTTTCTTCTGCCTCAGCGAGATTCTGTTCCGTCCCACGCGTCACTCCTAGGTCGGCCGGTTCGCGGGCAACGAGGCCGGGGAGGCGGCGACCGCAGAGGCTCAGAGGCGGGAAGCCGACCTGCAGGAAGCCGCAGGCCACCTACGGGTAGCTCAAGAGGCTGCTCGGGAGGCGGCCCGAGTCCGCCAGGCCGAGGAGGCTACTCGGGAGGCGGCTAGAGTCCGCCGGGCCGAGGAGGCTGCCCGGGAGGCAGAGGTAGCGCACGCGCATGAGGCACCGGTGGCCGAGCCTGCCACCTAGGTCCCCCCCGGAACCAAGGCCAACGCGCGCGCCCAAGTCCGGGATGCCGCCGATCAAATCGTCCACGGCTTCGAGGGGACGGCCCCTCGGCTCGTCTCCGCTCTCGACTCCGACGAGGAGGAGGACGGCGACGATGGTGCCGACGACGACAGCGACGGTGAGGCCGGCGACCCGGGTGCGTCGGAGTGAGCCCCCGGGCCCCCGCGTATCTTAATTTTTGATTCCTTTATCTTCTGAGGCCTTTGGGCCAATGCTTGTATAACTGACTTCATCTTACCTGCAATCAAACAAGATTTTAATTTCTATGTTAGTTATGTTTGCTATATGCACGTGATAAGGATGGTCTATGTCGCGATCCTTTTGCATCTTTGGCTTGAGCGAGGGCTCATGCTCGGGCCCCAGCCTCAAGCAGCGCGGGTCGGAGCTAGTGCCATGGGGAGATCCGCATGTTGAGACTGGCCAGGCCGGGAGCGCGGTGATCGAGGGATATGGGGACCCGATTGTGGGCCATTGCCGATTCCCCCCGGAGTTCACCGCGCCTCGGGGTACAGCTCGGTTCTGGGCCCCGTTTAGCGGTTTAGACGACCCGGGCTGCCGAGGGCAAGGACGAGCGCGAGCAGACTGAATCAAGTCAAGACTTTTCAAAAGGAAACGATAACACAGGCGTAGTCCTTAGGAAATTGAAAATGCTTGTTATTGAAATGCTAGGAAAAAAATTAAACAAGAATGTGCATGTGGGAGCCCCCGGCCAACCCTGCGTGCCCGAGGGGGACGTGGGGTTGGCCTGAGCCCGAGGTACGACACCCGACCCCCTTATGGGTAGAAGCGGCGAAGATGCTCGATGTTCCACGGGTTAGGCAATTCTGTGCCGTCGCCCGTGGCCAATCGAACCGAGCCCGGCCGGGAGACGTCGACCACTCGATACGGACCCTCCCACATTGGTGAGAGTTTGCTCAGTCCAGCACGCGTTTGGACGCGGCGTAGGACGAGATCGTCAACGCAGAGTGATCAGGCTCGGACATGGCGCTGATGGTAGCGCCGCAGGCTTTGCTGGTAGCGCACGACTCGGAGGGCCGCGCGCCGCCTTCGCTCTTCCAGGTAGTCGAGGTCGTCTCAGCGAAGCTAATCTTGATCAGCCTCGCAATACATGGTGGCCCGAGGGGACCTCAGGGTGAGCTCGGATGAGAGGACCGCCTCCGCGCCGTAGACGAGGAAGAAAGGCGTTTCCCCTGTCGCTCGGCTTGGGGTGGTTCGGTTCGCCCAGAGCACCGCTGGCAGCTTCTCGATCCACGAATCGCCATGCTTCTTGAGGATGTTGAAGGTCTTGGTTTTGAGGCCCTTGAGGATTTCCGCGTTGGCGCGCTCCACCTGGCCGTTGCTTCTGGGGTAGGCGGGTGAGGCGAAACAGAGCTTGATGCCCATGTCTTCGCAGTAGTCGCCGAAAAGCTCACTGGTGAACTGGGTGCCGTTGTCCGTAATGATACGGTTAGGCACCCCGAACCGAGCAGTGATGCCCTTTATGAATTTTAGCGCCGAGTGCTTGTCGATCTTGATGACCGGATAAGCCTCGGGCCACTTGGTGGACTTGTCGACTGCGACATACAGATACTCGAACCCGCCCGGGGCCTTCCTGAAGGGACCCAGGATATCCAGCCTCCAGACGGCAAACGGCCATGAAAGAGGTATGGTCTGCAGGGCCTGACCCGGCTGATGCGTTTGCTTGGCGTGAAACTGGCACGCCCTGCATCGTCGGACCAGGTCCGCTGCGTCGTGGAGCACCGTCGACCAATAGAAACTCTGGCGAAAGGCCTTGCCGACCAAGCTGCGCGAGGCGGAGTGGGCTCCGCACTCGCCTTCATGGACATCGACAAGAAGCTCGACGCCCTGTTCCCGAGGAATGCACTTCAGGAGGACTCCGTTGGCCTCGCGCCAGTAGAGGGCCCCTTCCACCAGCACGTAGCGCTTGGAGATGCGATTGACGCGTTCACTCCCTTCGCGGTCCTCGGGTAGAGTCTGATCTTTGAGGAACGTCTGGATCTCAGCCATCCAGGCGATCAATCTTGGGGGGCCGGGCTCGGCCCCCTCGGGTCCCGAGGCCTGGACTCCGACGGGCCTCGGGGGCCGCGCAGGCGCGTCCGTCTCCCCTAGGGGGTCGGGTCGCGCCGACGGCTGGGCGAGCCTTTCTTCAAAGGCGCCCGGTGGGGTCGGGGCTCGCGACGAAGCGAGCCTTGAGAGTTCGTCGGTGACCGCGTTATCCCGTCTAGGCACGTGCCGAAGTTCTAACCCGTCGAAATGGCGCTCCATACGCCGCACCTCATGGATGTAGGCGTCCATCTGCGGGTCAGAGCACCAGTACTCCTTGGAGACCTGGTTAACGACCAACTGGGAGTCGCCTAGAACCAGGAGGCAGCGGATCCCCATTCCGGCCGCCACTCTAAGTCCCGCAAGGAGTCCCTCGTACTCCGCCATGTTGTTGGTTGCCTGAAAATCTAGGCGAACCAAATATCTAAGGACGTCTCCGCTCGGCGAGGTCAAGGTGACCCCCGCGCCGGCGCCCTGAAGGGCCAGGGAGCCATCGAACTGCATCACCCAGTAGGTGGCGTGAGGCAGCTGTGAGGGGCTCATGTTGGCCTCGGGGGCGGAGAGTCCGAGATTTGGCTCGGGAGCCGGGGTCCATTCCGCCACGAAGTCGGCGAGGGCCTGGCTCTTAATAGCGTGGCGTGGCTTAAAGCGCAAGTCGAATTTGAAGAGTTCGATTGCCCATTTTACCACCCATCCAGTACCCTCTCGGTTGCGTAGGATTTGGCCGAGGGGGTAGGACGTGACCACCGTGACCCGATGCGCCTGGAAATAATGGCGCAGCTTTCTCGAGGCCATCAGAATTGCGTAGAGCATCTTCTGAGCCTGAGGGTATCGGGTCTTGGCATCCCGCAGCACCTCACTAACGAAGTAGACGGGCCGCTGCACCTTCCGGTGAGGCCTGTCCTCTCCGTTGAGGGCACCGTTCCCGGGGCGCTCGTCGTCCGAGGGGCCTTGCCAGGCCCACTCGTCTTCTGTGCCGACGACCTCGGGGTCGGAGGGCGTCGGGCGCGGCCTTCCCGCAGTGGCCCCGGGGCCTTCCTGGGGGTCGGGGGCATCTGGCACCGTCGGACGAGCGGGCAGAGGGCCACATCCGGTCGTCAGGGGCCTTAGGCCGCCGTCCGACTCGGGGGCCTCTCCTCCCTTCTCTATCCCGGGTCGGGTCGACACAGGGTGGGAGCGCGCGGGGCGAGGGCCATCCTCGTCGCGCTCCACAACCAACGCCGCGCTGACTACTTGCAGGGTTGCCGCTAAGTAGAGTAGCAGCGGTTCATCGGGCTCCGGGGCGACCAGGATCGGGGGGGGGAACTGAGGTACGCCTTCAACTGGGTGAGGGCCCGCTCAGCCTCCTCCGTCCAGGTAAATAGCCCGGAGCGCTTAAGGAGCTTAAATAGGGGCAGCGCCTTCTCTCCCAGCCTTAATATGAATCGGCTTAAGGCAGCCATGCATCCGGTGACGCATTGCACGTCCTTAAGCTTGTTGGGGGCGCATCCGCTCTATAGCTCGTATCTTCTCAGGGCTGGCCTCGATGCCTCGGGTAGAGATCAAGAACCCGAGAGCTTACCCGCAGGCACACCGAACACACACTTTTCGGGGTTCAGTTTTATACGCGCGGAGCGGAGACTTTCGAAAGTCTCCGCTAAATTCGAGAGCAAGGTCTCTTGGTTGCGCGTTTTCACAACCAAGTCATCGACGTAGGCCTCAACATTGCGCCCTATCTGACTACCCAAAGAAATATGAGTAGTACGCTGAAAAGTAGGACCCGCATTCTTTAACCCGAAAGGCATGGTTGTATAACAATAAGTTCCTACAGGGGTAATGAATGCGGTTTTTTCCTCATCCTCCCTAGCCATGCGAATCTGATGATATCCTGAGTATGCATCTAGAAAACACAAAAGGACGCACCCCGCGGTGGAGTCGACAATTTGATCTATGCGTGGCAGGGGATAAGGGTCCTTAAGACATGCCTTGTTGAGGTCGGTGTAGTCGATGCACATCCGGAGCTTGCCGTTCGCCTTGGGGACAACGACCGGGTTCGCGAGCCACTCCGGATGGATGACCTCACGGATGAATCTGGCCTCCAAAAGCCGCGCCACCTCCCCGCGAATGAAGGCTTGGCGCTCCGGGGCCTGCCGCCGCACCTTCTGCCGGACGGGCCTTGCGTCCGGCCGCACGGCGAGACATTGCTCGATCACCTCCCCGGGGACCCCGGGCATGTCCGCCGGTCGCTACGCGAAGACGTCAGCGTTTGCCCGCAGGAAGGAGACAAGCGCGTCTTCCTATTTGTCATCCAAGAGACCACCAATCTGGGTGGTCTTGGACGGGTCGTCGCCCAGGGCGACCTCCTTCACCGGGATCTCGTCGCCTGAGGCGGGCGAGGTGGAGGTGCCGGGCCTCTCGTCGCTGCCCGCGGGCTTGGACACCGCGGCGAGGCGATCCGCGCGCTGCTCCATACAAGCAAGCGCGACTTTGAGGTCGCCGTAGACAGTGATGGGGCCACTTGGGCCTGGCATCTTCATCTGGAGGTAGGCATAGTGGGTGGCCGCCATGAACTTCACCAACGCTAGCCTTCCCAGGACCGCGTTGTAGGGCAGATTGAGGTTCGCCACATCGAAATCCACCCGCTCGATGCGGAAGTTGGCGGGGCCACCGAAGGTGACCGGGAGGTCGATGTGACCTAGCAGCCAGGTATGCCCCGGCGTCACGCCAATGATTGGCTGGGACGGCCGGAGCTCCATCCCTGGGGCCTTAGTAGCATCAAAGGCCGCGGGGGAGACGATGTTGAGAGCTGTGCCACCGTCTATCAGGACGCGCCCCAACTTCATGTTGCAGACGGTGGGGGAGACCACCATCGCGATCTGTCCTCCCCGGGCAACGCATGGCGGGTGGTCGGTCCGGTCAAAGGTAAGGGTGACCTCCGACCAACGCGCCCGCCGCGTCGCCTCATGGGTGGGGACTGCGGCCAAAAGCTCTCGCTTCATGGCCTTGAGGCTTCGGCGAGAAGCGTGAGCACACGCTCCCCCATCGACGGTGGCGACGGTGGCCTCGGGCTCCTGAAAGCACAGGTCATCATCACCATCGTCGACGTCCTTAGTGGGGGCCTTCTGCTTGGCCTCACTTCGCCGGTTGCCGGTGGAAGTCGTCGGGGCCTTGCCCTCACAGCGTTCCTGCCTCCTCTCCTCCTCCCACTTCCTCGTTTGCTCGGCCAAGCTTTTGACCGCTCGGCAGTCGGCGAGGTCGTGGAGGGAGGTGTTGTGCATAGTGCACCACCTGCCGGCCGGGCGCTCTCTGCTGGGAGCGCCGGCCTCCTTCTTCTTTTTGTCGCCCACGGGCCTCCCCTTTCGGGGGGCCTGCGAAGCACCCTCGGCGGCGAGGACGTGACCCTCATCGTCGGAACGGGCCGACCTTTTCTTCCTCCTCCTGTCCCGCCGCCCTGAACGAGCGGCGGACTCGGGGGCAGCCGGAGCCGCCGCTCCAGAGCCGGAGGAGTTCCAGGTCCAGGCCTCCTCCTTGTGAGCCACACGGTCCGCGAGCTCGAAAAGCTGCGCGGTGGTCTGGGGCTCCTTGGAGGCGATCTTTTTGAGCATGCGATTGTGCCGCACGCCCCCCCTGAATGTGTAGATAACCGCATGTGCAGGGATGCAAGGTATGGTGTTGCGGACTTGACAGAACCACTGGATGTACGAGCAGAGAGACTCATCGTCCCTCCGCTGTACCGCGTGCAAGTCCGCCTCTTCTCCCGGGCGTGGATAGGTGCCTTGGAAGTTCGTGGTGAACTGCTGGCACAAGTCCTCCCAGGAGTGGACCGATGCGGGTGGCAGGTTCATTAGCCAACCCCGCGCCTGTCCCTTTAGGGCCATGGGAAAGAAGTTCGCCATGACCCGGTCGTCACCCCCCACGGCTTCTATTCCAGTCGTGTAGATCTGGAGAAACTCAGCGGAGTTGACGCTCCCATCATATTTTTCGGTGATGGTGGGCCGGAACCTCGGGGGCCAACGGACATTCCGAAGGCTCGCCACGAAGGCTTGACAGCCGGCACCACCAACCGGGGACACGGGGGGCCGGCCCCCGTGACCGGAACGGAGCGGTGCCCCAGAGGAGGAGGCGCCTTCCGTTGCATGGGCGGCACGACGAGCGTCGCGCCGGCGCTCGATATCGAGCCGGGCATCTGGCCCCCCATGCATATTCTCATGAATTGGAGGCGTTGACGAGGGAACCGCGAACGAACGGCGGGTGTCGGCCGTCGCCCGTCGTTCCCTCCGCCTCGACAACGTAGAGCCGGCGGTGGCAGCGCCAGAGGTCCCGGCGGCGGAAGACCGCCTGCCGGTGCCTAGGCACTGCTGCGCCGTCATGACCAGGTTGGCCACGTCATCCAACCAACGCTGGGCCGGGGTCTCTGGATCGGGGATGACGGGCGGGTGATGCAAGAGCGCGCCCGCAGCCTGGAGTGTGCCCTGGGGCGTGCTGCCATCACCATAGGTGAGGCGGCGACGCACCCCGCCTTGTCGTCCTCCTCCGTCGCCTGCGGGTGGCGAGGTCGCGGATCCCTCGACTTCCTCAGGCGCCTTCCCCCGTCCAAGATTCCGGCGGGAGGGGGACGACGGGGTGCGAGCCCGACGACGCGGGTTCTGCTCCCCACCATCACTGCTGGCGCTCAAAGAAGGATCATACGCCACTCCCTCTTCAGCCATAGGGCTTACCTGGCGAAGCCTGGCGCACACGAAAGGAAATGGGGGCTCAGGAAAAACACGCGCGCGCCCCCTACCTGGCGCACCAGATGACGGAGCGTGAAGCCCCTCACCGGGAGACCGCGCAGGCCCCCCTTTGCCGGTTTGGCCGGGGGCGCAAGGTGAAATTCTTCGCCCCTGATCTGTGGGATCCCAGCGAGAAAAAAGGAAACGCGTGGACGCAGGCAATTTAGATAGGTTCGGGCCGCTAAGAAGCGTAATACCCTACTCCTGTGTTCTGGTAGATCTGAGAGTATGATGGAATCCTCAGAGAGTCCTCCCCTTTTCTTAGGCCTGGGCCTCCTTTTATATGGCAAGGGGCTACCACATGGGCCACCAGCTGCCTAAGAAAGAAGACATTCTTTTACATTTAGGGCTATCCTATCGCCGGAAGCAGCCTCTGACAGACGCCGCAGCATGCCTTCACTCGGTCAGCCGACTCCTCCGGGGGACGCCCGTTTCAACCTTCATTAAATGGCAGGCGACTTCTGTGTCTCGCCTGCACCGGAATTGGGAAATCATCTGACCGGAGCTGACATACCAACTCCGGCCGAGAGACGAGAGTCAGAGGGCTCTCATCATTCTGATGGGATAGGGCGTGGCGTGCAGTAGGCCGCCTGGCGCGCGTGCGACGCACAGGCATCCTAGCACCACCTAACCCGCGATTTGACCGGTCTGCGACCAGTCACTCACCGTGACTGGTCACGGACCGGACATGCACGTGCCACGCTGCATTAAATGCGGCGTAGTGCGCCCGTCTGAACCGCTATAAATGTGGTTAGGTGAGCTCCGCCGTGCTCACCTAACCTACGCACGTGGCACCAAAGCCACAGGGGGTCGGGGCGCCCCAGGCCTCGGGGCAGAAACGGGAGCGA
Organism: Oryza officinalis; assembly: GCA_008326285.1. NCBI lineage: Eukaryota > Viridiplantae > Streptophyta > Magnoliopsida > Poales > Poaceae > Oryza > Oryza officinalis. The sequence continues at coordinate 12,939,652 of BDMV01000008.1, forward strand.
CCCGACCCCGGGGGGAAACCGGGAGGGCGACCGCCACGTCACTCTCGGGCCCGACCCCTCCGGGGGAACGGGCCACGTGGATCCCTGTGGCCGCCCTTCCCTTTGGTCTCGATACCCCCGGTCCCATGTCACCGACAAGCGGTTATATTAAAAAGAATTGGTGACAACAGATCCCCCTGTCTCAAGCCTTTTTTTGTCTGAAAGAAGTTCCCAACGTCATCATTGACCTTAAGCGCTACACTTCCTCCCCTTACAATCAAATCAATCCAGTTACACCACTGAGGCGCAAAACCTTTCATTCTTAGAGCTTGTTGCAAAAACTTCCAATCTACTTTGTCGTATGCGTTTTCAAAATCCAGCTTTAACACGACCCCACTCTTCTTCTTTCTATGCATTTCATGTAACGTTTCATGCAAGATTACTATTCCTTTCATAATGGTCCTCCCTGGTAAAAACGCAGATTGTGACAGCCTCATGACCTTTTGAGCTACTAGAGCTACTCTGTTGGCCATGACATTTGTGAAGACTTTAAAGCTTACATTTAGTAAGCAAATAGATCTATACTTTTGAATCGTTTTCGTTTCATTTTGTTTAGGTAGAAGGGTGATTATATCAAAATTTAGCCTATGTAACAGTAACTCTCCATTATGGAAATCTCTAAACATGGCCATTAAATCATCTTTTATGACCACCTGAAAGAATTCTACCGGGAAACCATCTAGCCCTGGAGCCTTGTTATGTTCCATCTAGCGGATGGCCTGTTTCACTTCCTCCTTCGAGAAGTCTCAGTCAAGACTTCATTTTTCAAGGGCATGACTTGAGGAATGTCCTCAATCTGGGACTCTCCGAGGGAAAAATTATTTTTTTTTGATCCAAAAAGCTTTCTATAAAAATTAGTGATATACTGTTTTAGCTGCTCATCACCCTTAATTACTCCTTCCTCCTGTTTTAATTGGAAAATTTTAGTTTTTCTATGTTTTCCATTAGCAATCATGTGGTAGTACTTTGTATTTCTATCTCCTTCCATGATCCGTTTGGTTTTTGCTCTTTGATAGCACTTGACCTTATCAATCCGTCGGAAAGCATCGAATAAGTGTTGGGTCCCGAACAGGATATCGATTGCGAGTGCGCCTCCTCCAGCAGCGGGAGCGCATGCGCAAATCGGCAGCCATTGTCTTCATTGTTCGGCATGATGATGAAGAGCTCCCGCAGATGGCCCACGCGCCCACCTCGCCGCGGTGGTCGTCGTCGGCGGTGGTAAACACGAATGACAACTTGAACACGGCGAGGCCCGTCGCCGCAGCGATCAGGTGCTCAAGCTGCGCGCCGCTGCTCGTGGACGGGAGGATGACGTGGTCGAGGGCGAGCGAGACGAGGTCGGGGAAGCCCGAGAACCCCCGCGGCGCCGCGCGGCATGGAGCAGCGCCCGAGGTCGAGGCGGACGATCGCGGCGCAGGAGAAGAGGGTCGGGCCGAGGAGGCAGCGCTGTAGATGTCGCGGCCATCGGCGGCGACGGCGCGGAAGCCGTGGATGGGCGCCGCGCACCGCCGGAGAACGCGGGAGGAGGAGCCCGTGGGGAGGTCGATGTTGAGGAAGGGGATGGACTCCCAGCGGCGGCGCCACGCGCGGCGCGGGAGAGGCTGCAGGTGGTGCGGACCAGATGCTTGAAGGGGACCCGCGCGACGATGACGTCGAGGATCTCTGTCGGCCGCGGCGGCGCAGCCTCCACTACCCGCCGGCGCCTCGGGGAGGAGGAGGAGCCCGAGGTCACCATTTTCTTCGCGTTCAACGGCGGTGGAGGTGGCGGCGGCGGTGGCGGTGAGAGGGGCTTCGTGAAGACGATATGTTTCAACGGCTTTCTTCTAGAACCCTTTCCAAATTCTAGCCTGAAATTCTTTCTACTTTGAAACTGAACGACCATACAAGAATACAGACTCAACAACTACAGACGTTCTTTGAAAGGATATATCAATTTCACTAATCACAGACATATTGTACAATTTGAGATCCTGCAACTGAGATTAATATCATTATACTGAAGGCAAAGTGAACATGTCTGTTTCAGTTCACGTCCAAGATCAACACAGACTTCAGCTTATATTAGAGGAGGATCAAACAACATCAAGCACAGGTAAAGATCAATTGATAGGAAATCATCACCGATGAACTACTCATTACCAGACTGCAAAGTTCTATACACTTATGGATTTTTCGATTCTATGCTCTGCAGCTAGCTGTGCTTAACTTTTGGGTTCAATATTACTATTCAGAGTTGACTGCTAATGTTTAACATTATTCCTGCTGCTGGCTTCTAGCTATCTGGAAATTAGAGGAATCCAGGTATCAACTGAAGTAATGCGGTCCCGCTGAGATTAATATCATGTTACAAGGTAAAGCTTATTGTGTCTGATGAAAATTACATCCAAGACCAACAGAACTCTGTCACTCCTGTTTATATGAGAGCAATATCGAACTGAAGAACAGAGCAAGCATATATCAAGATTCACTGGACAGGAAATCAGAAGGTTGTCAGATTTCTATTGAATTTGATATAGTTACATCCATGATAATATAAGATTTGTAAATAATAATAGAATAAAGGCACATGATTAATTGTGCCATTCATGAGTACATCAAGAACTGTATTAAACGTATGGATTTTTCGATTCTAAGCTCTGCCGCTAGCGGTGCTTAACTTTTGGCTTCAGTATCAGTATTCAGAGTTGACTGCTATTGCAAATGTTTAACATTATTGCGGCTTCTAGCTTATCTGGAAATTAGAGTAATCCAGGTATCAACTGAACTAATGCGGAAAGGTCGTATTTACCCTGAGCCGGAGATAAATTTTATGCGATTTGAGATCCTGAGCCGGAGATAAATTTTATGCTATTTTAGATCCTGCTGTTGAGATTACCATCATGATACAAGGTAAAGCTACTAGTCTGATGCAATTTACATCCAAGACCAACAGAAACTCTGTTTCTCCTGTTCATATCAGAGCAACATGGAACAAAGAACAGAGCAAAGCTCATACCAAGATTCACTGGACAGTAAATCAAAACGTTCTCAGATTTTTATTGAATTTGATATAGTTACAACCATGATAATACAAGATGTCGAAAATATAATAGATAGAGGCACATGATTAGGTGTGCCATACATTAGTTACATCAAGAATCGAAGTTGTCCTGTTACAAGGTGCCTAGAAGCCTAGTATCCGTGCAGGAGGGCGCGGCGATGGTGATGGTGGCCGCCGGCGACCCGGACCGCTCGCGGCGAGCAGGCGATGCTGGAGCCGCGCCTCTGGTAGGGATGGTGGCGGCGCCGCAGCGGAGACGTGCCAGACTCTGCGTCGGACGGCACGGGGGACGGGGGCGGCGTGCTGGGGCTGTAGTCCGGCGACGCGGCACGGGGCGGTGGGGACAACGGCGTGTAGTCCGGCGACGCGGCCCGGGGAGGTGGGGACAACGGCGTGTAGTCCGGCGACGCGGCGCCGTGCGGAGGAGTCGGAGTCGAGGGCGTGTAGTCCGGTGACGCGGCGCGGGGCGGAGGAGTTGGAGTCGAGGGCGTGTAGTCCGGTGACGCGGCGCGGCGCGGAGGAGTAGATGGCGTGTAGTCCGGCGACGCGGCGCGGCGCGGAGGAGTCGAGGGGGAGTAATCCGGTGACGCCGCCCGCCGCGGAGTCGTCGCCGGGGAGTAGTCCGGAGAGGCGGCGCGCCGCGGATGCGCCATCACCAGCGGGCTCGACGGCGAGTACCCCGGAGACGAAGGGCAGCAGAAGCAACCCTCGCCGCCTAGCTCCTGCAAGAAGAACAAGAAAGGGGCATCACGTACCTGAATCCGCGAGGAGCCGCAGTAGCAGCAGCAGGACGCGCATGAGGACGCCATTGCCACGCCACCAGAGCACGAGATCGCGGGGGGGAAGAAGAAGCGGAGGCGCTAGATCGAGCGAGGCGCGGGGGTGGGAATGGGTGCGGGGAACGAGAGGCCCGCGCCGTTATGTAGGGCAAGGCGCTGCTACCAGATCCAAACCAAGTCGGAGTCGGAGTGCAATGACGGTAACTTGGCGCGGCGGGAAGGTTTCGCCTCGACGTCGCGTGGAGACAACGCGGGGATTTGGGAAATAATTAGAAGGCAGGTTAGGTTAGTACTAATCCGGAATTACCCAGGGGCACCTTCGTGGGCCAGATGGGCCTAATGTTGTTGGGCTGGATTATTTCTCGTGTTACTGAGATGGCCCGTACTAAAAAATTAAGCCCATTTGTGAAGTCTTTACTGTTAGGCTGTGTTTGAGAGGTGGGATGGAGAACTCACACGTACGCAAAACGGAGCGACATATTTTTTAATGATTAATTAAGTATTTGCTAAATTTTTTTTGAAAAATGGATTAATATGATTTTTTAAAGCAACTTTCGTATAGAAAATTTTTTGCAAAAAATACACCGTTTAACAGTTTAAAAAGCGTGCGAATGACAAGTTTGAAAAGTTTGCAAAAAATGCTAGCATATGCTCCATGTTTTGATTTGCTCAATCCTTCACACTGCATCACACAAATAAAAACATGAGCATATGCTAGCACAAAATAGAGGGGACAGTCGCAAAAAGATGCGGGCTCGGAGAAGTTATATTTCCGTTTATCTTTCTGACCGACCAAGCTTTCACCTGTAAAAACTACTCCACCATCGAATTTTGATCGGTTAAAAACAAATATTTCAATTCAACACACCAGCTTAAACATGCTGGTTTTCGTAAATCGACACCCAACGGTTTCATAAAAACCGACCACCAAGACATCAGTGCAAGGTTCACTTGTGTTAAAAGAAACACACATATATTTTGTAAATGCACTTTTGCTTGGTCTAGACATGTTGACCAAGGATTTTTTATTTAGGGTGCATTGTAAACTTTGACTCCAAACTGCAACTCTTTCGTTTACTGAGCACAATTCTTAAACTATTAAATGATGCGTTTTTTACAAAAGCTTTTTATATTGAAGTTTTTTTTAAAAAAATCAAATAAACCGTGAGCTCGGCGAACTGCAATATGGCTCGATTGTGCTAGTTGGAGCTCAGTGATGGAGCCGAGAGAAGGAATCCCTTGCTTACTCGGATCCATACCTGCTTCTTAACGGAGAAGCAAACAAATGGGAGAGGATTGATGGAGAAGAAGACTAGTTCAGTTTGAAACTTTTACAAAATCATCTGGTACAGAGTGAAAACCTATAATCTAAAGTGAAACTTGGGTTAAAATTCCTAGCCCACAGTGCAATTCACTCAATCTTTAATGACGATGGATAGCTCAAAAGTCTTGTTTATACACCCAGAAAAAATATATGTATAACATTTTGTACACGGTTACTAAGTACTGTAACGTTCCTGCTATTACCATTTTAAAGAGATATGTATTGTGATATTTCTGAAAAGTTCGAACTCACAAATGTTCAAAATTCAAACCGTCCAAATTTGGGAGTTGTGAATATACCTGGCTAGAAATAGTTTAGAAAGTATGTTGGGCACCGTTCGAAATGAATGAAGATTAATATGGACATGTAAAATGAAAAAATCATTAGCATATTCAGTTTTTAGTTATTTTCAAACTTGAAAAATTAATTTATCCAATATTTTCAAGCAACTTTTATATATATACAATTTACGTACAAAATATACCGTTTAACAGTTTGAAAAGTATGCTAATAAAAATCGAGGTAAAATCTGTATCTTGATAACTAGAGTTTACAAATATGGTGAGGTTTTTTGAAATCATGTGGCATGAGGAAGGAAGACGTCAGGACTCAGGGTGCTACTTCAACAGGAGTCTAAAGTTGACAAATGTCAATTAAAAAACCATATAAAATTGGGTTAATTGGATCCATATCATTATAAATAATTTGCTTGTTTGAAAAAAATACCATCACAATTTACCTAATTGGAAGCATACCATTACAATTCTTTCTATATCTGAAATATGTCATTTTCTACACCCCAAAGGCCCTTGGACCTATGTATAGACCAGTGTATTTTTATATAGTACTCCTGCCTACATCTTGCTGACATGTGGGCCATTTCTTCCATCTCTTCTCTCTCACAGATCACAGTGAGCGATGCATCTAAACCCCAATGCCGCCGACCAGCCGCACACACTGTTACCCCCACCCGCCCGTGACTACCTGTCGTCCTACTAGCCAAACGACGCCACCCAGGCCACTTGCGCCGGTAACCCCCTCCTCGAGCTCCGCCACCGCCTGCATGAGCTCGCATGCTATTTTCCTCCTTCCCGACGCGATGGACGACATGGCATAGAGGGTAGATCCCACGGTCGGCTCCATCCCCGCCTTGGGAAACTCGTCCACAACATCAAGCTCCGCCGCCACCAGCGGCTCGAGCTCCATGTCATCACCGAGCTCAAGCCTAGATCTGGGGGAGTGGATCGGGATCAATGCGGAGGGGAGGTGGCGCGGGAGGAGCCGGAGCGAGGTGGTCGCTAGGGAGACACCAACGAGCCGCTGGCAACGTAGATGCAGCGGAGGGGAGGTGGTTTGCGATGAGGCTGGACTACATGGCGGCATCAGTGTTGGGTGGAGGGAGGGAGTAGAGCACGGGACCCAGTGTGGTGGTCGCTATTGCTGCTCCTGGTCACCATTCATGCCTGCCTCTTCGGGGGAAACCGCGTCTGTCAGTCGCCTTGCCACTCCCAGTCACCATCGTCCTCCTCCTCCTTTCACTTCCACGTCCTTGGCAACACTACCAACAACGGGGCGCTCGACGCGTTTGGCTCAGCCGCTGCACTCGATGGGGCCTCCAGGCTGCCATGGGCGAGGCTCGCGGCAATCCTTTCCGCCGGTGTGCTCGTCGTCAGGGCCGTTACACATCCTAATCGCCACCTCCGGTAGAGATGGGTAGTAGGAGGTGGAAGAAAGGGCCCACATGTCATTGAGCGGAGAGAAGAGAGGTGTAGCATGGGCATTTTGGACTATACGAAAATGCATTAGCCTGCACGTGGGTCCAAGGGCCTTTTGGGTGTAGGAAATGACATATCTCATGTTTAGGAAGAATTGTATTGGCATGCTTTTAATTAGGTGAATTGTGATGGTATTTTTTTAAACATGCAAATTTTTAATGGCATGACATGGATCCAATTAACCCTATAAAATTTGGATGTTGAAAAGCATATAAAATCCGAAATAACTAGTGCCTTTCCCTTCCAAAGTCGCGAATCTATTCTCAGAAATTAGGAACCAAGAAACATCAACACAGCTCGCTTTCATCCTCCAACTCGTTGGCTGACCCTATAAAATATCTTGGAGAAGATTCTAGAAGAAGGCCATTAGATCATAGCGTCGTTAGCAAGCCACAGCCCGCACCGCCACCTCCACCTCCCAAATCCCAACACGCCAAAACAATGGCGACCTCGGGCTCCTCCTCCCTGTCCTCCCCAAAGCGCCAGCGACTGCCGCTGCTGTCGGGGATGGACATGCTAATGGCGCTCCCGTCGGACATCCTCGACGACCGCATCCTCGCACTGCTCCCCTTTAGCAAGCTGGTCCGCACATCCTGCCTCTCCCGTGCGTGGCGCTACCGCTGGGAGTCGATCAAAAACCTCGACATCGAGCTGCCCCCTCACTTCTCCGGCAGCCGCGCCCTGTGGCGGTGCCCACAGCCCGTCCGCAGCTTCCGCTCCCGCGTCGCCCGCCGTGATGTCTTCCGCGTTGCCTGCTGGCTCCGCGCCTTGGCACGGAAGGGCGTCCAAGACCTCAGCCTAGAGTTCTTGTTTGGTGAGTTGCGCTGCTTTCTCGGATCCACCCTCTTCTCCTGAGCCGCACTCGTCTGCCTCGACTTCGAGCAATGCGACATGCCGGCAGCGTCGCCCGGCTTTCCGAGCTTCCCCAACCTTGTGTATGTCGCCCTCCCGTTCGCCGGTGCTGGCACGCAGCTCGAACACCTGATCGTCGTGGCAGAGAACCTCGCCATGCTCAGGTTGTCACTTCTATTTACCACCACCGTCGGTGTGGACAGGTGGGCCATTAGAGCGCCCAAACTCCGGGAACTCTTCGTCACCATGGGGATTGTCGAAACTGAAATTCGGCAATAAGAAAAGGGGTAGCGCACAAGACCTAAAAGTGGATGGATGCGGAAGACAAGGATTTAGACAGGTTCAGGCCCTGTCAATGAGAGGTAAAACCCTACTCTTGTTTGGAGATTGTATCCGCTGGGTGTATATTGATCTGACGATCGAGTTGCGAATATATCTGTGATCATCTCTATGATCTTGCCCCTAAAGGCCTCCCTGCCCACCTTATATAGGTTGGGGGGCAGGGTTACAAAGAGAAAAAACCTAGCCAGATACGACATCAGTTTTCTAATCTATTACATGGTAGTACTCAATCGAGACTCTAAGTCATGCCATAGAATATAAGGCAATATTATGACTAAGTCATACTCTATTACATAATATATGGATCCGGCCCACCCTCTATCTTTAGCTGAATATGAAGGCCGTATGAGTACCTGGTACCCATATTCTCCACAGTAACCCCTAAGATCTTCATAGTCGACGAGATAACTTCACTTCGAACCAAATGAATCCATAGCCGAGTGTTTCAATCATCTCTGCCATAGTCTCCCGAGTGCTTCAATCAATCCAATAGAAAGGTTGTGAAGGGTTGAAAAACTGCAATAAAAAATATACCTAAGTGCATCGACTAGATGCATCTAATTAGGTGTAGCCCGACTATGTGTTTAGTTGAATAAACTAAACATATAGTCAAGAACTTTAATAATTTTAACCAACCGAGTGGTTTTATATAATAATATGCTTAGCCAAAGCCAAAAGCATTTTAGAAGAAATCACATAGCAAATAACCTTAATAATAAAGTTTGTTGCATAGTGAACATGAGCAATGGTACCATGTTGTGTATATATTGCCAAAGCAAGTATATCTAAGTTCCTATAAGACACACAATTTCATCATCCTTAGAAATATATAGCATTTGTGGTATAGAATTCGAGTTAATAAAACTCATAAATAGATTTACTAACCGCCTAAAGAATATGACCAAAATATAATCAATCTAAGCCATAATTTTGATCTTAATCAGAAAAGCATACAAATATGACAAGATAGCATTGATATAATATAAAATCAATTGCTTTGTAGAAAACCAAACAACTCCTGCAACCTATAGAAAAGTTACCAGCACAGTTATAAAAAACTTTACTGTTTGTCACCTTCCAAATTGCATCGTACCAACTCCTAAAAAGTTGTGTAACTACTGTATAAAAGGATTTTGAAGGTATTGGGTAATAGAGCACGTGCATATTGCCAAGGCAAATTTACTCAAGTCCCTAGAGACACGTGACAAGCCACACCTGAGAATATGGGCTGTGAACATATTGGGATTAAGCCTAAAATATGCCCACCGATACCCTTAAAATATGACATATAAAGCACGCCTTTTAATATACTCCCGATTGGCAAATCTCCCCGGTAATGTAGACCAAGCACATCTCATCTGAGTAGCTTCTGATATAGAGTGGTTAACCCTCACGGGATGTACCGAAATAAATATGATGATTAAATCCCGACTGGCGCAAGTACTCAAATGATGGTCCTCGTGGGATATAATAATTGATTCAGTTCTTGAGCATAGGAGATAAGCCCATTGCTATAAATTCATATCGCATGTAATTGGAATAAGTCCAGATTGAAGGTATGATCCTTGTGCTAGAGCTGGTAAGCCCCTGAGCATGATGGTTGTCCTTCTGTTGCAGTCGAGGTTACCCATTGGTGGCGACTGATATGGTCGGTATGGAGGCGAGATCATCAGTTGATGGCAGCAAAGAGATCGGTGCTAGCGAAGCGAAAGTAGCCAATAATGAAGATAAAGTTGTCTATCAGGGACGGCGTAGTAGGCTAACCATAACGGCTAGACCACCAGTCGGCAGTGACGGAGATAGTCAGACGATGAAGACAAAGGTGCTTATCAGTTGCGGCGTAATAAGCCACCAATTGTGATAGACACAACCGGTGGTGATGACGATCGACAGCAGCAGAGGTAGCCGGTTGTAGAAACAAAGTTGCCAGTCAACGGTGGCAGAGAAATCCACCAATCGTAGAAGCGAAGAAATCATCTAGTGATAGCAGATACAACCAGTCAGTGACGAAGTTCCCATGAACGGTGACAGAGTAGATTAGGCCAAAGAGGTATGGCAAGATGTTGATGAAGATGGCGATGTTGGTGATCCAGTCAGATTTTAGTATCGACGAAACCCAATCTCCTGAAGCAAAGAACCTGGTTGACAGTAGTTGGTCGGACATGAAGGTAATGCTGATGACGAAGGTGCCGGAGGTGACGTCAATGATAATAAACTGTTGAAAAGATGTCCAAGCTCGAGTAGTTGTCTTGACATTAGTGTGTGCATGGCGAAGATCGATGCATCGCCTCTTGATTTGACGATGACAATAGAACTTGCTGTCGTAGTCGTTCATGATGCTTCACATGGAAAAAAATTAGATATTGATACTATTGATCAACTCGTCGAATCTGAGTTGATTGGTTGATGCTTCACTTGGGAGGTTTGAAGTAATATCCGAGTAGAACTCCAGAAGGCAATGTTGAATTTGACCATGATATGTAGATTAAATCTTGAACTTGACACTTAAGAAACTTGGAATAGACTGTAGCATCAATTGAGAGTCAAAGTTGTTGGTGAAAATGTTAGAGTTGCTGAAGTAGAAAGCCTACTCTAGAGTGAAGATGAAGTCGATGACTCCGAAGTTGATTTTGTAGAACTTGCTAATTGGTTAATTGATTGTTTTATCTTAACATAACATTTGTCGAATTTTAGTCTTATATTTGTGCAGCCCCCGACTCTATGCTTAGTTGGGAAACAAGTAAACATAGAGTCAAGAACTGAAACTTCTTGTTATTGAGTAACCATCGCTTGAGTGAAGATACGCATTGTGGATGTCCGAGTAGAAATCTTTAGTATTAGAGCACCACTTGTTGTTGTAGATTAACGTGACGCCGTAATTCTTAGAGATGTCGAGGTTATTGAAGTAGCGAAGCTGACGAAGTAGAGACAACATAGGTCACTGGTGATGAAGACAACGAAGATGAAGTCGCCCAAAAATGGTAGCAGAGTTGCATAGACCTGGAGGTGTGAACACCAGTCGGTGATAGTAAAGGTGACTGGCTGTGAAGACGAAGTTGCTCGACAACAGTAGCGAAGATGCATAGCCATAGAAGCGAGGAGACTAGTCGGCAGCAACAGACGAGGCAGCTGGCAGTGAAGACGATGACACCCGTCAGTAGCGGCATAGCAAGCCAACCATGAAGGTGAGGACACCAGTCGGCGGCAGCGAAGGCAAGCCGGTGGTGAAGAAGAAGACGCCCATCAATCAGCGGCGAAGACATAGGCCAACCGTGAAGGCGAAGGCACCAGTTGGCGACAACGAAAGCAAGCCGATAGTGAAAACGAAGACGCCCATCAACGGCGGTGGTATATGCCAACCGTGAAGACAGAAACACCAGTAGGCGACGGCGAAGGCAACTAACGGTGAAGACGAAGACACCCTTCAGCGGCGGCATAATAGTCTAGCCCTGAAGGCGGAGACACCAGTCGGCGACGGCGAAGGCAAGCCGGCGGTGAAAACGAAGACACCCATCAGCGGCGATGATGTAGGCCAACCGTGAAGGTGATGACATCAGTCGACGGCGGTGGAGGCAAGCCGGTGGTGAAGATGAAGACGTCCATCAACGGTGGTGGTATATGCCAGCCGTGAAGGCGGAGACACCAGTCGGTGACGACGAAGGTAGAGGACAGTGAAGACGAAGACGCCCATTAGCAACGGCATAGTAGGCTAACCGTAAAGGCGGAGACACCAGTCATCAGCGGCAAAGGAAAAAATGGTGAAGACGAAGACACCCATTAGCGGCGGCATAATAGTCCAGCCCTGAAGGCGAAGACACCAGTCGGCGATGGTGAAGGCAAGCCGGCGATGAAGACGAAGACGCCCATCAGCGGCGACGATGTAGGCCAACCGTGAAGGCGATGACACCAGTTTGCGGCGGTGGAGGCAAGCCGGTGGTGAAGACGAAGATGCCCATAAGCGACGGTGGTATATGCCAATCGTGAAAGCGGAGACACCAGTCGGCGACGATGAAGGTAGCTGACGGTGAAGACAAAGACGCCCATCAGCGACGGCATAGTAAGCTAACCGTGAAGGCAGAGACACCAGTCGGCAGCGGCGAAGGCAACTGACAGTGAAGATGAAGACGCCCATCAGCGGTGGCATAATAGTCCATCTCTGAAGGTGGAGACACCAGTCGGCGATGGCGAAGGCAAGCCAGCGGTGAAGATGGCGCAGCAGAGCCTTGGCACCAGCGGACGGTCGTTCACGGCCGGGACGTCTGGCGCTGCAATCGTCGCCTCTTCGTCATCAAGGCCAGCCGCGGGCATCACGAGAGCATGCATGGGGGGCCGGATGCCCGGCTCGATATCGAGCGCCGGCGTGACGAGCGTCGCGCCGCCTAGGCGGGGGAAGGCGCTTCCTCCTCTGGAGTGCCGCCCTAATCTAGCCATGAGGGCAGGCCCCCCGTGTCCCCAGTTGGTGGTGCTGGCTGTCGAGCCTTCGTGGCGAGTCTTCGGAATGTCTGATGGCCCCCGAGGTTCCGGCCTAGCATCACCGAGAAAAATGACGGCAGCGTCAACCCCGCTGAGTTCCTTCAGATCTATATGACTAGGATAGAGGCCGCGAGGGGTGACGACAGGGTCATGGCGAATTTCTTTCCCATGTGGTAGCCCCTTGAGATATAAAAGGAGGCTCAGGCCTATGGAGAAGGGGGGACGAAGAACAAATAGACAGGAGAGAAACGGAGAGCAAACACTTGTATTCCCTGATATTCTAGTCGCATATCCACCACACACAGGAGTAGGGTGTTACGCTTCTCAGCGGCCCGAACCTATATAAACGCTTCTCTCTGTCTCTCCCTCTCTCTCTTTTGTGATCAGGAGAGAGAATTTCACCCTGCGTCCCCAGCCGAACTCACAAAGGGGGCCCTCTCTATCCCCCATTGAGGAGCTAACCCTCCGTCAATGATACTATTAAAAATTCTTGCTATTGTTGGATGTGAATTAAATATTTTTAGTTAAGTAGTAGGTTTAGGACAATTTAAGTTATGTATTAGTTCTAGTTAGTCAGTTTGCATGACGTTTAGGAAGGATGTGGTAATTTTTTATTTCTAAAGTGGCATGATAGTTTTTGGTGTAGATGGATAGACTTGTTCGTGTTTACTACGGTGGTAGAGTGGTTGAACCTTACATTGGTGCGTATGTTGAGTTTGAGGATATGTTGTTGAAGACCATTTTGTTTCCCACCCGTCCCACTTTTGATGAACTAAGGTCACAAGTGAAAGAAGCTCTTGAATGGACCGATGATTATGTGGAGATTGGTATTTATGGGAGATACGATGTCGGTCAAGGACATAAGTATGTATTGAAGGTGCTAGGTCAGTTGGATTGGGAAATTTATTTTGATTTGGTAAAGACTCTCAGTTTAGATCTCTAGAGGTGTTTGCTTTAAAGATGGTATGTACCATAGACAATTTGGATCTAAACAAGTCTCTGTGTTATCCTTACGACGAGAATAATTTTGTGACATATTCTTCTCGTCGTGGGGGTACACACTGTGGCAATGGGGGAACAAGTAGATCAGCATCGAAGACTGAGTTGGTACGAGAAGACTTGGATGAGCAAGGACAGAAGAAGAGACATTTGTTTGGAAATGAGTTAGAGGAGACAAGACCATCAAAGAGACGTCATAGTAGTGACGATGTGGACGCAGCAAGGGAATTGAAAATGGAGTTAGTAGAGGGGCTTGATGTAAGTGAAGGTTTATCGGAAGATGTCGGGAACAACATAAATTGGTCATCATACGGAGGCAACCCTGAATACTCGATGCAAGTAGCAGGCCAAAATTATGATCCAGCTGATTACTTTGTTATGCACTTGAGTGCTGGTCACGATGAACCAAGTGTTGAGCAGTATGATGTTGAATTTGCTGATGACTCCGATGATGACCGTCCATTCCCTGCACTAACCAACAATGACAAATTAGCATTAGAGGAATGTCGTGCGTTCGAGAAGGTGTTTGGGAGGAAGCCGGACATTCTTGAGTTTAGGGACCTAACACATGTCCATGGTGCAATATTAGATGGTGACATCAACATGGATCACTTGCCAGAACCATTCCAGGTGGATGGCCTAAAGAAGGGTTTGGAATTCCCATCCATGGTTGCATTGAAACTATGGCTCCAGGAGTACGTCATTGTGCACCATCGTCCATACCGTGTTGTGAATTCCACCACAAATAGGAGGTACGCTGTTAAATGTGAACACAAACGATGCAAATGGAAGGTGCACGCAACAAAGAGGTCCAGTGGCACGTGGAGGATATCATGTATTGGTAAGGCACATAGTTGTGCCACTGCAGAAGGTTCAGGGAGCCACCGGCAGTTGACATCTAAGTTCATAGCAAATAGGTTATGCAATGCCATCAATTGCAACCTACCCTCTCTGCTTCAGCGTTAGCTGTCTATATATTTGAGGTTTTTCAATATAGGGTGAAGTAAGGCAAGGCTTGGAGGGCAAGAGAAGAGGCTATGAAGCTCATTTATGGAGAATGGGGTGAAGCATACGTCCGTTTGCCCACGATGCTACAAGCCATTAAGCAGAGGAATCCGAGTATGGTGTACCATATTGATACCCATCCCAATAGGCTAGTGAACATTGGTGGGGTGACGAAGAAAATATTTATGCGTGCATTCTGGTGCTTTGGTCCTTCTGTCGAGGCATTTGTTATCGTCAGGTACCATCCTCCAACCTTAGCGGCCGTGCACTTCTGATTCAAGTGTGGATGTGACTACGACTACCGGTGGGTAGGCCAAAGTGAAGGCAAAGTTTTACCCCTTTGCCCTACACTGAGCCAGACATGGAGAAGTCACTGACCTACTTATTTGAAAGTACGGCCACCTCACATGCTCGTAGTGAGGTGACGTACAAGCAGTACATCAACAAGATGGACTGCCTCCAGTCTGGGCATGTAAGTACTTCTAATTTCAATCGAAATTTATCAATAGGTTTTATGTCAGAGGGACTCACCTAACACAATTCTTCTACATGTGTAGATTACTTGGCTACCATATCACACGCCTGAGGCAAGCGTACTTACACTGAACACCTTGTGCAATCGGGATGCAGATTACTTCATGGATCAATGTCCACTGATTTTTTTCTAGGCTATTGAGTACCACCTGCTACACCGTGTCATGCGACAGTTCAGGAAGAGGCAAGATTTCCCGATTGAGGCCATCTCAACTAGAGTGGACCTACACAGGTAGCTTGCTTCGATTCACGCTCTTTCATTTTTGTGCCATAAACCCTATGTTTTACACATCAACACATTGTATTTTTCAAGGTTCGACAGGGTTAAAACAAAAAAGGTGAAGGATTGGGGGTTAGAACACAGTAGATACATTGATGCTTGGAGGACAGCGGAAAGGAATGATAGGTATATCGAGCCAATCCACCAAAACAAGCATTTCTATGAGTACCTTCGTTGGCTACACAGGACCTATCGAATTTTCCTACGGCCTACTTGGACGGAGGCCGACATAGAGGAAGACCGCTCTTATGACGAGGGGCGGGATTGCTATGACATTCGGACTAGGATTGGTAATCAAATGGAACATGCGCCACTTAGAGACAGAGTCGTAAGTCCTCTTGCATTTGTCAATTTGATTTTATTGTTCACGCAATATTTAAGATACATCCTGTCATGCTTGCAGTCTAGAGAGCTCTTTAGGAGCGTGAATGAGATAGGGCATGCCCTCGGATTTCCGAGGGGTGGTGAGGAGACAGAGAACACACTGCGCAATGTGCTCGAGGTAAAATGATCTAACATTCCATCCAAAAAAAGCAACATATGGTTTATGCCTAACAAAATCCTTTTCTAATGCAGAAAGTTCGTCGAAGGTGCTGCAAGCTGGCTGCAAGACTAGGTTGCAGGTCAGTTGGATTGGACAACGTATACCAACCGCGCAGACTACCACCACCACTACCTCAATCCGCGCTTCCAAGTACCACTCGACACTCCATCACGATAGAAGAACGTGAAGAAGTTGGCAGTTCGTCATCATCACGCAATCCACAGGGGAGGGGAAAGGGAAAGGCACAGGCTACACCTAGCGACGACGACGACGACGATGACGACGACTACATCGCCCTGGATGCTAAAGAGATAGGCATGTCGCAGCTGCTCGATGCGCCTCAGGCGCCACAGCCCACGACATACAACTTCCGTTCCACTCGGCAAGGAAAAAAGAGGTATATTGACCTTACTATTGTCATATGTTCTTTGATTTGCCTTATTGTTTTTTGAAATATTCTAGACATTGTATTTTCAAATGTAGGTACACTCCAGGGTCACAGGCTCTTCGGCGTCAACGGAAGAAGTGATTTCGGTGAAGTTCTACTAGTTCTCATCTTTTAGAACATTTGTGATCATGCTATGTCTGCGGATGTGAACTTATTTAATGGACTCCGGGGTTGTATGGACTATGTGATGAACTTGTGAACTAAGTGATGAACTTGTGAACTATGTGATGAACTTGTGGACTATGTAATATTTTGATGTGCAATTGAACTTGTCCCACTTGTTTGACGGAATTGAACTATGTGATGCTTGATATGGTGTGGATAATTGATTAGTATGTTTATTGTGAATTGGTTGAAATGTTTGCATTTGATGAATATCACTATCTGATGTATGGTGTGGATAATGCGCTGCTGGGCGCCGCGCCGGGTTGGCTGGGCGAGGAGCGGTGCCCGCAACCTTGGCGCCGAGTTGGCTAGCCGGGGAGCGGTGCCAGCAACCCTGGTGCCGCGCCGGGTTGGCTGGCCTGGGGAGACAGCGCCAGCGACCTGGCCGAGCCAGGAGGGTCGGTGGGTAGCAGGGGCGGTGCCAGCAACCCTGGCGCCGTGCCTTGGGGGACGACGCCAGCGACCTGGCCGAGCCAGGAGGGTCGGTGGGTAGCAGGGGCGCCGCCAGCAACCCTGGCGCCGTGCCCTGGGTGGACGGCGCCAGCGACCTGGGCTGAGCCAGGAGGGTCGGGGGTGGCCGGGGCAGCGCCAGCAACCCTGGCGCCGTGCCCTGGGGTACGACGCCAGCCTCCCGGCAGAGGTAGGAGGGGTCGATTGGGAGTGGCCGAGGCGACGCCAGGGTTGCTGGCGCCGAGCCTTGGGGGACGGCGCCAGCCTCTCGGCGGAGGCAGGAGGGGTCAGTGTGGCCCAATGCGGCGCCAGCCATCCTGGCGCCGTAATGTGGGGGGCGGCGCCAACCTCCTGGCCGAGGTAGGACTTGGTCGAGGGTGGCCATGGGTACTAGCCACAATGGCGCCATGCTTGGGGGCGGCGCCAGCCTTTGGCCCGAGGCTGGGCTGTCCGCATGAGGGAGGGTGGCAGCAGCCAATTAGGCGTCCCATGGAGGAATGCCGACACGATTTTTGAGGGGCCAGCTAGGAGAGGACACCGTAACAAATAGTGGCAAAACATGACACAAAATCGATCCTAACAAAACATACAAAATCGCATACATGCACGCCACTTCATCCAAACATGACAAAGTACAATGGCAACATCATCGAGTTGAAGTCTCAAAATTAAAATGTTTCCAGTTTGATATATCAATACTGTCGTTATTACATGTCTTAGGGAATTTAAGATTATCCAACAACTCCAATAAAACTACTGGGTGCATCGAGGATATTTCCCCTTGCTCGCGGCCTCTGGACTAGCCTCCTCGGCACGCTGTGCCCTAGCCAACTTCCTCGCCCGCTCCTTCGCACACTCTTCCTTCTCCGCAAACTCCCTTGCCATCTCCCTGACCTCCCTCTCCTCCTTCCTCTTTCTCTCCGCATCTCTACTGCCGCAAGTCAGAGACGACGATCGAGCCGTTCCTCTTTCCATTCGCGTTCCCTACGAAGCATCTCTGCATCGCGGGGATCAATCTCCATGTCAATCCATTCCACAAAGTCGCACAGAGGAGGTGGTATCTTCGCTACCTGCACATTTCCTGATTTAAATGATTTTCATACAAATTTCAGTGCAGTATCGTAACCTCGAAAGTATAACAAATTACCTCCACTGGCTTCGCCGCCTTTTCTTTCTTTCCCTTTGCCTTAGGCTCACGCTTAGGCTTCTCCGGACTGTATGTATAATTGTGACACATCCAGTACCTCTGGTGGTATGTCTTGTGGTCATTACTTATTGCAAAACGACATTCGTCACCGCACCAACACATGGAACGGATAGCGTCCGGTGGTGGTAGCTGCCTAGGGCAATAGCCAGTTTGATCCTTCCTTATCATTCTACAAAACAAAAATGATCTCCCGCCAAGTAAATTATTGTGAAATTTTATCGACCACTATCTTATAACAATATTAACTTACTAAGCACTAAAAAACCGCATACATTTTTAAAGTCAATATATCAAATTTATCATCTTTCATGATAATTTATTTATATTTAGCTACAATTAACTTCTAACATGACACCAAATTTGTCTATCCTCCATATAGCACATAGCTACAAATTTTGACCTACATCAATTTTTTCATACAACCATTCATTCAAATCCAAACTATACTCAACAAATCCCCAATTTAAATATTCAAAATCAAAAATTTGGGCAAAATATGGGTTCTAGGGTTACCCTTCGATCTACAAATTTCACCGATTAAAACGAGAGAAAAAAGAGAGGAGAATGGAGGAGTATACCTTGATCTTCAATTTTCACAAAAAAATCCCACGAAAAACGACATTAAATTGAGTGGATTTGAGGAGGAGAGGTGAAAGGGAGAGAGAGAACTCTCAGCTTTCTCGGGCTCGGCTGGGATGTTTGGGGCGATTGGGGAGGATGGGAAGGGGTGGGGCCCACGAGAGTTAAGGAGTCCTTACATCGGGAGGACCGCGCCAGCGCCACTGACGTCGTGGTTGGTGCGGCGCACTAGCTACCTGGTGCCGCCATACCGCCACGTCGGCTCTTGCGCTATGCGTGGTGCCACCGTGGCACCCCGGCGGCGCCACTAGTGCTGGCGCCGTGCTGCTGGACGGTGACGGCGGTGCCTCTGGCGCACCAAATTGTAAAAAATCCTGCAGCAGCTACCGCCGCAAGCTCCCCCCACCCACAAGGCCACAAGGCCACAAGCCCACAACCACCACCTCCCCTCCAAAACGGCAAAAACCCCAGAAACGCCAAACCCTCTCGCCACGAAACCCTAGGGAGAGCCGCGGCGGCGGCCATGGCGACCGGCGATGACAAGCCCCCGTCCCTCGACGCCGACATCGACATGGCCGACCTCGCCACGCTTGACGCACCCGCCTCTTCCGACGCCGGCGGCGGCCCCTCCGCTCGCTTCCGTCCCAGGGCCAAGGGCAAGCCGAAGCCGAAGCCGAAGCCGAAGCCCGAACCCAAGGCGGAGGATTCGAAGCTCAAGGCGGAGGAGCCCAAGCCCGAGGCTGCCGCGCCGACAGAGGACTCGATGGAGGTGGACGGGGTGGGTCCGAGCACCAGCGCCAGCGCGGAGGGGGTCGGAGCTGAGGAGGTGGAGGATGAGGAGGACTACGTGCTGCGGGAGATTGACGTCTACTTCACGCCCAAGCCCTTCGACGAGGACACCATGGTAATGGCTCTCAGACTCCCTTCCGTATCATTGTGCCGTAGGGGTGGCAAATTTGCTTAAGTTGTTACTTGTTAGTAGTAGTAAGGATTTGTGCTAGTTTTTAGTGCTGGCATGCTTCACTGACCATATCAGTATATCACCTTGCTGTGCGTGCAAACTGTGGAGATGGTTGGTTAACTGACCTCTAGCTTGCTAGTGGAATTTCTTCCTTCTTTTAGTATGCTGTTTAGGTTCCTTGTCTTCGGGGATCGGATGTGGTATAGATGCTAAATTCAGCATAGAAGACACGCACTATATTGCAATGTGTTATGCTCTGTTTGTTTTTGTTCTCACTCAAATTGTGCCATGTTTCAAGTTTCCTTATCTCTAGGTTTGGGCTGATAGAAAGGAACACCTTGTCTGTTGATTTTTTTTTGGTAGATTTAGTTTGGTCATTCTGTTGATAATATCATTCAGTCCTTTTATGTTGTGTTGTCATACTGTTAATGATGGATTATGGTCTCTTACTCTGCCTGATGGTTATTATATGAGTGCCTCCAAAGCAGTTAATTCTTTTTCTTTCCTTGTGAGCATATCAACTGAAATTTTTTGTCATCCTTTTTTTATAAAAAAACATCTATATATTTTAATTTTTGATATTTTTGTTGGACAGAACAGTGAGTTTTTTTTTCTGTGTTGAGACAATTGTATATGAACAATTAGTAGATCTTCTAATAGAAACCTCCATTTTTCCACCGCTAACTGATTCAAAAGATAAACACTGTATTCTTGAAGTCCAGATTATAATCTTTCCTGATGGCTCATTAGGGGGCTCATTTTCTTGTTCATGGTGAAGATGCTGCCCAATGTTATCTGATCATCGGGTTAATCGTCCTGATTGGTCCTGTGACTCCTATTAGGGACATTAACTTGATCAGCTTGATCAGAAACTGATTAGCCGTTGATCAATTGCGATTAATCATCCGATTAGGCTAGGTAACGATTAATTTCAGTAGGAGTTTTGGCCTGCATGTGAAGCTGGACCTCGGCAGTATTGGCCCGGTCC
The DNA here is from genome assembly GCA_008326285.1 of Oryza officinalis. Taxonomy (NCBI): domain Eukaryota; kingdom Viridiplantae; phylum Streptophyta; class Magnoliopsida; order Poales; family Poaceae; genus Oryza; species Oryza officinalis. The sequence goes on from BDMV01000008.1 coordinate 12,960,436, forward strand.
ATTCTCTATAGGGTTTAGTCCCCTGAAGCTGTCACAAATTGAAGTTCACGAGTAAGTGACCATCTAAGCATCAAATATTTCCTTTATGATTGCTTATACTATGCACTATATAGGAGATATTTAACTATTTGCCACTCTTACAAATGGCAATTAAGGATTTGCCACTGGACCCACATGTCATGGACACATGAGGACCCATATGTCATAGACTGCGAGTGGCAAATCCTTAATTGCCACATCTTAAAAGTGGCAAATAGTTAAATGCCCCTGGGATCAGGGCCGATCAGATGGTCATGTATTCAGAGGCATTTGGTTTCGTGCAACAGTGTCTGAATGTTAATCTGCTGTTGGTCATTAGATTGTTTTGTTTTTTTTGCTATGCATAACTTAAAAGAAGACAGGAGAGTTTCATTTGAGCACATCATCCTAGTGCATTTCCGCAGGGTTAGCATGCTTGATTCCTGTGGCCTGTTGGACTGCCGCAGCAACATATGTTGCATGAATTAAGGAGCAATGGTTCCTATTGAGGGAGTAACACGAAATTTAAACAGATATGCCCAAACTTGTGCAGTGATTGGGCATGGGGCCTGGAGGGCAAGGCCCATGACCAGGCCCAAGAGGAAGGCATGGCCAGCCAGCTTATTTTGCGTTTCATGCATGGAGGGCGTGCATCATGCGGTTACCACATACAGAAGTAGTTTCTGAAGTTGGGGGATTGATCATATTAGTTTAAATTGTTAGGTGCCGTCCTATATAAGGCTATTTGGAAAGTCTACGGGAGTCCTGCAAAGATCGATCTATAATCTCTTCCCCAGTTTGTCACCTCAGCCTGTAATCCTCCTCCCATTCCTAGCAGTTGACGCTGCCCGGCTATCCTCATGTCCTTGCCCATATCAATGCTACTTTACTAGCACTAAACAGCTGTTGGAAGTATGCACCTGTGGAACTTAGTATCCTGGCATAGCATGATTTCTTCACAAAATTATTTCAGCCTTTCTCTGGGTTTCTTCGGAGTTGTTGAAGGAATTATTTGTATTTTAAGCAACATTATATTGGTTTCCCTGGATTTGAGAATTACACATGGACAGTCATGTGTCAGTTGCATTGATATGGAAGAAGCTGTTTCCAAGCAGAAACTTTGTAAACTATTTGGCTGAAGTTACAATTTTATTGTTTTTGCTGTTTTGGAGTGGGCCGAGTGGCATATATATGGGTATCTACTTATCTCTTAGCATTTTTTAAAACAATACATCTGTATGTGAGTCTGCATGTCTTTCTTCTTATTTTGCTGAAAGTTGCTTTGTAGTTTGTATGTTCTTTCTTCCTGAATTCTCTTCTATGTTATTGGACAAAGTATTTCTATAATTTAAGAAGACAGAGGAAAAGTATGATTTGTTTTCATTTTAAAGGATTACATTTTGTTATTTGTGTCTTTTTGAATAGTTGTAATGCTCTTTTTGTTATCTACCTACTTTTGTAGAATTTTTTTTGTGTTATAGATTGTTGCACTTTCTTCTACTCCCTCTGTCCAGAAATATAAGCACTCCTGAGTTCCAAATGTGTCCAAGAATTTAAGCTCTTCCGGTCTTCCCACTTACTTCGTCATCTCAACTAATCACAGCCATCCCTCATTTAATTTCTCCACCTACTTCCCTGTCCCAACCAATCACAACCATCCCTCACCTCAACCCTAAATCTCCAAAAAAGTCCAGGAGTGCTTATATTCTTGGATGGAGGGAGTAGTCCTGAACCAGTTCCCAACCTATTGGGCCTTTTCCTCTTCACATGTACATGTTCTTGTAGCCAATAAATCAGAATATTTGGCCTGGCCTGCACAAACTTTTATGATTATTTTTTGTTTAAAGTGTTCTCTATTCTTTTTCTGTTTGGTTAATGGCAAATAAAATTTTTTCCAGTAAAATTGAGTTTTGCATATAGAAAATTGACTGATTAAATTAACATATATAACGTTAATAGCTCCACTACATAAAGGCTTTTTTCCATGTATCAATCTGATCCAAAACTGAACAGGAATTTTTTTTCCTTCTGGTTGAATTGAGGTACACTGCAAGTTTGTTGGCAGATGCTATTTTTATCATATTTATTGACACTAAGTTTTATCATATAATCCACAGCTTTACGTTATGCAATATCCACTGAGGCCGTGTTGGCGCCCATATGAGCTAAATGAAATATGTAAGGAGGTACATGCCCAGTTAACTGTCCTCTTTTGATGATTTATACCTAATTTGGAAATTTATACTGTACTATTTAATTGTACTCCAATACTTTATTAAAGGGATTACAATTGTCAGGTCCGTGTAAAGCCATTGAGTTCAAAAGTTGAAGTAGACTTGGATATCAATACAGAATGTGAAAATTATGACCCAGAGGTTCCTGTGCCTTTTAGACTAACTGAACAGGTGAGCATTTCCTTTTTGTTTTCACAGAATTAATCACATCAAGGTTTTCTTTGTTGTGTACAGAGTAAACACTTATGTATGCCCAGCATATTTCCACATGGTGTTCTTATTAGTTTTGGAATAACTTGATTTCATTTTTTTGCTGTTAAATGTTTACGTTCATCTCTGAAGTACATATTTCATAGTATTGCCATTTGAGTGATTTTTTGCAGTATAGTTAATCTTCCTGGCTATTTCAATTTTTATAGATAACAATTTATCAATTTCTCATATCATCTTGATCTAATTGTTGTTAATTTATCCATTGGCACAAAAAAACCATTGTTAGTGCTGAACATCTTTAGTTACTTAATTGGAATTGGAACAACATATTTTCCTGCATCGTGTTCTAAACCTCCAGTTCGTTTTAGAATTTAATATTAGTAATCAAACTAGTTTAAGTTAAATTTCCTGCTCTTATGATGTTCTTATGAGTTGGTTTATAGTTCACTTTCGAGGCAAGAAAATTGGTATCCTCTGTATTTGCATTAGTATAATTGGTATTTCACCTTTTCTTTTTGTTATTTTCAGACACTATCATCATCCAAAGCAGCTGATGTGGCTGATTATGCAGTTGGAGTTCTTAGAGGCAACTTGGTAAGCAACAGGAGAATAGGTTGTAAGGTTGACAGTTAATGTTCACTAATTGCACTGAGTAGCCTATGCCTCTATGGAGCTCTAGCATGCTACGTAAGTTAAATCAATGAACACCGTACCAAACCATAAACCTGAACTTGGTATATGGCTTTGACCGTTGACTGCTCTTTTTAATCGTAGTAGTGTAATTATTAGAGTGGTGTAGTGCTTTGGCTTGTGTAGTTGTGTATAAGTTGCTATCTCCCTATCCAAAAGAGAGAAACCATTCAGAAGCAAGCCCTTGAATTATGTGATTACAGGTTGCTTGTCGCACATTGATCAGGCACTCTACTAATGCCAGTATGCCAGTGAAATATGGTGGTACTTGTTTGTCACACTCCAATAACCCAAACAACTCCAATCCAAACTAGAGATAATGAGTTTGTTTTTCCCTGAATATCTTCTTGTCCTTGGTATGTAATAAATGTAGTTCAGGGCTTACTCCAATAAATCTTTTTTATCTGGTGAAAGGCCTTTTGTGTGCTACAAGTTGGACTTTATCAGATGAGTTCCTGTATTCATTGAATAGAACCAATCCCTTGCCTTGTTTTACAGGTTCATTTGAATCATATTGATGCAGTGATGCAACTGCGACCATCAATGTTACATGTAAATTCTGGTCGCTCAAATGCTAGGCAGACACATGGAGGAGCGAATAGTGATGCTAGCGGCTCAACTACGCCATCAGTTAAGGTGAAACATTCAGTCTCTATGTCAGGACTTGTACTATTTTATTACTCTTTTACAAGAACAAAAAGCTAGAGAAACCTCAAAATGATGAGTCAGCTAACTAATGTTCTTGTAAGTTTCATGTCTCGACAAGTTTTGTCCACAGTAGCAGCCATAAGAATATATCAACCTGATAAGATTAAACGTGCGTATTTGAATAAAATCCCTCTTGTATCCCTTTCGATATGATTGTTTGAGTTATGTATTGTATCCCTTTCGATATGATTGTTTGAGTTGTGTATGGTCATGCATTTCCTATTAATTGGAGTAAGCATGTAAAAACTTCTGAAGGACTGATTGCCTGTTAGTAGCCAAATGTTTTGTTGGCTGAGTTGCAAGATTTGTTTAGTGTGTCTACTGATTTTAATGTCTGGTTCCAAGTAGACAAATCATATGTAGCCTGAGGATACGGTACGGGCTGTTTTGTCCATGGTTTCTAACCAACTTTTTAATCATGTTTTCCACTACCGCATAGATATTTGACTTGTCCTTCATTTTGGTTGATCAGACTCCTATTTATTCTCTAGTTATTTTGATAAGTTATACCAAAAGAAATGACTGCAGTATTATTAAAACTTGGGTGGCTTTCAGCCGCTGGTCCTAAGCAGTTATTGATGACCAAATGTCTTATGCTTGCAGCGAAATGAGCGCTCAGAAGATTCCAAAGACTACACTGAAGAATCTGAGGTTAGGAGTAACAGCTTAACTTTTATATGCTTATTATTGATTAATGTGCCTTTGCTACATTTTAAGGATTTCTTTTGGTCCAGTTTTCTTCTATTTACTGAATACTGTTGAACGGTCTTTAAAGTTGGAATTTGAGGTGCATTAGTGTACTTTTGTTCCTTGTAGTCTCGTATATATTTTCTGAAACAAGACTTTAGTCTGGGTTTGCTTGCCTCGTTCCTTCTGTTGATATTGTTAAAAAGCATATTCCCTAGGCTTCCCCTGATGCTACTGGCTTCCAAATCTGAGCCTTATTCTGGATCCCTGGTAGTAAACATGTGCCTCAAATATGGAAAAATTTTGGTACAGTAATTTGACTGACCTTGGAGGAATGCGAATCCATTACACTAGAATACTAGAGTACTGACTGTGTCTGTGCCAAATATTGGTCCAGTAGGAACAAAAAATGTTCACATTGTTAAAAGTATATGTGTAGTTGCATCATAGATTGTTCATGGTGTGTTTTCTGCTTATTTGCATTTGGCCTGTGGTCCCTTGTATGTGTGGAGTATATATGTTAGAACAGCATATGATTTGTAACAGTTTACCAGTACGGTTCCAATTTCTTGTACTTGTCAACTAGACTTTTTTAGAATTTCTTTTAGTAATCACTACATGATTAAATGGGTAAATATATGGTGAAAACCCCAACTTAGGTGAAAGCTCGTGTAAACCATGACAAAAAAACTCGTCTATATTCACACAAAAAAATCTCACATGTAAATGAGATGATGGTGGACAACCCTGTAGAAAATCTTGTCCAAATTCAATTTCGAAATGGAGTCGAATTTGGACAACCCTGTAGATTAGATTAAATCTGTGATTATAAACGACTTTTAATTGGTGATTATAGATGACTTTTTGTTGTCATGGTTTAAAATTTGTCATTTTCATAACTCACAGACGAAGTCGAATTTGGGCAAGATTTTCTACAGGGTTGTCCACCATCATCTCATCTACATGTGAGATTTTGTATGTGATTATAGATGACTTTTTTTTGTCATGGTTTACACGAGCTTTAATCTAAGTTGGGGTTTCCACCATATATTTACCCTGATTAAATGAGTAACGAATTCACTGTCTTCTCTACCAAGTTATTTTCTTTTGCAAATTGTAAAATAATTGATATGCCTTTTTGTTTCAGCCATGGATTTCTCTCACTTACCAACCGGCAGGGAGTAACATTGCAAGAAAATACCATGCCGAGATGGTATCAGATGATGGTGGGCCTATAGATTTCACAATGAGCATGTAAGTGTTGTTATTTCTTCATCAGTATAGTCTGTCGTACTACTGCAAGTCATTATCTTTTTTATGAAATGTAATAGTAAATACACCTGCCATGTGCACAACAAAAGTATTGATAGAGGGACTCACTCGAGTGGCCTTAACATTTTCTCCCTCTCCCACTTGAACTATTAATCATTTTCCAGAATGTGGTGCCTACTGTTTGTGCTCAGTTTCAGGCTTTCAGGAAAGATATTCTTGTGCACTCTTGCAGAATGACTGATTCTCTTAAAGATATAATCCTTACCTGGTTACAGTAGTTCTAAACTTCTAATTATTGTAAAAACCTTGTTTTGTTCTTTCTTTAATATATAAAAATCAACTGCTGCCAAGGCCTGACAGCGTTTCCATAAAAAATATATATTAATAGATGGTACTAAAATGTTGGGAAGTGCCTCTACAAGTCATGTTTGTAGCCTTCCTCACTAATGAATTGTTGAGGAATGACACAACTGGTTGAGTTGAGGCGCTTTGATTTGGATTCCAAATAAAACCCTTGTAACGAAAATGGCTCCTACATTTGCATTCTTTGTTGATGCTATGCCTTGAGAATCACGAATAGGATAAAAGATAAGTTTGCCAATTTTTTCTAAAGCCGACCTTTTTCTACAATGTATGCACATTTGATCCCGTCAATTTTGTCATGCAGATCTGATTATGTAATGTCCTTGTGCCCTGGAGGGTCAACAAACAGCAGGGATAAGAACAAAAGCCATGCAATAAGGTGCAGTGCATATCTTTTCCTCTGCCAGTGCAGCTGATCTCGTTATTTGCGCTTTGCTGCGGGATATGTGGATGAATGTAAACATTATAGAAATGATAGATTTATATGTTTAAATAATGTGAAAATGATGTGGAGATAATGATTTGACATTGCTTGCATATTGAGTTCTAAAAATACAACAAAATTGTAGATGATATGTCATGTTTGCATGATATTTAAAATACTCTAGATAATAATTGCTAGTGAGCGATAAATGTGGCACACTTGCATGTGATTTAAAATACTCTAGATAATAATTGCTAGTGGGTGATGATGTGACACACTTGCATGTTGAGCTTTAGGAGTTAGTGGGCATCAACTATATAGATAGTATAGATTTGATTCACTTCTTTCTGTTTCCTTTGGTTTTTTGGTGGCGCAATTTCCTTAATTGTTGTACCATGGTGATACCCCTAACATATACTTCATCCATTTTCATCTAATACCTCCTTCCCAAAAAGACTTTATTTCTATCTATGAACCTGGACAAAGACTTGTCCAGGTTCATAGCCAGACACGGAGTCTTTATGCGACGGAGGTAGTAATTGTGAACTTTGACAAAATAAAAGGTTGTTCACAAATATTTGGCACTGTATGGAACCCAATGTCTATTTTCCATTTTTATATCCCTACAATTAGAAAATCAATAAAGTTCTTTAATATCGTGCCTATCTATGTTCTACTTAGAATGCTAAACAATTCTCCTGACTTCGGGCAAAACGGTCGTATCCAGTAATAATACGATGCTCTAATTTTATGTGCCCTAGTCAAGGGTGTCAATTGAAAGAAATAGAGGTGGAAGTACAGTGCCATGAACTGGGAAGATTGGTAGGAGGATTTGGTCTGTATGTTGGTAGTCATGGAGAACCTTGTACAGAAAAAGGTGAGAATAGCATAGAGAGTTCCTGTTAATCAGGGAGGTCAATCTTCTCGAGGCATCAAGGGTATAATTGGTTTGAAGGCTGAAATTACACATGGAAGGTTGTCTGATCTTGGTAAAGTTTGGCGTCAAAAGTGAAATAAACAGAGTAACAGACAATTTGTACCTGCTGATACATGACTTTAAATGACACAATTACAATCTTCATGATTTAGAAGTGTGGAGCTCATCTAACTCAATTTCATTGTTGTTAACTAGTTGCATTTTTTCTCCCTTACATTTTAGTACAGCTCCTTTTCCTCTTATTTCTCAGGGTAGATCTGAGATATAAGAAATGTAATTCAACATAGAAATTACATTTTTTTCTCTTTTATTGCTTAACAGGGAAATGCTTAAACTACCATTGGAAGAGCGCCTGAAGAAATGGTTTACTGAGGTTAGATCTGGGATGCTCTGATTTTAGTGGATTTTCTAACTCTGAGATAAGCTGGTCAACAGTTTAAGTTGTTTTCTAACTTTTATCCTTATTACTTGCATATTTTCTCAAAATAGGTATCACAAGTGAATCGATTTGATGCTCTGATGCATCTTGCTGCACCCTATTCAGAGGATGATGTTCTTAAAGTGCTTCCAGTGTACGCGGATTTGGTGCGTGGTTTGTGGGTCTGCAAAAGCTCCTTACTGTTTGATGATGGATATGCTTGGAAAAGAGATAGAATTCTTCTTGAATTTAGGAAAAAGGATTCCATCCCTTTGAAGAACATACACAGATTTATTAAGGTTAAGTTAGATGATAACCTAAAGAAAAAGTTCCTATATCCATTGTGT